>OX381713.1:20245465-20945535 GCA_947462335.1 Harmothoe impar | reverse complement strand
TATTGTCAGCATGATGCATGAATGAAGCAGTGCTTCATTCATGCATCAGGACGACAAATTGAGACATGGAATTTAGACATAATGCTGCCCTTAAAGGGTTAGATATATGTCTTCTATGCTAAATGATACGCTGTAGGGACATATATCAATGGCTGCAATTAATACCAAACCTACCTTCTAACTATAAATAAGGAAGTGTATATATTTGCTGTGCATAAACGTACAGTAATAGTGTATAGGGAGAATTTGCTGAGTCATTATTGGGGCAGTGTTGGTGGATTTTGTGTGGGCGCTGATTTCTTCAGCTTTTCTAGAGGGATTCGAATATTTCTCGGCCACTTATGTTATGATTATTCATTTGTAAAATAATTTTATCTGAATCTTCTAGATTCAATCGGTATTTTTTTAAATGCAGTATTTTTTAAAGTAAAAAAATATATACCGTAAATTCCCGCCTACAAGCCGCAACCCAGGAATTTATGGAATTTGGCTTGAAGGGAAACATATAATATCCCGCCAAGAAACAGGACACTACTTACAGCTTTTTGGGGGCTTGCACATAATGGTTAGAATATACATGTCTCTATTTACATAATATACATAACCTAACGGGTGGCTCTATGTTCAGCGTAAACCCGTGGTAGATAATGCAGCCCCTTGTCCCTACAGCATATACAAGTACGAACTACACTGACCTAACGTCCACGTTAAATGCTTACGGTTTCGGGAGAAGAAGGCTGTACAGAAAAAGTAGCGGAAGAAAATACTGACAAAAGAACTCTCTGAGAAACAAGTGGGCCCGCTGCGATCATTACATAGTCATCGTAACTGACCGGGAGCTACAGCTTACACGATGAGTGGAGCGGGATTGGGAAATAAAGAATAGTAAATTAGGAAATAAGGACAGTTGATTTATTGTACATTGTATTAACTCTTTTTATCACTTTTCTTATTAATAAAAAGGTGTTTTGAGAGATTGCAAAAAGGCACATAACCAGAAAAGCACATTTTAAATATGCGAAAAAAAAGAAAAGGTGATTTAACTAATTTGTGGTCAGTCCTTCAGATTAAACAAGCAAAAGAAATGTGCTTTCATTTCTTTGTTTCCATGCACTTAAACCTAAGCAGGGAATCCCAGAACTTAAAAATGAAAGCCAGTCAAAAGCGCAATTCATACCAAACAAGAAAAGAAAAATCATCTTTTGGAATTTAAATTATATTTTTTTGGTATTTTCATGACATTTTTGGAGCAGTGTAAATTCTATATACATGTATCTGTAGCAGCGAAGAAATTGACCAACCCCCCCCCCCCCTCCCGTCAAAAAAAAAAAATAGGAAAAAAAAAGGAGAAATAAATCCCGAACTCTGGATACAACTGCCTGGACGCCAATTATACACATCTAAGTCAGTTTCTAAAAGGGAATTTATAAAACATAAACTAAGTAATCCTTTCCGATAGATATAATTTACATAAATGAGGAATAAGTAGCTTCACTGATAAATTACCTCATAGTCTATATTCAACATAATGAAATAAAACAAAATCTTACCTGCGTCCTCTTCGTAGTTGATGATGCGGTATATCCGCTCGCTCTCCGAAACCATGGAACTGCCGCGGTTGTCTCGCATGGCCTTAACGGGGCTGCCCTTGGGTGACACGTGGAGGGAGTGGATGGAGTAGGACGGGTCACTCAGGTTCTCCTGAAAATACACAATAATTATGAAATTATCACGATGTTCTGGGAACTCAGTTTAAATAGATATTTCAGGACAAGTGAAAGATTAGATTCATTTAGATGGCTCGATTCATGCATGGAGTCCTGACGAATGCAGCCCAGCCAAGTAACACACCAGTGCTGCATCTAAGCAACATGGGAGTGCATCATGCCCACATGGGAAAACACCAATCCCGCAGGGTCAGCATAATGCACCGATGTAGATCGAACTAGCTAACTCACCAGCACATCGTTGGTGCATCATGTTGATAAATGTCAAACATTTAACAGGTGAAACAAAAAAATATACATTGATGGTGCGGTAACTTACCGGGTTCATGAGTTCGTAGCTGAGCCCGAGGTAGTTGTGCAGAGCCATGAAGGTCACCCTCTGTAGGCGCACCATAATCACCTGCCGAAGAAAATGACACACATGATTAAACAATATCACCTTTTTAAAAACTATACTTGTTAAATATAAATTGGCCCTAGTAGGATTGCCTGCCTTTTCAATATGGGGTCGGTCAAAGAATGGGGTGTTCTTTTTAAATAATACAATAAAGTTGTTATCAACTAGGCCACATAGCGAGGTACATTTTCATTGGATACTGACCACAAATAGACAATTAAAACTTCACTAAAATTCAATGCGACTGATAAAGATGATGATCAACCATATCTGGGAGACTTTCTTCTATGTTTTTCCTAAATTGGAAAAAGAGACCCTCTGGTCTGGCCTTACCTGCACTACGCGTACGAGTGATTCTGGAAAGCGCTCGAGGACGATCTGGAAGGCCTGGGCGGGCAGCCTGAGGATGGTGGTGTCCACCACAGCTATAGCCTCCACCGTCTTGTATGGCGCGATGTGACCCTGGAGGAAGGGGTAGAAAGGTGTGTACAGGCTGTAAGATATACACCTTTAAGGACAGCATCATGGGGCCTTAGGTTTGTGTTTATTTATCGTTGGCGCACTGGTCAATGCAGCACCAGTAATTCGCCGATACTGCATTGGTGCATCGATCGTGGCAAAAGTGTATTAATTAACCCTGTATAGTCGGCAGAGGCGTATGGTACATTATGCAGACAAAGGCGCATGGTGCATTATTAAAGAAATTATTAAAGAAGTATGCTGCCATTTAGGGGTCATCTTCAACGTGTATGCTAATTATATTTGGCATTTTGCTCAGGGGTGGAAATATGCCCCCCACCAACCCCCGCTCTCTAAATGTCAATGTCAGAAAAAGAACTGATGCAAGCAGTCATGCCAAGCATAATCTAGTACATGTACCAGTACCGTAAACCCTTTGTGATAAGCATACCTCCCTTATAAGCCGACCGTACTTTGAGAGTATTTCATAAGCCGAATTTGGGCCCATTTAAACATGGTTGAACTATAATTTATTGATTAAAGAATATGAGGTCCTCCCTTATAAGCCGACCCACCTCTTTAAGGCAATGCTATAAGCCGAATCAGGTGTGAACTCCCCCAAAAAAGGTCGGCTTATCAGAGAGGTTTTACGGTATCACTTAATACAGCTGATATCATATTCCATTTGTTGAAATTGTTTTTTATTGAACTGTGTTTTGAGGCTAGCTTTTCCCGGCGCCAATGTCATCCATTATTTTTATAAAGGCACCTTACAACTCAAGTTGGTACACATCTCCCATGTCCCTGCACCGATTATGGACCTTAGTGCAGGGAGTGACTCTAACTCTATCTATGAAAATACCCGTCGCACGATGCACCTTTCTATATAGAATTAGTGTGGATCATTTAGTTAGTGCATGTATCATCGTACTCAAGAGGGAGGGGCAAGAAGATAGTCCACCTGCTAGAATCCATGCATTGGTGATTGGAAAACATAAAATGCCGATATAAGATAAGGCCAGATTAGGTGCGGAGGGGACGAGAATTCTTTTTTTTTTTGGGGGGGGGGGGGCGGGGGGTGAGCCGGACACATTCTGATCCCACAGCCATTTCTTTTTCTGTCATAGCACCAAGCTGATTTTGATTCTTCTAGAAACATTATTCTGGGATAAGGGCAAAGCAATGCTGTGAGAAAACTTGCCATGCAAGCCTAATAAAAATCAGAATTTTAAAAAAGTTGTATGAAAAAGTTACTTTTGGATTGTTGTCGATTCGCTCCTAAAAGATAACACAACAGATGAAATAAATTTAAAATGAATATATAAACGTTTACTAAGTTATTAAAAGAACAAAGAAAACATAAACAATGTAACAACAGTGTACCTGTATGCTGGCGGGGAGCTATTTACAACCAAAGATAAAGCATTGATAGGCGACTGGAATCATACACAGCAGTTTACAGTAATTGCTTAAAAGAAGAAGAAAATCTTCACAGCTCGACTATATTTCACGTGACACCCGTGTATACTATTGCAGCTCTGCAGCCCTACAGTCACTTATTACTCCCTCTTTTAATGTATGTAGAATAGATAAAAGATGCTGGCGGTACATAAAAGAGGTTAGAGTACTAAGGGTAGCTGTTATATTGTAACTTAGACAGTAACTTACGGTGAGGAGGTCGAGTACTGACAGCAGACTGTGGATGGTGTCCCCCTGCTGTACCTGCTTCATGATCTGCGGCGTCCCGTCCTGAAACAATGAGCGACAATTACAGTTAATGCGCGACTCATACGGTTAACGCGCAACTTATAAGGTTAATGCGTAACTCATACGGTTAACACGCGACTCATACGGTTAACGCGCGACTCATACGGTTAACGCGCGACTCATACAAGGTAATATTCCTAATGGAACATTTGATATTAACATAGGGACTTAACCTAAGGAGGAAATAACTGTATATCTTTTCTTAATGCTCTACCAGGTAAAATCTGGTTCGCAAAGTCACTACCGGTAATCTCATTTGCATCTTGCATTTCAGTTTTAAATATCAGATTAATTCTGCTCCCCAGCCCTCCATGAATCAGTGGTCTCTGAGTAAATGATTAGTAAAGTAGAGTAGGTATGTAGAAGATCTTACAGCGTCGGTGATGTAGACATCAACTTTGCCGCTCTGTACCACGTAGATACTGTCGTCACGGTCACCAATACGGAACACGTGGCCGTTAGCCGGGATGAAGCGCGACTCCATATACTTGCACAGCTCTAGGAAAATGGGCTTCTCAAAGTGACCAAGCACCCTGAAAACAAGGGAAGAGGGTGCGTTAGTCCTCAAGAACACTTAATTAATTTGAATTGTTACTACCTGACGTATGCAAAATAGAATACTGAAAGGGAACATCAGGAGCAGACCCAGGAATTTGAAAATGGGGGGTCCACCAAACACTAAACTACAAAAAAATATTTGCACCGTGGCGAATGAAAATATCATTAGGAAAACCTTTTTTTTTTTTTTTAAGAAAAAAGGGAAGGGTCTGGGCCCCAATGACCCCCCCCCCCCCCCCCCCCCCCCCCCCCCACCCGCCAATCTGGTTTCCCCCGCGAAGTCCACGATAATCTGTCTGAACGAGTGGTGCATTGGATCGTATCACACGAGATGGATTCGGTGACATCAGCGTGGAGAAACACCCCAATGAGAATGAGCATCAGTTTCTCCACCCGAGTGTGGAGAACGGCCATTCCAGTAACTTTGTCTCTCCACATGAAATAAAATCAATCCCTCACCTGACGCTCCGTAACATGTACATGACCTCCGGGGGCAGGCGTTGCTCCATGTGCTCTAGTTCCTGGAGGTCCACCTCTAGGAAGGAGGGCGGCGGCTCCCGACGCCGTAACTGCGGCGTCTGGTCCTTCTTGAATCGAAGCAGTCTGAGGAATACCCGATAATTTGTTATTAATTCAATGCGTATGTGAATTTATACAAATGCCTTTAATGCATATACCAGGCTGGTTCCATGGAAGAATGGATTTTTCGCTTATTAGCAATAGGGAGTACGATGATGTCTACATGAAGTTGTCTTATATCATGAATTGAAGATGTTTACTTTTATATCACAGGTATATTATAACTAAATAATAATAAATAAAAGAGGAGAAACAACTAACTCAATATACAAGGTACCATTGTGGCTTGAATAAGCCCAAATTTAGATGGTATCAATTAACCTGCACTTATACAAGACCTGCATTTTAAATTCAAGATATCAAAATGGCCTAAATTTCCATTTCAATAACCTCATTATTAACCCTGTGCTTATTCAAGACCTGCGCTATTTGAAACCTCTGAGTCTATTCAAATGACTATGATAGAAAGAAATTTGAACCTCCTCTTTCAAAAAGGAAACTTACTTTTTGGCAATTTTGAATACCAGCTGCCGCTTCTTGGTAGAGCGGGACCGACCCCCGCTGGTCGTACTCACATCGCGAATCGTGTTTCTCGTAAAACTTTTCACCTGAATAAAAAGATAAAACCATCATCATTCAGAACATTATTCAGGTAGAGCAATTTATTCTTTTTCATCTAAAAATGATAATCACAATTTTTTTTTTAAGTCGGGTCCACCAGATGAATATGGATTTGATGATTTCTATCTTAGTCACGCAACAGACTGACTTTTGCAATGCACAAAAAAATAAGCTATTCAAAGTTCATTGGGACTTTATCTAAATTTTCTGAGATGGAAATTAGGAAATATCCAATTACCTTTGTGGGTAAATAGATTTCTAATATTTGCTAGACAGATGGAAAACTTGAAGTATAATTATCAAACATAAAAATCAAGTCTGGCGCCGACCTCGCACTATATCTATTTTCCATAAGTCAGAAGAATGTATTGTCAAATCAGGTCTTAATAAGAATCATACAAACAACTAATTTCCCACCATCTTTTCACACAAAACACCTACATCAACACGCTAGTTTATGTTAGTCTGTAAATACATTACAGCGCACACATATTAGTTTATTGAGTCACTCGGGTACCACGTTCAAATATAAAGAAGTCTATATAATGTAAGTCACTTTTAACTACACACGAAACCTTATGTTCTATGATTTACAGACAGTTGACAGGCATATATTCTAATAGAAACTACTTTACATTTTAGTGAAAACTGTTATGCCCTTAATCTCTCAACAGTTGATGATGTAAAATTGTTGAATTGTAAAGTTGCGAAGAAAGGTTTCCATTGTGATCAATACTATGATATCTTTGCACAGCACAGGTGTTATTTCATAAAGTATCACAATTTGTATTACTTGTGAAATATGCGCAGAATTATGTTTTCAACGCTTTTCAACCAATTGAATTTTAGATAACTGCATTTATTTTTAATATTGTCATGAATCATGAGCCTTACCAAAAGCTCAAGTTTTAGATTATAAGATATATCTCTAAAAATAAATTTGACAATCGTATTTATGTTTTTAACAGAAATACACAGGATATTTAGTTAAAGGGTGTGAGTCTTCAATCTGCTTTCTTAACCTGCATCATGCTTTAATGTATAATGCCCCGTATCTACAGATGTATGAATGTAACGCTGGCGAGCGCTGCATTCATGCATCATGACGACAAAGGGCATCACACAATAAAACACTCCGCGCCCCTTAACCCTGCAAGGACTGCATGTCACTAAAAGATGACATTTGACATCATGATGCACCAATACGGCCGCGGCGAGTAACTCACCAGTGCTGCATTAGTGCATCATGTCTCAAACCCATAGCATCGGCATGATGCATGAATGCAGCCCAGTACTGCATTCATGCATCATGACGACCACGGGCATGATGCATCCATGCATCATTTCGTCCTTAAAGGGTTAAAGAGTTATGCTCATTAGACTAATAGCTTGACATGAGGAGGAGACAGTAACACACCAGACTGACTGTACAGCAGCCGTCAGACCTACCAAGGCGTCCCTTGTGTCGGTCACCATCTCTACCACAAACTACAACAAAACAGGCCACACTTGCAGCTCCAGCATATACAGCTCACAAGACACAAGACATAAGGATATAACCCTGCATTAAACGGGCATTCTCACCACTCGCACTTAACCACATAGTAGACTAGAACAGTACTAGAATTGTGAGTAGGATACGCTCGGTGAGTATGCCACTTTAAGGGCTGGATAGTGCTTTGATGTAGTATGACTTTAGTTGTCATTGGTGCATGAATGCAACCCCGCTGAGTGTCTTGCCGGTGCTGCATTCATTTCAAGCATCAAGCCGACCCGACAGGGTTGATACACCCAAAAGGGTTGGCATGAATGAAACCTCACCAGGGCTGCATTCATGCATCATGACGATAACGGGCACAGCACATTAAAGCACTGTTCGGCCTTAAAAGGGCTAAAAAAAATTATATTACTTTCTAGGTTTACAAATAGCAAATAACATGACATGTACTACAAGTAACAACAACTTTTGGTGTGTCCACCAACATACAAGCTTCAATTCAGGACGTCCTGATTGTTGTATTTTTACCGGTAAACAGAGATTTTTATGCCACATCGTCATATTTTGTAAATCATATGCAGATATCCATACTTGGCTATTTACCAGTAATTGTGTACATGAGATAACATTTTGTTGGTTATATTTTATTCTTTCTCATCTTTTTTTTCTCTCCGCTCTAAATATGGCTGTGTCTCACGACCTTGGGACAATGTTTTTGTCTCTGATCGGGTGCCGTCTCTGATCCGGTGCCGTCTCTGACCGGGTGCCGTCTCTGACCAGGTGTCAGAAAAAGGTGTTTTAAAAAGAATTATACTCATATATATAAGGATTTGGAAAAACGTTATGACAGTTGTTATATAATCATAGTTATAATTATAATTAGCCTCCTGCTGTTAGTATTTTGACCTTATCAAGCCAAGCCGGTCAGAGACGGCACCCGGTCAGAGACGGCACCCGGTCAGAGACGGCACCTGGTCAGAGACGGCACCCGGTCAGAGACAAAAACATTGTCCCAAGGTCGTGAGACACAGCCATATGTGAGGTAGACCATACTATCATACTACCGGTAGTCGTCTATTGCTGTAAAGCCTGCCATACTCCCATTTTGAGAAGATTAGGTTACTTGGAATACACTTATGTTCCGATTATAAACCTCTGCCGATAGCCCTACCCCATAATAATGGAGTATCCCAGCCTACTCCAACCCCTTTACAAAAAATTAGCCCTTTTTATAAATCATAGTAGATATTAGATTATCTTGAAATAACACCTTATAACTAAGGTGCATCCACAGTGAAACTTGCTTCTTTCGTTTTTAATTCATCGCCTTTTTAATACGGGTACTAATTTAAAGTATGTTCTTTAAAATAAATGAAGTTTGGTCTTCTTTCAGGTGCTCATATCACTCCACACTACATGTCACATAGCTGGTGTTATCTACACTAAACAGCTCATTAAATAGCACCTTCAATAGTTTGATGATATAGCCATATAAGCTGCGTTACTAACAGTGTCATATACTCAGACAGCCTACCGTAAAATCGGCCGCCGTTAACACCTAAAACAAATCAACCTTTGTGGTCATTATTTAACAACCGGGAGGGGGAGGTGGTAGGTCCACAGTAGATTTGGTAAATCTACAGTAATTTGATCAATCCACAGTAGATTTGGTAAATCCACAGTAGATTTGGTAAAAGTGAGGGGGTGGTAAATCCACAGTAGATTTGATCAATCCATACCAAATCCAGAGTAGATTTGGTAAATCCAGTAGATTTGGTAAATCCACAGTAGATTCAGTAAATCCACAGTAGATTTGATCAATCCACAGTTGTGCACCATTTGATCAATCCACAGTAGATTTAGGAAAAGTGAGGGGGTGGGGAAATATTGACCCGTCTAAAGTAGGAGGTCCACATCCCCGGTTGTTAAATAATACCAAGGAAAATAGAAATTATAAGGTAGAAATTGGCGAGTGTTTGACAAAAGAATTCTATCCGTCCTAGGCCAGCCATGGGTAAGGTAGCCAGTGTGACCAGCTAGGAAGCCAACATTGAAACTTCTCAGTTAACCCCTTCCACACGGTAAGCCAATATATTGCACAAAATTGCATTGAGTGAAAGGGTTAAAACAGCAGAAAGTGGAACTTTTTAGGCATGCAAGTACATACATGTATTCAAGGTCTATGCAGGATCATGCTTTTGTCAGCAGCTTTGTGGCATGAGCAACATTCAACCGTCATTGACTGTTCATATAATTACCCTTTAAGGGACACACAATATTTCAATGTGCTATGCGTTTTGAGGTCATGATGCTTGAATGAGTAACTCGTCAGTGTAATATCCATGCATCATGATGCGGCACTAGCGAGCTACTCGCGACAAAATGCATCCCGGGCATGCAGAATTCTAATCGCTTGGGCTGCATTCATGCACCATCTGAGTCTGATGCTGACCCTTCTGGAGTTTATTAACCATCTAGGGCCGGCATGATGCATGAATATTGCATTGACGAGTTACTTATTCATGCATCATGACCACAAAGAGCATAACACTCTAAAGCATAATGCGATCCTTAAAGGGTTAAGAGTTACATAGCATTCGTCGTACACACCAATGTTGCCATGCACTGCTTCACCGGTAATCGTATTTTATCACTGCACGCCAGTTGAAAATCAGTCCCCTCACAAATACATGACAGTGGAGCTAGGCTTTTTATTCATGCTAGAAATAAAACTGCTGGCAAAATAAAGCATTGGTGCCTTTGTGATTTGATTACAGACTTACCTTTCTCAACATTTTCCGCCCATAAAACAGCACTTTGTCGCGCTTCCGAAACCTTGGTTTGGGCGGCCCAGTTAACCCTATGGTGCTCAAGACTGGCACTGGAAACATAGAGACACTATGTAAAACGATGTAGTGAAGGATGTAATGTAGTAAATAAAAGGGTTAGGTTATTATTGGATATATTAACCCTTTAACGGTGGCCTCAATGTAACATATTGCCCTGATGCCTGAATGCAGTGCCGGCCAGTAGCCAATGATAAACTCGCCGGCACTGCACTGGTGCATCATGCTGGAACCTTTGGAGATAACCCCACATGGTCGGTATGTTGCATGATGCGGCACTGGCGAGTTACTCGCTATGGCTTCATCCATGCACTATGGCGACAAAGGACATAGCATATTAACGCACTTTGCTGTCCCTAAAGGGTTAAGGATGACATGCTGTGATGAATATGAGCAGCATGATGCTGAAAGGGTGCTCCACCCGGGAGGCACAAAGCATCTTTCCTGCTTGGCTGCTGCTCATCGTGGTTGTTCAACCATCTATTTTATTTCATTCTTAAAAGAACACCTTTTTTGTTGCATGTGTGAGCAGCCAAACAGAAAGAAAGATCTGCACACCACCGCGCGGATCATCCTTTCTGTTCGGCTGTTTATTTTGGATATAAATCATATATGTAGGTAGTGCTATGCACAGAGAGATCTTAATATGGGAAACTGACAATAAAAGTGACCTTGACTGTGACTGTCACCGGGCACCCTACCATTGTTATTTTGACATACACTCAGTAACTCGTGGGGTATCTACTACATTATAGACCTGTATGCGAAAGGCCACCCTTTTTTGATAACTTAGATTACGAGCTAGAGCTTTGTTTCAGGACCCAGTTCCCCCCTTGGAAACATGGAAGCATGGAAACCCCTTCTCTGGGCTATCAAATGAAGGTACATTGAGAAATATTCCCAATTTTGAAGGTCTAATTTTGGTCGTTTGTCGCTCATCATGTACTTTTTTTTTTTAAAGTTTTTTTTATATTAAATTCTCAAAAAAATCCCAACGGCGGATCTG
The DNA here is from genome assembly GCA_947462335.1 of Harmothoe impar. Classification (NCBI taxonomy): domain Eukaryota; kingdom Metazoa; phylum Annelida; class Polychaeta; order Phyllodocida; family Polynoidae; genus Harmothoe; species Harmothoe impar. The sequence continues at coordinate 20,934,077 of OX381713.1, read as the reverse complement.
TAATCCAAGTTATCACAATAAAACGACCAAATGAATAAAACAAAAAGAAAAGGGAAATAATCAGACACCAAGTAAGACACAGGGTACAACTACAAGTTGCATGCTTTTATCATCAAACCAACGATTTTTCCACTTATCCGCTCCACTATTATGGGTGAACATCCTTTATTCATAGCCATAAACGTGGAGAATCCTCCTGACCCCCATGCCGCCGTTCAAAGTAACGTTTTTAAAAATACTCCCTCACTACTATACCAATGTATATGTACTTCAATCAACTAAATTCTATAGGATCATGTTGTGTGGATGGTATGAGAATAATTAAAAGAAAAAATGAAAAGAAATTACCTGACATTGCTATGGTGCTCAAATCTGGGACTGAACAGAGAAAAAGAGGATCACACGTCATCACTCTATTTGAGGTTGTTAAAACAAATGTAGGAAATCTGCACTAGGCACTAGCATAGCATGCATACGGAGACAGGATTATTGTTGAAGGATTTCATGTAACCTGTTACAATGGCATAGGGGACAAGATGGCTGCCTGCATAGAGTTATCAGGTACTTGGGTATATCGCAAGGACAGCAGCCTGTAAAAAGTTCTTTATATTGCGTGACACCAAAACTAAAGAAGGTGTAGCTGCCTTGAAATTTTATCCACAATATGTGAACTTCAATGCATGCTTACATAAATTTAACGTACCGGTAATTAATGAGCGCACAGTGCGCTTGAAAAACAAATAGTGTTTTTGGTAATTAAGGGTTTAATTTTCCCACAAAAATCGGGGAGAAATTCCCACAATTTTTGGTATTAGGGAGTGCTCATTTTTTAACAACAGGGGGAGGGGTGGTGGATTTGGGGGGGGGGGTAAAAAATGTGGACCCCTTGACCGGGGGGGGTAAAAAATTTGGACCCCTCTTGTGGGGGGTGAAAAAATCCAACCTGTTTTGAGGGGAAAAGCCCGCGCGTTACTATGCTACAAAGGGGCGCGAACGAGCGCGATTTTCGGCCTGCCGGGGGGGGGGGGGGTAAAAAATTTCGACCCCTCTAGCGGGGGGGGGGGGGGTGAAAAAATTTTGCGCGCTCCGTGCGAAATCTCACCGCCCCCCCCCTGTGGTTAAAAAATGAGCACTCCCTTACATAAGCCAAAAAAAGGAGTCAGGAAAAGAGTGATTGCGGTCAACACGTCCATTAAGGTACATGTACATTTATATACTCACATTTAGTTACAAAAATTGAAATAGAAATTCCGTAGCATTGTCTCTCTTTTTTTCTTCTATCATTTCAATATACATGTACCACACGTTATTGTGGTCATGGCATGTTCTTCTCTTATTGAAGTTAGAATCTGGGGAAAGATACCAACCATTTGGGAGTATATCAACCCTGTAGCGTTGACATTTAGTATCAATACAGAATTGGCAAGAGACTTGCCATGGTTGCAGTCATGCAAATGTTTAAAAAAAATGAAATTATGGTAAAGAGTTTGTTGAAGGGTTAAGTTGTGTTAAGGGAGTGGTAATTAATGTATTTAAGGGGGTTGGTGGGTTAAGGGGGGGGGGGCGTGAACAATTTCCACCCCTTTGTGTTTCTGGTCCTGCGGTAACCTCAACCATCATGTACTACTGTAAAGTATCGCATATAAACCATGGCCTATGTACACGTATATACACATTGAGGCTATTGATATTGTCAATACATGTAGCTCTAAGGGTTTGATAACTGACACTGTTAATGGCTACAGTTAAAGTCCTAGTCCCAGGTGTACGCTGGTTTTATTCTAGCTGAGCATTCATAATGAGGAAGCGGTAAGTGTCAGCTAATGTAACACCCATCTCCCCAGTTAGTCAGGGAAATATCAGCAAGCAAATATCTCACGAATTGTCGACCAAATCCTGCTGTAGCCGGCTATGAACAGTTCAAGTTACAATCATCATTCATTAAAAGTTTCATTTATACATGTTATTATAATAAATCATGTCCATGATGATTGGACATGATTCCTTATCCTTCTGAGATCATTTTGAGACCAAATTGGCATGCTCAATACGTTTAAAAAAAAAAAAAAAAATTTGATCTCCAGAAAAATGTCCTCATTTTCATGTTCACACTAACCAAAAATACCCTGAAGTGTCGGCATTATACATAAATGGAATTTTTTTGTTCCTGCTGTATTACCGACACCGATGATAGGGCAAAGTACATTTAAGCTCTATGCTCCCTTTGAATGGTTGATTAACTGCACACTTACCAGTTACTTTCATCTTCATACGGAGGACATAGTAGAGCACGAGGAGCACGGTGATCAGCCCGATGGCCAGACTGATCACGATGTTCTGCAAGAGGTAGCACGAAGAGCAACATAATTATATAGTACACGCAAATACCGGTTCTTTTTTTTCACAAACATTGCTACCGTAAATTCCTGCGTACTACCCGCATCTCGCGTATAACCCACACCCCCAACTCAAGAGAATCCTATAACCCATTTTGGGATCTGAAAATGTGTATTTTAGTACTGTTCTATAGCGATAAAAATCCTCGTATAACCCGCACCCTATATAGGCATGTTTGGTATCAAATGAAAGCTGAGATTGGCTCGCGTATATAACCCGCGGTTAGTATGCGGGAATTAATGGTAATTGTTCTTTTTCAGTTTTCACCTACTGTAAAATGAGTTCCAATTAATCAAACTGGATGTTTAATAATACCAGGCACTGAAATCATTATTATACTAAAAATACCTGCAGGTAGGGTAGCCGCCTATAGGTCCCATATCTGACATTTTAATGCTCAATTTTCCTTACTACTGGAGAAATATTGAGAACAAACTTTTTGCCCATCCTTCAAAAAGTTTGTTCTGCGAGCGATAATGGGGGGGGGGGGGCACAAAAAAAAGAAATTCTCAGGCGTTCTCGCGACATACTTACACACCCTATAGTTCAGTTCCTGAGCTGCTACTCAGTTCAGTAGACTACACTAGTCTATAAGACGCACGTGGGGACGAACCTGCCAAGTGACAAGACGCCACCCATTTTACCTGTAATCTTAAAAGGCCCACTTTTCCGGTAATCTCAATCAGTTTCCAGGCCTATCCTCTAGATGGCACCACTGACAGTCAGAATAACGGTGGCACTGTAGATCTCGGACCACCAAAACGAGACTACGGTGAAAACGATCATACAGTAAATCTAGGCATTTCAGACATTGTGGCCTCTGATTGGTTTATATTAGTAAATGGGAATTAGGGCAAGCTTTGATATTATGCATTTATAAAATCTGTGACTTGTTCTGATATGGGAAATAGAAATTAGCAAGCACTACCCAATGTCAGAGTAGGCTAAAAAAAATTGTGGAAAAAAGGTGGAAATTGTGAGTTCTGCAGCAAAAACCAAGATGGATTCTGAGGTGAGTGCCTTCACAGGTCAATAAAAAAAGACTGGATTGGTAAAAGTGGGCATTTTCTGGTCTCATAATGAATAACTAACATGGCTCTAAAGTATAAGGATAATTTTGATGAGATTGAATAACCTTTGACCACTTTTAGGGCATGTTATTGTACATTAAATTATAGTGAAAAATGTTTTGGTGGTCCGAGACCTTAAATCAGGGCATGTCAATTTATCAAAAAGTCTTGAAAATGGACCAGAGGCCATTTTTGAGCTTAGAGTTGCTTAGTTTTGATAAATTAATACCAAATCAGGCAAAAGAAATTGACAAAAATGTGTAAAACAGGGGAAATAAGGGTTATAGGCCTATCAGAATTATTGCAGAATTAATTGATTTTCACATATAGGCCATTATAGGCCTATTTTTGCTCTAGTAGGTGGGCAGGGATAAGTAAAATCTAGGACTTATGTCCAGAACACGTAAACCAATCCATATCTAGGCTGTTTACTACCTACTTGCATGTATATGTGGCCAAGGGAGGTGTTAGATGTAGGTTCGGGGCTTATTTGCGAGAATCGGTAGGCAGCCCGATTCTTAAATATCGGGCCATTGATATGGCCGCAAGACACTTGGAAATGAGTATTTTTCTACAATATTTGACAGAGGTAGTCCTTGGATAGGTAGAAACTAGGGAATGACTAGAAAATACACTTGCATAACAAATAAATCCCCCGAAAATGGTGATAAAATCAAAATAATTCAGTTTTTATTGCAATTTTTATTATTTTTTCATATTATTTCAGTATCTGTTGCAAAATCTCGGAGGAAATCCACACAGATAACTGTTGTTTCATGTAAGGGCGTACCTAGACAAAATCTATGCTGAATGTGATGAATCTCACTTGCCTATTTCCTGAGAAAATTGCCTGAACATGCATAGGAGTGTCGGTTGGTGAAAATAGGCTAAAAATAGGCCTATTTTAAGGTTCACCGGGGTATCAAATACCCTCTGTAGCTTGTGACTAGGTGACCCTAGGGCTGCTTACAAGTTACAATTTGATAGAGACCATCTCAAAGATTATATAAGTGGTGTTTTGGGAAAATTGAAATGCTGAGGCCTTCCTTAAGATCTCGGACCACCAAAACGAGACTACGGTGAAAACGATCATACAGTAAATCTAGGCATTTCAGACATTGTGGCCTCTGATTGGTTTATATTAGTAAATGGGAATTAGGGCAAGCTTTGATATTATGCATTTATAAAATCTGTGACTTGTTCTGATATGGGAAATAGAAATTAGCAAGCACTACCCAATGTCAGAGTAGGCTAAAAAAAATTGTGGAAAAAAGGTGGAAATTGTGAGTTCTGCAGCAAAAACCAAGATGGATTCTGAGGTGAGTGCCTTCACAGGTCAATAAAAAAAGACTGGATTGGTAAAAGTGGGCATTTTCTGGTCTCATAATGAATAACTAACATGGCTCTAAAGTATAAGGATAATTTTGATGAGATTGAATAACCTTTGACCACTTTTAGGGCATGTTATTGTCCATTAAATTATAGTGAAAAATGTTTTGGTGGTCCGAGACCTGTAGTGTAAGTTGGTAACATTGCTGTATATATCAGGGGTTCTGCCCCCGCACCTCCCTTTTCTTTCTCTCTTTTTTTGCCTTTTTCTCTTTAGACTTTTGAAACTGTAACAGAACTATAACCAAACCCATTCACTTCTAGTAAAAGGACGGTTAAGACTAAAGGAAAGGAATTCAGACTTGCAGACTTAGTCTTAGGGAGTGTTCAGTTATTGGTTACATGGGGGGGGGGGGGGGGGGTAAAAATGTCCAACCCCTCTTGATTCTGATCCCTTGAGGGGGGGGGGCATAAAATATTTAGCCCCTTTTAAGCAGAAAAGCCAGCGTGTTACTATAGTTCAAACGGGGTGGGGAGATTTTTCGGCACCTTCAGCGAGGGGAGGCATGAAAGGTTCGCGACTCGAGGGGGTGGGGGGTGTGTAAACAAATTTCTCCGCGCAAAATCTCACCACCCCCCGTGTAATTAATAAATGAACACTCCCTACAGTGTATGGTGGCACCATCTAGAGAAGAGGGAATCATCAAGATTACAGGGAAAATGGGCTTTTAAGATTACATGGGAAATAAGACTCATCATCATGTCAGTCATGAGACTGGGAGTGGGACAGGCTGCGTTGACATGATCATGACCACTGACCAAACTTTGCCTTGCCCTTAGGGAGTGCTCATTTTTTAACAACAGGGGGGGGGGTGGTGGATTTGGGGGGGGGGTAAAAAATTTGGACCCCTTGACCGGGGGGGGGGTAAAAAATTTAGACCCCTCTTGGGGGGGGGGTGAAAAAAATTCAACCTGTTTTGAGGGAAAAAGCCCGCGCGTTACTATGCTACAAAGGGGCGCGAACGCGTGCGATTTTCGGCCTGCCAGGGGGGGGGTAAAAAATTTCGACCCCTCTAGCGGGGGGGGGTGAAAAAATTTCGCGCGCTACACGCGCAATCTCACCGCCCCCCCCCTGTTGTTAAAAAATGAGCACTCCCTTAGCTTTGTCAATATAAAGTTTTATTTGGATTTTACTGTTGTTCTGTCCAGATCTACCACTAGTAAAAAGATATGGCAGCTAACAGGCTACACACTTGATTTAGGTTAAAGACATATGGTTGTCCTTGAACAGATATTTCCTACGCAAAACACGATTTGTTTGTAAACATTCCCCCCACCCAGGTGAGTTAGTGAGTCACGAGTGAGTGCAGACCACAGACCACTTTTCATCCCATCCAATCGTTCCCTCGCCCAGATTTCCACTACAAACTAGAGACAAGATCATTTGGCTTTCATTTATTACTTACCACAGTAAATTCATATGTAGATAAAGGCTCGGGCAGGCGTTCTTTCAGGTTTTGAAGCGATTCCTGAACGCCCGCCATCTTGACCACTTTGGCAACGTGGGTGTATGGCGATGATGCCGTTTGCAAACGGAATAGTTCTAATACCCGGCGGTAGGGGGGAGAGATTTTCCCGCCACGGATTCCGGAGGGTGTTGGGCGCTATCCACAGTGCCTGCTAGGGAAATCAGGAGCCGCCCTTCCGGGTCCGTATGGTATGTGGTGTCACGATACAAATAGCCGACAAAATTTCTGGTTCTGACCCTATTTCTCTCCTTCAGACAGGCAAAAGGTTGGGTTCTTTTGAGTGTGCAGCAATAAATGACCCCCATATGGTGATAAAGTCTTGGAAAGGGTAGACTCATATAAATACCTAGGTTTCATACTAACTGCTAGCCACAAAGACATATTTCATGAAACCTATAACCAACTTTGTGATAAAGGAAGGAGAACAATTTACCAGTCATATTCATGTTGCTACCAACATATTGGGAAACCAAAGCCTAGACTAGCTCTTAAGTTGTTTGACACGCAAATAAGGCCATGTCTTGACTATGGATGTGAAATATGGGGCATGAACAAAGGCAGAAATGTTGATAAATTTGAGTTGATACATCTAAGATGCTTTCCTGTAGTTATGAAGGAAACTGACCATAGTATCATGAATGCTCTTGCCAAATTTGTATACTCTGCCTTCAAACAAAGGCAGCAGCAGCTTTAAACCTATGACATCAAATATAACATATACAATTTATAATTATTTTGAGACACATGCTGTAGGGGAGAGTGGGTTAAGGTGAGACACGGGGCACAGTGAGACAGATCGAGGGCCTGGGGCCTCTGGATTTAGGGTTATAGCCAAAAATAAATTAGTGTAGATAATATAAGTTACAAATAACTTCTTTTTTTTTAAACGGGAAAAATTTGATCACTACAAGTAGGTTTTCTATGATTTAGGCCAACATTTTTGAAAAAGTATATTTCAGAAATTTACGACGAAGCTGGTCGTCATGGCAACCAAAAGGAATTTTGGTAAATTTTCCCATAATTTTGAAGAACACAATTGTACTTAACAAAATTATCATTTTGGATAGATTTTATATGGACCCCTAAATTTGTGACATCGAATTGTTTATTAGATGGCATGATGGGGCACAGTGAGACAAACCATAGGAATAGCATAGCTTATAGTAGATTGGCTGGGTCACGGGGCACAGTGAGACAGATAATATAGCGTGGACATTTCGAGAGATCGCAACCTGAGGAAATTTTGAAGTGAATAACTATCAAAAAGTGTTATTCTTTAGTTTTTACAAATACCAGTAAAACAGATCGCTACCCAGCGATACACTGCGCCCCAAGCTGGCCCCATCATAAGTTCTACCTTGGACTCAGAGGTGGAGATTGAAAATATTACACCACTCAGACCCTATTTGCAATATGCTAAGGCATTCCCGCCATGCACTATAGTACGTCAGACGAACACTCTCTCCATGATTTTCCCGTGCCACTATCACCGGTAGCGGAGCTGCTGGTAAAGTTTAAAAATATGGTTTAAGTTAGATTTTTCATATATTCACCTAATTACATGATCTATCACAGTGTACCATAACACTGTCTCACTATGCCCCAAGTAGCGTCTCACTGTGCCCCCTGATTTTTCATAGTGGGGCACAGTCAGACATTATTTTGTTTTGACCATAGGTCGAACCCCACTAATCACAGCAAATATGCCGCTAACTCCAAAAAGTGCAAATGATACACTTTTGAATGTTGACATCAAAACATTTGTTAAATTCAGAGTTCAGGCCCTATGGGGAAGATAAACTTTTCTGTCTCACTGTAACCCTCTCTCCCCTACATAGCCTGTATTTAAATGTATGTTTTATAGATGTGAGTGACCCGCATTGTTTATGTATGCCATCTTTGTAAACATGTTGTTAAAATGTGACGATCAACCATCAATAATGTGGCGGCAAACCAGCGACCTGCCACCTGGTGTGTATATCATATGTTCGTGCATGCTTACCATTAAAGAAGCTGCAAGTTGGCGTCCCAATATGTCAGAAGACGTGTTCTTATCTGTCTCTGGTTAGATCCGATCCAATCTATCGATTCTCTATAGGTAATGGGCCTAGGAACGCTTAGATCTACGGTTGAAGGATTGGGGTAGATGCAGAGAGAATTTGGAAGTCGGATGGCCATTAGAAATCGACTTTGAGAGACTTGAAAGTCGGCGAGTTTTGGACTGTAGGCGGACTGTAGGGGACACGCCACGGCCCGTGGCATGTCGGCGTGGGTGCTCGCCGAGTTTGTCGTCTTGGAATTACGTGTTTTTTGGGGCTGCTTTGGAACTGCAGGGATCGGCATATAACCTACAGGACACGTGTAGAGAGATGCCATGTAAGGTGCAGCTAGTTAACAGCAAAGGGGACACGTTTGTGGGCAGGTCGCCCGCAGGTCGCAGACAAGGTGCCGACGTCAGCAAGGCGGGAAGCCTACACGTGAGGACAACGTGTTGAGATTGTGAGACGACTGTGATGACGGCAAGAGGCATCGGGAAGGTGCTGTTAGGAAGCAATACACGTGGATACGTTGTGTATTGTGGTGTCTTGGGATAAGTTTGGACATTTGGAGTTAAGCCCGGGAGTTACACACAGAGACATCGTGGGGTGTTACAGGGAGTTTACAGACAGTGGCTGGGAATTACAGGAGGCGTGTAAGCAGCCAGAAGGGTCTGTGTTATATTGTGAACACCAGGAACTTTGATGTCGACTTGGGGTGTGTGCAGACTGGCTTCAAGAAGAGGACGATGCGTTCTGTGTACAGTTACAGACAGTGGCAGGAGTTACAGTGGAGTTGTATGATGCCAGGAGGGTCTGTGTCTGTTGTGTCTCGTGTAGACTAGCCTCACTAGGACGACGTGGCGTGTGTCAGACAGTTAGTGAGTTACAGAAAGTGGCAGGACTTACAGTGGACTTGTATGATGCCAGGTGGGTCTGTGTTGTGTCTTGTGTACACTAGGACGTCGTGGTGTGTGTGTGTGTGTGACTGCAGGTGACGTCAGGAGACTGCAGGTGACGTCAGGAGACTGCAGGTGACGTCAGGAGACAGTGACTGCAGGTGACGTCAGGAGACTGCAGGTGACACCAGGAATGCCTGTGTAGTGTATACGACGTGGGGTATGTGTGTGTGACTGCAGGTGACGTCAGGAGACTGCAGGTGACGTCAGGAGACTGCAGGTGACGTCAAGAGACTACAGGTGTATTCAGCAGGTGTGTGAACACCAGGACGACGTGGGGTGTGTCAGAAAGGGAGTTACAGACAGTGGCAGGACTTACAGTGGACTTGTAAAAACGCCCAGAAGGTCTGTAGTATTTGTGATGATTGAGCTGTATGATAGCAATGTGTTACAGTGGTGGTTCTGTATGATAGCAATGTGTTACAGTGTGGTTCTGTATGATAGCAATGTGTTACAGTGGTGGTTCTGTATGATAGCAATGTGTTACAGTGTGCTTCTGTATGATAGCAATGTGTTACAGGTGTGTTTCTGTATGATAGCATTGTGTTACAGGTGTGGTACTGTATGATAGCATTGTGTTACAGGTGTGTTTCTGTATGATAGCAATGTGTTACAGGTGTGTTTCTGTATGATAGCATTGTGTTACAGGTGTAGTACTGTATGATAGCATTGTGTTACAGGTGTGGTTCTGTATGATAGCAATGTGTTACAGTTGTGGTTCTGTATGATAGCATTGTGTTACAGTTGTGGTACTGTATGATAGCATTGTGTTACAGTTGTGGATGGTAATTGTGTTGATAAGTCTTGAGTAAAGTGACTTATATGTGGTAGTCAGTAGCAACAGAAATGGCTACTGGGAGTACAATATCACCTTTTAATAGCTAAGGTATATTATGCTATTTAGTGTATTATGTAACAACATAAGAAATGATTGTTGTTTAACTTCTAAAAACTAAAAAGATCTAGTTTGTGTAAAACATGTATTCTAAACTATATGTCTAAAAGTTTATGTTCATATGCATTGTGTCAAACAAACTTTATTATTAATGTTTGAGGAGGAGTGTTAAAATGTGACGATCAACCATCAATAATGTGGCGGCAAACCAGCGACCTGCCACCTGGTGTGTATATCATATGTTCGTGCATGCTTACCATTAAAGAAGCTGCAAGTTGGCGTCCCAATATGTCAGAAGACGTGTTCTTATCTGTCTCTGGTTAGATCCGATCCAATCTATCGATTCTCTATACATGTATCTTGGTAGATAGTTCCTACATGATACTCTGTAAGCATGTCTGTCTGTGTATGTGTGTGTGTGTGTGTGTGTGTGTGTATGTGTAGGTGTGTGAATGAATTTGTCTCTGTGTGCTAAATATCATTATCTGTAGATTGCATATTCTCCTTAGTTTTGTAGAACATAGTTTTGTAGTGTATTGTAGTGAACTTACTGTATGACACATAGGTCAGTAATGACCTCCCTTTTGTTGTCAATAAAAGCCATTATTATTATTGAAGCTTAACACATATCTGATTTTTTTATTTGCATCCCGCATAAAAAAGTGTGTTCCAATTTTGCGCTAGTTGCCATGGAAACTGACTTACCCAAACTGGAGAAAGTTTACAAGTTTACAAGGCCTTTGGGAACAATTTGGGCAGCAGATTATGATTCTGTGACAGATTTAAGGCCTCCTACCACTGATTATATGCACAGTAGTACCGTTTTTGATTGGCACCAGCTATTTGTATGGGGGGTGCATGCCAATAGAAATACCGGACACTTCCAACTCTAACTAAAAATATTAGTTCGATGTTATAATGGTAATGACGATGACCATTGCATTTGAATCAGTGCCCCCCCCCTCAATATAAATACCATGTGCACTAATTAAATCGAATGAAGTATAGGGGCCTAGTTCATTCTCCTCTGGCACATCCTAGTGACGTTATCAAAAGTGTGAAGACGATTAAAGTTCAATGAGAATCAACTGGCTCATCCTATTATCATGTCTGTCCCCTCCTGTATGGTAAATAATCAATAAGTTAGAGCCCGATAAATATGGTGGTTCTGGTACCCCCATCATCCCTGCCTACGAGGGTCTTCCCTGATTATAAGATTTCTGACTGGATTTCTCCCACTTCTAGATTTTTAACAAATAATTTGGTCAATATGAAAGCTTACTTTATTACATTTTACTATTCTGAAAAAAAAAAACACCATTACCATAACCTAAAGGGAAGACCATAACCAAAGTGAAGACCTACCCAGTATATTCTATAGAACTGCACAATTTTGTTCCTTTGGCCGAGCATATTGCAGAGTGTGTTCTACCAGGACCTATATAAGATAAGATAAGGTGGTTCCACTGTCTGTAGGCACAGACAAGTAGGCACAGACAAGTTCTAGCTCTTCACCTGACAAGTCAGTCATGGGTTACAGGAAACAGCTCCAAGTATTGCTGGTTGGGTTTGGCTTTGCAGCCTTGACTTTAGCAGCTGGAACCTCAGCTGCAGAAGCATGGGAGGAAAACAGCTGTGTCAGGATTGGAATATCTGGTAAGTCCCAGAAAATCATAGGGGTGCCCCCCCCCCTCAGGCCGGAACGTCGCCGAGATTAAGGGCCCCAGGTCACAAGTCGCTTTGTTAGACCCTTTTTGCTATAGACATATTTTTCCAAAAGTCGCCAGGTCGCTTAAATTATTGTACCAGGTCGTCAGGTCGTCTGGAAAACAGCCCAGGTCGCCAGGTCGCTTTTTACCCCTCTGGAGCCCCAATCATGGTCACCTTTGGCCAACCTCACAAATTTCGCCTTACAGGTTGACCAATTTGGTCATGACCAAACCTCACCAAAGTTGGCCACTTCGGTGATCACATCAAAGTGTGACCACGATTTGCTGGGGTGGCAGAAATCTACAGAGTATGAACTGTTAATTTAACAGTGTATGGGGTTGGATTCCCTATAACCTGATGGAAAGCCCGAAGGGGTGAAACACCTGGGTAATCCTCCCCCTCTGTACCATACCGATCCCGTAATGTAGAGAGTGGAGGACAGTCAGACACGGGTTGGTAGTGTAACGGTTAGCACGCTTGTCACCGGTGTGAGAGGTCTGTGGTTTGATTCCCAGCCGATCCAATGACTTAGTTTTCCGCGACCTCTACAACAGCAATATTGCTGTAGACCCAATTCACAGTACATACAGCAAACAGTGCTGTGATAACGACTGCAGCAAAACATGCTGTAAGTGTATATACAGCAGATTGTGCTCTTTAAATACAGTAACTTTTTACAGTGCCGGTTCTAGGTTGGGGAACGTCTTACCTCAATACCCCCCTCCCTGTATGGCTCCTCTTTCTTCTACCATCTGTGTCTCTTCCTCCTTTGTTTACCCCCCCCCCCCCCCCCATCTCTCTCTCTCTCTCTTCCTCACTCACCCTCACTTCCTCCCTTCAGTATAGCTCACTCTCTTTTCTCTCTCTGTGTCTCTCCCTCCTTGCATGTATCCTCCATCCTTCTTCCCCTGTGTCTATCCCTCCCTGTATGACTCCCTCTCTCCTCCTCCCTCTCTGTCTCTTGAATTATTTTAAAAGTTTTTTAAGTTGAGCAGATGAAAAAAATAACTATTAGATATTGATTTTAGATTAAACGAGATTATGATATGGAATAACAACCTGGAACGCTCGCTCCCTCTCTTAGAAACAATCATGATCCCACTTATCCGGATTACTGTTCTAGTATCTTATCTACAGGAGTTAAATTACTGTCTACATAGACTGAAACATGTTCAAAGTATCCGGGAGCAAACCTTATCTGCACTGAGTAGCTGCACCCATTAAAGCTCAATGACCACTATTGTCTGTATCCTGATAGTAAGGGGTGAGAGGGACTGATGATCTATAATGTATCCGGCTGTTATATATAGGATAGACAATCAATGATTTATATCATGAGGAATTTAAAATGACCCTACTTCAGAGGGTGCTGATCAGGCACTTTCAATGTCAGACTAGTATGCCCGTGCATGCATATGTTTGTGTGAGGAGAACATTTTGACCCCTTTTTACTTGACCTTTTTGGTTTGACTTTTTTTGGGGTTGGTCAAAAGTGGGGGGAGGGGGGGGGGTATGTGAGAGTCATTGTCGCTAAAACTACCCAGGTGAGGGTAGTTTTAGCGACAATGACTCTCACTTTTCTGAGGGTGTAGTAATATTTGCAATTCGTATTGCTCACTGTACCTAGTGTATATGCTGCACCTAGATTTTTGGAATATCCTATAAGCCTCACCGGGGGTTCTTATTATGGCAACATTTAATAGTACTGTAGTATACACATGGAAAGTCACGTATAGTTTGATGTATACCATATCAATATTGGAAAGAAACATGGATGTCGCCATATTGAACTTGGTGGTCCATAACAAACGATTAACCTTGTTCACATAAATGTACATTAAATTCTTTGTCAATGTTGTTTTCCCCTTCTAGGACTCTGCACAGTGGTTTTTGGACTGACCACTCTAGTCTGTGTGGACATATGGCGACTAAAACCAGCGGACAGCCACACCCTCCATACCCTCTACTCCCAGTATAAGGCACAGACCATCAACAGGCTCCAGGCTCCCTACCATAAGTGGATCATCAACAAGAGAACTATGAACCCTAAGAAGGTAGATTTATTCTAGATTTAATGTGTAGGAAAGCTGTAGGGGTAGCATTTCTAGCTTTGACTTTTCTTGCTGAGACATTAGCACTGTAGGGTATTATCCCAGTCTATACAAAAACCTGCCAGACACCGGCTATAGCCGGCAAAAAGTCTGCCGGACAGGCAAAAAGGGTGATAATAGTATTGCCGGCCTGAATAGCCGGCTGTATTCTAGAGATTCTTGCCTATATGCCATTTTTTACGGCTTGTAAATCAGACCATTATTAAGGTTTCTACAGCATAAAACAAAAAGCTTGAATATTTGAAAAGTTCTTTAAGTTTAATTTAGTAAATTACATATTGAAATGGCTAATTCAATTGTAACATATGGAGGAAACCTATTCATCATCATTGTCAGTACAATCACTTGCTTTAAATGTCAATTTTAAATAGCAAGATTCTACTCCGATGTCCTGGCCTGCAAAAATTGAGCCGGGCCTGCAAAGAAAATAATCTGCAGGACAAAATGTCCTGCATAGTGAAAAGGTTTTCGTATAGACTGTTATCCAACTAGTAATAACCAAATTAGCATTTGTAGGGTATCATTGAACATATCAATAATTTTATAAGCGACACAACTAACTGTAATATTCTGTTGTTAACAGTTATGTAAGATTACAACTCGTTCAACTCTCCAAGAAATGTTCCGTTGATTTCAAATCATCATTTACTCTTCTTTAGACAGCAGAGGATACCCTTATGCACATCATACAACTAACAAAGGACACCGACTATGGACAAAAGTACAATTTTAACAAGATCAAAAACCGAGAAGACTTTGTGCGTATGCATCCTCTGACTGATTATGAGCACCACAGACAATACATAGACCGCATTATTGATGGGGAAAGTGACGTGTTATTCCAAGGAAGACCATTTTTCTACACCAAAAGCTCAGGAACTACTGGTAAACCAAAGTACATCCCTATGCCAGTATCAGTTATAAAGCCATGGACTTTCACAGCACTAGAAACATACAAATCCAGCTTTGTCCATTTATACAACTTGAAGAGAACCATGCGATTTTTTATGTTCTCAAAGCTGGATTATCTCAAAAATGTACCTGCTGGTCTCATCAGTATGATTAACCCACAAAGCCCACCATACAATGTAGCACCAGCCATATATACAAAACTTCATGATGAGGAGGCCTCGTATTATGTCCAGGCCCTGTTTGCTTTGGCTGAGTGTGAACTACAGCATATCCATGGTTTCTCATCTGACCTCATGTACAACTTTATGAAGTTCATCGTACAGTACAGGGAGTCTCTGTGCGCTGACATTGAACATGGCATAATAAGTAAAGTTGTTGAGATACCTGAGGACATACATCAAGCCCTGTCTAAAGAACTCAAGCCAGATCCCCAGAGAGCTGCAGATTTACGAGGGGAATTTGAGAAAGGTAATGTCGGTCTAATGGGACGCCTCTGGCCGGAGCTGAATTTTGTCACCATGAGTCGGTCTGCCAGCTTCAAGATGTGTGCTGACATTCTCTTCAACAGTTTCATGAAGGGCATCAAGACAATGCACCAGGGACATGGGTCATCTGAGGGGATGTATGGAATGAATCGGGACAGTGAGCCTGACATGGGACCTGACCTTACTGTTGTGTTGAACCCAACATTCATGGAACTTCTGCCACTTGCAGATACGGAAGCTGAACATCCTAAAACAGTCTTTGCTGAAGAGGTAATTATAATCATTTACAATATTGTGCCGTCTTTCAACACTTTAACTTTACCGTGATCTTCTGTCTAAATATGGTTATGACAGGATAAACTCAGTGAAGTCAAAGGGGAGAAATAACTAACAATATAGCTCACCTATTTGGAACTGATAAAAGGCTTCATGGCTCATATGGAAAAGCAACGGTAGTATCTAAAGTGATATTTTACGTTTCAGTGTGGTTTGGATATGAATTTCTCAGTATGATGGTATTGAAAAGATTTCTATATGGCTTGAAGCAAAGTATTTTGTATCTAAGTTCCACATAATGAGACAAAACATTTGCATAAAAACAAAATGATATATGTGTACTTTATAGGGGACCACTTTCTCATCTGATCTACTGTGCAACCATGAATGTTACATATTTTATAGGCAAAGCTTGGAGAGGAGTATGAAATGGTATTAACAAGTGAAAATGGACTGTTCCGGTATAGGACCGGTGATGTCATAAAGATTGTAGGATTCTTGAACAAAACACCAAAATATGAAATACTGTACAGGTAAGGCTATGGCAACTGTAATTTGAAAATGTTGGACTCCTTGAATGTAGCACCATTTAAACTGCACTCCCCCAATTTCATATGAACTACATCATTTGTAATTGAATCTAATAGGTTTAATGTAGACTACACTAGAGATTGAATTATAATATACTATTGTAATTTTCAATTTTGTTCACAATGATTTACTTTTAACCTGCTGTTTGGTATAAAAAGGCTAGGTCTCCGATTGTCAGTAGCCTTTGAGCGAGTTCCAGATACCATAATATATGAAGCAATGAAAGTGACAGAGAATGTGCTGCCCCCTGGTTCACAACTGATGAACTTTGTCACCACAGAGAGCATGGCAATGGACCAAATCAGGCGTAAGTCTTTCACAGTAGTCATGGAAGGGTATCACAGTCAGCAAAACTTTTTTTTTAAGTTGAAAAAGTGTTTGAATAAGAAGTTTATAGAGACATAGAATGTAGACTCAATTTAATGCTATTCTAACCTTTTTCTTAAATGTTTTTCAAAATAAATTCTGATGTTAAGATAACCACAAAAAAATGTTTCAATACTGGAATTGCACTAGGCTAATATATTACGTCAATAACATGGTTTTCTATGAAATGTTATAACCTTTTTTCTCAAACTAGATATAGATGGAAACTTTTTATAGACATTTGAGGTGCAAATGTTTTCTATAAAATCAATCATTTATGTTTTAAAACGACAAGAAAACGTTCTTTGCTCACTAGGATTACACTCATATAGGGCCAATAGTGTTGATGAAATGTTAAAAAAGCAAAACGTTTGCTAAAGGTCTGGCAAATATTAGGGGAAAAACAACTGATGAGTTTTTTTCTATGAATAGAATTGAACCTCCAATACAAACCTTACATGAAGAGAAAGTGCATGAACCAGACAATTAACAATTAGGAGTCAGTAATAATTCAAATATTGGTACTTTATTTTATTTTCAGAAGACACTACTGCTGAGACTTACAAGGGGAACTATATAGTTTTCATTACAGTGGACCAAGGAGAGGCTGTGGATGCCAACAAATTCGCACATGAGGTGAAGCAAGCTAATTTATAAGTTATCTTTATCATCACTCCCATCACAATTCTGTATTAGGCCGCTCCAAATAAAATTGTTGTTTCTCATCACCAAGCCTTCAGGCATGTGACGAGGGCACAATTTCATTGCTTAGGGCTTTTTGCAACACTGTAAGCTTCAATTTGATATAAATAATGCCCATATTTGTGCATTGTTATCATTGTTTTTTTTTCATTAAAATTTGAAAAAAAAAATAGAAGAAAACTCTTCAAAACACGATTTTGCTGATGCATACGGTGATGAGAAACAAGGATATTATTTGGAGTGGCCTTGGAAAGAAACCTTTTCTCTATAGATTTAGATTAATCCCATGGGGACTAATTGAAATTTTAAGATATAAACATTGGATACTGTTATGTTTGTCCCTATAGTTTTACACCACAAAAGTGTTGCTGATATTATCAAATCAACAATACAGTTACATCTTTAATGTCAGTTCTTTTCCTCCCTGATATTATAGTTTGATACAAACTTGAAGAAGGCCCACTCAATGTACGAGCACTTCCGGAATACTGGCCAAATTGGACTTCCAAAGGTGTACCAGGTAATGTCTACAATATCATCTTCTGTGTGACCACCGTAGTACAGTTCTGTGGTAATAATAGGAGCATCTGCCCAATATTGTCTTTCCAACATTAGCCAAACATGGCCTTCGCTCAGCATTGTATTGTTGAAATGGTGCTATCCCTGGCTGTCCTGGGAAGAGTGTTAGTACTTTTGAGATGGCAAATTACTACATTTGTAATCTGCTTCAGTATCAGATAAATCCCACTTAGTGTATGAGGAAGGTCTTCTCACGGCGAGGTGTTCCAAATATATTATATCCCCCCCTCCCCGGCAGGGTTCAAATCTATTGCTGTATTTTCCAAAACAAAAAGGGTGAAATTAGTTTTTGGTCCCCCTATCAAAAGGTGTCCAAATCACACCCCTCTCCCGACCCACTCAAGGGGTGTAAATTTGTTTGGTCTGCCCTACCCCCTATACCCAAAATCCACCAACCATCCACTGTAAGTATTTAAAAAAAAGACCACTTTCTATGCAGGTAATGTTGGCTTCTGTCATTTTTGGCATTGTAACCATAGTAAGCATTAATAAACACAACATTAGTATTTTGTCTTTTTGATATTTCTGTTAAGTATTGTCTTTTCTTACCATATTTAACGAAAATTCTTTCCATTCACAGTCAACAGGTGATGCTTTTCACAAAGTGAAGGATATCCTCATGGGCGGCAAATCCAACCAGCAGTTCAAGTTCCCTCGTGTCCTGAGGAAGAAGGACTGCCTTGAAGCTCTCTATGAAGCCAGGATGGAGACAGTGGATGCTGAACATTAAAAACAAAATGAACCCTTTAATTAAGGGCCGCATAGTGCATTGATGAATTATATCCTAAATAGTGAAAACAAGATGAAACCTTTAAGGGCCGCATAGTGCTTTAATGAATTATATCATAACACTAAATACAAGATGAACCCTTTAAGGGCCACAGAGTGTTTTAATGAATTATATTCTAAACACTAAAAACAAAATGAACCCTTTAAGGGCCACAGAGTACTTTAATGAATTATAAACCTAAACACCAAAAACAAGATGAACCTTTTAAGGGCCACAGAGTGTTTTAATGAATTATATTCTAAACACTAAAAACAAAATGAACCCTTTAAGGGCCACAGGGTACTTTAATGAAGTATAAACCTAAACACCAAAAACAAGATGAACCTTTTAAGGGCCACAGAGTGTTTTAATGAATTATAGTCTAAACACTAAAAACCTGTTAGGTGATGAATGCGATGGGGATCTTACTAATATTGGGGAGAAGTCGGTGCTCTCTAGCTTCGTATAACTTTTGTGCATTCACATACTTCTGTATAAAGAGATTTTATTTTCGTGTGGGAAATTGTCAGAGGAGAAATGCTGTCTCAGCAATATGCAGGACAATGACAAATTTATGGATGCCTAATATGGTTTTGTCTTGGGTCTTTGGCGATGTCTCACATATTGCCCAATATTATAGCAGGACTGGTATAGGGGCCATTCAAATATTACGTAACACAATTTTGGCCACTTTTTGACCCCCCCTCCCCCCCTTGTAACACACTGTAACAAAATGCCAGACCCCCTCCATAATTACGTAACACAGCCCCCCCCCCCAGGCGCAGATTCAGGAGGGGGCAGACCTGGGGTATACTTTCTGTTATTTTAATGAAAATATGGCATGCTCATGTTCCAGCAAATGCACTCGCATAACCAGTGGATTGAATCAGACTAGGATGATGCAACACAACATAGACAGTAATGCTAGCGCTAGCCCTTGAGTCAAATGGCCCATACATAGTTTTGGGCTCAGGCTTTTCAATTTCTCAGTATTTACATTGCCATGGGGCTGGGTCGGCGATAGCTATTTACTACTTCTGAGTGCCGGCTGTGAAACCATGGATCTGCAGAATTTCTAAAGATCTGCAGAATTTCTCTGTTTTTGTGTTCCACAGGACCATTCCTGGGATTCGTCTTGATCAATGGACAAAACATTAAGTGTTTATAACTTAATATATTGGGAAATGTATACTCTTTTTCTCACACCAACAATACATGCGAAAATGTGAAAAACTCAGACTTCTACCATTTTTCTTATTCCTGCGGGGCTGCAATTTTCTGAGGTTGTGGGTTTGGTGACCCATCGCATTGAGCAAATTTGGTTTTACAGTAAAAGCAGTCAAACAGACCACAGGTGCAGCTTATAGATTTTCCTCAAAGTCAAGGTATGGGTTACTAGTTATCATTTTTACATGTCCTTTTGTTAACACTTTTCACTGAAACCAGGTGAACCTGGTTTGTTGCCCCCCCCCCTCTCCCAACACCATAATGCCCCCTTAGTGCAAAAAGGTTGTAATCCAGTGACCTATGATTACTGGTTTATTATTATCCTTATTAAGGAGGCCTGTGGTTGTACCTCCTCTACCCCATCCAGTGTTCCCAGATCGAACCAGGGTCAGGAGATGAGTCCATTTCGCAGAACCAATACCTTTTTTGCAGGGCAGAGGAGGGGGGGGAGAAAAATGTTATATGTAATATTATAGGGATGAGGTGAGAGAAACATAATATTGTTGAGACCTGGTTGTTAGATGGTGCTGCATTTTCCCAAATTAGAGACTTCTTTTTTGTATATATTTTTGAGAACTGTTATGTAACACTTGGCTAGACACCCCTCCCCCCTGTAACACTTTGTAACAAACTTCATGACCCCCCCTCCCCCCCCCCTATGCTGTTACGTAATATTTGAATGGCCCATACATGTAATAGTAGACTTATATTTTGCAGGGTATGTGCTGTTTGTAATACTGTTAGCCTAATAAAAACATTGAACTATATCTAGTTATGTGTTGTCCCTTTTATAGTCCAGACAACACTGTTATTTGCACAAATTCGTCCACTACATATTTTCCTATTACTTGGGATAGCTGACTGCCGAGAAAAAAACTACCTTTATAGCATATTCGAGCGTGATGAGAAGATACCTGTGGTAGGGAAGCAACAAAAAACTTTACAATCTTAAAGTAAATAACATTTAAGATTATAGCATTTATTTAAGAGTATCGCTTCTCACCTTCCCGTTAATACTGGTAAGATGGCGCCATTATACTAGCAATAGGACATGTAATATTTTTGTATACAAGGGGGCTCTGCCCCCAAACCCTGTTTCCTTCTTTTTCTTTCCCCCCTTTTTCTTATTTTTGGAAAATGCTTCATAGGCTATGTAGAAGGAGGGGGCTCGCAGTGTGCATTCTACCCCATAACAGTGGTGCCCTCTGGTGTTAAGATTATCGATTTTAAGATTATATATCGATTTAAGATTTTATATCGATTTTAAGATTATAATATTGATTTTAAGAACGGAAAGATTTTCATGTCAACGCTCCCACATGAGTGTATCCACATGTGCGTCTTACAGTTACACCCCAAAATGTAACATAATAGGATTACCAAGTAGATGTCTAGTACAGTCATGTTTGTCTACACTGAGAAAAAAAATTGACTTTTTGTGAGGTCTGCTTTGGAAATATTTTTAGGGGGTAAGAATAGGCCTACAGTGAGATTTTTTGAAGGAGTAGGCCTGCCGTATAAACACAAATACGTTTAATTGACATAGGTTACACGTAGGATTCTGGTAGAATATACATAGATTCCTACCCAGCTAACAAAACTCGTAGTAAATGGCATCTTTTATACATAATTCTGTTATGGGTGATGACATCGTTTAATGGTGGTTTTGGTCACCAAGATGTCTTATAGCCTACGCAAATGGTTTTTACGTGGTTTCTGGCATGGTTTTTTCATGTGTGTATTTTACATGAAAATATCATTTATATAAAAAAGGCATGCTCAGCGGTGATACCTTTTAATGTAACAATAGTGACATACATATGACCAGCTATAAAATATTCTAAAACATATAAATTTACACATATCAGAAAGGTGTGATATGAAGATATCTATGGGACATTAGGGGAGCATGTGGTAGGGGTGACATTTATACCAGTTTTGACTGTACCTGCCGACAGTAGTGATTATAAATCAGCAAGCATGATTAGGATACCTCTCAGAGACATTTTAGACATTATGTCAATATCTGACATATCCATAGGCGCTCTAGGCCTATACAGGAAGTTAGTAACACCTGGCTCCTGTTTCTCCACAAATTTGCAGAGGTCCGCAAATTTGCGGAGGTCCATAAATCTGCTTCCATAAACTTGCGGAGGTCCGCAAATGTATATGGAGCTCCGTATTTGTACACTTAAGCACTAAAAAACGATTTTCATATATATTTGCGAACCTCCATAAATATATGGAGAGTGTATTTACGGACCTCCGCAAATTTGCGGACCTCCACATATATGTGGAGAAACAGCATCCTGGTCTGTCAAAGACATTTTGCTGGCATTTTCCAATTCCATAAACACACATTTATCTTAGCCAAAAGGCCCAGATGTGGTATCAGCCTATTCTTCCTCTTGCGTTTCACTCCGGTCCTGTAGGGACCGGTAGGTGTATATTCAGTGATTATCACCGCAAAGGCTATGCCGAATCAGCCCAAAGGCAGGATTTTGACTTATACAATTTCAATGGACACCGAAAAGGTGCCCCCAGCATCTACCATAATTTATCATTGTAACACAAGTAACACCACATATGTCCACATATATTCCACAAGAAATTTTGTCCAACCTTGTCCCTTATTGCAGTTTAGACAATTGATGTCATCCACCCTTTAATCAATGATCAGCTGGGAATGCTGAATGAAATGTCATTGCATTGAAAGATTAAACGTTAGAGCTCAGGACTAGCCTATAAAAGGATATAGTTATGTCGACGTCCAGATGTCATCTTCTGACAAGTAGGCGCACACTCGTACCAAGGGACATTAGCGAAGCCGACAGGCTGAGTCCGAGCCCGGAGTCCAAGTGATGCTGTGATCGAGTTTGAAGTAGGCGCTGGCCAACCACTGCGGACACGCCCCCCTCACACGCTGGTAAACGGGAATCCCCCCGAGGGGAATCCCTACGTGACGTCATAACGTAGTAACCAATGACAATCATCCGTTTGGCGTCAGTCATAAACCAAGCGAAGGCGGCCAAACTTTTCAACCTGTCGGAGGGGCTTGTGATTCTCCCAAATATCGCGCCCCAAATGACAATTTCATGACAACTTGACCACCTCTGAAGGGAGATATTATTACACGTGTGTAGAGGTAAGTTTAGTGTGCATGTTGCTTGATACTAAGCTGTGTGTGAAGGTAAAGTTTGGAGGGAACGTCGGGGTCAACTCACCGACGGGTGCCCGGCCTGGGCCGTGTTCCAACAGATTTCCCGGGTTTTGAACGAACATGTTCGGGCAGTGATGAGGGCTGATGAGGGGCGGGCACTTTGAAGACTGTTCGCGGCTCAATTTCATTAATTACAGTATTAAAAAAAAGTAGTAAGCCTGTAGAATCCGACATACCACATTGTATTGACCTAATAGTTATGCCTTGGGCATTCCTCGACATCGCCGTCCAGACTCCAGATCATCATCATCACGGCGGAACTAAAAATCAAAACAAAAACAAAACCCAACTGTCAAACTCTACTAGTACTAGGCTATTAAGGGAGTGATCATTTTTTAAGGGGGGGGGGGGTGGTGGTGGTAGGTTTGGGGGGGGGGGGGGCAAACAAATTTGGACCCCCTGACCGGGGGGGTGAACAAATTTTGGACCCCGAGCCCTCGGGGGGGTAAAAAAAATCGTAACCCCTTTTGTAACCTGTTTTGTGACTTGTAACCTGAGCCAAAAAGCCTGCGTGTTACTAATAGTAATACTATGCCTCAAAGGGCCGCATGCGCACCGCTTTTCGACCAGCCTCGTACGCTCCAGTCCCAGGGTAACGGGCGCGCCCACACTGGGCCTGGTCGCAGATAGAACGTTCAGTTAAGCTCCCGGAAGTTGGTGCACTCTCCAAGCGCAATTTGGTGGCGTGCTGGAGGGCGTCTGAATTACGATTGGCGAGTGTAAAAGGTGCGCGCGCATTATTAGAACGTCCCAAACGGTTTGGCTGAGCTCTCCCAGACTTGAGTAATTCCTCAGTCGGGCACGCCGAGACTGCTTTTCGACCCGTAAGGGGGGGGGGGGGCAAAAAATGTCGACTCCTTGACCGGGGGGGGTGTAAAAAATTTCGGGCGCTCCGCGCAATCATTTTTTAACAACAGCGGGGGGGGGGGGGGAAGGGGGGTGTGGTTTTTTTTTCGCACGGAGCGTGCAAACATTTTTACACTGCCCCCACCCCCCGGCCCCGGCACCTGGTCAAGTAGTCGACATTTTTTACCCCACCCCCCAAGGGCCAGCCAGGGTCTAGACCATATGAGCGGCCCCTCTCGATATCTGGCTGGAGCGAGGGACCATTACAGAGTAATCTCTATACTCCCACTGATTGGACGCAATATTTCGCGCCATTATGACGTCATATAAGAAACGTATGGCGCGCGGGGCACCCTGGGTAGGCTCAGAACGTGAACTTTCCCCAGGCTGTAATGGGCCCTCGCTCCAGCCAGATATCGAGAGGGGCCACTTCTATGGGCTGAGCCGGGGTCGAAAATTGGCGCGTGCGCAGGCCCTTTGAAGCATAGACTAGGTAACGCACTGGCTTTTTGACTCACAAGCCTTCAAGGGGTACACATTTTTTTACACATCCCCTCCCCCCGGTCAAGGGGTTCAAATGAATTGAAGTTGAAGTGTAGTACTGTAGTGTAGGGCCAACAAATAGGTAGCTCGGGATGCCCAAACTGGCGCAAAAATGAAATGCAGCCGTGCTCCCAGCCCATTTGTATTTGGGCTGGGAGTCAGAGACTGCGGGATATCTGAACACAACTTCTTTTTTTTTATTGGCCTTAGCCTCAATGTATTGACTGTGATTTATTTGTAGTTTACTATAAACAAACGTCTGCCTCATACTAAAAGTCATAGGCCTAGATATGAAACACTGACTCATATAATACTACTAGTATATAATACCCTTGTAATGCTGACTCGTGTGTTGGATATAATGTCCAGGATGTATTTACCACAGTATTAGGCCTCCCCCCAACACTGCCTGATATGTATTAAGTTAATCTTACACAAGCCTTGACAAGGCTAGCCTTTCCACTCCTACCGTAAAGTCTCATACAACACACACCCCTCGTGTAACCCACACTGGGGTGCTAGAAATAACCACTTTAGCACTATAGTAACTATTCTTAGAAAAACCCTCGTGTAACCCGCGACCACACCTTGGGAGAACCCTTTTACCTAAAATCTGTCAATATTGCCTGGAATGGAATCAGTCCTATTTGTCTGAGCAAGAGCCGGATGACTTAAAACACCTGTTATATGTACTGGTACTTATGTGTCCCACCAGCCCCGGGCATTGCACACTGCCCTGGGCACCGTACACTTAAGGCCAAAAAGCATAAATGTGTTGCTGAGAAAAAACTACTGTATTTAGGGTCGGACATACATTAAAAAAAAAAATATTTAAATTTCGCATTTTGACCATGATGTATTAGATAATATCTACAATTTAGAAAATGTTTTATTCTTTTAAAAATGAATTAAGGTTGGCCCTGTGTTCTGCTAGGTAGGGTCTAGTGACGGGAAACGCACCTATATTTCTTTAGACCTGTGTACTTTAAGTGTACTTCACCACTCTCAGTCTACTCTGTGTAGAGCCAAGTGCCAGAGCCATCCGTAAAATGTATCTAGTTGTGTGATCGGTTTTTAAGAAAAGTGAACAATAAATAATATTTAATAAGACTAACGATCTCGGCTTGTGACCATCGTTACCTGTATGCGCGCATATTTGATTTCAGTGATTAAATTATGACTTTAAATGACCGTAGGGTCTGTTAACTTCTACACCAGCCACTAGAAGGTATACCACAGCGGAGGGGTATTAAGACAAATGTCTGAGTTAGCCTCTCATAACCATAGTCTATCTATTACATACCTTCTAGTGAATGGTGTAGAAGTTAACAGAGTAATGATGGGGTTATGTGAAACTAACAATATTTAAACGGAGAAAAGGTTGTAGAATTTGACATACTGTAATAAGAGCAAACCAAGTCGATAAGATTGATTTGAGATAATTGACTCATTTATTGATCACAAACACAGTTTCTGCCAGAAGTTAGATCCCAACCCACTCAATGAATATTGTTTTATTTCCCTACAAGGGCTGACATGATAATGTCCTCTGACGCCGATGAGTGGAACCACTGCATATTGAAAGTTAACGTCAAGTTAAGGTGACATCACACATGACGTCATGTCACGTAAATATGACGTCATGTCACGTCCTTATGACGTCATCACGTCTCGTCCATGCTACGGGAAGGATGCCAAGGTATGACGTAGAATATTGCATGTCGTTCCTTCGACTGTTGCACGGCTTCGTAGTGGTCTCCATTCATTTAGGCAATTTGCTGTGATTTCCATTTTATTACCTTCCCAACAGTTTGTTCTTCCATGGTGTGCTCTTCCGTTGCTGTAATTGAAAAATGGGGTTCCTTCTCTTTCTCTATATAACAAAGCATATAAAAATGAAGGATTAAAATATGAATCCTAGAAATAGACTCCCTGTTTCTATCATAGTATAATAGCCCCCAATTTTTTCATTAGGATTTATATGGCATTTTATGTTGGCATTTCGTTAAATTTTGGAAGAATAGATTAGTCCTTATCCACGTGAATAGTACGGTAGTTGGTACCCCCTTGGTTGAGTGGCTTGTAAGTTGTACGTGTGTGTTGTTATCAGATCCCAAAGAGTCACAAGTACCGTATTGGTATGTTTATGTGACAAGTTTTTGAATAAGCATTTGAATTTGAGATAAAGAGCTAGGGCTTTTGAACTATTATTATGCACTAAGCGTGTCTAATAAGCGTCTAGGCACTAAGCGTGTCTGTATAATATAAGTGATGATATATTTTAAAACAGTTTGGTAGAAAAAAAAATGAAGAAATTGCTTTAAAAAAAAGTAA
This sequence comes from Harmothoe impar, assembly GCA_947462335.1. Lineage (NCBI taxonomy): Eukaryota > Metazoa > Annelida > Polychaeta > Phyllodocida > Polynoidae > Harmothoe > Harmothoe impar. The sequence continues at coordinate 20,907,191 of OX381713.1, read as the reverse complement.
TAACTTCTGTTCTAATTGGAGTTTTTACCAAATTCAATCACACACAGGCGGTGATTCTGAGGGTATTTCACACGCGGCAGTAAAGCACACAGGGGTCTGCCTGTGCACTTCCTACGTGCGGAGAACCCTCAGCTTGAAATCAAATAGCAGCGCCCTGCATGATTAAAATACATAACCAGGATGCGTTATACACCCACTAGTTCCACTTTTATAGCTCACCACTCTGTGCCTCTACGTGTTCACACCCGCAGAGTCGTAAATCTACCGGAAGCGATAGGCTCTAGGCCGCTATCTTGTTTTCTCTGTTACAGTGTGGTTTTATTGTCCATCTTATCAATATATACACATATATATATACAGGTAATAACATCTACCTACACATTGTCTTTGTTACCACCGAGAGTAGACATTGATACTATCCTTCACCTGTTAGTGTTTGATATGATGTACTTGTAAAGAGTTTTTGAAAGATGAACGCTCGCTATGAATTTTACTTTGGAAAAAGTAAATGATTTTGTCGGGCCCGCAGATTTAGGTCTGGGCCCATAGAATTTTCAAGCTGTTAGCCCGGGTGGCCAATGACTGAAAAGGTTATTAATTACTATATATATATAGTGTCTCTCCAGTGCCTTCTCTTCAGTGCATTCTCCAGCTTCAGAGTTGAACATGGCCCATATTGATTGACTTTATGTAACAATATCGATTCATTCATCAGGAAATGTCCGATATAACTGACAAATAGCTAATGTATATTCTGTTCTGGAAGTTAGTGAAAGTTGGATGTACACAGTACTGTAAAGATCTAGGGTTAAATCAATAACCCCATGCTGCTAATCATAGTTGGAGAAAAGGTAAAGATATCGAGATGTCTAAGGAAGTAAAATATGTCCCTATCCCTACCATCCTCCCTGTACTTCCACACACCCTTAACTTCAAAGTGCTATTTAACTTAAGGACTGCAGCCCATGTGGTGCACGTAACTCCTTACATTAATCTATCCCATGAGTGGGCTGGGGAGGGGGAGGGCTGCTCTCATAACGGTGCCTTAGAGAACATATTGGCTGGTGCCATATAAACATAGCCACTACCATACTCGCCATACTACTGTACATGTACCTCTACGTTTACACACACACCCCCTCCCCCTACACACCTACCCGTCCTCCTACACACCTACAAGCACCAGTTCAATACGTGTGGCGCCGTCCAGGGTTGTAACCACACTGGTCTGGTCTAACTTATTGGCCCCTATCTGTACTCACTACTGCCGCCCATTTAATTGTCGGAGCGATATTGGTATATCTGCAGATACATGGCCGTCCAATGTACGTGTGGTCCAGCTCGCCCCTCCCCAGCTAACCCTCTCAGGCCTCTGCCCCTGCCGCCCCTTTTCCCCCTCCCTTCCCACTTTCTCCTTTCCCCTTCCTGCTGTCGCCGCCCTCTTTCTCCCCTCTTTTCCACCTTCTTTCCCCCCCCCCCCCCACTCCCCCACTCTCCAGTCTCCACCCTCTGGCCTCCACATACACTGGAGGGCTCCCTCACGTTTAGCTGCCTCCAGGCATTACTACAACTAGTGGTAGTAGCACTTAACACTAGGGGTCATGTATATATTATTGACCCACTGACAATTTAATCACAGTAAGAGGAACCTACTCTAAGAGATCTCATCATTTTATTTCTGTCTGTAGATGTAACCAGTCCCCCTGTAACAAAAAGTTAATGTGTACATCAGGAAATAACTTGTTTACACTTGGTTCTCAGTTTGGGATTTTGGTCGTATTCTCAAGGTGAATAATTAATTCGCGAAATAGGTGTGCAGGTGGCTGGTCCGTCACTAATCAGGTCGGTCGATGGAGCGTGACGCGGGCTACGGTTAGGTCAGATCAATAAAGCTCCCCGGGCGTGACCTAGTTCTGGTTCATTTGCTGTGAGAAGGATGGGTGAATGAGCAGGGTGGGGGATGATTGAAGGTAGATAGGTTTAAGGGTTGGAGTTAAGTGACCGTGGAGTGGATGGAAACAGTTTTATCGCAGGGATAAAATTAGTACCGCTGCAAAATATTTGAGGTTTAATGTGTACGCCTCTGTGCCTACCTCTGTCCCTCTTGCCTCCTCCGCCTCTCTCTCCCCTCCCCCTGGCCGCTCTGCTTGCCAGGAGGGATAGAGGTAGGCAGAGAGAGCAGGAGAGACAGAGGCCTGCCCTCTCTGCCTGCCCCTCTCCCTCCTGCCCTCTCTGCCTGCCCCTCTCCCTCCTGCCCTCTCTCCCGCCTGCCCTCTCTGCCTGCCTCTCTCCCTCCTGCCCTCTCTGCCTGCCTCTCTCCATCCTGCCCTCTCTGCCTGCCTCTCTCCATCCTGCCCTCTCTGCCTGCCTCTCTCCCTCCTGCCCTCTCTGCCTGCCCCTCTCCCTCCTGCCCTCTCTGCCTGCCTCTCTCCCTCCCGTCCTCTCTGCCTGCCCCTCTCCCTCCTGCCCTCAAACAAACAAACCTGCCCTCTCTGTCTGCCTCTCTGCCTGCCCCTCTCCCTCCTGCCCTCTCTGCCTGCCTCTCTCCCTCCTGCCCTCTCTGCCTGCCTCTCTCCCTCCTGCCCTCTCTGCCTGCCCCTCTCCCTCCTGCCCTCTCTGCCTGCCCCTCTCCCTCCTGCCCTCTCTGCCTGCCTCTCTCCCTCCTGCCCTCTCTGCCTGCCTCTCTCCCTCCTGCCCTCTCTGCCTGCCCCTCTCTGCCTGCCCCTCTCCCTCCTGCCCTCTCTGCCTGCCTCTCCCTCCTGCCCTCTCTGCCTGCCCTCTCTGCCTGCCTCTCTCCCTCCTGCCCTCTCTGCCTGCCTCTCTCCCTCCTGCCCTCTCTGCCTGCCCCTCTCCCTGCTGCCCTCTCTGCCTGCCCCTCTCCCTGCTGCCCTCTCTGCCTGCCCCTCTCCCTCCTGCCCTCTCTGCCTGCCTCTCTGCCTGCCCCTCTCCCTCCTGCCCTCTCTGCCTGCCTCTCTCCCTCCTGCCCTCTCTGCCTGCCTCTCTGCTTCCTGATTTTTGCCTCCCTCCTGCACTCTCTGGCTGGCTCCCTCCAAGCCTTTATCCCAACCACTACAAATGTATCTATAGGTGTTTTCCTCCTTCCATGCATGATATTCCCATTGTAAACACGTTCCTCAAAGAGTAGGCTGTAGACCTCCCTGTGACAAAATACGATATGAACGAACATAGAAGTGGGCTACACCCAGACTCCAGTCAGGTTACTCAAAGAGTGAATTGACTTCATAAGACACCAGGTGGCACATCTGTACTCGGTACATATCCGTACACCTGTCTGTGCTGGCTGCTCTGTGGGCTGTGTGACTGGTTGCCTAGCTACTAGAGAAGAGACAGGCCTAGACTAAATATTGGAGGATTTGGAGAAGCCTCCCAAAAGTTGCCTTGATAAACCCAGCCTGCAAGAGTATATCACACACATCGGGCTGGTGCTGTACAAAATCATGATGCAGGAATGCTGCAATTGGCAGTGCTGCATTGATGCATCATGCCGGCCCGCTGGGGTTCATAGTCACTAGGAAGGAAGGGTTTTCATGATGCACCAACTCAGAGTGTGAGTTATTGGCGGGCACTGTTTCAGTGGATCACCACAACAAATGATGCCTTGAACCATCATGTCATACTTAACAATACAGTGGGTGTGGTAATGTGCAAAAGTAATTAGGTGTTAGTTAATAATATTTGAATAACGTCTCTGTAATAACATGGGTGATTATGGTATCAGCGTCCAGTTAACCCATATGACGCAGGTAAAGGGGTCATTAGTAACACTCCTAACACTCCAGCTCCTAATTAGCGCTACTTAACTATAGGTGAGAAAGTTGGTACCTTAGGGAGTGGTCATTACCGGTATTCAACAATAGGGGCTTAGTAAATTGGTCCCTAATAAGAAAAAAAAAGATTTGAAATAAATGGGTGGGTGTCTTCCTCTACATACCGTAACACTCGAGACTCAATATTTAGCTGCGCTAGTTTTTGTCCATTAAAACATCTGAGTCTGCTGTAGAAGGATTGGTCATTTATAAAGCAGCAGGTATGTTAGTGGATTAGATAGAGATAAACAAATCTGACCAGAGAGGGAGAGGGGGGAGGGAGGGGATTAATATATGAAGTACCATACAGTGTGAAGCGTGCGATGTACAATCATATATTATATAGAAAAGGGGGACGGGGTTCCACCAACCCGATGCTGTTCAAAACTGAGCAGTCCCTACCTACCGATACTATAATATACCTGTACCCAATGTGAGCGGTAGAGAGGTGTACCTGGAGAGGTGGTGGTATGTTTTACCTGTGTAAGTAGTAGTAAGTGGGTGTAAGACATGTCTATACCTGCCCACCACTACCACTAACACCACCCATATACAGGGTGCAGACCACCTGACTCATATCACAGACTATTTACCCTCTAAGAGGCATGTAGTGCTTTAATGGGTCATGCTAATGTCAGTTGTTGGCATGATGCATGGATGAAGTCCTGGGCTGCATTCATGCATCATACCGACCATTCAGGAGTGTATCAGCCCCATAGGAGCGGCATTATGCTTGAATTCAATTATTGAAGTTTCTCGCCAAGGCTTCAATCAAGGAGATGAATGCATCATTACGATAAAGTGCATGATGCATTAATTTACAGCAAATTGCGGCCCTTAAAGGGTTAAGGGATAGCTTTGATTCAACCGCTTACTGTACATGTATACCCAAACACCGCTCTCTAGAAATTAAGATAAGAACTAAAAATAAAAATACTGGAATGTAAAAATAAAACAAAGGGATGGGGATTCCTCTATTTTACGGTGTAGTAGGCTATATAAGTAGACTGTAAATGACCGGCATGCAACCTGCTGATTACTTCACCTGTGTCCTGGTAATTCAGCCACACCCTCACTGTGCAGACCTTGTAGACATCTACCAGTATGCTAACTAACTAACACTCCCAAATATAATTTTCAGACAATATCATGTAGGGTGGCAATCCTGGACACAGGTAGATACAACCTAAGATATTAACAGTTCCACAGTTCATAGGATAAGCATTCAGTTGTCAGTGTTAATATATTGTGTTGACGTGTTCCTGAAAGTACATTTAAGTACGGCTCACTATTCCATGTAGCTCTGTACCAGATTGTTGACCTTTTTATGTGTTATATCTATCATTGACCCATTATTTTGCTATTTCTATCATCCATCAGTCAGTCAATCATCCATACATTTATCAGATTTATCTAGGAATAGCTAGTGAAAAAATCTATTAACATGGATATAAAAAGGGACAATGAAAGGGTGTAATCTTAATGGATGCAACATTTCTATGCCGTATGGTGACCCAAAGTCAGTCAATGATGGCTGAGAGATAAACTCCAGATGCAACCGTGGGATCGTCCATAAAGTACATCACACAAATATGGACCATTTTCAACACCCACCCACCCCCTTGTCACGCTTTTCCCCATACTTTCATCATTGTTTGTCACACTCTGACCAAGACCCCCACCCCCTTCAGCGTGACATACTTATGGATGGTTCCCGCGTAGTAGTTACAAATGTAATTGTACGCAATAGTTATCGTATCTCAACATTATTCTGAGGTTATGCTGGATGTAAAAGGGGTCGGCAGTCAGTCAGAGTGACGCCTAACATGCATAAAGTAAAACATTATCTTTACTAAAACCTGCCGGGTTTACCATGTGCTAGGACGGCTTACGGCATTCCCGGAGCGGCCGTTGGTTTAAGGACATTAACACTTACTGCGCGCTGCTGTCACCAAATGAGCCATGTAGACATTAACCAGCACTACTATAAAACCTCACATATAACCCACGGGTTGTGTGCGAATCAGAACCTTGGTACGGGTTAACTTATAGAACTTGCCCAGTCTCAGGGTGCGGGTTATACGAAGGTTTTTGATAGTATAGTAGAGCAACGGTAGCAGTTTTCAGATCCTAGTTGCGGTTAATTCAATGTCCGATTTGGCAACATTCCTCATCAGCTGGCACAAAGCAAGAAGGTCAAATATAAATGTAGTATACAACCTTCCATATGTTGTATGAATACGTTCATTTGTAAGTACCCGTATATTAAAGGGGTTGACCCCCCTTTGGCAAATGTTCAGAACAACATAAGGTACTTTAATACCACTAGACCCCTACATACATGGAATAAATACTACTTAGTGTAGCTAGGCAGCCTATATTTATACTATAACTTTAAAAGTCTGTGCTTACATTTGGGACTCCGTGATTCATACTGAAGTAGCCAGACTTGGTGGTCAACGACTGATCCTTGAATGGGAAGATTGATATGTGAGCTGGAGCATTTTCGGATACAACAAATAGGAATTCAAAATTCCCCATGCAGCAGAGGAACTGCATTCTTACCCACTTTTTTTGAACAGGATATCTAATTGTGGAAAATACAGTACAGACTGCCACTTGACTCTTCAGGTAGAGTACTCGCTCTATGTTGGTGAAGTCAGATATCACAGGTCTCTGAGGCTAACAATAATACACCTATTGCCTGTCTGCCAAGCACTTGGCAATAAACCATGGAGGTGGCATTGCATTACAAAATACCAGAATACTGCTAGCGCAGAGCTTGAGAATACTTGGAATACCGATGGAGTACAACCCAAGCACTGCTAGCAGGCAGCTGTGACTCATTGAGACTATAACAAGGGACTTTAATCCCTGACCTGAGCCCTGACCTGCCCAATTCCCGGACAGGTCCAATTCCCGGACGATTTTACAACCCAAAGAAATTTTCTCCTACTTTCCAGCAACTATTTTACTATATTTTGCTGTCTGTTAGGCCTAAAAAAAAAAAAAGTTGTGTTCCGGTATCCCGACCGACCCTACGTTTTTTAGGCCGACCCTAATTTTTTTTGGACATTTTTGGAATTTTTGAGGGAATTAATGACATTTTTGCCGTTTTTACTACTAAAATTGACTTTTTTGACAAAAAAAAAATTGTAAAAAAAAAAAAAAATCCGACCTACCGACCCTGTTTATTTTTGGCCATGTTACCGGAACACAACTTTTTTTTTTTTTAGGCCTTATGGTAATTAAATTGTCACATTGCTCCCAGTGAGTTATTGAGGGATATTGGCATATGTGCTGCCCTCTATGAGCAATGCCTGGAACTAAGGTAGCAAAACCCATTGAATTTTGTCCGGGAATTGGGCCACACTAAAAATTACTGTCCGAGAATTGGGCAAGGTAGCATGGGTGTTTCAAATAAGGTCTAACCAATAATTAAGTACAGATGAAACCGCAGTAAACATCCTGTAAACTGTTTTTACACATCTAGTAATTAAAACTACAATAAATGTGGTAATTCTGCCTCCACAAGTACAAGTTATCTTTAAAAAGGGGAGACTGTCCAGGAATTGGACAAGCCCTAACAAGGTGTCCGGGAATTGGGCAACTTGAAATTCCATACAGGACCCCCTATAACACATACAAATAATAGGTTTTAGCTACTGCCCCTTTTTAAGATTGTTCTAAGGGGCCCTGTCAATGTATTCTGTAGAGTTTTAACATCAGAAACCAAGGCAGGTAACCTCAGGAGTGAGGGGGAAAGCAAACTGTCCGGGAATTGGGCAGGTTACCCGATGTGGCAGAGACAGTCGGTAAACCTCTAACCCCTCCTGGTGGGTGTCAGCAGAACCTCACACTCGCCGACGCAGGTGTGGTGGCACTGGATGCTATAGTCCACTGTCTACACTCGGAGGGTGCATGAACCGTACTCAATGCAATACGCCCCCAAGGCGCCTATAAAATAATTTTTCTGGAATTTTAGTAGTTTAATTGTCTAATTGTTGAATTATTTTTTTTTGTGGGGGAGGGGGGGGGTTCTAGTTGTAAAGGAAGATATATACCCCTAAGGCCACACCAAAAAAAAAAGTTTGTCAATGGATTTCACTTCTCAAAAAATAGTGCTAGCGAGCGAAAAAAAAAAATTTTAAAGAATTTTTTTTGTCAATGGATTTTGTCGGTGGAAAACTGGAGCGAGCCACAATTTTTTATTTTTTTCAACCAGCCTCCGACAAAAGTTCTTAGTGGACCCCTAACATAAAAATTTATTGGTTGATCTGGGGGAATAACTGGGGAAAAAATTGAAAAAAAAAAAAATTCTCAATTTTGAAAAAAATGAGGCGAGCGGAATCCATTGACAAAAAAATCCATTTCCGAAAATAAGGTGCGCGAAATCCATTGACCTTTTTTTTTTTTTGGTGTGGCCTAAGGGAGAGGGGCGCTTATAACGTAGAATACAGTATTATGATATCCCAATGCTTCTTCCCACCAGAGACATGGAGGGGGAGATAGGACACAGGCGAGAGCTACTAGGATGCTTGCCACGGGTGTTATGCAAATTAGGTGTCATGGCGGCCTGCATGGTATGCAAATTAGGTGTCATGGCGGCCTGCATGGTATGGGTCATGGTTGGCTGCACACATCACTCAGCAGATATGAAAACGGATCCACCTTTGACAATTAATTCTGAGAAAACTACTAACCCAATATACTAATGCTGTACAGCATTGGAAAGCCCTAGCTTAGTACTATATGAACAAATTGAGTTTTGTTCAAGTTTCCACTTGGATGAAAAACTTGGGATGGGGTACTGATACCATATCTTCAGCCCGACCGGTCGAGGTGACTCCATAGATATGAAAACGGATCCACCTTTGACAATTAATTCTGAGAAAACTACCAACCCAATATACTAATGCTGTACAGCATTGGAAAGCCCTAGCTTAGTACTATATGAATAAATTGAGTTTTGTTCAAGTTTCCACTTGAATGAAAAACTTGGGATGGGGAACTGATACCATATCTTCAGCCCGACCGGTCGAGGTGACTCCATAGATATGAAAACGGATCCACCTTTGACAATTAATTCTGAGAAAACTACCAACCCAATATACTAATGCTGTACAGCATTGGAAAGCCCTAGCTTAGTACTATATGAATAAATTGAGTTTTGTTCAAGTTTCCACTTGGATGAAAAACTTGGGATGGGGTACTGATACCATATCTTCAGCCCGACCGGTCGAGGTGACTCCATAGATATGAAAACGGATCCACCTTTGACAATTAATTCTGAGAAAACTACCAACCAAATATACTAATGCTGTACAGCATTGGAAAGCCCTAGCTTACTACTATATGAATAAATTGAGTTTTGTTCAGGTTTCGACTTGGATGAATAACTTGGGATGGGGTACTTATACCATATCTTCAGCCCGACCGGTCGAGGTGACTCCATAGATATGAAAATGGATCCACCTTTGACAATTAATTCTGAGAAAACTACCAACCCAATATACTAATGCTGTACAGCATTGGAAAGCCCTAGCTTAGTACTATATGAATAAATTGAGTTTTGTTCAGGTTTCGACTTGGATAAAAAACTTGGGATGGGGTACTGATACCATATCTTCAGCCCGACCGGTCGGGGTGACTCCGTAGATATGAAAATGGATCCACCTTTGACAATTAATTCTGAGAAAACTACCTATCCAAGATACTAATGCAGTATAGGAATAGAAAGCCCTAACCTAGTAATATATAAATAAATTGAGTTTTGTTCAAGTTTCAACTTGAATCAAAATCAGGGGGTCAGATGTTGATAACATATCTTCAGCCTAACCAGTCAGGGTGACTCTGCAGATAAGAAAACGGATCCATCTTTGACAATTAATTCTGAGAAAACTACCAAACTCACATACTAATGCGGTATAGGAATAGAAAGCCCTAGCCTAGTAGTATATGAATAAATTGAGTTTTGTTCAAGTTTCCACTTGGATCAAAATCTGGGGATGAGATACTGATAACATATCTTCGGCCCGACCCGTCTGGGTGACTCTGCATATATGAAAACAGATCCATCTTTGACAATTAATTCTGAGAAAACTACCTATCCCAGATACTAATGCAGTATGGGAATAGAAAGCCCTAACCTAGTTGTATATGAATAAATTGAGTTTTGTCCAAGCTTCATGCTTTAATTTCCTGCACATAGGGCCGGGTACAAAGACACTAAGGCCGGGTATAGAGGCTCAAAAGTCAGGTACAGAGGTAGGGATCTTCAAGCTTTAATTTCCTGCACATAGGGCCGGGTACAAAGACACTAAGGCCGGGTACAGAAGCTCAAAAGTCAGGTACAGAGGAAGGGATCTTCAAGCTTTAATTTCCTGCACATAGGGCCGGGTACAAAGACACTAAGGCCGGGTACAGAAGCTCAAAAGTCAGGTACAGAGGAAGGGATCTTCAAGCTTTAATTTCCTGCACATAGGGCCGGGTACAAAGACACTAAGGCCGGGTACAGAGGCTCAAAAGTCAGGTACAGAGGTAGGGATCTTCAAGCTTTAATTTCCTGCACATAGGGCCGGGTACAAAGACACTAAGGCCGGGTACAGAAGCTCAAAAGTCAGGTACAGAGGAAGGGATCTTCAAGCTTTAATTTCCTGCACATAGGGCCGGGTACAAAGACACTAAGGCCGGGTACAGAGGCTCAAAAGTCAGGTACAGAGGAAGGGATTTTCAAGCTTTAATTTCCTGCACATAGGGCCGGGTACAAAGACACTAAGGCCGGGTACAGAGGCTCAAAAGTCAGGTACAGAGGAAGGGATCTTCAAGCTTTAATTTCCTGCACATAGGGCCGGGTACAAAGACACTAAGGCCGGGTACAGAGGCTCAAAAGTCAGGTACAGAGGTAGGGAGCTTCATGCTTTATTTTCCTGCACATAGGGCCGGGTACAAAGACACTAAGGCCGGGTACAGAGGCTCTTAGGCCGGGTACAGGGGTGTTGAGCTTCTGCTCACTGGTCACACCTCACTGCCTTCCCCCCTCCATCCCCCCCCCCCCACTCCCCCCCCCCCCCCCAGCCGCGGCAGTGATGTCTAGAGCACACAGCCTTCACAGTGGTGGACGCCAGTCCCCTTCTTCTAGCCCCTGTTCCCACCAAAGGTATTTTCTGTATATTCCTGTGTATAATCTGACCCTCAGTGGGGGGTTAAAAGAAAATGCCCGGTGGGGGGGTGCAGAATACATGTGGGTCTTTAAAAGTGTACTACAGTAGCCATTATCAGCCCTTAACGTGTGTGTGGGTTTTACAATTTTCTCAGAGTTTTGGTGTGGGTTATTATAAAGTCTACCCTAAATTCTCGCTTAGAATCCTAACTCGCATAGAAGCTGCACTCTTTAACTACTGGTAATCTTACAAGCGGCAAATTTAGTACTGTAATATACATGTACTTATAAAACCCCTCGTATAAGCCGCACCCTACATAGGTATGGTTGGTATAAAATTAAAGCTGATTCTGACTCGCGTACAAGCTGCAGATTCTATGCGACAATTTACAGTAGGTGCAGGTTATACACCAGTATGTACATTAGATGTGTCCTCTAGCAAATCACTGTACTTGGTGACATGACCGAATGAGGCTAATCAATTCCCACAGGTATCTTTTCCAGGTTGCATGAGGCAGGGAGAATGCAGTATGGTGGTAAGCTGATACCCTGCTGTCCCGATAGGGTGGCTGCAGGCAGCATAAGGCAGGGTGCGGTATGGTGGGACCTGGTAGGCTGATGCCCTGCTGTCCCGATAGGGTGGCTGCAGGTAGCATGGGGCAGGGTGCGGTATGGTGGGACCTGGTAGGCTGACACCCTGCTGTCCCGATAGGGTGGCTGCGGGCAGCATGGGGCAGGGTGCGGTATGGTGGGACCTGGTAGGCTTACGCCCTGCTGTCCCGATAGGGTGGCTGCGGGCAGCATGGGGCAGGGTGCGGTATGGTGGGACCTGGTAGGCTGATACCCTGCTGTCCCGATAGGGTGGCTGCGGGCAGCATGGGGCAGGGTGCGGTATGGTGGGACCTGGTAGGCTGACGCCCTGCTGTCCCGATAGGGTGGCTGCGGGCAGCATGGGGCAGGGTGCGGTAATATGGGGCCATCCATTAATTACGTACGCATAATTTTGGCCAAAATTGACCCCCCCACCCCCCCTGTTGCACCATGTACGCATTGGGATACCCCCCCCCCCCCTATGCGTACATACTCAAATCTTTTGGACCCCCCCCCCCCCCCCCCCTCACCATTGTCAGCCTCAGCAGGGGGGTACTGGGGGATGAAAAGTAAGAAGTGCATTTTGAAGAGAAAATTTGAAATTTGAAGAGGAGGGAACAGTCCCCCCCGCCTCCTTCACTAATAAAAAGAGATACTAAGTAGAGGGGCTGTCAAGATTGCTAAGATTTTATCCAGAGGGAGGTATCAAGAAAATCAACTGAGCCCCCCCCCCAACCCCAACCCCCACGAGCTTTGCAAATTGTTTGACCTTGTGTGTACAATGCCCCACATGATATCATCGTTCTTATAGGGGTAGTTCCAAGGAGTTCAGTTACCCCCCCCCCCTCCCCCCTGGAACTAAGATTCTAAGGTTCATCATAATCCAGAAGATTGTGAAAATGTTAGAAGGGTATAGCCCATCTTACAGCAGATACACTTGTTAGGCCTTCTACAAAGGATGTGTAGGAGGTATGGGGGTATATACCTCGGAAAATTTTAGAATTCTAGTTGGGTTTCGGGGCCCAAAAACACCCCTTTTTGTCCAAAATAATCAGGAAAACTACCCTCATGCGTACACAATGCGTATGCCAAAATGACCCCAAACCCCCCCCCCCCCCCACCCCCCCTGTACGCATCTGTACGCATTTGGCTTGACCCCCCCACCCCCTCTTGATGCGTACGTAATTAATGGACGGCCCCTATGGTGGGACCTGGTAGGCTGACGTCCTGCTGTCCCGACAGGGTGGCTGCGGGCAGCATGGGGCAGGGTGCGGTATGGTGGGACCTGGTAGGCTGACACCCTGCGACAGTAGGGATGTCATTGGCATCCAATATATTTCAATTTCGATTATCAGTATTTTGGTCTCGATTTTTCGATTATATCGATTCATTTTGATATTACAAAAACAGTTAATATGTGCTTGGAAAGGGGGTATCTACATAAGTTTATTTCCTGTCTCATACTTGAGTCTATAAGGACGCACACTTGGTAGTACTTTGAACAGAATCTGAGGTGCTTTTCCCTCCATATTTTGGGCAGTAAAAGGTTACCGTTTTCAAATGGAATAAAACTCAAGTTCTAACTAGAACATTTACACAATTTTTACAGTTTTAGAATGGTGAATTATGAGGTTAACTGTGATACAAATATTGTATCGATATAATCCTTTTGTCGATGCGATAATTGCAATTCAAGAAATGTCAATTTATTGATCCTGGGGGTATTGATGACATCCCTACTGCTGTCCCGACAGGGTGGCTGCAGGTAGCAGGGTGCGGTATGGTGGGACCTGGTAGGCTGACACCCTACTGTCCTGATAGGGTGGCTGCAGGTAGCATGGGGCAGGGTTCGGTATGGTGGGACCTGGTAGGCTGACACCCTACTGTCCCGATAGGGTGGCTGCAGGCAGCATGGGGCAGGGTGCGGCATGGTGGGACCTGGTAGGCTGACACCCTGCTGTCCCGATAGGGTGGCTGCAGGTAAGGCTGGTGCCCCCCTTTTAACCAACCCTCTCCCTTGGCAGGCTTCATCCTTTTTTCCGAATGTCCTCACAATCAGTACATAGTCAATGCAGCAGAATCAGGCTATCCGAACGCCCCCACCTGTCCCATTAGATGGTAGGATGACAAGGTGACGGCACACAGGCATTGAGTGAGGAGGCAGGCAGACAGCATGGTGGGGCTTACACACACCGGCCCCTTACCTTATACACCACATTAACGGATGGTGTACTGCCTTACAGACTGGACCATCAGGGATTAACCCCTACCATGGGACATTGATACTTCTACTTGGAGGAGGTACATTTAGTACCAGGGAGTAGCTCAGTGGGGCTATCCGGATCATCTCACAGTTAAAACAGCGGTTGATTTATATCGGCTTTAGTTATGCTGTTATATTATATCTAGATACATATGATAGATAAATGGTACCAAAAACAATGTACCATAAATTCAGGCATATAAACCTTGCGTTATGCATGTAAACCTGAGGTTATATGTGAACCAGAACCCAAGTGCAAATTACCGCCAATAGGGATTTCCCCTGTTCTGTTTGCAGATTCCACGTATGTCACTATGACATAGGTATTTGGACACATAGTAGAGTACCGAAGCACACATAATCAGACCCCAGGTGTGGGCTATATCTGTGAGCTGATTTAAGTATGTGTACCTGGAGTTGACAGAGTAGTACGCTGAGCAATACAGAGGAAATCAGGATAAGCTCATAGAGTGGGTTGGATAACTGGACCTACAGACAAGGATTACAGAGCTTATCCCATACCTGTACCTACAAACTTACATGTGGGCTTTTTCCACTTTGAAGAGACATACTGAGTTCTTGCAGGGGTCAATCTCAGTGAGCAGCTCACGGGGTGGTTAAACTGACTGATAGGGAGACATTGTCACTCATGTGTATAAAAATATACCCAACAACTAACCTGTTTTGATTAATACATCTACCTGGTACAGGCACTTTTAGTACAGAAGCAGCTCAGTTAACCTAGGGAGCAGCTCATAGTTGGACTGAGTTACTCAGCTATAGATTCAATACAGAGTCAATGCTGTAACAATTTGAGACACAAATGGTACAGATTTACCTGTAGGCTCATTTGTATATTTCTACCTGGCCGAGACTCAGGTACAGGGGAGTAGCTGTTAACAGTCAAAGTAATCTAATGGCAGTGGATGTCTATCCCGCCCCAGCAGGATTGGTTATAAAATTGATCGATGAAATAATTTTCTGGTATTCACCCTGTTAATCTGAAGGTGCAACGGTACCGATCATAATAGCTTTAATCAGTGCTTATCGTGATGCACTGGAATCCAATGGCCGCGAATACTAGAGGACGAGTGTGATGAAAAAGGGTCTATAATAGCTTCGTCTGCATGCACCTATCAGTTACTGATGAAGTAATTGCTGAAGGATAATATCTTGTAACCTAAAATGGTTGTCTTTCAAAAGGTCTGTGCTCACTTTATGTCAAGGTAGTCTTCACAGCTATGAGAGCCCAGAGATAACAGTCCTGAGCATCTCTTGTCACCATAAGAGTGCAGCTTGTGGGGCTGTAGGGGATTCCAAAGGGCCACCCCTCTATGTACCATTGATCCTGAAAGACTAGGTGGCAGCAAGATCTATGGTAATCTCTGTATGCCTGTCTCATCTTTAGCCGCCTTCGGCCAATGTATGTAACATCATAGCATAAAACTCCCAGTTCTAGTTTACCACTAGGACTGTGCTGGGAGAGTGATGTTTCTGCTGTAAGCTTGAACCAGTCAGAGACATATAATGGTAGCCATGGCTCTCAATCAATAAGGGGGGAGAGTGGCAGGCACAAGGTAAACCCCCTGTAGGAGAAACAAGCCTGGACATGTGAAGGACAGGTACTTGCAGTAAACAGTGTGGAGCTATACCCTGTCCCATGCCAAGTTGGCAATTTCACAGCAGTTGCCCAGACATTAAGTGTCCTTTATGCCTATCAACGCATTTCTCTTAATTATTCTTGTGAAAATTTCTGTATGGATTCAAAGCTGACTGGATTTTCATCTATATATTGTCATCTAGTTCTGCTAAAAATAAAAAATCTGAAATAGCAACACCTTTGCTAGATTTTCCCCCAATATATTCACCCAAAGTGCCAACTCGCGCCATGTCTGCTTTTGCAATACAGCGAGTGATGGAGGGGCTGTCACATCAGTCAAATCACATGACCAGTCACATGACTAAAACCAAGATGGCTGCCCTGCACCTCCCGCTACCAATGGGAGACTGGGGGCAGTCGGGTCCTGCAGCCTTACAGGATTTAATACGCGATTCAGGGATGGGTGAAGGGATTTATGAAATGGTATCGTCTTCAGCGACGTCAACGACGCTACAGGAGAAGGGTGTGATTTATGTGTTGACACGGAGAACCAAGAAGAACACAGAGGTATAGGTGAAATACACCCTACATCTGGTGCACTGCATCTCCTGTTAAGAAACTATCAAACACTCCCCCATAACCATAAAAAAAAAATTTAAAAAAAAATTGATTTAAAAAAAAAAAAAAGATGAAATGATAATGATCCCACCAAAAGCCCAGAAAACCAGAGACCAGAACATGATGTATGATACAAAATGTATATCAAGTATTGTAGACTTAGAAGATACGGTAATTGAAATTGTCATTTATATTTATACAAAAACAATAATCAGGCATGTTACACCTGGAAACTATTAATTCCATACCATATAAATGCTTGTTAGTCGGCTGAACTAGGATTACCATTTTCGACGTAATAAGCACACACTCCCCGTTTTTGGCTGATTCTTATACTAGAAATAACCACTCTTAACTACTAAAAAGTGTCCATAATAATTTTTTAAGCGGACTGTGCGCTTATTACGTTGAATACTAAAGAAAAACATCCCCCTAGAAAGGTATGAATTTTAAATAAAAAAATAAAAAAATAAAAAAATACGGTAGTTAGGTCAGTTTTTCAGCGTACTTCTGTGGTAGGCCTTCACG
This sequence comes from Harmothoe impar, assembly GCA_947462335.1. NCBI lineage: Eukaryota > Metazoa > Annelida > Polychaeta > Phyllodocida > Polynoidae > Harmothoe > Harmothoe impar. The sequence continues at coordinate 20,890,602 of OX381713.1, read as the reverse complement.
ATACATTCTGCTTCCATCTCTGCACTACGTCACTTTATAAAACAGCTCGCTGTGTGCCATTATATATCGCCAATACCTTTAAACTCCCATGGGTTTAAACCTCTAAAAGAAAATGTATGACTTAGAGCTCCACAGAACTCACCTGTGTTAATTTTGTTGACAGGTTGTCATGACGATAGAACGTGGCGGCCGGTCAACGTCACCGGTACATGTCCACGTGGACGACCAGACACCCGTCCACGTCCACGTCAAGAAACCAGGCAAGGGCAGCAGCAAGTCCATAGAGGTCGCACCCGAGGTAAGGTCATAGAGACATAGTCTGTAGAGGTCACACCCAATTTAGGGTCATAGTCTATAGAGGTCACACCCAATGTCGGGTCACACTGGGGTAAGGTTATAAGGACATAGAGGTCACACGGATAATACTATAGAAGTCACACCTGAGGTAAAGTCATAGAGGTCACACCCAATGTAAGGTCATAGCGACAGTGGCGGTTTTAAGGGGGGTGCGCGGGGGCGCGCGCCCCCCCCCCCCCTTTTTTGGGCAAAATTTACAATTTTTTAATGTAAAATTTGACATAAAAGTTAGGAATGGAGAATTTTTCCTATAGCGCGCACCCCCCTTTTCAAAATCCTGTATCCGCCACTGTAGCGACATAAGTATACAGTGGTCAAGGACCCAAGTCTACAGAGGTTATAACATAGAAGAAAATCCATAATGAACTAAGTCATTTAATTGGTCATAAATGTACTATTCATCTGAAGCATCCGAAAAAATGACAAGTCAGTCATAGGAGACACATTGCGTGCCATAATAATAGCTAGAGTCTGGCTGAATGTCTGTTTATGTAATGCCCATGCCGCTACCTGTCATTAAGGTAGATTGTGCTACTGGTGATGCCACCTATAGAAGACGGTCTCCATGGTGACCAACTGGTGGGGACATAGTAATAGCCCATCAGTTACTCCATGTATAAGGATGTGTTATGTAGCATGCAGTGTAGTTGAGAATTGGAGTCTTAAGAACCTTACCTAGAGCATAGTTCTTGCACCCCAGTGCCATTGGTAAACTGCAAGCCAAAAGTGTCTTTAGCAGAAGGTAGCATTACACTCTTCGATCTTTGAACATTGCTTTGCATTTGTAGCTTCAACCCCTTATTAAAAATGTACCTCAAACCCATGTCTTATATATTTTTTTAATTCACCAAACCCTTGTGTGTGGGGTATTTTCTGTAAGATAAAAATAACATCCAAGCTTCTTCATGTATTTCCAACCATATCCTAAAATACTTTGAAATATAATAACCTAAAACTCATCATTTTGTAACTATTATGCCGTATTGAACCCTTTGTTAATTTATGTACAACTTGAACCCTTAATTCATTGTCAAAGAAATTTTCCTCAAATGCTTAAAATTCTCGTTGCATGTATAGCCTTTAAAATGTCATCAACTTGTTGTCTCCCTGAGCAGGACAGACTGGCTGACACCAAGTCCAAGTCGGTGTTTGGAGCGAGCAACCTGCGGCGCAGCACGGCCACCGCACGGTCTCGGTCCAAGAGCCCCGTGGGGCCCTGGGTACCGCCGCCGGGCAAGACCACCAAGAGCGCCAAGTACAGCTGGCAGGTGGGTGCTGGGGGGAACTAGTGGGGCAGAGACTGTGTGTGTGTGTGCAGTAGGAAGTATCTGTACAGAGAGTGGTGATGAATTCCTGTTGACTTGGGAGCTTTTTGTTCAGTTTTGTTCCTTTCAGTTTCGATTCTTTCCAGATTACAGCCGATTGGAATTATATCTATGAATATCAGGGGTTAGACTGATAGGAATGTATGGACCATAGTGTGTGTGTGGGAGGGGGTATAAGAGATCACACTTGCACAAATATCATGAATTAAATGAAATCACGATATAAAGTGGAATCTTAAATAGCTAATATGAACCAAACTAACATAATAGCCATATCCAGTACTCAAGATACAGAGAGGTGAAACGGGGGAATTAAAATATCTTTCCTAAGGAGAACCTGAGATTTTAACAAAATAATTCCGTTAAAAGCACACAAATTAACATATATATAACGAGACTAGCTAGCTGCGTGTGTTAACGTGTCCCTGTGGGTTGTGGTGGTGTTACAGAATTTGAGTGATACTTGGGGCCTGGACCCGGTCTACACCAAGTATGGACACTGGGTGCGCACTGACCCACTGCCGCGCAGGGCGCTCACCACCCCACCGCCGCCCCGCAGAGTATGTATGGTGTAACAACTGTCTGTACCAGCAACTGTACCAGCAACTCAGCATGTAGTTTACAACCAGGTGGCAGGGAAGGGTGCCTTTTGTCAGAAATATTTTTTTATTAATTTTTTTTTTGTCAGAAAAAGTAGATTTTATGCTGGTTTTAAAACTTTGCCTAGAATGATTACACCTAGAAAGATTGCGGAAAATAAGGAGTTGTTTTTTTCAGATAGTATACTAGTAATAAAGTGATAATGGTGTGTCAATTGAACCAGTTTAACATTTTAAATACTTCATCTATGTGTAGTATTTAAAGTCACCCTTTCTTGCTGCACTGGTCTATAGGTAGTGTAGGGCATGTATCGAGGCATTTTCATTAGCTTTAAAAAATTTACCTCGTACCGGTAATTAGAGTTTGAAATTGAAAAAAATATAACTTAGCCAATGAGAACCTCTTCAATCTATCCTCGGTTGAGCATTAACGTGGAACCATCTGAAATATGAGAATTAACTATACTTACTCTAGATTTCTCAAACTTTGAAATATGTTTTTAGTGAAATCTGGCCGAATAATATTTGGTCAAAACCAACTTTTTTTTCTTGTGTGGTCAAATTGCTGCCCCTTCCACAAAACGTGCTGAGTTGCTCCTTTGGTTAACCCTTTGAGGGCAGCATAGTCATTATTTGCACCAGGCCCTTTTTGTCGCCCTTTGGTATGCGGCATTGGGGCAGTGTTCACAAAGGGTTATCATAAGGTATGAACGAATACAGTGCCGGTGAGTCACTCGCCAGTGCTGCATTTGTGCATCATGACAGTAATGGCTATATTAGGTGTGCGTATGTGTCTTGTGAGTATACGATTTAGTAGACAGCTTTGAAATTTTCATTATATCTAGTTTTTATATTTTTAAATTATTCAAGTTATGGATGTTGAACGATTTTCCTTGTATTTTTGCAAAGCAATATTTTCAAATGGACACAGCAACTCTTGTCGGAAAGCTTGATATTGTAGGAAAACAGCATGTACTAATAGCATTTCGATGTTAAGTATACTACCAGCTATCCATATACGTAATCTATATATAGATTACGTTTATAAAATGCTATGGCTTGTAGTCCTATTTGTTGTAGGATTCTATTTTTTCAAGTATATTCTTTTAGGTAGGCATTGTAACAATACTACCAAATATCAGAATGAATGCATGTCTAGTGTGTATGTAGAATACATGTGTAGAACTGAAAACATCGGATAGTAAGGCAAATAAGTAATCTAATGTCAAATCTGTCGTAAATACCGACCGTTAGGTGAATTTAAGAAAGGGGAAAAAAAAGAATCAGCACATACTTAGCATCGAATCAAACGCTAGGTATGCATCATAGATGTTTAGAAGCAATGTAAAGGATTGTATATAATACGTAGGGACAACATGATGCTTCAATGCATTATTGGCATGATGCACCAACTTAGCACCAGTGCTGCATTCCTGCAACATGCGTACCCTACCGGATTCACCCGTGCTGTATTCATGTATCATACCGACAATAGGCATACTGTATTCGACGTAATTAGCACACGGTGCACTTGGCGAATTATTACAAACACCTTTCTAATAGTTAAGAGTTTAATTGAGCTCAAAACTTGACATATATTGGGCTTTTATGGTCTAGAAATTGGCATGGAATGGGGTCTGTGCGCTTAATAGGAGATGTGCGCTTATTACGTCAAATGCGGTAGTGCATGCTGGCTTTCAAGGATTAACAAGTAGCCGCACACAACCTAAGCGATTTTCAATATTCACTATACAATTTATATCTTGTATTCTTCAATAATAACATGTTGAACATGGGTATGTCCCTTCTCTCACACCATGCCACATCACCCTTCGCAGGTGTCTTTTCCATGCAAAAAGCGGAGGCCGAAGAAACGCCCGGACCATGGTGCTAAACATGGGAAACCCAAGGTCAATTGTGAAATAGATAAATCTTTTTACCTCAGTTTTCTTTTGAAGGCATCCTCTCCACATCCCTCAACCTACCCAGAATGATTTGTTGGCTTTCTGACAAATACAGGACGTAGCACGTTTTATGATAAAATTGTGTCCTACAATTTTGTTTGATTACAATGTTGCTCTTTGTTGGTGCTTTTGTGTAATTTGTACCCTGATTGGTTGGTATTTGTGTACTCTCTTGACATATTTAATCATGAACAATGCAATGGACACACTTATAGGAATTACATATTACAGTTACTTTTTAGATTAGAAAATGGTCAAGTCAAGATTTGAGAATCTTTATTGAAGGGCTATAATATAGCATTTCACTAACGATATAGTGCGGTTGATGTAAGGTTTTATGAACTTTATGAAATAGTCCAGGTAGAGGTATGCCTACCTGTAGCTAAGATTGCATGTGGGCGACGTTTGCTGTCAAGATTAAATCATAACCCCGCGGCTATCCACATAGACCTAGGGGTGAGGATAAATACTTTTGTGATAGTGGTAGAGTAGCATTCGGGAACGGAGTTGGGAGGGGCTGTACTATATATAATGACTGGCAATGAGATACTAAGGGGAAGTAAGATAAGCATTGAAGACCATGAGCTGGTAGGCAGATTTGAAGTGGGGGGGGGGGGGGAGGGCCAAGAAAAAAAAGGACCCTACTCGCAGAGGACCGAAAAAATATTCCGCGTGCTACCGTGGATTATCACCAACATTACATGGAGACACTCTTCCTGATATCCCCAACCTGAACCACTACCAGCGAATCCTTCTGCCCCCACCCAGTGTCCAAGGCTGGCTGGTTGTGATGTGTGTTGGCACCTGGTGAGGCAGTCCCTGACTGGGGTTAGGGTCTTAGGGAGCGGTCATTATTTAACAATGGTGGGCTAGGCAACCAATTTTACCCCTTCTTAGCAAAATAAAGCTAGTGATTTAGAGCTTAAGATAACCCCTAAATGTATTTCTGGAAGAAGAAAAAATGTACTTAGCTGTCCTATAATAACACACAGATAGACTGCTTGACATTGCAGTCTTTGCCTTGTTCAATTGGAGTGCAAGGTTCATTGAACCAGGGCACAGTTGTGCCAGGTTCTTTAGAGACAGGTATTTTTGCATTTTTCGTCCGAAAAATGCAACATGTTGTCTGCCTAATTTTGCTGTCTGAGATTGTTCAATAAAATATTTAAATACTGCAGGAAACAAGTTTTGATCAATGCCAATCTATGCCATCAAACATTGAAATAAAAAAAGGTATTTTTCATGTATAAAATTCAGTTTAAAAAGAGGTCACTGAAACAGCATAAAACTAACTTTTTCAGCTCAATGCTAAAGTATGGGCTTTCATGTAAACCACAGACCTTCCTAGACTGTCCCTTTACACAGAATCCTCTTTGTTCTTATGTAAAAACATGGTGAGACACTTTTTGAGACGCTCTGAGGCCACAATATTGCCTCTACCTTCCCTAACCTTCATGAAAATGAAGGTAAGGCAGTAGTTTACACAGACAACAGGCTCTTTCACACCCACCTGCTCACCCACACCCACCTGCTGGGCTGAAATGGAATAACATACATGTATGACACATGACTTTAGGGTATTTTTTAACAAGGAATTCATTTCTGATGCCAGAATGGACCAATGAATGATTATGAGGGGGGCATAGATTTTGGGGTTTTCTGGGGTTTCAGGGATTTTATGCAGTGGCTCCTTCATGCATGGTCAGTTACATATACTTAGTTAATCTTTAATGATATTTAATGGTTTTAATGAATCCCATTGGTACCAATAGAATCCAGTGGTGTGTTTGTGGAGGTGGTGGTATTCCTTAGGGTATGCATGGGCGGGGGGGCGGGGGGACCGGAAATAGGGAGAAGGGGAAAAGGGAGAAGGGGAAAAGGGAGAACGCGAACACAGAGAACGCAAATACGGAATCATGAGCAGGGGGAGTGGGGGCTGAGAGAGTGGAGAACAGGAAATTCAATATAGATCGACTGCAAAGGCATGGACACGTAGCACACGCCGCCCCGCGTCGGACCGACATGGCGAAACGGCAACGGAGATGCCGTCGCTGTTGATGCTCCGATTGACTCGCTTTTTGGGCGAGACGTAAAACAGCGGTTACGCGCTGCCTGGTGCTGACGCCCCCAGCCACCTGCTCGCCCCCAGCCACCTGCTTTCACACAGCCACCTGCTCACCTACAGCCACCACTTGGAATTCGATTATATATGACTTGTAATACATGAAATTAGGGTGGCTTTTTCTGGCGATTACAAATCTGCTGTTAGAAATGAGAAATAACGTATTGTACTCAAATTAGATCATTCATTCGACTTCCTACTGACAAATGCGGAATGTGTGAGGCTTGTGGTGACCTGTTCAGTAGCAGAGACCAATGAATGATTATGGACGAAACTGTAGTAAATGTCTCTGGTAGGGTTGGGGCTTAGATAAAATCAGTTTTACGGTCAAAACCATCTGCAACACACGCTGCCTCGCGGCCGACCAACACAGGCGAACAGAAACGGAGCTGCTGTTGTTGTTTACACTCCGACTGGCTCGCTCTTTGGCTGAGACGTAGAATGGCGGTTACGTGCTGCAGGGCGCTGACACCCATAGCCACCTGCTTGCCCACAGCCACCTGCTTGCCCACGCCCAACTGTTTGCCCACACCCCACTGCTCGCCTGGAATTTGATTAAATAATGCATGTGACCTATCAAAGTGGGTCAGTGTTTCCTGGAGATTATAATTCTGCTGTCAGAAATGAGAAATAATGTATTGTACTAAAATTAGGTACCTGATCATTGGGAATCTGCACTGTGTGTGTATGTGGGGGGGGGGGGTTGTAAGCACTCAATCTCGGTGATTCAACATCAAAACTCACACATATTACACTCACACATATTACACTCACACATATTACACTCACACATATTACACTCACACATATTACACTCACACATATTACACTCACACATATTACACTCACACATATTACACGCACACATCGGGGGGGGGGGACTTTGGGTAGGTTTATCAATAAAAAAATGCCCTGGTTCACATGTGATATCAATCACATATACCATTCATTCCTCATGCAGTTTACACGGGGTTATCATGTTTTAGTGTTCTGTTAGATCCTTGGTTTCCTCTGAAGCCCTGCCCGGGGCGGCCTCCACCTCCCCTCTGTACCTCAGCCTCTCACCCTGACCTGTGGCACTTTGACATGACTGGAGATAAAAGCCAAGGTCAGCCCTGAACCCTCTAAGGACGGCATGTCGCTAAAAGGTCGTCATCATGGGCCAAGGCAGCCCCAGCTAGTAACTCGCCAGTGCTGCATTGGTGCATCAGCACGACCAGCTGACTGTCCGCACCCATATTTCTACAAACGTAAGATGCCATTCAAAAAGGATGCTCCTTGCAGAGGCGCGGATCCCCCTTTGCGTGTAGCGGCTCACCTTATCTAGAAATCTATTTCATGAAGAAGAAAGGAATTTGATGGAGGGGGGGGGGGGGGGGGGAAAGGACGCGTACTGGGGGAGAGAAGGCAGCCAGCCAATCAGAAACGATGCTCTGTGGCCACAGCCCTTCCCCATGCGGAGTAGCTATTATGAATGTCCAACATATATCATAAAAAGCCAGATATGATTTATAATCATGTTGTTGGGAAGAAAAGAAAGTAAAATGTTATGCTCAAACTTTGTTTTTTTCAGTTACAGATTTCCCGATTTCAGATTTACATTCGTCCATAATTCATGATTTCATGTCTATGTCTGTGAAGCTCCTTTTTATAAAACATTATCTCTAGACTTCCTATTCTCTTGTTTTTTTTCAAGTAATTTGAGTCTAGCATGTACATGTATTGTTGATATTGTTTCACAACAATCATTGTGATTTCAATTGAAATGCAAAACATGTTTGATCCACGTTCAACATGTTCAAGTTATTTTACTGTAGTTTACATGTATCAGTCACATCATGAATCTACATATTTGTACAACTAAGTTACGTGGTCACACATTTCACAAACATCTAGATTTAGGTTTTACATCGTATACAAACAATTGAAATTAAAGTGCAAATATTTTCAATATCATTGAATGCTAAGTTGAACAGTGATGATGCATGCTGTCAATCGTCTCCTTAGTAAATTTGGGAGAGGAAAATAAGCATTAGAATTAGGATTAGAATAGGCAACAGAAATATGTTTACAAGTAAAACAGAGAAGATTGTAAGGAATTGTATTTGTTAAGGTGCAAACAGAAATGCTCTTATTAGTATATGCCCTAAGTATCTCCTCTGAATAGATATGAGAGAGAACTTTCTTTCGTATTAGAAAAATGTCTATATCAGGTGCACAAATAATGCTGAATAGTTCATGAATTCTGGAATAAAAAAGAACAATTCCTGTAATCTACTCATTTTCTCGCAATCTATAAAACCAAATTGTCATCTCCCGATGCAGGGTGCGTCTCACCGGTTGGAGATCGCGGGAAACACGCAAGGCTCGTTACGACGCAGCGACCTGTCGACAGACGACGAGGATCATTGTACAGGAAACATGCGGCAGTACGAGAAGAAGATAGACACGCTCATGTCTGAGGTCGGCACACTCAAAAACGAGGTGAGTAGGAGGTGGACACGCTCACCATGATTCTCCTTAACCCTTTAAGGACGACATAATGCCTTAATGCATCATGCCCTTACTTGCCATGATGCATGGATGCAGCCCTGGCAAGTAACACGCCAGTGCTGCAGTCATGCATCATGCTGACCCTATACACTCTTGTATGTTGCTCTTTATAGGGACATACTGTCCATAAAGGGTTAAGAAACGGATGTAAGTGGTCAGGGATTTCCCTGAAAATAGGGATTTCAAAGATCATTCCGCTGCTCAAATGCTGGGGTTCAAATATATATATACTGAAAATAGCGGTTTGAGGGTAGTTTTCAGGGATGTTGTGGATACCTGACTTACACCTCCGATTTAGAGACATCCCTATAACCTCCCTTGGTTTACTTATGTCAGGTGGAGCTGCAGCGGACGGCTAAGGAGCTGGAGAAGAGGGAGGATGAGCTGGAGATCTCCCGTAAGTACCTGGAGCACCAAGAGAAGGAGCTGGAGGAATGCCGCCGGGATCTCGACGACACCGAGGCAGAAAACCGCCACCTCAGACGCTCCTTCGACAAGAGCTCTCACAAACGGTATGCAGAAGTTGCTATACGGTACCCTCTCTTTCAGTAGCCGGTATGTCTATTGGCCCTGCCCGGCAGACTAGATCGATGTAGCGGCAGAGGTTACTAAACAGCCACTTTTCTTATTTTTTCAGTATTTCCTACTTTTTCGTGGGAATTTCTTTGTCGAATTATGTAAATTTCCTACAGAAAATTTGCCCAAAATATTTAGATTTCCTACTTTTTGTCGACCACAGAGTAGCATCCCAGAGTTAAAAAAGGGCTAGGATGTAAATTATTTTGCGTCTGTACAAATATGTCAGGGCAGTATCATGTACTATTACCAGAGATGGATTTGTACCTGTAGTACACTCAGATTTCTGACCCCCCCCCCCCCCCCCGCCTCCCCCAACCCCCATGTACAGTCCCACATGTTGCTGGAGTGGGGTATTAGTTATCACTTAATCAATGAGCAGCGTATCCATGCAGTCATGGAGGACCAGTGTTGCATGAATCCTGAAAGGATATAATCAATGCTTTCTGTCTCCTGTTACCGGCCTGTGTGAGTTATTAATTAAAGCGGTACTCACCACACGCTGGGTACCGGCAGGCTACTGTCGGTAACCAGCTCTAGGTGTCACATGACCTAGATATTGATCATGTGACACAGTGTCGGGTTACATTTAGTTTAGTGATGAGGATGAGGTCATTATGATAGTGATGGGGAGTTAACGTAGTTGACACCCATAGCCCTGAGAGAAGAAGTCCACTTTAAGCTTTAAGCGCACAATGCAGTCCAAATGGCCTCTTCTCTATTTGGGCTATGCGTAATACCAGTTTATCACAAGGGAATTGTGTATACCAGGATATAATAAGTGCCGTAATGGCTTATTTAGACGCCAGCTGGATCTTTGTCCTGGGGGTCCATACCCTCCCCCTTTTGGAAAAAGAAAATCTAATGATATATTCCGCTGTACTTTCTTACATTACCCCTTGCTGGGTCGGATGGTGGTTTGTGAGTTGACATGTTTCTCTGTGCGGTATGTTACAGGAGTGGTGAGTGGGCGAGTGACCGGGAGCAGCTCATGAAGAAGCTGGTCGAGGTGGAGATGGACGGGCAGGCCGCCGCGAAACAGGCCGCCGCGCTAAAGGACATGACACGACGACTCAAGGAGGTCAGACTTCATTTAAAGTTTTTCACTGATTTTAATTTTTTGAACATTCTTTTGAGATTGGTCACTTTCATCCCTGAGGGAAACCCCCATGCAGAAAGGATGTTCCATGCATGGGGCTTAGACAGTCCTTTCTGTTTTCATTAGAAAGAACTTCTCTCAGTAAACCATGCTAATTTTCTGCATTAACTTGTCCAAAATGATGAGAGTAAGGAGTGTCATTTCTGCCTGTATTCTGTATTCTAGGACAAGCGGATCGGTTCGTCGGAGGCGACCATGATGACTAAACAGAAGGAGCTGCTGTTGGACCGTATCGCAGACTTTGAGACGAGTAACCGGATGCTGCGTAACATGTTACGTGACCGACACGAGCAGGAGGCCGACAACTTGTGTCTGGCTGAACAACGAGACCTGCTGCTCAAGAAGCTGTCTGAGACTGAGGATAACCTACAGGTGAGGAGGCCATAGGGACACTCATTATGTAATAGATACCCCACCAGTAACTGAGTGTATGTCAAATAAGCACCACTACAGACTGGCTGCTGCCATGTTGTTATGTGAGGGTATGTGGAATAATCTTTAGCTCTCCTCCGCGGGGTTGATTTAAAGTTTGTAGACATTAGCTAGGAATAAGTTTGTAAATACTCCGAAAATATTTTCCCAAGTTCTCGTTGTTAAACTTTCAAAAATAGCAAAAATAGACATTAGCTACTTTATTTGGGGGAAATCCTTGGGTGACCCCATGGTGACAAGGCTGAGAGGGAGGACCTAAAATATTTGGACTCTGGTGGGGTGGGGGGGGGAGGCAAAGTTGATGTTTTTTTCCCATCCTGTAACTAATGCCCTATAAAAAGTCATTACTTCCGTATATATCTGAGATCGGTACAAATTAGTGGCATGACATAACATTGAATGACGCGATAGTTCCAGAACCCGTTGTCAGGCGCTGAATAAGCTTGCGTTAAATTGGGTTCCTTCTTCTCCCTTTCCCTATGTATGCTGCGTGTATTAGATTGATCTTCCCTCTCTCTCTCTTACGTGCTGTGTGCTAGATCGAAGCGCAAACTGACCACCAGATCATACAAGTGTTGTTCACATCAATTGTCGAACAACGAGATCTCCTTGTGGAGACTCTCGGTGTGATCAACTCTGAAACCAAGGTGTGCGTTTGGTGTTTTGTTGAAAAATTAAATTTTAAAGACCTTCTTTTTGTGAAGTTAATGTTGAATTTCGGTTCGATTTCTGTTTGAAACTCTCGATGTGGTTAACTGAAACCAGGTGTAAGTGCAGGTGTTTTGTAAGAAAGAATATTAAAAAATGGCGTGAATTTAATGTCCAATTTCTGTTTGTAAATAACGGGAGGAAAAAGTTCAGATATCTGTCACCTTACCAACAAGTGAGAGAGATTTCAACCAAAGTTGTTGTTTAAACCATTGGTTTTTGTTAGGCTTGCAACTTGAATTAGTTAATAGTCGCCTTAAAGTTTACCTTGACTAATGATAACCTGGAATTATGTAGAACAGTGTGTAACAACGCATTACTGTATCATAAAAAAATGATTTTCTGGGCATGACATTTGGGTCTTTGGTCCGTTCTACCCTCGAGAAATGCCAAGAAAACCACTTATAAGAGTATGTATGCTAATCATATTGAATAAATATTTGAAAGCGAACTAAAAAAAAACAATAAAAAAAACAAGAAGAAAAAAGCATGGGTATGATAGTTGTGTATAAAGAGCACTACTTTTTTTGAGATTTTTTTTTCTCACATAGGTTCTTACCCTTGTACATGTTTCTGCTTTCAGCGTCTGCGGTCGGGTATTCTGGACAAGGACCGCACTCTGAGTGACTTCAGGTCACAGGCCGACGCACAGCGGGTAGGTTAACATTATCCACCTTAGTAGGCAGACATCTGACTCAGTACCGCATAGACTACAAGTACTACCGTAAAGTCTCACGTAAAGCCCACTGCTTGTACCAAAACCTCATACGAGAGTTGGGCTTATACATCAGGATTTACTGTACTAGGTCTAGGAATAAAGTCTGTAATGACCACAAGAGAAATTTGAGAATGGTCTGTTGGTTAACTGGAACGTGAAAAATGGTTGATCAGAGTCTCCGTCCTACTTGCATTCATTCAAGCATCATGCCAACTGTAGGGTTGGGACACTCGCGAAGGGTCGCCATGATGCACTAATGCAGCACCAGCGCGTTACTCACCGGCGCAGCATAGGTGCATCATGACAACAAATATCACCCTTTAGCGACCTTAAACAGCTAAGTCTCCCACTAACTGGTTGTCTGTGTGTTTGGGTAGGAGGAGAACATGGCCATGGCCAACCTGCAGGCCTCCTTAGAGAACACACGCGCCCACCTACAGAAACAGCTGCGGCAGAAGGAGGGCGACTGTAACCGACTCGCTGTACAAGTCAGGGTAAGTCACCACCTCACCTCAGCTTAATGATCAGTCACAAAGAATGTTGTAGAAACGACAGGTTGTGTAACCCATGACCACAACTACAACTACAACAACTAAAGAATGAACATGCAATAGTCTCTTAGCATGCCGCTTCAGGTGGAACTAGACTACCCGGGTACCCCGTGAACCCCGTGACCCCGTGAAAAATGTCCCCTTCTTTTACCGACTTAATTTCGGATCGATATTTTCAGGTGTAACGTTTTAAATCATTGTGTAATGGCAAAATAAATTCGACCCACCCCCGAAAAAAAAGAAATATATAAAGTAAAAATCAGCACCTAACCCATCTTTAACTTGGGGCATGTAGAAGACTTTAGAGGTATACAGTTGTCTAACTCTCTGGTACTGTCGCCCACAGACGCTGGAGTCACAGTTGGCGCAGGAGAAGATCGAGGTGGACCACCTGTCGGGCCTCCTGGGGCAGGCCAAGGAGAAGTCAGACCGCGACAAGGAGGCACTCAAAAAGGCCACAAGGTAAGTCTATTTGTTGATACTTGCTGGTATTAACCCTTTAAGGCCGGCATGATGCCTCAGGACGGTATTTTCATTTTACGGGACCGTTGTAATGGTAACTCCGTACTGACGTGTAGCTCTGGGGCGCTTTCAGGCAGAGGTATGTTCGAACAGAACCGAGCCTCTGCTTAGAGAGTGCCCCATAGGGTCGGCATGATGCATTCATGCAGCACTGTCACACTCTACATTTTTTTCATAATTCCCCACCCCACACACAGACCATGACATTGTTGTTTACCACTGTTGCATGTAAATGGTCGGCTGTTTCCTTGAGTGATTTGCCTTGTCTTACATATTAATAAACTTCATTTCTTTTATATCTAAATAATGGATTTTAAAAAGAATGAAATGAGTTCAGTTTACAAAGATGTAAATTTATTCAGTTAACTTATCAACTTAATCTGACCTTTGCAAAGAGAACATTCACGAATGATGTCATCGATTTGGGTATGTCTTTCTAGAACCCAGCCCCCAATGTTACAGAGTGCGACTCACTATACTACCAACTCTGCCCAAGGCCATGACATATTTGTGAATGTTCCCAAACATCCTCTGTCTCTATAAGGGAACGTTCAACAATTACGTCACCGCTAGGGTGGTGTGTTTTTTTGGGTTTTTTTGTTGTTTTTTTGGGGTGTTTTTTTTGGGGGGGTGGGGGGGGGGATGGGGTCTTTTGGTTTCAGTAACAGACACTGTTTGAAACGGTGACAAAGGGGTGGGGATGGGGGTTCTGAAAATACCCCCAAAAACGGTGAAGTAATTATTGAACGTTCTCTAAGACACCCCGACACATACACACACCTGCATGACGCCTACTTTCCTCCTGCCCCCCACCTCCTCCAGGGTCCAGAAGCAGCGCGCGTCTCGCAGCGAGGACGCCCTGGAGCAGCTCAGTGCGCAGCTACTGGAGCGAGACACAATGCTGGCCGAGATGCGGGCAGAGCTGGATAACAGCCGTTCACACCTCGACAAGCAGAGCAAGGAGAAGTCCCAGCAGCACGCCGAGAACATCGCACTCAAAACGTATGTCGGGGGCGACACGCATTGGTTAATAACACGGGTTGTCAGATATTTATTGGAAATGGGATTTTTTTTAAATTGATTAATCATTTTGATCCTATTGATGTGCTAATGTAAATTCTCGCGTATTACTTTGTATCTTGGGTATAAACTGTACCCACCAACTCAAACAAATCCTATAACCCATACTGGAGGCCTAATTTGGGGTGTTTTAAGATGTAGTATACTAATAAAAAGAAAGAATTAAAAATTGTAAAACTCTCACTCTATGTTGGTTCCCGTATTACCCACAGGTAACACGCGAGAGTTCATGGTAGTTTTATGTAATGTGTAAAATTTGGACTAAGTAATACTACTGATGTCAATACAGCGATTTACTTCGCTTAGTATTTAAAAAAAAGAAGTTTACTTGGCTAATACAAATGATATAAGGCGTTTTCGATATATTTTGAGTGCAGCTTGGCCAATTGCAACATGATTATTAATGTTGTACTAGTGTATTGAACAGTAATGTGTTTATGGCTAGGCGCCTGAAGGAAATGCAAGAGATGGAGGACATATGGAAAGAACATGAGAAGCAAAAGATTAAAGAATTAGAAGAACTCAAAGAGAGAGAAAGGCTCCGAGAAATTGAAAGGCGTCAGGAAACGCAGCTCAGAGAAAGGGAACGGCCTAGCGCATCAGAGAAAAGTGAGGGAAGTGAAAGTTACAAAGAATTAGAAGAACTCAGGGAAAGAGAAAGGGTCTGGAATATAGAAAAGCGCCAGAACAAAGAAAACCTCACAGAATTAGAGGAACTGAGAGAAAGAGAAAGGATAAGAGAAATTGAAAGGCGTGGGGAAATGCAGCTCAGAGAAAGGGAACGGCCTAGCGCATCAGACCACAGTGAAAGTCACAAAGAATTAGAAGAACTCAGGGAAAGAGAAAGGGTCTGGAATATGGAAAAGCGCCAGAAAAAAGAAACCCTCACAGAATTAGAGGAACTTAGAGAAAAAGAAAGGATTAGAAAAATGGAGAAAAGTTATGAGCAAAGTCTAAATAAATGCCAAGAAATAGGAAGTCGTATGGAAATTAATAGTCCTCAAAGGGTAGAAACTCCACAAGCGCCAGGGTCACCTCAGCGCATAGTACCAGAGCGCGAGCTCCACGATCTTACAATGTAGGAGTTTTGACACTGATTCAAAATGTTTCAATTGTTGCAATGTTTGACATGTTTTTCTTGTTCCTCCACGAAAATGTTTCAATTCTGGACACAACCCTTTATGTTGTTGTTTGTCGGCTATCTTGTTGTATGTTTGCACAGTTTCTTGAGACTTTCATGCATAACTGCCCGTTTTTGTATTTCTATTCAAACAATACTATGTTTGATATATTTTTACTCTCAATTTTTTTTGTATGTGAGAACATTTTGAAAATACTCTTTACGCCAGGTACAAACTCTTGCAAATGGTGCAGCAGTACCTTTCAGAATCTGAATCCCGATAAGAATTTATAGAATAATATCATTTCAAAAAAGACCAGGATATTGTAGCAAAACGTCTTCTTTTCCGGTGGCTATTGAGTCCTCACCAGGCATAAGCCCTATAGGTGCTACATACTGTTTTAAGGAAGTGGAACCTTTGTTGTCATGATGCAAGATTCCAGCCTGGGCAAGTAACTCGCCAGTGCTGCATTCAAACATCATACCAACCCTATGGAGTTGATACACTTCCAAAGGGTCGGCGTGATGCACTGATGCAGCCCTGGCAGGTACTCTCGCTAAGGCTGCATTATGACGACAAAGGCCACAGCACCATTAAAACACAGTGAGCTAACACATAAAACTGAGTGAGTGAGTGCCTATATAACCCCTATTCCTGCACCCTGTGTCCAGGCGGATGACGGAGCTGGAGAACATCATGATGTCGGTGGAGGACAGTTCTAAGGCGCAGGTGGAGACGATGACCGCGCGCCTCCACACCAAGACCTCCGAGGCCGCCGGCATCAAACTGGAGAACGAACGCCTCAAGGTATGTTCCTTACAATCAGTTTTGTTTAATGCATTGTAGTGGGATTTTTATCTTTTATAGATCTCAAAGGTTTGATCATGATTTCCCATCAAAACAACAGATGAAAATGGTAATAGAAAGGGCAGAGGAAAAGATAGTATAACTGTATTGCTAAAGGTTTGCTCCTAGGCTTATCGTTTCGAATGGAAACATTTAAATAACTAAATTTAAATAATTTAAGATAATCTAAAATAAGAGAGTTCTTTTATCTTAATCTGTGTTAGCCAACTGGTCAAGTCAATAATGTGATGTTTGCTTCAGACGTCGCTGGTGACGATTGAGGACAAGTTGACGCAGGCGGACAGCGAGGTGGCCCAGCTGCGTGGTAACCTGCGTCAGTACGAGACGTTGATAGACGAGTACAGGAACCAGGTACGTGTCAGTATCTCCCCGTGCTGCATGTTAACTACCGTAGGAGCACCCCGCCTGGCCGCTCACACGGGTAGACACTAAAGCCCGCCCAACAAAAAAGTATCTAATAAATTTCTAATATTTTTTTTTTTTTTTAATTTAAAAAGGAAAAAAAACAACACAGGGACTGACTGCAAGATATTTCAGAGTGTACCTCCTTCAGATCTGACAATATCCTGGGCAGAAAGTTGATATTAATTGAAAGAAGTTTGTGGTTTCTCTTAAGAAAAACAGACAAAAGAAAATAAATGTTTTGGCTGTACAATTATCAGTTATGGGGTTGGTGTCCCACAGTTGGACGTGTCTACCCATGGCCTTACTAAGCTGTAGAGGCAGAGTAACCATTCTCTGCCTTAAATTAACACGTATACCCGACTGCCAGAATAAATGGCATTTTTATTTTAGTTCACCCTGATTATTATACGCTAACAATCCTTCACTGTTCTGTGTTGCTGAAATTAATTATTTATCATATATATATATATATATATATATATATATATATATATATATATATATATATATATGTTTCTTGTAGAACTAACATAGATATACTAAGAACATCCATGTTTTAGTATGTACAATTTGTTTGCATTGTTTGATTCACATAATTAATATCTGAATTAGTTAATGTAGTTCTGTGTAAATAGTTTGAACAAAATATTATTTATTATTACAATAACGTTGATATCCCCTTCCCCTATATGTTATCGATGTGCAGCCGTGGCATGATACACCAATGAAGCATCAGTGCATAGCTCGCCACTACTGCATTGGTGCATCATGCTGATCCTCCGCGAGTGCATCAACCCTGTAAAGTGGGCAGGATGGATGAATGTAGCACAGGGAGTTATTCGCCAGTACTGTATTGCTGTATCATATTGAGTGCATCAACCCGATGATTCGGCATGATGCATAAATGCAGCACTGGCGCGTTACTTGCCGGTACTGCATTCATTTATTGAAGCACTACGCTGCCCTTAAAGGGTTAACGGTGTGAGAGAGTGTATAAGGTTGGTGTATTGTGTTTGTGTAGAACGTCAACCCATCTCATGGACAACCCGTCAGCCCGTCCGCATCCTATGCTCGTTCAGTGGTAAGAACAAAATATACAAACCTCCGCCGGCTTCCATCGGAGACCTCATTATTGTCACCATATAACATCAACAAACCAGCACCTAGAAAGCAACCCAAGCCCAGATACCACTATTTCTATTTAATCCATTCTCTACCAACTCCGTAGCGGTTCTAGAAATAAGAGTCGAAAAGAGTAGGTCTACTTACTAGTAGTATAGAAAAAAATCATGCGTACATAAGTCCTGGTTTTATAAAAGAACAGAAAGGAATCCAACCTTTAATCTAACCCCTGACATCTCTAAGGTAATAATAAGTGGTGTGTGTGATACTCGACAAATCACCCCGTGAATTCAATTAAAAATTTTGATTTTATTTTGACGATCTCCGATTAGCTTCTCTTGCTGCGTCTGGCTGTATGGTGGTGGTCAGGTAGACAGTATGTACCCTATGTTGTAAGCCCCAACTCTCTGCCTTTCACTTTAACTAAATGGCCTGTACTAAGTACTATACAATGTTAGAAATTGCATTAGTTTTCCCTTTTAAATATTATGGTCAGAGCTTTCATCCCGTCCTAGGAAAAATAATTAAAATTAAATTCCTAGGAAGGGTGTCTCCCTAATAACAAACAACCAAAAAGACAACTCGCAATATTCTCCCAAATATATCGGTGTCCAAATGACAAAAGTTCCAGCACATTGTCTCGCGTCTTTTGTGAATGTTTGATATGATACATTATGGTGTCTCTTGACATGTCTCCTTTTGTCTGTGTCTGACTGTGTTCTCTATGTGGACATGACGTATGAATGGTTCTGGTAATATCCTGACGTGCTCTAACTAAACCAGGAATGGTCCCACACATGTATCCCTTCGCTCTCCCTCTCACTGCATGAATGTTTCCATTTAAGTAAACCAATTAAGTGCCTCTACATGGGTCCTCACAATTCTGACCGTGTCGCCGTGTCGATTTTTAGCAAAAGGGCCGTGAAATCGTGTCGATTTTTAGGTATATAAGAACTTAGAGAAGAATGTCTATGGGTCGATTTTTATCCCTTCTGTTTTCTCAATCTTTGTTTTTTAATGCGGCACAGACGGTTCAACCACTACCCGTCATCCAACACTCTGACCTTGAATATTTTCTCAAACTAGATGGGGCTAAACTCAAATATCAGGTACTGTTTTAAAACAAAAAGGATCAAGTTTAATATTGCCCATCAGTGTTGCTGTTTATGATTTAGCTTCGCTATCCAAGTTAGTAGTATTGACTGTGGGTTGGGGTACAGTTGTAGAATTGTTTAAATTTCAGGGATGTAAGTCTTCCTGGAATTCCAGGAATTCCTGGAATCTCCGTTTCATAAATTGTTTCTATATTTTGCTACTTTCTTTGTCTACCATTGAGAAAAAGTTCCGTTTCCACCCCTGCCCCCTACCCCTAGACCCTCCCTGCCTGCCCTGCAGTACTCCCGGCCAGCAGAACGCCCCCAGGGTGGCCTCATATCCCCCCTGATGCTCTCCCGGCCTCCCCTGCAGTGCTCCCGGCCAGCTGAGCGCCCCTAGACGGTCTCTTTGCCCCTCCTGGAATCTTCCCACTGAGGCACTGGGAAGATTCCAGGAGGGGCAAAGAGACCGTCTAGGGGCGCTCAGCTGGCCGGGAGCACTGCAGGGGAGGCCGGGAGGGCATCAGGAGCACTGGGGTGGGTGCTCTAGGGCCTTCTGCTGATTGGGTACAGTGTAGGCAAGCTCAGGGGCGGGCCCAAGGGCCCCCCGCTTTTGAATTTTTTTTCCCTACTTTTCTCCCCCCCCCCCCTGATCCTGGGGCCTGATCAGACTTCCTGTTTTTTCACCTCTCCTGACTTACATCCCTGTTTAATGTATGGTGGAGTTTTTGTTTTTATCAGTCCAGTTACCGGTATCTGTTGTGGTGGCAGTGTTGTTGCCTTATCATAAGTCGTAAAAGTGCCTGCCCTAGATCTAGCCAGAGCCTTTGTGATAGAGCCTTCAGATATCAACGAGAGGTCTGATGGCAGATGACAAGAAATATGATGCTCGATGGGATTACCTTTCGACAGGTGCCTGAACATTACACACATACTCATGTATATATGATGGCGATAGTAAAAAAAAAACATGTAAAAAAGAGTTGAAAGAAATATCATTTTTTCAAAATGTCATTTGATACTTTCTATGCACTATGATTTACACTTGGAACCATGATTGCTGCTTCATGCACGTACATGATTAGCTAACGGGAGTTTGTGGACATACATTCTCTGCATAATCTTAGATGCATAATCTTATATCTTGGCACAGCCTCTAAATGGCGTTGTGTGCCTGTGCCAATTGCTTCGCGTTAGGGACTTTAAAACGTTCCAACCAATCTTCAATACATAGTCTAAGGTATCGTGTGGACCGGTACACCTGAGGCTCGCCGATACTCACAGTGTTGGCCTGTCTTGAGTTGTATATATCTGGGGTTCTGCCCCTAACCCCCTCCCCGTTTTCTTATTTTCTCTGCCCCGAACCCTCCTTTTAAGATGGACAATAGGTTTAATGATGGTGTCCCACGATTCTAAAATTATGCAGAAAATGTGTTTAAGATCATAGTTTTAAGATTACAGAGAGAATATGTGTCCGCGCACTCCCATGAGAGTACCCATATTTACCTGTTTGGTGGCATCATGTGTGAAATGACTTGATGGCAGAGTCCATTGTTCTCCAACAGAAACAACCTGTCTCTTGCTTTGTCCATATCTGTGGCTCTCATTTTGTTCCTCTCTACCTTTTCACCGTTTGGTATGCAGCTCATTCTATTGCATATGCTATTACTATGGCAATACACCCATATTATCTCCTAGAATACAGCCCCCCCCCCCAGTGAATAATGGTTATAAGTGTAGGTCTTAATTGTGCCTGTTACAACCCTTTTACAGTGAGGGGATGATATTGACCACAATGGACAGTTTTGTGAGGTACATGTCGTGAGATATGCAAGTAATTTGAATATTCTACATCTCCCAAACTCCCACCCCTTAACACCCTAGACTAAATTGTGGTGAAGTAGGCCTTTTATTTAATCACGCTCAAGTATAACCCATAACCATATATACATAATGTACACCCTTAACTCTTTAACTTAACTTGATAGATGGCTCATCAATGTCAACTGAATCTAATACTATAAAATTAACCCCGAACACGCAGAATACGTGTCATTAATTATTTCTGAACTTATAACAGGGTACATGTAGTTCCTTGTCCCACTCAACCCCTGCTGGACAGAATAGGAACCTCTAAATATTTTCTTAGTTTTTTCACCCATTTGACTCATAAATTTACTTGAAACAATTTTTTATGACTTTTGAGACACTAGGAACCCATTCCAAACTGCTCTTGTATCTACTTTAGATTTCAATATACAAGTATTTCATTTGATAATATCTTTCTGAAGCTAAGTAAATTTTCCACCTCCCATTATTTCTGTTCATTTCCAGATGAATAAGTCGCGTCGGGAGGCAGATGAGACGATGACGGCACTTGACCAACAGAAGTCGGAGAACAAGCGTCTGGGCCACGAAAGTGAAGCTGAACTGGAAAAGGTACATTTACTTCTCACAGCAAACATGTTCACCACTGTACTGAGTTATCCCCAAACTTATCTTTCAAAATAGTCTTGTTAAATGTGTTTTACAATCACAAATCTCTCAGATGGCTTTCTGGTATAGAGTATTCGTGAAATGATAGTTGTGATTTTCCTTTTTTAACTGGTATATGTTTAGGTAACAATAGATGGAATATGTTTTTTCGCTAATTAATATAACTATTTTACGTGTATAAATTTTTTCTTTGATTTCCTCCAATGCCGTAAATTCTAGTTGCTATTTTTTCAAGCCCCTCCCCTGTGTCACATATTGAGCAGATTCATGTAATATGTTTCTGTGTCATATCATTTTACTTAATGAATAATGACACGCAAGGTTTTAATAACTCGCTAACTAGTTTATTTCTTGCTTAACACATACATGTTGTTATATGGCGAAATGTAGATACCCTTGTACTAGATGTTTTCCTTCATAAGTAAGTTCTGTTTGCCCCACTGATATGGCAGGTGTGGAAATAGAATAAACAGAATGGCCAAAACACCTGGGGGAGGGGGGGGGGGGTTAATTGGGTGGTTTTCTTTGATATTTGTTTTGAGAGTGATTTCAATGGTTCAAAATCAGTTTTATTTTGCTGGTGAGTGAAGGAAACATCAGTGCACTGGTGTATACATGTTTGCTCCAGAAATCCTCTTATTTTGTCACTAATATTGCTTGATTTGTAGTGCACTAGTGTAAAACCTGTGGCATTGTAGTCTCTGGATAATAGTGGTTCATTCTGTATCTATTAAAAGTATTCTAAGCTTTTAATAATTGTGTAAATATGTATCTCTGCCTTAATATTTTGGCTATGGGTTTACTATGTTGTGATTCAATATCTATAACTATTAGATTGCAATGTAGTGACTGGCAATGATCTTGAGAGAACTTAGAATATTATAGCTGCTACAGAGATAAAACACAAAATTCTGTAAAAATACGAAATGTATTTCATACACTTTAAGTATGGAAGCCTGACCCATACACATTTCATAAATACATGTACTGGTAGATAAAATCAAACCAAATAAGTTCTCCCAAAGTCCAATATGTTGCAAAAGTAACTCTTAGCTGTCTCATAACAACTAACAACACCTTGTGTGGAAATGACAACTGAAATGAGCAGTAACATGTTATATATATATATATATATATACAAGTACAAAAGGTTTGGGTTGACTGAGGCGTCCCTTTGTGTTGTGTGGTACAGGTGAAGAGCCGGCTCCAGAGCCGCCTGATAGAGCTCGAACCCATCCCCGAGCTACTCAAGTCGACCGAGCTGCGACTACATGATGCCAACGAGAAGATGCACTCCTACGATCGCAGAAACACCGAGAACACCAAGCTCATTGCCGAGCTCACCGCTAAGGTGCGCACGCCACATACGTAGCCTGAACGCCTGTGAATGCAATACCCTCTCCTGTATTCATAAACTGTATAGTTTCAGATGACTTTATTCAAGGCCAAAATTCCCTGCCCTTTGTTGTGCTTTACTGACATTGCATGGTTGGTAGAGATGAGTATGTAGAATATTGTTAATGCTGCCATGATTTCCTATAAAGCGAGTAAGAAATGAGCTGTGTTCAATAGTAATATTAGTTTGAATTACTGTTATGTGGATTAGCCTTTAGAACATCAGTAGATTCATCATCTGTTTGTTTTACATTTAGATGTTTTGTTTGTGGTATAATTAATTTTATATCTAGTATGGGGAATGTATGACTTGTACTATGTGCCTGTGAGTGCTGTTCTGCAATTCTAGTAATTTAGTAATAATGACTTATAAAAGTTTGCCACTCTCTAACTCCATCACTTGATCATTGACCTGATTAATTCCCATTTTAGAATGTGGCATCAATGATTTTAAATGCTGAATCATTTTATGCTAAGTCTTAGACCAGGCTATTTGTAAATGAATTAAGGAAAACGAATTTATAATGTGCTAGTGTTACAAAATCATGCATTCTAAAGCTGGTCCCTTTATAACTAAATTGACATATTATAATAACTACCTATACAAACCAGTAGGATCTGCATTCAATTTACATACATTTGTTTAGCCTGCAGCTGTTCACAAAGTATTTTGAATGTGGACATCATGTATGAATGCAGCACCATGCATGCCTCATGCTAGCTCTAATGGATGATACACCCTCAAAAAGAGTCGATATGATGCAACGGATACTGGAGAAGTAAATACCGAGAAGTTCTCCCAGGAGCTCATTTCTCCACGGGTTCACTTCACCGTGGTACTCACTTCCCCTGTAACCGATGCATCAAGACAGTGCCTGGCGACCATCATGACAACATGTGAACACAAAGCCACTCTGTATTAACCCTTAAAAGCAAAGTAATAATAGCTGTTTTCCCCACCAGGTGGAGACGCAGGCTGACCAGATCGGCCACCTCCATGAGAAGCTTCACACCGTCCAGGACGAGGGCCGCAACACACACTCCCGGTATGAGAGCACCGAGCGCAAGTTTAGGGACCTGGAGGAACAAAACCGCGAGCTGCTCAAGACGGTCGCCAAGCGGGAAGAGGCCATTCACCAGGCTAATGTGAGTTTTACCGGGATCTGACATCGATTTTCGACAGCGGGCCATTATAGAGTTTCTTACGGGAATTTTCCTATATATCATATTGCAAATCAATTCAGAATGACATTTTCACAATTAAGTGATTTTGCAGGAATTCCTGGGGTTTTTAATTATTTTTTTAATAACCGAGCATAAAATAACAAATGCATTTGAATTAAACTATCTTGCATCGTTTTTAAGATCCGTCTTGATGAGAAGACGCGGGAGAATGCCGGCTTGAATCGCCAACTGGAGGGTCTCCTTGCTGATTCACGCCGAGTCAACGAGGGCGCGCGCGACAAAGCAGCAGCCAAGGTGGGTAGCCTGCAGTTAGCATATAGCTCAGGTGACATAAATTCTAAGTTTTAAAAAATTACATAAATTCCAAGTTTAATTGAGCTGCTCAGATAAGATACAGACACAAACATAGATGTGGTTAGCATCGTAAGTTGGGACATGGCTAACCCTAGCTGCAACTCTGCTAACAGGGGAGTTAGTAGTAGTAAATAAGGCACAAGTCAAAATCTGACTTGGGCCTTCGCCAAGGCTAACTCCCCCCAATGGTCACATGCTTTACACACTGACCTAAAAGCTCACTGAGGAAAAGTATTGTACTTACAGCTATTTCGATTGATAACAGCATAGATCAACTAAGGAGTACATGTATGGACAATTTGAAATGAATCCCTCAAACCATTGTTGTGTGTGTTGCAGGACCGTACGACACAGTCGCGTATCTTAGACCTGGAGGCTCAGCTGAGCCAGACGCGGGCAGAGATCGCCAGGATCAAACGCGAGAAGGACGAGGTAAGCACAAATTAAGGACTCTCAGCACCCAAAATGCACTAAAACAGTTTGCGGGGATTAATTCCAAGGAAATGTGTTAAACCTGTACATATCATACATCAATTGAACCATCTATAATACTTTTATCAAATTCCTTCCATTATTTCTCATTTTAGTAGCCATGGAATGTGGATGGAACAAAAACGTTCCATTTTCAGCCTCTTTTTTTCTCAACAACATTATGGGATGGAAATTAGGCTAAATTCTTAAATTTCTGAATTGAAAATTAAAATTTATGTCAATACCTGGGGTCCTTTTTTTTCTTTTCTTGATATTCCAATTATTAAGGCCTACAGAGCCCTTCAAAGTTGCATAGTTAGCTATAAAGTGGGCGATAATAGGGGTAAATAGCCATTTTTACCATTTTTTAGTTGCTATGCAACTTTGAAGGGCTCTGTAGACCTTAATAATTGGAATATCAAGAAAAGAAAAAAAAGGACCCCAGGTATTGACTTCAACATCAGTTTCACATAGTTAAACCTAAGAATTATCTCCCAGTTCTATCCCATAATGGTGTTGAAATGAAAAGAAGATAAAAAGGAACGTTTTTGTTCCATTCGCGTTCCACCGTGACGAAAATCCCAAATAATGGAAGGAATTTGATAGAAGTATTATAGATGGTTAAAATAATGTATAATATGTACAGGTTTAAGGCATTTTCTTGGAATTAAACCCTCCAAGCTGTTTTAGTGCAATATGGGTGCTGAGAGTAACACTCAACTTCTAGTGTTTCTCTGTCTCTTTAAAGAGGGTATGTCACTAAAATATGACATTTGTCGTCATGATGCAACAATGCAGCCACACTGAATTGATGCATCATGCCTTTCGGGAGTGTCTTAACTCCATAGAGTCAGCATGATGCTTGAATGAAGCACTGGTGAGTTACTCGCCAGGGCTGCATTCATCCATCATGACGTCCAATGGCATAATTCATTAAGGCATCATACCGTCCTTAAAGGGTTAAAGCGCACCTGTGGTGTGTAAGGCCACCAGTTCCCCACTGCTCATCCCACTCAACTGCCTACTTCACGGGCAGCAAGAGTTGGCTCTTTATACATGTATTTACCTTCAGTGAAGAAAATCAAGTAGGGTTACAACCACTGCCGTCCTACCGTTATCAAACATATTTGAACACTTTAAGTATCACATAGTGCTGTAACGCAATCCGTCTAGTTTGGTCTGGTAATATTACCACTCCCAAAGTCGCAATCAGAATTGTTACGATGGATACATATATTGGTTCTTTTTTTCATTACAGGCTGAGAGAAAGTTCAACTCACGACTATACGATGTGAAGGACCGACTAGAACAGGCCCACTCAACCAACCGCTCCATGCAAAACTATGTACAGTTCCTCAAAAACTCCTATGCCAATGTTTTCGGTGATACGACTGTTGCCGCGAGTTCACCGATGCGGTCAACTTTCTATTGAAATTGAGGTGGCCTTGACCTTGAGGTTCTTTGACCTCCAAGTGACCTGTGATGGTATTATTGATGCTTTTGTCTCAAAAAATAACAGAATGAACAAATGTGTGTGAGAATTGATGATAGGAGCGAAAATTGTAAAGAAGAAATCCTTTATATATGTCAATTTAAACTATAGTGTCTTGTAGTGATTGGATTCATTCAAATATTTGCCCGACCGCTATGCATTAAAGGTCCTGTTGTGTATATCAGAAAACTGTGATGGTCCATCTCATTGATTTGTATCTAGTTGCCATGACGACAACATTTTAACCTCATTTTTTCATGAAATATGTATAGCGTTATTAGCTTTAGTCTAGTCATTGGTCTCGCTCTACGGTTGAATTTTATGTATCATTAGTAGAATTTTCAGTAGGCATTTTGTGTATTTAATCATCATCTTTATTCTGTGTGGAAAATGTCATTTATACATTGGGAAGAGATACTTGGAAGAAGTCACAAATGAGAGATGTGGATGCATCAGATCAGTAGTAAAAAAGAACTCAATAAAGCAAAACTCATGAAAATATACTGGCATTGAAGCTTTTACATATGATTGTGCAAAGTTATGTAAAGCATTGAAGTTATGAGGAACACTTTCGAAACCTTTTCAGATCTTACTGTTAAGGTTACCATAGCGGCCTTGTGTGAACGTATGTTTTAAAAGTCAAGTCTTTGTTCGTACATGTATTGGTGGTACCGCGTGGCATTAATACAGTTTGGCTGTCCCGGGTCAGCTTTTTCGGGTTGGCAAAATGCCACATGTCAATAGGTCCTCAGTCTTTCTGTATACATATAGAAAGTATTAAGGAGTCTGCAGCGACCCAAAAAAAATGGGACAATAAACTGACGCAGCATAACTTGTCTTCCGCACTGTCAGGCTCCAAACCCTCAAACATACTCAATGGCTGTTATATGTTTATTCAGCCGATAAACTTTCATCGCGTAGGACAGATTTGTACTGAAAAATCATCTCATTTTCATCAGCCTAGGCTATTAGAGACCGGCTCTGAACATTGGAACGTGCGAAGTATCTAGAGGTAGAGAGTTGGTTAACATTGGTGCTACGAAAGCCCATTACATTTGAGAAATATAAAGTATTCCATGCTGATCCAACTCATAGAACAAAAGTAGAACGTGTGTATGTCGGTCATGGGGTACCCTACACTTTCAGTTTATGAAATTTGCCTTTTAATCATATCCCGTCATAATGCTATAGGTCACACTCATTTTAAAAGAAACTACATTCTTATTTTGTTTGTTGATTTCCAGATATTTTGTGAACATATGGTGATGCCGTTTCCATTATTTATACTCTATATACCGATGTGCTGTAATTTGGGATAACATCCTTTTAAAACAACGGAATAAATCTGTATAGCATTAGATACATGAATGAAAATGATAAAATATTTTATATTAGAGCTTGATTTTGAAAGAGCCCATGAACAAATGTGTCCACTTGTCAAGATAACTTGAATCCAATGGCGCCCTACACTTATAGGACATGTATACATGTATGTTATAAAGATGTTAATAAAAATAGAATTCAAAATGATATAATCTCCCGTTTGTCTTGTTTGTCACCTTATGTGAGTGTCTATTCACAACCTGTACATATCTACCTGGTATTGGGGATAAGTTGATTGTTATGGTGTTAAGGGGAGGGGGTCCGGAGGGGGTTGGCCCAAGGATCTACGCATACATGAACAGCTAGCGGTTTGCTACTCAGAATGCGAACAGTGAATTGTCAGTGAGACATACAATGTAATGCCTCATCCCTATTTAGCTTCCTACTGTGGAATATCTCTGAGCACGTGGAATATTTCGTTCTCCCCTCGCAGAAGGTGCAGACAAATCCCCCCTTCCCTTTTGTAGTATAATAACACATGAGCATTTTTGCTAAAAAAGAGGGGTCAGCATTTTCTAGATGTCTAACCTATTATATATAATGACCAAAATCAGGAGGTAAGCATGCTATTTTGAAAATGTTGCATTAGTAGAGATGTGAGAACCCATTTCATATTTGATACCACATTCAAGATGATGCCATCCTCTATTCAACAGAATAGCTATCTGATGGTGAAATCCTTTCACAGAAATTCACACTAAAACCCCCTGAAATAAAATAAAGATTTGTCCAAAAACTGGTAATTTGCTACATCATAGAGCTCTCTGGGAGGGTGATGATAACTGATAACACTAAACTGAGTCAATAGTGATGCTAATCACACGTTCAATCTTTTAGCTTCAGCTTTCTATCACAGTATCAGAGTGTACTCTTCCTTTTACGTAGTAGTTAAACCACTGCCAGACCCATTTACTAAGGATATTGGCGACGGTCAAAGCTGATAGTCACAGACAAGTGTGTTCAGCCGTGACTAAGCCAATATCCTCAGTGAAGGGGTTTGGCAAAGGTTTGACTAACTTATGCTACACCGGTGGTGAGTCATCATGCAGAGATATAAGTGGTCTAGACTGGTATCGATATTGTAAAATCTTCAATCAAGGGGCATTTTTTAGTACAATTGTTCTGAGATGCTTTTTGGGGTAATTTGGGCATGCTGAATCCGAATTTTTTTGACCCCAAGAGGAAAAAACGTTCTTTCTGTGTCTAACGACCAAAACAAAATGGCCGCCATTCCACACAGAGAAAACCTAAAATCATGCATTATAATAGCAGTATTGAACATTATGAAGTCCTTTATACCCCAAAATGACAAATCTGTGGTAGATAAGTCCCTTTATATATTTTTTCCTTCAGGCTCCTAGAACTGTTGCCTAGCAACCGTCACAGGATTTGTTGATTTGCTTGACAACGGCCCTATATCGACCTTTTATCATAATTTTCAGGTAGCCTATCCCCCCTAAATCTGGTCCAAGGATTTCAATGACATCATCCATTTGTTGCTAATGTAAATTGTTGCCTAGCAACAGCTATTCTAAATGTTTATTTGCCTAGCAACACCAATTTCTATTGACCTCAGTCCATTTCTAATGAGGTCTACCCTCCTGTAATCTGACCCTACAGACTGTGTGTAACTAAAACATGTGCTAACTAAGCAACAGTATAGGACAACAGCCTCTCTGTTTATTTTACCTACCTCACAGCAGAGTTTCACTTGTTCCGAAGGTTGTATGCTTGTTGCTATGGGTTTCTTCCACTAAAGTGTTTGAACATAATGTTCTTATGTAACTGATTTATTCTGGAAAAGCCAAATATGATGATAATATTTGGGGTCTATACACTGGCGCATTAATGGGCCATCTCTTTGTTAGAAATCCTTACTAAAACATAGAGTCAATGTGCAGACTGAAGTCAAAAACTGAGGTATAATATGGGTGTATTGTGGTTGCTAGGCAACAAACAAATGGGACTATTGGAATGGTAACATTTGCCCTCACATTTGAGCACCCTCCTATATTGTCTTAACGTTTCATGTATCAAACCAAGTGTCATATGCATGTAAATCGGGGGGTTTTAAGAGTCTTTATTTACTAAAAATCCACTCAAAACTGTTATCCCCCTGGTGGAAGAATTAGGAACTAAAATGGGAAACTATTGAATAAAATGAAATAAATCACTTTTAACCATTATAATCAATATATTCTCACAAAATATCACTGATAAAATTATTGCAGTTTTTTTCCCCAAAATTTGGTTATGGAAAAATGTAAGTAATTCAAATTATAATCTGAATACTAGACCTGGGACCAAAACTGTATGCTGGCTTGGTGACTGACAACAAAGCAGACAGAAGTGTACTTGCAGGCAAGTTCTACCACCTGTACCATTTCTACTATTTCAAAGGGCATAAGAGACATTCTGAATGTAAGTATGGAAAATTATTGATGTTCTTGATGTATAGCTTCATGATACATAGTTACTAATGTGAAAATATAGAGTTACTGGTTGGAATAATGGAATACATAATGTGGCAAGTCATAAATGGGTGATAATAGGGGAATCTTAGGCTTAAGCAGCCAGATTAAAGCAAAAGCTGATGTTTCATGTCTTATAACTGCTATCATAAAGGCACTGAAGGCAAGGAATATTGCCAAACATATAGACTGCCCTGAGTGGAGGAACCATGATGAAGCATTGTTACATGAGCTAAATGTGGCAAAGTACACTCAAAACCCCCCTCTGTTCGAGGCACTAAAATCGACAGGGACACGTTTACTACTGGAGGCCACCTCAGATGGCCACTGGGGCATAGGGTCAGGGCTGAGGTCGAAAGCCCTTGAGAAAGGTACATACAGGGGAAAAAACAGAGGAGGTCATGTCCTAATGGATGTGAGAAGAGAACTATGTGGCACACCTGTCCCAGCCACAACGACAACGACAGCAGGTGCAGGTATCCTGGGAAGAGGAACTCAACAAGACAACCCACTGACAACTGCTCTACCAGAAATGAATCGAACCGAGCCAACTCAACAGACATCCATGGTAGATGGGGTAAGGTCTCCGAAAGATGACCTGATACTACAAGCACAGGCGCAGAGACAGGCAGTGGCAGAGGTAGCAGCCAGAATGAACTCTAATGGAAGGGGTTCTCCTCCCCCCTCTTCAACAGCTACGAATGACCTTGTGCAACAGCATCTCAACAACACTACACCCAAGCAACAACAGCTGGCAACAGAACACACATCGGGAGTAACAAACACCACACCGCCAACGGAAACAACTGGCCCGATACACTTTAACCTGTCACCGCATACTGTTACACCCATAAGCGAAAAATTCCAGGACAAAAAAGAAAGTAAGGCAGGGCCTACAAAAAGAGGGCGCGGCAGACCACCAAAAACCAAGGCAGACTCCAAAGCTCTACATCAGCGTCTCATGAGTGTGTTTAATTCTGGGCAGAAAGAGAAAAACTGACTCTTTATGTGACAGATACTATCTTCTTGAACCATACGGAGCTCTGTGTACGATGGTATAACAAACGTAAAATAATTGGATACATATGTTACTGATGGGTAAAATGCAGTAAACAGAGGGCAACACTAAATGTCCCCCTAGGGCCACTGGAAGCTGACTAAGAGGGCTAATGACCCTAGTCATGCAAGAGTTATATAAACTTGTGTAAGTCAAAAAGACAATGAAACTGAATAGCCTAATGAGGAGGCAATATGTGATTGGTCTCCTATATATTTGATACAAAATGGTAAGAAAATGCAGTACAAAGGTTCAGCTGTACACATCTCTTACAGAAATATGGTGCCTAT
The DNA here is from genome assembly GCA_947462335.1 of Harmothoe impar. Taxonomy (NCBI): domain Eukaryota; kingdom Metazoa; phylum Annelida; class Polychaeta; order Phyllodocida; family Polynoidae; genus Harmothoe; species Harmothoe impar. The sequence goes on along the minus strand of OX381713.1, from coordinate 20,858,733 downwards.
AACTAGTCTTTATAATTTACTCGCATAAACAAAACATCAGTTATACTTTATGATTAATTATCCTCGACAAAACCTATCACATGTTGGTTAAACCGGGGTGCTCCTGACCACCTAGACACCAAAATTCAGCAGGTATTAAAATGTTATCACCCTCATACTAGGTATCACTCATCACAACCCCATTCGACATGTGCAACTAGATTCTGTATCTCACGACATGACTTTCTTACATGAAATCACAAACGAAAAAGGTCTTCTTTTTATGTGTATGAATGCTAGAAGTATTCATAAGAAGAAAAGTGCTGTTGACTTGATACTTAATTCGGATATATGTGGTGTCTGTGAATCATGGTTGAACAAAACACATCCAAATATAGACATGTATATACCAGGGTACCAATTCATAAGACTGGACAGGCGTCCAACTATTAATAAGAATGCAGGTGGACTAATGTTGTACTTAAGAGACACATACCTAGCACAGGTAGATCAAGCCTCATCTAGTATAAACAGAGAATATGAGATACTATGTGTTGACGTAGAAGTAGGAAATATCAAATATAAGATATATGTGTGTTATAGGCCTCCTGATAAAGATGTGGATAAGAATGCTATATATAAGAAACTAACAGACTTAAAATCAACTGTATCAAAGAATAGAAAGATTGTGATTATGGGTGACTTCAATGTTAACTTACTGTGTGACAAGGACATTCAAGAATCGAAGGCTGATGAGTTCTGCACCAACAATGAGTTATTTCAACTAATAACAGAACCAACCCGCTCCATATCTGGTACATTACTTGATCATATTTATACAAATGTACACAATGTGCAAAGATCAGGGGTGCTTGACTTTTACATCTCAGATCACTCACCTATCTTTATGAATCTGAAATGCATTAGAACTAAAATTCAAAAGAAAACTGTAATGGCTCGTTCATACAGAAATTATGACTTTTTCACCTTTAAAAACAGACTGCAAAATCAAGATTGGAACAGTGTTGCTAATGTCGTTGACCCAGATGAAATGTGGAAAGCTGTACTAAAATGTATAAGAAACTGCATTGACTCTATATGCCCGGTGAGAAAACTAACACTACCAGTATATACACCAGAGTGGATGAGTGAACGCATTATTTTGGAAATGAGAAACAGAGATGAAATGTTTAGGGTGGCCAGAAGAAACAATTCAGTTGATGATTGGAGGATAGCCAATTTCTGTAGAAACAATGTGGAAATGATGATTTTCAACAGTAGGAAAGAAAAAATTAACTCCCTGCTAGAGAAGAAGATAGAGGATCCTATCCAATTTTGGGCAGGTATAAGAAAATTACTACCAGTAAAAACACAGAGTACTCTTTTAAAGCTAAGGAATAACTCCAATGGTCAACTTATCCCACCAAAAGATTGTGCAGATCATATTAATGAATTTTTCTCAAATATTGGTCAAAAGCTTGCTCGAGATCTGCCACCATCTGCTCCATATGTAAGCACACCACATGCTAATGCTCCTTTTGAAAAATGTGATATTGTTCAACCTATTGGCTATGGTGCTCTTAGGAAACTAGTCAGAGGGATAAAAGTAAATAAGCCCTCATCCATTGAACATATAAAATCACTTGTAATCAAAGATGCGTTCCTAGCAATACCAGATGTGATACACTGTATGTATAATAAGTGTCTTAGTCAACCTGTGTTTCCCGACAGCTGGAAATGTGCAACAGTTGTACCTTTGCCAAAAAAAATAGGCTCTCTTGATGTTAATGACTTACGACCAATTAGTTTATTACCCATACCAGGAAAACTTCTGGAAAAAATTGTATGTAATAGACTGCAAGAGCACATGGAAGGTCATAGTTTGTTGACACCAAACCAGCATGGATATAGAAAAAAACACTCAACACAGTCAGCCATAAGTGCTCACTTATGCAATATCATTGATAATATCGTATTAGATAAGCCGACAATATCTCTTTACTTGGACTACAAAAAAGCATTTGACACAATCTCACATCCCATCCTGATTCAAAAACTACAGGAAATAGGACTTACTGCGAACTCATGTATGTGGTTTCAAAGTTATTTAAGTGGAAGGACACAATGTGTGATTGCTAATGATACAATTTCAAGTAATAGAGACATCATATATGGGGTACCACAAGGATCAGTCTTGGGCCCTGTGCTCTTCTCGATATACATAAACTCACTTCCTGACTTGCATAACTATGATATAACATTGTATGCAGATGATGCTGTAATTTCTGTCAGGGAAGAAAGGTGTATGCATGCTGCCCTAACCAAGTTATCATCTTGGTGTGTAACTAATAGTCTGACCATAAATGAAAACAAGACAAAATGGATGATCTTTAATAATGTCGACCATATACATCCTGTCTTTCGCATCAATGGAGTAGTTTTAGATAGAGTCTACAGTTTCAAATATCTTGGCTTAACCATAGATCCAGAAATGAAATTTATTGAACATAGAAAGGAGGTTTCTCGTAACATAAGAGATAAAGTAATACAACTGGCTAGAGTCAGGCCTTTTGTGGAAGAGGATGTTGCCCTAATCATTTATAAGACCATGGTGCTACCATCATTTGACTATGTAGATTATGTATGGGATAGACTAAACCAAGGAGAAAACCGTGCCTTACAATTGTTACAGAACAAGTGTCTGAGGATTGTTTATAAAGTTCCACTGGAGGAACATCCATTATATACTACGGCACAATTGCATGTCAAAAGTGGATGTCAGGAACTCATAATTAGAAGAAATACCCATTTAATTTTCTACGCATATGCTGTTTCTAGAGTAGATAGATATATAGATAGAAGGTTGTTACCAACAAGGAGACACGTTGGCAAGAGATTATGTGTTCCAAGATCATTAAAACCAATAGTCATCAGAAGTTGTCTCTGGAGGGCAATCAATGTGTGGAATAGCCTGAAGGCTGAATACACACTGATTGAAGACCTTAGGACCTTTAAAATTAAGATAACAAATAACTATGAAAATTGCTTCATGTAAGTAGCATCTTTATTAGACCCACTCATTTATATATGGACATGTACTTGAACACATCATCGCTTCGCCTCATCTCATCAATTTATTCACCGCTAGTACGTGATGTATGTGGTATATGTTTGATTTGTTTCTTTGTGACGGTTTACAGGTATTATGACCGGCATGACTGTGAGTTGTTTCTGTATCCAGGTCCCTACAAAAGATAAAGGGGTCTTGGAGGCAGAACGGCAATGCGCCGAATCCAATGTATAACACATATGTTATAACTTATACCCAATAAAACACTTTAAAAAAAAAAAGAGCGACTAGGCTTATACTCCTTATCTATACATCAATTTGAAGAGGAGATAACAATGAATCTTATGTTCTTATACATGCACATTGTATGTGATCATGTCTGGGTATATGGGTTATTTTTCCAGTATATGTAAAGCCTGTAAGCACAGTTTGCTTGACATGAGCTACCCTGCAAAAGGCCTCTAATCTGGTATTGTCTGGAAATGACCTGGCATTACACTGTCAGTACAGCCACACCAATAATGCTACAGTAATGCCACTTACACCATTAGAAAGATCTTGGGTTGACAATTGTGGCAAATGAAGCTGTTTTATGGTATAGGGGTGGCTAGTTTAGTGGAAAAGGGGGGGAAGTGGCCCATTATTACGCGAAAATGTGAATTTTGATGCACTGAACCTGGTGAAATCCTATGCTCCACTGGTTGATATCATTGGTTGTACACCTGTGGATGCATTCAAATTAATCATAGTGGCACTGGCTACTGTAGCCAATCTAACTATGATAGTTGGCACAACTCCTAACATTTCCTCATGACCCCTACCTTCTCCTCAAGACCAGGCAAGACACAGGAGAATTGGGAGAAGACACTGGGAATGTCAGAGAAGGGAGAGGGGAGGTCGGGGAGTACACTGGGCATGCATTTTGCTCTTTATAAGCAAGGTCTCCTTATAAGCTAGGTCTCCTTATAAGCAAGGTCAGCCTTATAAAGGTCCAGATAACAGGATACTCCCTACAGGTGCCTCTTGTACCCTAATATAGATTTGAATCAGATACAATTCAGATGGGTGCATGTATTATTTCAAGTCAATAATCCCTCCAGCTCAACAAACAGTGCACATAAATTTGGGTATGATTGGCGTATTTGGAACACAGAATGCGGAGGGGTAGGGTGGTGGTGGTATGTCAAAAATTATATAAAACGGGTTATATGTAGGGCCGTATGTTGGTAATAGACGTGAGGAGATGGTGTTAGATGTGAGGAGATGGTGTTACACATGAGGAGATGGAATTGGACGTGAGGGGATGGTGTTGGAATTGAGAAGATATTAGGGGCCATGAGGAAATGGTAGTGGACGTGAGGAGATGGTAGTAGACGTGAGGAAATGGTAGTGGACGTGAGGAGATGGTAGTGGACGTGAGGAAATGGTAGGGGCTGTGCCAGCTATCATAGTTAAATTGGGCACTACATAAAGGGGGCATGACCTGTTGTATATATTTTTTATATCATTTGCTGTCTAGAGGGGGCCCAAACCAGGCCAACCTGGAGACACTATCTGTTTCCCGCAAGCGAAGAGAATTAATTAGCTATACTATGGGGCTTATTCACCTTTCTGCTGGTAGGTCTGCCAAATCTGTAAGACTATGGCCAGGAACTCTGGACCGATTTTGGGTCATTTTTGGTCTATTTTAAGCCCTTGGAACTCAAAATATGGATATTTAACCATGAAAACCCATATTTAACATCAAGAACTCACCCATCCCGATATAATAAGAAAAGAAAATTCATATAAAAATGAATATTCTAAGAGTGCTGGCCTGCGGGAGTGTAAAAATCCAATATGCACAGTTTCTGTGATTTATGACCACTACCGTCTCCTAACGGCTCCTGCCATTTTCTCATGGCCCCTACCACTCCTCATGGTCACTACCATCTCCTCACGACTCCTTCCAATTTCTCAAGCTTCCTACCATCTCCTGAGGGCCCATACCATTTTCTCATGATCATGTCCACCCCCATATCATCTTGTCAATGCCCCTACCATCTCCTCACGGCCACCACCATTTCCTCATGGTCACCACTATCTCCTGACTGCCCTACCATCTCTTCATGGCAACCAACATCTCCACCCTACTGATAACATATGGCTGTACATATAAACCATTTTTTATGTCATTTTGCACCCATGCCATATGATGATCCAACTTTGCCCCTCTACTGTGCATTTACTATGTATATGCCCCAACCCCTAAGATAACCATACTCCTAAATTGTTTTTAGACCCCTTCGCACATGAAACAAAAGCAGTTTTTTGACAATCAGCCATGTCATATTTCTAACAATTCTATGATAAAGTATACTTGGGAATTAGTTTCTGACTACTGGCAGAATTGGTGTCCAACTCTAGGTGAAAATTACATGGCCAGTTCAAAACATCTAAATATCTATGCTAAATATTTCCTTTTAGGGAAACATTCTAGACTATAGTTTCCACATGATTTCATATATTTAATCATGAAATCAGTGGTCAAAAGTGCCCCACCCGGATTTGTATCTCTATCTCTATCAAGAGTTTCTTTCTTTCTTTACCAGATGGAACCACTTCTGGGTATCAACCGTAAAAGAAAGCATAGTCTTGATAGCAACTTATGCATAATATGCCAAGAAACAAAAGGAAAGAAGTATCCTCTGAACAAAAGTGCAAGTTCACATTGCCTGGAAACGTTGAAGCAAAGTACAGAAAGCCGTATAAAATATCGAGATGTGAAGTACAAAGATGCAGTTGATAATATCAATGAAGCGTACGCAGCAGGTATGCCCATAAGAACATGGCATAACTACTGCTACACACATTATACTGACAGTTCAAAATTAGCTAGACTTAAAAGTGCATATGAAAAAAAATTCAAGCAGACAGAAATGGAACAGAATTTTGCGTCTCCATTAAACCACTTCACAAGAAGTCAGACAACTCCAGTTACTTGGACTCTCTGTCTGTTCTGCCAGGATGAAACAACACCCCACACTGATCTAAGGAAACTAGAAACAAGAAGGCTCAATGATGAGATCATGACAAATCATAAGTATGACCATTCCCTGTCCGTTCGCCTTGCTGGTGTTTCTGATTTAATGGCTGTAGATGCACACTACCACTTGAACTGTTTGTCAAAATTCAAGCGATACTGCACCAAGAAGAAGGATGGAAACAAATCCAACTCATTGCCATTACTGTGGCTTACAGATGAGCTCCTATATGCAGCAGACAAACGCCATGTCCTGCAGTTAGATGAAGTATGGGATAGATATGCTATTTTGGTCAGAGATGCAAAGATCCTAAGCAGGCGTTCAACATTCAAGGAGAAGCTGCAGGACCTTGTTGGCGAAAAGGTGTTGTTAGTCCAACCTAAACTGTGTGCAAATGATGAGCGTGGTACTCTTCTCATTCCCAAAAGCATCTGTGGAGATGCAATCATCGAGCTAGCCAAGATTGAAGAGGATGATGCCCTTACTATGCCAGCCTATCAACCTGAGGATTCCTTATTCAGGTCTATAGTGCATGTAGCCCTAAAGCTACGTAGCGATTGTATGGCTCAGAGTGGCCATAAAAACCTGTCAGTCAATGAACAAGACCAGATCAATTGTGCTGTGGATTCAGTGTACATGCTGTTGAAAATAATGTTTGCTGGACAAGAGATCCTACATCTAGATGAAAGTGACATAGATAACCACCATGAGAAAAAGGTTGACCCAGCATTGAGCATAACCCAAGACATCATGTATCTCATGAGTGGTGGTCAGAAATGGACTCCTAAACATCTTGGCCTGGCTAGCACAATTCATCAAGCCACACGATCAAAGCAGTTAGTCAATCTACTATCCAATGCTGGTCATTGTCTCAATTATCAGCAGCTCATGCAATCAGATACTGGCCATGCGGAAAATACCTTGGAGTCTATGGACACAGAAACAGGTGCAGTCCTTCCCCCAAATCTGAAGGCAAACACTTTTACCCACTTCTCAGCTGACAACATAGACATTCTAGATTCATCACTGAATGGGAAGGATTCTTTCCATGCAACACAGATTGCAGCTTGGCAGGAAGGCCCAGCTGAGGATATAGATTTGAGAAATCTGAAGCCCTCAAAAAACTCATCTCTCCAAGCACCTGATGTAATGGACAACCTTGTACCAACACAGGCTGTGTTAGGAGGAGGTTCCCCAAGGTTTGCCGAAGTCACTAGCGAAACATTTCTAAGCAAACCAGAAGTATTGAAATTGAGTCTGGCAAAGGACATGGCATTTGTTATAACACGCCAATCTGAGACGACCAAAAAGGGATGGACAGAGTTTAATGAAGAAATCAGTACCAACAACAATGAAACAACAACAGTAGGGTACATGCCTATAATTCAAGAACCTGCTCATGAAATGGACACTCTGAACACTGTGGTGCAGAGATGTATGTACATATCAGCGCAGCTTGGTCAGTATTACACCGTAATCACAGTTGATCAAGCCCTATTTTGTCGTTTGATGGAACTGAAATGGCAGACTCCGTTGTACCAAGATAGGGTGTTCATTCGCCTTGGAGGCCTACATATAGCCATGAACTATCTGAAAACCATCGGTCAGCATATTCAAAGTACCGGCATAGTAGAGGCCTGGGTGGAAAGTGGCATCTTAGGACAAGGTACAGCCCATCATGTACTGACCGGAAAGGACTACAACAAGGGAATGCGTACACACAAAACAATGTACCAAGCCCTATGGCGGATTCTGCTCCCAGACTTTCTCTGCTACCTCTCTGACAAGAGTTCAACCCTTATTCAAGACATTGAGGGAGCTGCTTCATCAGAAGATGTTGTCACTCTTTTAGAGAATGCTGATATCAATCAGCATATCTCTGACTTTACAAAGGAAAAGGCAAAGGATAACATTAACTTTCTATACTGGTGGCAGTATATGGAGATGGTAAGGACTCTTCTACTGCTAACAAGGGCCTACCGGGATGCAGACTGGCACCTCCACATCGAGGCATTCAAGATGATGTTACCCCACTTCATTGCGTATGACCATCCTAACTACGTCAAATGGGGTTTAGTTTATATCGCAGAGATGAGCAACCTTCCCCTTCAAGTTCTGACAGAGTTTGAGAAAGGAAACTTCACTGTGAAAAGATCTGATAGAAGATTCAACCAAGTTGATGCAGACCAAGGCCTGGAGTGGATCAACAAAGTAGGGAAAACTGCTGGTGGAATCATAGGGATCACCAAAACCAGATCAGCTCTCAACAGGTGGGCTCTATCTTACAACATCCGTTCACACATCAGCAACACTGTATATGACATATACAATGTCGAGAAAAATGAGATTGTTCTCAATGAAAGTCAACCCAAACGAAAAGAAAGAGACAATAAGGATGAAGACAGTTTAGTCACTGAACTGATACGTATGGCAATCTTCTCTGTCACAGATCTTCTCCAAAATGTGGCAAACAAGGACCTTGCAACACAGGAAATCCAAGATGCTCTGACAACGGCTTATGCCAGAGGTCAGGCTCAACTAAATGACTTTGTATCAGAAAGATTTCTCAGCCATCCCGAGAAGTTCAATGATCGAATGAAAAGGAACAACCCTCTCACCTTTAGTAACTTGTACAAAGTGGTGAACAAAAACAAATCAAATGATCAAATCATGAAAGTTGACAGAACCATCATGCAAAGACTCATTATGTCATATGAGGCAGGGAGGGAGGTACAATTGAACAAAATTCTAGAGCATGAACTCATGCCCGTACCACTCTCTCTTGCAGAAGCAAATGGGGATCTACGGTCAGGTGATAAATCTGCACTTGTTGGTCGCCTGACTGAAAATGTTATTTGCCCATCCACACTCTTTGTTGATGCTGATTCAACTCTGATCATAGACGGTCAGGCATTGGTGAATGCTCTCAGCAAACCAGTGGGAGCTAAGACATTTGGTCAGTATGCCGTTGTGTTCAATGAAGCCGTTCATCAGGCTGGGAAGGCTTACGGAAGAATTGACCTGCTGTTTGATGAGTACAGGGATGTAACAACCAAAGCACAAGCAAGAAAACATCGCAACAAGCAGAAAATACCTATTAGACGACTTGTTAATGATGACCCAAGTGTGCCATTACCAGAAAACTGGAACAACTATCTATCTCATCCTGGAAACAAAGCTGAGTTGGCATCATTCCTATCCAAGCATGTCCTGAAGCACTCTGGTAACAAAATGGTAGTTATCAGTGGAAGTTTCCCCAATGATGAAGTCAAAAGTTCGGTCCCACTCAATACAAGTCCTCTCGAAGCTGACCATGAGGAAGCCGATACCAGAGTTATTCTCCACGCCATTCATTCCTCATCACGCACAATAGTTGTGCAAGCTAGGGACACAGACATCTTGGTCATGCTACTTGCACACTTTGACAACATTAAGTGTGATAGTCTTTGGTTAAAGGCTGGAACAAGTAAGAAACGCAAATATGTGCCAGTACATGAGGTCATTCACAACATCCCTGCAGGTTCCAACAAGGCTCTTACTGCATTCCATTCCTTGACAGGTTCAGACTGCACTTCGTTTATAGCAAACCACACAAAGAATTCCACATTCAGTGTCTTTCTTGAGCATCACAACTTGCTTCAAACACTTGGACAGCAAATTGAACTGAGCAATGAAATTGTATCTTCAGTTGAGAAATTTCTTTGCCACGTATACAAAGTGCCAAATGCCACTTCCATCAATCAGGCTAGGCTGCTTCTCTTTGGGAAGTGCAGCAAAACAGAAGCTCTCCCACCAACCTCTGATGCACTGAGGCTTCATATTCAACGTGCTCATTTCCAAGCACTGATCTGGAACTTCGCTAACCTATCATATCCCAAACTTCCTGAACCAACAGAACTTGGATGGAAGCTCGATGACAATGAACTTGTACCAGTGCTGATGACTAAAGAGCCCATACCAGATGCGTGTCTAACCCTAGTCTCATGTCAGTGCAAGACAGGCTGCACAAGTCAACGATGTGGCTGTAGGAGAGCGAAGCTGCAGTGCACTACAAATTGTGGCTGTGATCGTAGTACAGGGTTATGCCTCAACAATCAGAAATAGACAATGTAAGTGATATTTTCAGCAAATATACCATAAAGCCCAACCCTGCAAAACAATCTGAACCACTACTTTAAGAAGGAAATCTCAAATATCATTTTCACTAATATTTAATGTATAAAACCCCATCTACTTTGAGAGAGAAACATTTGCTAATGTGTTATCAAGGCTTTTATATCATCTAATATGAATTATCACATATATGTGCTTTGTAATTGATAGATCTAACTTATTTTATGATTAACAGTTGAATGATATTGAATTGCTTCCAAAAGAAGCATGAACAATAATATTCTTTTTTGTCATCTTCAGGAATCGCTGTCCAGTGCCTAACAAGAGAATTACAGAATGGAATACCTATTGCTGACACCTGGAACTAGTATCTCCTGAAACTATATACCCGCCTGCTATGGTTGTAATAGAACAGATTAGGTTTCTCAAAATAATGTTCTATCAAGGCAACAATGCCAAACTGCTGCACTTGAAACATTCAAAGTATGTGAACTGGAAAAAACACAAGTGGTATTAACTGATAAAGTATAATGCTCAAGGAACTTATCTTCATGAAGTCTCACTTTTGATAACAATAAACAACTGTATAATATACCTAGAAGTTTGCTCATTTCATTGACAAATAATCAGTGGCCACAAAGTGGATATACCACAAATGAGGGATAGCCGCATAAGAGTGAGTTTTTTTCCATTCAATTAAAGATAGAACAGGGCCTTAATGGTGAGGTGGCCTTTTAAATGGGTAGGCCATTAGAAGGGAATTGGCTGTGTACCTTTGTTGCTAAGAAAATAAGCAAATAAAATGGCTATTTCTAGACACCACTTTACTTAATAAAGACATTATCAACACAAAGTAATCCTTTTTATCTATTAAGTGGGGTACGGTGCCATTAAAATTGATCTATGACCCCTAGGAACATGGGTTGCTAGGCAAATAAACATATAGAATAGCAGTTGCTTGGTAACCATTTACATTAGCAACAAATGGATAATATCATTAAAATCCCTGTGACCATTTTAGTGGGGATAGGCACGATTAAAATGACCTATGCCCTCTTGAAGCATGTGTTGCTAGGCAAATAAACATTTAGAATAGCTGTTGCTAGGCAACCATTTACATTAGCAACAAATGGATGATGTCATTGAAATCCTTGGACCGGATTTAGGGGGGGTAGGCTACCTGAAAATTATGATAAAAGGTCGATATAGGGCCGTTGTCAAGCAAATCAACAAATCCTGTGACGGTTGCTAGGCAACAGTTCTAGGAGCCTGAATGGAAGGAAAAAATATAAAAAACAACTTATCTACCACAGATTTGTCATTTTGGGGTAAAAAGGACTTCATAATGTTCAATACTGCTATTATAATGCATGATTTTAGGTTTTCTCTGAGTGAAATGGCGGCCATTTTGTTTTGGTCGTTAGACACAGAAAGAACGTTTTTTCCTCTTGGGGTCAAAAAAATTCGGATTCAGCATGCCCAAATTACCCCAAAAAGCATCTCAGAACAATTGTACTAAAAAATGCCCCTTGGCAGGTTTAGAACCATATTTTTATGTATTCATTCCCGTCTAGTCAGGGATTTCCCTGAAAATGGTGATTACAAAGATCATTCCACTGAAAGCAGCTATTTAAAGGTTATTGAGTACCTTTTCAGGGATTTTATCAATACCCAACTTACATCTCCGTGAGTGCTTTTGTCACCTTTTGTATGTCATATACAGGCAGGTAGTTTCTTTTGTTTTTCCACCCAAGTGTGGTATAAGTCATCTTTACAACTACTCTGGGCTTACATCCCAATTATTACGGATCTGGACCGATGAAACAGCTAATACATATAAAGCTAGCTACATTCTACCACTAAGCATGAACATCATGTCTAGTGCATATACCGGGTATATATGATAATACAGCTGATATAGAGAAGTTATTTATATTCTATTACCAAATAGGTTACATTCTACCACAAAGGATGAGCATTATAGCTCGTATGTATATATTATGCAGTAATACAACTAATACACAGAGAATTCAGTTACATTCTGCCACCAAGAATAAGCATCACATATTGTACACTTATGAATCAATAATAAGGACTTGTAAACCTGAATCCTAGATAACCTATAATTATTACTTTCATTCATATATATAATTATCAAGTATACTCTTCGTGAGAGTACATTTCAACATCACAAGTAGACATACATATTACAAACTGGTGAATACAATTATAATAAAAAGACCAATGAGTCTTTGACAACACACTCTCGCTACCTGGCATGGGACAAGCAACATTGTTCCTCAACCTTATTGAAATTCTTTTCTATGGGACACACCCAGCCCTCCTCCTTTTCCTCAGTAAAGCTGCTCTCTGGCATTTCATATTTATACCACAATGTTTCTTTATCCTATACTTAAAGATATTTTAAGACTTTTTGGCCGAACCCATACAACTCTGAGAGCGTTTTCCTTCTCTGTTAGACTTGTTTACTTGTTTAACCTTGAAAAGGGTATATTTTAATTGTTTAATTTAATATCAAAGTTCATTAGAAGCAGAGATCGAGCTCTGTTAGTGATGGTTGGCAGTCATCTAACACTGTGATGGGTCCTCCATCATCTCCCTGCTTTAGTCCCTTACATCACTTCAATTCCATCTGGAGTTCTCCCAAGTTTTGTCTTTTTTTTTATTTTATAATTTCTAAAACCCTTTGGCATAGCCTATGAACGGCGTTATGTGCCTGCCTGACTCGTGGTTGGGTTTTAAAATGTATCAACACTGTGATGGGTTTGATGCTGTTATCGACAAATTTTATGTTCAATGCCTGCAACAAGCTGCTAGGCTGTTTCTGGCAATTCCACAGCAGTGGAAACATTGGTCATAATAGTGTTCTTAGTGTTTAGGATCCACTGTCTCCACTCTGCCCTTGTAGAGAGCCTGGAGGCACTCTGGCTTCCTTAGGACACGAGGGAACTTGAACTGCTGGTTAGATTTGCCGCCCATGAGGATATCCTTCACTTTGTGAAATGCATCACTTGTTGACTGTGAATGGGAAATAATCTGTATTAGCCCTTTAACAGTGCTTTAATATGATATGCCCTTTGTCATCATGTTGCATGAATGCAGTCCTGATACCTAACAAGCCAAGTCTACATAGATGCATCATGACAACAAAAAGCATCCATGTAACAAGAAAGTGCACCTTAACTAACTTTCACTAATGGTTAACTTAGGACTAACTGGTTGATGGTATTGGCAGTGTGTGGACATTCATTTTCTGGGTAGTCTTAACTTTATGCTCTCAACCTCAATGTTAGATTACCACTTTATCATGTCTTAATCTTAGCCATATATGCCATGATGACAGAGAGTGCTCAGGCTCTGCTGCAAATTTACAAGCAAGGCCACATTTTTTCAGTGTTGAAAGAGTGCTGTTGGGTAAGTATCATGGACATACAGAATTGAAGGCATAAAAGTTATGAATGGTCCTTTCCTGTTGTAGACATTACCTGGTACACTTCTGGTAGTCCAATTTGGCCAGTAGTTCGATAGTTCTTATAGAGTGCATGGGACTTTTTGAGGTTTGTATCAAACTAGAAAATGAAGAAAATAGAGCTGACATGAAATATTTACATGTAGTGTTGGGTTATTCTAAAGTAGACCGTTTGTATTCTTAACTTAAGAGTATGTGGTTAGTGATGACAGATTTTTATTCTTTATACTCTTAACTCTCTAAATCCATAGAAGCTGACGACTTCTTCACTAAGGCTAGCTTATATCACAGAGCTGCCAAATTCTAATGCTCCAAATCAGTAACTCTCTTCACAGAAAATCGTAAAAAAAATCATAATTTCACCCCTTAAAAATCCTAATTGAATTTGTAATATAAATTTTCATTGGATTTTCATTAAAATGCATTACTTTTAGACCAAAAGTATTGGATTTACAGCAAACAGAATAGAAGTTTTTACATGTAGTGTTGGGTTATTCTAAAATAGACAGTTTGTACTGGATAGAAATTTTCTGAAGTTACAATTAAAGAAGTTTATAGAAGACAATTAAAGATATACGTCGTACTACGGAGCCCTGGAGAGGGCATCCGTTTTGTATATTTTTTTCTTGAAAGTTCGTTTGCGCGAGTTAATATTTTGTTTGCGGGAGTTAATATTTTGTTTGCAAGAGTTCATATTGCGTTTGCACGAGTTCAAATTTTGTTTGCACGAGTTGATATTTCGTTTGCGCGAGTTAATTTTTCGTTTGCGCAAGTTAGTAGCTGACCTTGTCCCATTAGGTGTAGCCCAGCTTATGTGTCATCATTAGGTGTAGCTCCTATAGGAGCCATCATTCTTAGTAAGATCACATTAGGTGTAGCCCTAGTATAGTAGGTGTGTTATGGACTTGTCCTATTAGGTCTAGTCCTGCTTATCTCACGCAAACAAAATATCAACTCGCGCAAATGAAATGTTAACTCGCGCAAACGAAATATTAACTCGCACAAACAAAATATTAACTCGCGCAAATGAAATATCAACTCGCGCAAACAAAATATTAACTCGCGCAAACAAAATATGAACTCGCGCAAACGAACTTTCAAGAAAAATATACAAAACGGATGTCCTCTCCAGGGCTCCGTAATACGATCTATGTATCTTCATTTCCGGTGAATTTTTGAGAACATTATTTTATCAACATAAGGATGTTACTACTTTTCGGGAGATTAAAAATCCCCCATCCCTTCTCACTATGTTGCACATTATCATATCAATCATAGATTTCTCCAGAAGCCTAAAAAATCGTAATTTAGGTAGCGCAGCTCTGATATCATTTAGAAATGTAAAATTTAAAGGGGGCATCCCATGCTACAACATCCATCACAATTTTTAGGAAAGAAAACATTTTCCCCCAAAAAGGGGGGAAAATGTGAATTTTTCAAGATATTTTTTACTAAATGAACCACATCTCATATTAATGCAGTAATGCTCATAAGAAATCTTAAGTCATTTTCTTTAATGGGGAAAATATAATGAATCAATCTTGACTAGCATTGGTTCCATTTATGGTTATATGAGGGTACTATAACAGGGGTGGGCATATCTGAATACTGTGGAGCCAATACAGGACTAGTTGTAGCCAAGACAAGTATTGGAAGGACGTGTAAAAAAAGGACCTTCCGACTTCCCCATGGGCATTTTTTTTACAGCGTGCCCTCAACCCCCCCCCCCCCCCACCACTACAAGAAAATTTTGGAAGTCTACACTTAAAATGGTGTGTTCTGGTGCATTTCTGTAATTGTCCTCTTTTTATTGGGACTGGAACATTATTTTTAGAGGGATTCGAAAGGGTTTGGAAAATTTTGAAAATCTTTACTTGAGATGGTGCAATCTGATGCATTTTGGCACATAATAATTATTATGGCTCAGATCTGTATTCATCTTCTACTATTGGGGGTGGAAATTATCTTAGGAGGGACAGACCAATGGAAGAAAACTTTGATAGATGATACAGAATATGGTCTTTGTGCTCCAGAAAGCCCCAGGGCTTGATGACACAAAGAGCCAAGTTTGGGCTCAGAACAAATCAGAAAGGGTCAGGTTTGGACAACATGAAGGGCCACCAAGTTTGGGAATAGGGAAGGGCCAAGTTTTGGCACCCAGGTTTTGGCACTAGAAGGGTTAGGGTTGGCTTTCAGAAAATTAGGGGTTCTCTCTCGCCGTTCTTTCAACCTTTTTTTTGATTTTCAGGGGGCAGGGCCTATGTGACCCCCCTCCCAACTCATAACTTTGGTTCTAGTAGGAAAATTTACAAAATTCTTTCAGTTCTGGAAAGCTTAAATTCAGGAGGGTATTGTCGCCAATTTCAAGGCCAGTGTCGCCACTTTTTGGCGACATGGCGACAGATGCCCACCCCTGTATAACTACACAGAATACACCCACATGATATGGTTTCTGCTTTAGTTGTTCTCTTTTTTTTTTCAAATAAGCAGCGCTCTTTTATTTTCCATAAAGTAGTAAGAGTAGTATATAGGCAAGCGTAGTTATCGAGCTGCTATGTTTTTTCCTGACAAAATTATGTCTACCTAATACACTGGGTCATGCATATTCTACGTTGTATAAGAATGTCTGTTTTTCATGATAATACATGAAGGGCAGGACAGGACTAAAATGCAACAAGGGACGAACTTCCCAAGTGACTAGACGCCACCCATTTTACCTGTAATCGTAAAAATCCATTTCCCCGTAATCTTAATGCTTCCCCCCTATTTTCAAGATGGTGCCACTGTATCGTACCATCCTTTATTAGAGGTAAATGGGTTTGGTTGTATTGGTTGCAGTTCTCTTACAAGAGAGAAATAAAAGGGGGTGCGGGGGTAGAACTGGCGATATATACAGCAATGTTACCAACTGACAGTGGTGCCATCTAGAGAACCTGATTAAGATTATCGGAAAAGTGGGCTTTTTTAGTTTATAGGTGAAATGGGTGTCGTCTAGTCACTTGGCAAGTTCGTCCCCATGTGCGACTAACATAACTAGACAAGACTAAGAAAACAGGATAGGACAACACAAGCTATATATTCCTGATATATATTTCTTGTGTAATGTTGGGTACTATTCACCAATTTCACTGTTTTACAAATTTTCAAAAAGTTGAAAAAAATAAACGGCACCAGACACATTTACTCTTGTGTACTTTGACCTGGGAAAGTCAAAAATAGCACTTAAAATTGTGTGGTAAGTCACAGGTTTAAGATATTCACATGGTCTTTTTTTGTATCACTGGCTAGTTCTTTATTGTTTTTAAAAGAATTTTTGGACATTTTGGCCCTAAAATGCACCCCTATTGGTGGGCCTGGCCGGACCCACCAATGGGGCCAAAAAAGTTCCCCTTTCCCGCTATTTTGTGTATGCATATGGTCACTGTAGAAGCTATAGTAAGTGGCCCCCTGGGACTTGAAACAAGGATGGAGTCATTAATTACTTGCCTGTGGGGAGGGGGGCTGTCTGGCTTGGTGGATATTTTCCAAATCCCTCCAACCAATTAACTGAAATATTCTCAACCCACACTACCGGATTTTGAAAAATGCCCCCTTTCCAAAAAAAGAGAGAATTACCCTAAAACCTCCTGTAGGTAAGCCTAATTCGCATATAAGCCACACCCGCGATCCTATAAGCCACACCGGCAATCTGATTACTGTCTGATTTAATACTGTTTTATAATAGCAAAATATCTTATAAGCCTCACCCCGACATGCGCTTGTGGAATCATGCATAGTTGCAACTATTTAAATGGCTCCATGTGCGCCTGCTATTAATAGAGCGCTGATGGCTGTGTCTCACGACCTTGGGACAATGTTTTTGTCTCTGATCGGGTGCCATCTCTGACCGGGTGCTGTCTCTGACCGGGTGCCATCTCTGACCAGGTGTCAGAAAAAGGTGTTTTAAAAAGAATTATACTCATATATATAATAAGGATTTGGAAAAACGTTATGGCGGTGTTATGTAATCATAGTTATAATTATAATTAGCCTCCTGCTGTTAGTATTTTGACCTTATCAAGCCAAGCCGGTCAGAGACGGCACCCGGTCAGAGACGGCACCTGGTCAGAGACGGCACCTGGTCAGAGACAAAAACATTGTCCCAAGGTCATGAGACACAGCCTGATGTTGTATAAGCACCAGAGGTATAAAGGTCCCCAAATTGTTAGTAAGTGCCAAAAACAGGACCTTGAATAATCACCTCTGTTGAAAAAGGGCCCGTGGATATCACCACTGCCGAATTGAAGAGTGTGTTATGATATTCGCCGAGGTCCGACGGCCGCTATTAGCGCTATAGTGCGCTACCCGTTACAACTGTTTGTAGCCTACAACTTTTACTGTTCTCTTACTGAAGTAAACATCCGGGACCTATCTCAAGGTCAAGCCGAGACCACCACTGAAGGATATCAAGGTCAATTTGTCGAGTCCAGGTGGTCCACTCAATTGTCGAGGACAGTTCATTGCCAGTACTGTCTTCAAAGGTCAAAAGTATCACTTTCGAGTGTTAGTCATTGATGGAAACGTCGAAAGTCTCCTTGGTCGGGGAGTCGCCAGCCGAATGAACCTCATTGTGAGAGTTCATACAGTCGTCGAGGATATAGGATGCCTCAAGACCGACCCAGTCAGGATCGTCCTAAAAGAGAATGCTCAGCCTTCTGCCGTCTCCGTCGCCAGACGTGTCTCATTCCCACTTGTCGAAAAGGTGAGAGATGAGGTCAAACGTCTAATCAACCTTGGGATCATCAAGAAAGTCACCAGTCCTACACCTTGGTGTGCTCCCATGGTTCCAGTCATGAAAAAGACTGGAAAAGTCAGACTATGTGTCGACCTGAAAAAGTTGAACGTGAACATTGAGAGAGAAAGATTTGTTCTGCCGACCTTGGAGGATGTGACGTCAAGACTCCAGGGAGCGACGGTCTTCTCATGCCTCGACGCAGCAAGTGGTTTCTACCAAATCCCGCTCGAGGAGGACAGTCAAGACCTAACCACGTTCATAACGCCTTTTGGTCGCTATTGTTTCCGACGCCTGCCGTTCGGAATCACCTCTGCCCCAGAAATCTTCATGAGAAAGATGCTCGAAGTCCTCGAGGGGCTAGAGGGGGTGTTCGTCTACATGGACGATATCCTAGTCTTCGGCAAGGATACCATCGAGCACGATGGTCGTCTGTCAAAAGTCCTTGAAACCCTTGACCAGACAGGTTTAAAGTTAAACCACGAGAAATGTCTCTACAGAAAGTCGGAACTGAAGTTCCTTGGTCATCTGTTTAGCAAGGATGGAATCCGAGCCGATCCCGAAAAAGTCAAAGCCATTGAGGAACTGCCACAGCCAGATTCAGTCACCAAACTACGCCAGTTCATGGGCATGGTACATTACCTTGGGTCGTACCTGCCCCATCTGAACTCTGTCACAGGTCCCCTGAACGATCTACTGAAGTCAGACCGTGAATGGACGTGGGACGTAGCTCAAGAAGATGCCTTCCGCGAGACAAAGGAACTGATATCCTCAACACCAGTCTTGTCATACTACGATGTCACAAAGCCGATCATCGTCAGTGCCGACTCCAGCTCTTACGGGCTGGGAGGTGTGCTCCTGCAAGAGCACGACTCCGTCCTCAAGCCGATTGCCTTCTCTTCACGCACATTGACAAGTAGCGAGCAGAGGTACGCCCAGATTGAAAAAGAGTGTCTCGCAAGTGTCTGGGCGTGCGAGAAATTCTCGAGGTATATTTGTGGTCATGGAGACGTCACAGTTCTCACGGACCACAAGCCACTGGTACCACTCATCAACTCCAAGGACCTCAACGAGGTGCCTATACGATGTCAGAGACTGTTGATGAGACTAATGCGGTACAATGTCACTGCAAAACATGTCCCAGGCAAGGACATGCACATTTCTGACGCCCTGTCAAGAAGCCCTCTGCAGTCAAGTGAGTCCTCAACAGCCGAGGACGTGGAACTGCATGTCCAGTCTGTCCAGTCGAATATGCCAGCATCCGATGCTAAGAAAACAGAGATCCGCAATGCAGTGAACAACGATCCCACCCTCCAGTCAGCAATCGTCTATACGCTGACAGGTTGGCCAAGATACGAAAAAGACGTTCCTGAAAGCATGAAGAGCCTGTATGCTCATCGTGCATCTCTGTCAGTCACCGATGGCCTGTTAGTGTTCGCCTCAAGGATTGTCATCCCTAGTTCAATGAGGCCGGAAATACTGGACAGGATCCATGATGGTCATCAAGGAATCACCAAGTGCCTCGAAAGGGCACGTCTGGGGGTTTGGTGGCCCGGTATAACCACAGACATTAAAAGGATCGTCACTATGTGTAGCCACTGCGCTGAAAAGAGCCCAACGCAAAGGCGTGAACCACTGATGACGACACCCCTGCCCCAAGGACCCTGGATAAGGGTAGGGATAGACCTGTTCCATTACGTCGGTAAGGACTATCTCGTCATGTGCGACTACTACTCAAGGTGGGTAGAAGTCCTTGCCCTGACATCCACAACGTCCACAGCCGTCATCAGCCGAATAAAAGACGTGGTTGCACGTTTTGGTGTGCCGGTCGAGGTCGTGTCCGACAACGGCCCTCAGTTCACATCAGCCGAATTCAAAGAATTCTCGACAAAATACATATTCAACCATATCACGTCTAGCCCGTACCTCCCAAATTCTAATGGGGAGGCCGAAAGAGCTGTCTATACCGCCAAACAGATGCTGAGCCAAAAGGACCCATGGCTTGCCTTATTGGGGTACAGAGACACTCCAATCGCAGCCACTGGTGCCAGCCCGTCACAGCTCATGATGGGAAGACATCTCCGCACCACGCTCCCAGTACCGTCATCTACTCTGGAGCCTATATGGCCTGACCGCGAGACGATCCTCGCCAGGGATAAGCGGTACAAGGCAACAACCGCAGAAAATTATGATCAACATCACGGCGTAAGGCCACTTCAACCACTCCAACCAGGAGAACCCGTCTTGGTTAAGACCGACATCCAGAAGGGTTGGAAGGAGAAAGGAATAATATGAGGAGAAGCAAGTACTCCGCGATCGTACCAGGTCGAAACCCAGTCAGGAGTCCATCGAAGGAACCGCCGACATCTCAAGCAGATGCCACCAACCACCATGCAGCCTACAACTACTGCCACAGTTCCACCGTCAGGCAGTACACAACCACCCAAGCCCATGGTCGAGCCACCTTCGATGCCAGGTGCACCACCAATGCCTTCCGGCTCTGCACCGAGCGTAGAGCCTAGACGCTCAGCACGCACTACTACTAAGCCGACTCGCCTGATCGAGTCTAAAGAGTAGGGAAACCCATGGTAAAGATGGGTTCTAGGGTGACGTGCTAGCAACCGCTCCCCTATAGTTTAGCCAAACCGTAACAAACTATATACTCTCATATAAGTAACGCTAAGTCATTTATTAGTAACAAACATTGTAAGAGACTCTTTGTTCCAAAAGACTATACCAGTGCTCAAAGTATATTTGATCTAAAAGACTCAAAGGACAGTTCATAAGCTATACCTTTATTATCTTAAAGGGGGAGATGTTATGATATTCGCCGAGGTCCGACGGCCGCTATTAGCGCTATAGTGCGCTACCCGTTACAACTGTTTGTAGCCTACAACTTTTACTGTTCTCTTACTGAAGTAAACATCCGGTTTTCGGTACTTCCGGGACTTCCGGTCTATCATGCCCAACTCGTCGATCTTGCCTATGCTTTGTATGCCTAGTTTAAGATCTCAATAGAGTGCATTATCGTGATGGTACAAAATCTATACGACTAGCACATTAGGCTATGGGGGCTGCCATCTAGGCTCAGAGGTGAATTTCTTATCAGCCCCTTTGTTCAAGGTGTGAGGAGAGGGGATTAGCCTGATAATGAGATGGAGTTTAGCCCCCGACTACCTGAGGTACCAGGATGTCCTAGCCCTGTATAGGGGTTGCTTGCCCAGTCCTTAATTGATAATGCCAGATTAAAATCATTTGATTTTAGTTGACTGTCACCTTGTATCTTTCCGACTGACAAAATTCTTGCTTTCATGATGGGAATTCACCTTTGTAATTGGCACTCAAGGCATAACGCATAAACTTGTAGGCTGTTGCCTCTGTCCCCACCACCCCACAACAACATGGAACACATTTCTGGTTCAATCAAATCATGTTTCCTGTTCCTTTTTGGGTAGGTAGAAACTTAGATATTTGAGACAGTTGCTGTATTAATAGTATGCAAGATCAGTGAGCTTCACATGTTGCAGACATAAAAATGTAATAATTTTTTTCCAAAATGTGACATCATGCACATGCCAACCCCCCCTCCCCCCTTGTCACGTTTTGTCACAAATTTCTGACCTCCACTCCTCCCCTAGGGCGTGACATCATTTATGGACGACCCCAATGCACTATCTAATCTAAAAGTAGAAAAAAAAATTCACATGAAACCTAATTTAATCCAGCTACCTGATTGATATGTTACAGATTTATTGCAGAATTAAGTATTCTTGGTGAATGATTAAGTATGAAATAACACATTGCAACATATAACCAGTGTTTAATAAGGGCCGTTTTGTCTTCCTATTGTATTTCCTATCAGGATCATCTCCAACCAGGTTCCAGCAATATGCTTAGCAAATGTGTTATGTATAAATAGATTTTATATTTGAATGTCCTAATAAATGGATGGCTTTTAGTAGAAATATGGTTCTGAGAGGAATTTGCAATGCCTACTATAATGTTTGTGATATTGATGACATTTCAAAGATACTAGAATCAATAAATCATATTTATATGAAAATGGCTGCCATGGTAACCAGAAAGTGGCATTTTTGCCTAGAAAACATTAATTTGGGGTTTGACGAGGACAAATGCACGCTGCCACTACTCAAAACTCTACGTTGAACTCTACATTCATGGGTCCAGGGAGGAAAGCTTGAAATTATCATTTTTTAACTTCAAAATAAACTCATATTGCTCTGTAGTTTAAATAACCAATACGGGAAACTATCAATTAGAAAACGTTAATTTTACATTCTACTTATTCTATCAACAACAATAGAACACCAAAGATGTACCACTATATTCTGCATACAAAATTACCCAAAGGCATTTCCGGTCTCTTTCGGACTCTTCTGCCTTTCAGGTGCCCTGCAGTGGCTGAAAACAGTACTTAAAAGGACCTGAAGGTTCTTATTGTCAGAATGGGTTATAATTCTAATCTTAGTGGTTTAAAAAAATGTTATATCCTTTCTAGATATGTCTATATGTATTATGGTGTTTTTTCAATAAACATCGCTAAAATATCACAAATTTAGCTCCATGACAGTGTAAAATTCTGTTTTTAATGATTTCTTAAAGGCGCACTGAGGTGAGGACCTAACCCTGCCGAGTTTTGTACGCAAATGACGTCGTGGGTTTAGTGCCCCTTTAACCTTTGAATGGGATTCAGTGTTATGTTATCTCTGCCAGGGAGACAAAATCAAAAAATGTTCATGGCTGCTGTCCCTGCTACATATTGGTCATTCGAGATATCTTGTATAAGACTGACAAATAATCATAGTTGAAATATATTGAAACTGGGACTTTTGGTGCATTTGGATTCAGTGACCTCAAATTAGTCTAGTTAGGCAGGTCTGCCCCCATTTTTTTGTCGTAGAACAGTGTTTGTGTAGAAAACCATTATTGCCAACCTGGGCTGCACAATTTTCAAATAGCGTATGATCAAAACAGTGCAAAATCTGCATGGGACAAAAATTTTAGCAAAGTGGCAAGCACATATTTCCATTGTAAGTTTTGACATCTATTGAAGACAGAAAAGTTATCATGAACAATCATCTTTATATAAATCGGTACATTAAATTATTTTTAAAAGTATCAAAAGTGATTTAATTACAACAACATTATTGACATCTAGCATAATAACTGGTGAACTGCACATGTCAGATTGGTATTGTGCGCAACTTGGTGAATAGCGCCCAATAGCTGATGCATATTTCATGTGTGTAATGATATTCCTGACACATAATGCATGTGTATGATGCTTTTTTTTCTTACCCCTTTTGCGAATTTGGCAACATCTACAACCTCCCCTGTGTCCACTACAAGGAACACTACATAGTGCCCCTTGTAGGTGGTAGCATGGTCTAAAAATGAAATACCAAATATAATAGGATTATTCCTGATTGTTTATTATCCAGTTTCTTTTCACACATTCTAATCAAAAGATTCACATTATCATAAATTCTTCAACATAATATACATTTGTTGGAACATGCTAGCAAAATGTTGGTAAAATGTGACAAGTCATGAAAGCATACCGATGGTCCTACATGTCAGAGTGTGATAATATCCCCATGACTACTGTAAATGACTTACCCCTGATTTGGTCGAGGGTCATGCTCTCTGTGGTGACAAAGTTCATCAGTTGTGAACCAGGGGGCAGCACATTGGCAGTGAGTTTCATAACTTCATAGATTATGGTTTCGGGAACTCGCTCATAGACTATAGACAACTGAACACCTAGTCTGTTTACACCAAACAAAAGGTGAAGGAATAGTTAAAATTTGTAAATGTAAAAATGTAAACAAATTGATTAATCTCATCTCAAGTACAGTTGATAACTCATTAGAATTGATCACCAATGCTGTAATATGAAACTGCAATGACGCACATGCATGGTATTCAAGGAGATCAATATATTACAGTCGGCATAGCCTTACCTGTACACAATTTTATATTTTGGCGTTTTGTTGAGGAAACCTACAATCTTGATGACATCACCACTCCTATATCGGAACAGCCCATTTTCACCAGTTAATACCATTTCATACTCCTCTCCCAGTTTTGCCTGTGAAATGTAATATGGTACATATTTTGACAGTGCACTAAAGTCATCAACTTGGGAGTGGTACCATGCGACCAACCTACACTCAATGAGATATCATTTGAAGTAAGTCATAAAATTGTTATACTCTTGGGAACCACATTTCTCCCTTTTAGACTTTGCTATGTTTGACGCAACAAGGGACGAACCTGCGGAGTCACTAGACGCCACCCATTCTGTGCGTAATCTTAAATCGCCACTTCTGGCGTAATCTTTAAGTCTTATTCTTAGTCTTAAAGTCTTAATAATGGGTATCGACCCCTAAAATCTACATGGCGACATGGCCATTTCTTAAGATCAACATGGCGACATGGCCATTTCTTAAAATCGACATGGGACATGGCCAGTTAAGTGACATGTGACATGGGCATTTCTTAAAATCGACATGTGACATGGGGCTTAGTGACATGAATAAAAAAGCAATCTCATTTGGTGTTAAGTATCCTACTCGAATCTTTCTTCAAATTTCGTCCTTGTGGGTAGTCAAATTCCAAAATGTTGCTGGGGCCTATGGGCCCAAGAGCCTCATAGTTTCCCCTAGATTCCCCCCTTAGTGACACTAGTGACATGGCTTTTTCCTTAGTGACACGTGACATGGCCATTTCTTAAAATCGACATGCGACATGGGAACCCCCCCATCTACCCCCCCTTAATAGTACTCACAATCTGAAAAAAAAAAAAAGAACGCTGGTTGGGGGGCACAGCCCCCAATATCAATATAAGACGCAATCCATAATTAAGATTACACCAGAAGTGGCGATTTAAGACTACGCCAGAAGTGGCGTTTTAAGATTACTCACAGAATGGGCGGCGTCTAGTGACTCCGCAGGTTCGTCCCCACATGCATGTTTGACCCATTGCAAGTTTGTAATGAAATATAGCAGGAAGATTAAGGTCCTAAGGTTTTGAAT
Organism: Harmothoe impar; assembly: GCA_947462335.1. Taxonomy (NCBI): domain Eukaryota; kingdom Metazoa; phylum Annelida; class Polychaeta; order Phyllodocida; family Polynoidae; genus Harmothoe; species Harmothoe impar. The sequence continues at coordinate 20,833,228 of OX381713.1, read as the reverse complement.
AGAATAACACACATGATTATATTTACCTCCTCTAGAAACACTGTCATAGGTTGTTCAGTTTCCACATCTGCGATTGGAATAAGTTCAATGAATGATGGGTTCAATGCAATAGTGATGTGATCACCCATTCCAGGCTCACTGTCAAGGTTAACTCCAAATATGCCCTCAGATGACCCATGTCCCTGAGGCATTGTCTTGATGCCCCTCATGAAACTGCGTGAGAGAATGTCAGCAGACATCTTGAAGCTGGAGGAACGACTCATGGTAATAAAGTTCAGTTCAGGCCAGAGGCGTCCCACTAGACAGACATTGCCTTTCTCAAACTCCACACGTAAATCTGCAGCTCTCTGGGGATCTGGCTTGAGTTTTTTGGACAGGCCTTGGCGCATGTCCTCAGGTATCTCAACCACTTTACCTACTATGCCACGTTCAATGTCAGCACACAAAGACTCCCTGTACTGTACAATGAATTTCATGAAGTTGTACATGAGGTCAGATGAGAAACCATGGATATGCTGTAGTTCACGCTCAGCCAAAGTAAAGAGGGCCTGGACATAAGAAGAGGCCTCCTCATGGTGAAGTGTTGTATATAGGGCTGGTGTTATGTTGTATGGTGGGCTTTGTGGGTTAATCATGCTGATGATACCAGCAGGTACATTTCTGAAATAGTCTAATTTTGAAAAGAGATAAAACCGCATGGTTCTCTTCAAGTTGTATAAATGGACAAAGCTGCATTCATAGCTATCTTTCCAGATGAAAGTCCATGGCTTTATAATTGATGGTGGCAAAGGGAGGTACTTTGGTTTACCAGTAGTTCCTGAGCTTTTAGAGAAGTAAGATGGTCTTCCCTGGAATAACACATCGCTTTCCCCATTCTTGACTCGGTCTACATATTCCCTATAGTGCTCATAATCAGTCAATGGTTGCATATTCATAAAGTCTTCTCGGTTTTTGATTTCATTAAAATTGTGCTTTTGTCCATAGTCTGTGTTCTTTGTGCGTTGTATAATGCGCATCAGTGTGTCCATTGTTGTCTAAAGAAGAGCACCGGTACATGTACTATGATAATTTGAAATTCATGTAACATGGTATTTTTTGAGTTAATGGCACAGATGCTAGTATAATGACATCAAAATATTTTACGATATCAACAACAGAATCTTATAGTTAGTGCTGTTGCTATTGGAATTATTGTTGTGTATTTAAGTTTGTTTTTTAATGTAATAGTTGGATATCACTCTACAAAATACTAATGTCTCACCATGAAAAGCAGAGGCAGAAATTCTACCTGTACAGTTATTCCAAGGTCGCAAAAAGCCAACACTCATATATGCACAAATACTAAATTGAGGTAGCCATCTTTTTACCTCCGCTTCTCATCATCACTTTGATCACAATCACTGCCGCTGAAAGGAGCTCAACTCTTCACCAAATTAAACCTACCTTCTTAGGGTCCATAGTTATCCTGTGGATGATCCACCTATAGTAGGGCCTCTTGAGTCTGTGTATGGTCTGTGCCTTATATTGGGAGTAGAGGGTATGGAGGGTGTGGCTGTCCGCTGGTTTTAGTCGCCATATGTCCACACAGACCACAGTGATCAGCCCAAACACCACTGTACAGAGTACTGGAGAACAATTGGAAGTTTATAACCAAATATGAGGGAATTGTAAAGTTGCAATAAGTCATATATAGGCACCCTGAAATATGCATTACACCGCCCTAAAAGCACACTCTCGGGCAGCACACAAAATTGGCTCTGTCCTTAGTAATCTGCTTGAGATGACCCTCTAGGTTTATAGTCTATCTGATTGTCCAGCCCTTGATGATGCAATGGCCCATTTGAAAGCTCTTGGATAGTACCATTGCATAGTGTACATTTACCATGGATTAATAAGCAACCTTGGGAAAAGTGTCAGTTCAGCCAGGTCCTTACTTATCAAAAGAGTGTGTGTACTGATTTACAGTCTGCCACATGGATGCACCAGGGTGTTTTGGATTGCCCAAATTAAGTTATATTTGGAAACAGAAAAAAATCAAACTTGAGAAAGTCTCCTTTGCACTAATCAATGGGATATTAAACCACACAAACAAACAAAACAAACATCTACTTACCAGAAATTCCTATCCTGAAAAGGCTGTTTTCCTCCCATGCTCCTGCAGCTGAGGTTCCAGCTGCTAAAGTCAAGGCTGCAAAGCCAAACCCAACCAGCAATACTTGGAGCTGTTTCCTGTAACCCATGACTGATTTGTCAAGTGATGAACTAGGATGTCTTTGTACCTGGACAGTAAATCCACCTTATCTTATAGGATCTTTTATGACAAACCTGCAATATACCTAGACAAAGATAGACACGTCACATAAGGCGTTGTAAGTAATAAACTGGACAGAATGGCAGGAAATTGAGACCTTTCAAACACAATTTTCACATTTTAGTAGTTAAGAGTATATCGATGCGCAGACGTTGTTTAAAATGCAAGTTGTTCCTAGCTCTCTAGCAATGCTGACAGTATAAGCTTTAATTTGATACCAAATATTCCAATGTTTGTCTACTTCTTGGCAGATTTTTTCATAATTTTTTTTAAAGGGTTTTCCCCAATATCACAATTTTTATGATGTGCGCGTTGATGAGAAACTTTTTTTTTCAATGAGTGGCCTAATGAATAGGTACTATGACAGATCATATATAAAATATAATCCCCCGCGCCCGCCCTGATATAGTAATACTACTGACCCAGATTGTGGGCCCACATTGTCTTATCAGTCTTTGGGCGTGGGGCTTAGCAGAACGTCAAAAGAACGCAGCCGTCACGCATGGATAACGGTGGATGACGTAGACGCGTCACCGTGTGTGTTTTTAAATATTCTGCTGAATCATCATAAAGTATACGCGTCGCCATGTGAAAGGAACAAAGCAACTCGTGTTCATTTCAAGGGTAGCCTAATTAGAGACAATTAGTAGGTTATACTCGACATCCGGTTGTATACACTCACATGGAGTGGTACATAACCCAATTCTAAAAGTACTGGTTGACATCACACCACCCTTACACCCCTTCAATCCTCAGACTGCCCCGAACTGCGTACCACAATCCTTTAAATGCCGCATACTGCTTTGATTTATTATACCCCCAGTTATCATGCCCTGGCGAGTCACTCGCCAGGGCATTCCAAGCAACATGCCGACCGTACAGGGCTATTGTATCCCTGAAGGAATTCGGGGTTTCATTCGCGTATCATGACGAGAAAGGATATATAGCATTGAAGCACTATGTTGCCCGTAAAGGGTTAAAGATGTAGTAGTGTAATCTGTGTAGAAGGTCCTTTGAGTGCCGAGTGGGGTAGATTTCTCACCACGTGGTCGGCGTCCTGCACGTGGTCCTGGTGGTACATTTTGTGATCCTGACACCGGCATCGTTCGTAAACCAGACACAAGTAGGCCTATCAACCTACATCATCAATTAACCCTTCAAGGCCGACCAAAATATTGTTTTTCTGGTGTTGGGAGCGAGACATTTTCACACAAACTTTCCCTGGGCCGAGCCTTTGCTGATTCCCATATAGTTATGTCGACTATAGTCGATGCTCGGCCAGCCATGGCATCGACTATAGTCGATGCTCGGCCAGCCATGGCATCGACTATAGTCGATGCTCGGCCCTAAAGGGTTAAGAACTGCAGGATAAGTAACTTGCAGCTTTTACAGTACTCTTGTTCAAACCCTTCCGAAGGAAGGCTCTGGTAACAACCAAATGACTTTGAACTTTGGATTTTGCTGGGTCTGGGCAACCCCTCCTGGTAGGCTGGAACCAGTGGGCAGGAACCAGTTCGCTGGTTCCAAGTAGTACCAGCAGGAGTTGCCCAGACCCAGCAAAATCCCAAGATTTGGCAGTTACCAGAGCCTTCCCTCGGAAGGATTTGGGAACTAGAGTACTTTTACAGGTGCACCGACGGCGGTACCCTACTACATAGATCTAACGTTTCAAAGAAGAAAATGGTCGGAAACTTTCAGGGAGACGCTGAGTCTAGATTATATTTAACTCCTTTTAGTATCCCCGGGGTACCCCCAAAGAGGCCATCTGTGGCACGATTAAATGCATGTTTATTATATCTAACCTGTCGATTATCTTTCCTTTGTCGATCCATATTTCGCTAGGGAAAAAAGAGAAGGATAGGTATTTAGTATATCAGTGTCAGTATCATAGTTAATACCGACCACAGGGTACCGAATATTATTTCCGAACGCGCCACTCCGTGACGGACATTGCCCAAGCGTTGTAGAACCGATCAGGTGTGTCGTCTGCTTTCTACAATCAAGCAGCGTCTGTCACATTTTCGGACACTTTACTCGGATAAAAAGCCCCTTTTGGAGACTTACCTGTATGGAGGCATCATCAAATGGCAACAAGGCATTCATATGGATACAGTATCGTCGTATTTGCGGAGGAATTGGCTACTATTTGAGACATTTTGCAACATTGTTTGACTTGCCCGCTGCTCAAAAATGGATATTACGGACGCCGAGAAGGAGGCGTACCTTCTACAGATGGTATCAAACTGGGGACAAATGAACGACAGGTCTCTCAGTGATGAAACATTAAAATATGTCACGACTATCTTGGTTCACATGACTGAGATGCAGAGTTTTGGACTGATGCGGCAATTCCTGGAGACGCTGGAAGACACCTTCATTGCTGAACTGAGGAGATATCCAGATACCTTTTTCTGCCTGGCCAAAATGAAGCTGCATTTTAATCAGTTCACCGCCGTCTATGAAATGATAAAGGTAATTGAAGTGATGAATTCTTTTGTTGAAACAAAAAAAAAACTGTGTTTCGATAACATGGCCAAAACATAGTGTAGGTCGGTTGATTCTTTCTTAGGATTTCTTTTTAGGAATATGAGGTGAGTCGCAAGGGAAAATCGCTTTGATGGATTGGTTATTTTAGGGATAACACCTTCAGCACGCGACCCCGCGGGTCCGTATCTGTCACTGTAGTAAACCTGATATTTTTATATCCTATTTTCGACTGCTTAACTTCAGTCAATGATAACCATATTTCTCACTCTAGTGTAAAAAGGCTCAAGCAATCAGAATCTGTGGATAATTTTTCTGTACATCTAGCGGTTCACTAAATATCTTATCAATTCCAAAGGGATATTTCTGCAGGGCCAACCAAATTTTGTGAAAACAGTGGAATGTAAAATATATTATATTCTGCTTAATACTTTGGCTTTTTTAAAGTTTGACCACTCTATTTCAAGCTCAAAACTTGACTGTTTACTATGAATGAAGAAATTTTTAAATTCATGTACAGGATATATGTAAATTTGAAGTGTTTTTACATTGGACCTTTCATTTTTTAACTTAACATTTATCACACTTTCTCACACTTTTACAGAACATTCCTTGATATGTATACTTTTGGGTTCTCGTCTTATTTCCCCTTTATATTCTAGCACAACCTGGCACAAACCAATATAAGAGAGGCATGTGTCAGCCAAAAGTGCATAAAATTGAGACCTGCAGAATAGAGAGCAATCTCAAAACTTAGACTTTCCACTGCGATAAAAGATACACCCACTGTCTCTTTTCTTCAGAAATATAGCATATTAATTCCTTAAGTGTTCTCTTTTCAATGGTATCATTGGATTTTCCCTATTCCAATCTGGGACAAAGTTATGGCCATCTATGTGAAGTAAAGTACAAAACCAGCGCTCCCCTGCCACAGCCTGTAATGCAGTGTATACACAGAGATAAGGCTTACTCACTGCATATTCACTGACAGAAAATAACAGGAAATCTCTCAAACTTCTTTTCTTTAAAAATCAATAGCTTGGCTTCTATTAGGTCTTTTGATATAATTCCAAGTGCATTGTCTTTCTCGAGATCTACACTTTCAGATGTACAAACAGCTTTTTGGGATTCCGAATATACGATTTTGGTGTGTTATCCCTAGTTATTTGATAGTGTAGACCCAATATCTGTCTAATTATTAGGCCATTATCAGTTCTGTTTTTCCATACAAAGAATTCCCACCCTTCTACTATTTCAAATGATAACAATTCAGATAGCTAAAGGTCATTAGGTTTGTATTATACCCTGCACTAGCGAAAATTAAAAGTCTAGACGCTAGTCCAACGTAACATGATTCTGACTACACTACATGTACTCAGGCAATGGGCCAGATAACTCCAGAAAGGTCTTGATGAAATGTATGTCTATCCTAGTCCCCCGAGACCAGGTCCTGAAATCATTTACATTGCATCTACTTCACCTATAGACTAAAAGATCCTAAAAGGCAGTGATTGAGTGAAGGGAAATTCCATTTCTGCAACCAATCCATGAAGTCCATTACTAAAAGACATGAACAAAAAGGTGTCCATTCCAGTACAATGACCCTTATTTTTAAGAAAACCGATATGAGTCAATGTTAACAACCCCTAAAGTAAATTAATAGCAAAACTTGCTTATCTAATAAGCTAATATGCACTGTAGTACCTCTGAAATTGGGTGACTAGGTAACCCCTATATATATATGTGGTATTTGAGTAGACAACACCTTAATACCACAGGTATATCCTGTTAATTGTTATAGCACAACAACATGATGGTTCAGGTTGGGCTTTTTACCCCGTTTTTAGATATTGACTATTGCCTGTTGTCAATTATAATGCTCACGCCATTGCCCATATACTACAGAATGTTGGCGCAGAACTGAAGGGTCGGGAGGAGGCGTTGATACAGTTGTGGAATGCCACCCTGTATAAGGAGGCCGAGATGGCCAGGGGGAAGGAACTCAACTCACTCAAGAAGTTCAGACTAAGGAACAGGTAGGTGAACAACTTTCATAACTGCCTAAATCAACCTAGTAAGAGAGTGGTCATTGTTCTAATCAGGCCTAGCAAAATAAATTTTGTGTTTCAAAAATAGGTAGGGCAGGTTGGAACCCCATACTTTCCAAAGATTTTTAGGATGAGAAACACGTGAACAACCCAACTTGCTAAATATGTTTAGGGCAAGAAACTGGTAGACAACCCAATATGCTAATGATTTTTAGATTTTAGAAAGATGTTCTGGCTGAGAGATAGCCCGAGGTGAATAGCCCATCCTGCTAAAACTGTTAAGGATGAGAGGTTTCTTTGAATCAAGCTAGAACGACCTTGTTTTGATCCATCACATTGGATCCATCTATTTATCTCCTATTTCTATTTTAGAAAGCCTCCACCTGTCCACATTTGCCCACATGGTGTGCGTCCCACCAACTGCCTTCCTGAGCATTCTACAGTGACGTTGTGGCGCTGGGCTCTACAGCATGCCTACCGCCTGTACCCCACCAAGGATGAGAGGTTTTTTCTAGAACAGGAGGCAGGACTAACAGCATACCAGGTGAACAGAATGGAACAACTTTCTGAACTGAGTTATATAGTTGACTGAGAGTGGTGCAGATCAGAAATGGTGCTGAAATGAAACTGTAGACAATTGATAAGCTACCCTGTGAATATGATGGTGATTGAAGATGGAGCAGTGTAATAATTTCCCTAGAAAGATAATTTTTCCATTGATCACCAACATGAAATGTAATGTAAATTTACACTTGATTCTCCCCGATGTCTAGGTGAAAACTTGGTTTGCCAACATCCGCCGGCGTATAAAGAAATGTGGAATCAGGACTATACTGGAAAAGAAAAAGGCCAAATATGCCATCACAGAAGGTAAATTTCATTATTCATTTGCAAAGTAGATTCTGCGATGTTTTTTGCTTACATTCTATCAAATATCAAATACATATGTTGTTACTTTTGTAATGGCGACAGCCATTAGGTGTCAAGGCTCTCCAGAGTTGTTCTGTCTGAATCAGGAACCTTTGAACTTAAGCCAGAGCCCTCTGTACCAGAGACCTCTGAACTCTGAGCCAGGAACCTCTGAACAAGCACATTCTGAACTCGGGTCCCTCTGAAGTCTTAAAGTTGGTATCCCAACTGTTGCGGTGACCAATTTCCACTGTAGGCATGAGGATAGGCATGGTGATGTTGTCAGTCATGTATGAAAGTATTTTATCTCTGTGAGCAGTATTTCTATACAAGAATCCCAGTTTAATAGGAAAATTATTGTTGACTGATCAGTCAAAAATAGGGTAATTAACATGCTTCTCTCACTACACACAAGGTGTCACCAGTGAGTAGTATTTACATGATCCCTACTGCAGACACAATAGCTCTTTCCCATTCATGCACATATTAGTGCTTTAAATTTTATACAGGTGGCAGCATCTCTCAGATGGTGGCCCATGGTTGGGGTTTCTCAAACAAAGCTGTGGATATGTGTTTTATTGGCTTTGGGACCTTGTCCCCAAAGCCCTTTACACCACTGACCAGAGTGTCAGCTTTTCGACAAGAAAAGACTAGCATAGGCCCCCTTGTTCATTGTTAGATATAGCCCTAGCTGGCCCTTAAACCTTGTTTAGGACTTTTTTTTACGTTTTGAGTGTGGATTTATTGAGCCTCTCACAATATACAGAAAAGTGGATAGTTGAAGCACAATAATAATCAAAAATATCATACAATATCTAGGTCATCAGTTGCACATGTGTAAAGACAATGTAATCTATGGATATGAGTTAACGAAATGATGAACAGATGAAAAAGTACTCGGACAGGACAACATCTACAGAGACATACATGGCTGGACTAGACAATAACGAAAGATACACAAGCCAGTTTGAGACGAAAAAAGATGTGATAATATACAGAGGAGTCCAAAATAGAGCAATACGGCTGTCGTTAACAGGGTTGATACACCCATATCACCATTCAGAAATGAACCTATAATTTATCAGGTTGCATTTTAGCAAGTTTTAGCTACAAAATCTATACAAATAGTCCATCAATCATGTCATGTTCAGATTGTAAACAATCATATCTTGTCGTATATATGTATAGTGTAGGTTGAGAGAACCCGGACATCATCGTGGCACTTGGACAACATCACATATCAGAGCGCCAGACATATACTAGCTTCACATTTGTCAGCAAATTAGTGAGTCACCCTCCAAACAGTTTACAATTAGCATGACAGGCATACACAGTTTATCATTCGATTTTTAACTCCAGCAGGAGTGGTAGATGTATAATAACCAAGGTATATATCTCCCAAGGTAACACCAGGCGGCACCAAAAATCATATTCACTTCTTTACCATACCCATAGGTGATTCTTTTATCCAGCAATCTCCCATATGGTAGGAGAGGTCAAACAGTCGGTGATCCTTATCCAGCAATCTCCAACAAATTTTCCCCCTCAATAGCTCCGAGATGATTACGAACCGTCAATCTTCCCTTTGCAAAATTCCATATTTTTCAGATTTTCATGGAACCGCCTTAGTGCAAACTCAGCTTACACAGACCCCATATCACCTTCACTCTCACTTAGATCAAACATCAAGCTATCCTCATCTTGAAATTCCTCTATGGGATCATCATTCTTCACATGAAGATCAGCAATTTTTCGTATTCTTAATTTAAATTGATATTTCGATTCCGACTGTTGGAACCATACTCCTAAATTGTTCCATAAGAAATTACCTCGATACCAGGGTGATTTTTTGTATCCCTGCAGTTTCGCTCTCTTCAGCTTGAACTTGATTTTATTGTTTGAACGTGTTATTCTGTCGCCTCTTCTAGCGTCAATGACTTCCTCCACCTTGGAGAACTTGTACATCCAAGTTAGTAAGATCTCATCACGCCTTCTAGACAACAGAGCCAACTTTGATTTGACATGAAGTTCGGCTTCATCCATATAATCTCGATTGTTCCTATAACAAACACGAAGACCTCTATTTTGAAGCCTTTGCAGTTTTGGTAATGAGGTGTCGTTACAGCCCACATAGGCAAAGCTGCAGTAATCAAAAAGTGTCATAATCATTGTCTTGTACACTAGAAGAGCAGCATGTAGTGTTTGTGTTCCTCAAGGCTCCATTCTAGGTCCCTTACTTTTTTCTGTATATATAAATGACCTTCCTACGGTGGCTGAAAATTCCAAAATTATTGAACCAGGGCACAGTTGTGCCAGGTTCTTTAGAGACAGGTATTTTTGCATTTTTCGTCCGAAAAATGCAACATGTTGTCTGCCTAATTTTGCTGTCTGAGATTGTTCAATAAAATATTTAAATACTGCAGGAAACAAGTTTTGATCAATGCCAATCTATGCCATCAAACATTGAAATAAAAAAAGGTATTTTTCATGTATAAAATTCAGTTTAAAAAGAGGTCACTGAAACAGCATAAAACTAACTTTTTCAGCTCAATGCTAAAGTATGGGCTTTCATGTAAACCACAGACCTTCCTAGACTGTCCCTTTACACAGAATCCTCTTTGTTCTTATGTAAAAACAGGGTGAGACACTTTTTGAGACGCTCTGAGGCCACAATATTGCCTCTACCTTCCCTAACCTTCATGAAAATGAAGGTAAGGCAGTAGTTTACACAGACAACAGGCTCTTTCACACCCACCTGCTCACCCACACCCACCTGCTGGGCTGAAATGGAATAACATACATGTATGACACATGACTTTAGGGTATTTTTTAACAAGGAATTCATTTCTGATGCCAGAATGGACCAATGAATGATTATGAGGGGGGCATAGATTTGGGGGTTTTCTGGGGTTTCAGGGATTTTATGCAGTGGCTCCTTCATGCATGGTCAGTTACATATACTTAGTTAATCTTTAATGATATTTAATGGTTTTAATGAATCCCATTGGTACCAATAGAATCCAGTGGTGTGTTTGTGGAGGTGGTGGTATTCCTTAGGGTATGCATGGGCGGGGGGGGGACCGGAAATAGGGAGAAGGGGAAAAGGGAGAACGCGAAAACAGAGAACGCGAAAACAGAGAACGCAAATACGGAATCATGAGCAGGGGGAGTGGGGGCTGAGAGAGTGGAGAACAGGAAATTCAATATAGATCGACTGCAAAGGCATGGACACGTAGCACACGCCGCCCCGCGTCCGACCGACATGGCGAAACGGCAACGGAGATGCCGTCGCTGTTGATGCTCCGATTGACTCGCTTTTCGGGCGAGACGTAAAACAGCGGTTACGCGCTGCCTGGCGCTGACGCCCACAGCCACCTGCTCGCCCCCAGCCACCTGCTTTCACACAGCCACCTGCTCACCTACAGCCACCACTTGGAATTTGATTATATATGACTTGTAATACATGAAATTAGGGTAGCTTTTTCTGGCGATTACAAATCTGCTGTTAGAAATGAGAAATAACGTATTGTACTCAAATTAGATCATTCATTCGACTTCCTACTGACAAATGCGGAATGTGTGAGGCTTGTGGTGACCTGTTCAGTAGCAGAGACCAATGAATGATTATGGACGAAACTGTAGTAAATGTCTCTGGTAGGGTTGGGGCTTAGATGAAATCAGTTTTACGGTCAAAACCATCTGCAACACACGCTGCCTCGCGGCCGACCAACACAGGCGAACAGAAACGGAGCTGCTGTTGTCGTTTACACTCCGACTGGCTCGCTCTTTGGCTGAGACGTAGAATGGTGGTTACGGGCTGCAGGGCGCTGACACCCACAGCCACCTGCTTGCCCACAGCCACCTGCTTGCCCACGCCCAACTGTTTGCCCACACCCCACTGCTCGCCTGGAATTTGATTAAATAATGCATGTGACCTATCAAAGTGGGTCAGTGTTTCCTGGAGATTATAATTCTGCTGTCAGAAATGAGAAATAACGTATTGTACTAAAATTAGGTACCTGATCATTGGGAATCTGCACTGTGTGTGTATGTGGGGGGGGGGGGGGTTGTAAGCACTCAATCTCGGTGATTCAACATCAAAACTCACACATATTACACTCACACATATTACACTCACACATCTTACACTCACACATATTACACTCACACATATTACACTCACACATATTACACTCACACATATTACACGCACACATCGGGGGGGGGGACTTTGGGTAGGTTTATCAATAAAAAAAATGCCCTGGTTCACATGTGATATCAATCACATATACCATTCATTCTCTATGCCGATGATGCTGTCATGATAAATGAAGGTAGGAACGGCAACGATCTGACTCTAACTGGGCAGCCAGATGTAAATCGGATTTCTGAATGGTGCGCCACCAATAGATTAACAATAAACAGCGAAAAAACAATGCAAGTCATTTATGGCACACGTCCCAAAACCAGTCTCATCAATGGAAATTTATTATCTATAGATAACGACCCCATAGCTAGGGTGAAAAGCTTTTGCTACTTGGGGGTCACACTTGATGAGAATTTGTCTATGAAACCTCATATGGCTGGCATTAGGAAGAAATGTGGCTTCAAGTCCAAAAGGACCCATAGAATAAGGGACTACATTGACAATGAAACCTGTATGGAAATCTATAAACACTGCACCCTCCCTTCCCTTGAGTACTGTAGTTTTATGCTAGACAGTGCAACCCAACATGACCTGAAAAGTCTGCAGACTATTCAAAATCGGGGACTTAGGTCTATTCTGCGTGTTAGAAACCCCAGGGATGTTACACAAGATGCCCTCCATGATCAATGTAATATGCCCAGACTAGTTCATAGACGTGACTGTCAACTGCTAATGTACATGTACAGGTTGTCCAAATATGAGAACAATATTATCACAACCGCAAATCCTAGGACAAGAGCAGAGAATAAAGTAAGATTTAAACTAGTCCGTTCTAAATTAAATCTTGTAAAAAAATCACCCATGCGAAGAGGAGCCATTCTATGGAACTCGCTAGATGTTGCTGTACAAAATGCTGACACTCGTATGAAATTCAAAGCCCTTATTGAGAAAATGGATTTCACTCAGGTTAAGTTAAGACATAACAACATGATTTTGTGAGATATTATCACACCCAGGAATCTCATCAGTGATTATTTATATTGTATTTAATTGTATCGAATTTGAGTAAGTACACGTGCACAAGCACTGCTACTCCTTTTGCCAGTGGGCCCTTTACCTACCAACTATCTCGGATACCAAGTCAAATGGTTTAGTCCAGCGCACCAGCGCTGCTACACTACAATACCTGGTTATGTTCAAATTCAAACATAAGTACATCTAGTAGATTCCATACGGTAAGTCCAGTGCACAAGCACTGCTACCTAGATAGTAAATAATAAATAATTAGTCCACTAGTCATGACTGACATCTTACTCTCCATAGGTTCAGTGCACAAGCACTGTCTACATTACATTACATTACATTTACGTTATGCTCTTTACAGTTTCGTGCTGACTTGTACCTTACATTTGTAATTGATATAATGATGAATTGACTACTTATTCATTCCTTATTTCTCTCATATGGTGAGTACAGAGCATCAGCACTGCCACCCCCCTTTATCTCGACTGTTTTATAAGATGAAACCGACCTGAAGCTTGGCCAACGCTTCCACTCCTACTCACTTTTATTTATCTACTCATTGAACCAAAACTGTACTAGGGTACAATGGCTGGGCAACCACTCATTAATCCCTATGTGCTGCACTCCGATATCATATCCATGGAGATAACTCCGCTACAGTCGCCTTCCGATCAGGGGACTTACATCTATAATTGTATATCTATATGTTGTATATATACATGTACAGTTGTGTTTATTTCAACCTTTGAAAATCGCAGCGTAAGCCGTGACTATTGTTTGAATAAAAATCTTTAATCTTTAATCTTTAATCTTTAAGAGATAGCGTAATTTAGCAAAACGAAACAACCTATTGTTAACCTTTTGGATAACATCCTTTAATGCTAGCTCCATGGATAAATGTTCATCAAGTCTCAAGCCTAAATATGTATATTCTTTGGCAGTTGCTAGTTGTTGACCATGCATATAAAAGGGTTGCAAGTTTAGGCCAGGCAGCTTCCTGCCTGATCCAAACCAAACGATCTTAGTCTTATCAGTGTTTACAGTTAAACGCTTTCTAGTACACCAGTTAAAAACATTGTCAACATCAGATTGTAACCTTTGGTGGGCTAAATCAGCCTTGTTACTTGAAGTGTAAAAGACCAGATCATCGGCATACATTAAAAATGTCGATGACTTAATCTGTTTAGCAATGTCGTTCACATACAAAATGAAAAGCAAAGGCCCGAGCACTGCGCCCTGCGGAACACCATAAGGGACGGGTTTTATTCCCGACGTGTAGGAACCGATGCGTGTGAATTGTTTCCTGTCACTTAAATAGCTTGTCAGCCATTTCGTGACCATGGGGTGTAGTCTCAAGCCTTGCACAATTTCTAATAGATACTCATTGCTCACACTGTCAAACGCCTTCTTTAAATCAAGAAAACAGGCTGGCGTGACATGACCCCGGTCTATATTGTCATATAGATCATCTATGAATTTGAAAATGGCATCCCCAGTTCCACGGTTCTGTCTGTAACCAAACTGTTCTTTCGCAAGAAAGTCTAGTTGTTCCAGAACTTCAGACAGGTGCATATGCATCACTTTTTCTGCTATCTTTGATGGTAAAGACAAGAGAAATCGGTCGCCAATTTGTTACAAGTCTTTCATTACCAGGCTTTGGGATAGGACTCACCCATGCAACTTTCCACACATCGGGAAAAATCCCTGTGTCAAAGCTCAACTGCAACAGCCATGTCAACTCTGGTAATAAATTCTTCAGTGCTAATTTCAAAATGTCGCATCTGATATTTTCTATACCAGATGTTTTGTTAACATTAATTTCATCCACCAGATATGTGACTGTTTCCTCATTGACACTAATTTTCCCAAACCTGCCTGGTGCCAGAGGCACTACTACAGGTCTGGGCACAAAACCTTGGGTCGTAAGATCATCATTTAGTTTCTCACCAATACCAGCAAAGTAGTCATTCAGAAAGGTAACAGAGTCTTGGTTAGACTTCATCTCACCATCATCACCTATCAAAATGGGTGGAATAATTTCACCTTCGGGTTTCATTACACAATTAATGTTACGCCAAAAGCGTTTTGGATCAGTCTTACTATCCTCAAGTCCACTTTTAACAAAATCAGCTTTCGCATATTTACAGCTAAGACTTATTCCTCTACGCAATTTTCTGGCTCTATTCAAGTACACTTCATTGTTAGTATTCAAAAATAGCTCCACATTTTGCTCGCGTTCAAAAATCAAGCTGCGAATATCGGCGTTCATCCACTCATTTCCCATATCACGTATCACATTAGTAGTGATCGGGCAGGTACCATCCAAGAAACTAACGATGTGATTTTGTATAAAACTCCAAGCATCACTGGGATCAGACATCCCAAAATACGCATCCCAATCTGCTTCCGCTAGCCAATCTAGAAACAGGTCTTCATCAAAGTCCTTATATGACCTAGTAGTAATGTTTTTTTCAGTAACAACGCTTTTTTGCATGGTTTTAACGCAAAAAAACGGGTAGGTGATCACTCACCAACATGTTCAGTACACCTGTTAGCATGTTGTTGTCATAGCTCGTCATAATATTATCTAAACAAGCAATACGCTGTTTATACGGCCTTGTACATTGATTTATTAGCATATGCAAACCATAGAATTTACATAGGTCCTGTATGCATATAGTGGATGCAGCTTTTTCAGAGAGAGTGTTGATGTGTCCTTGTAGGCATGTGCAAGACTAATTTATCCTAGATCTTGTTTTCAGTTACTACATGTAGAACCAATGTACCTTGTGGTAAGGCCTAGACATCTTGTGAACAGCCATATTTTGAGTTCTCTAATGTGGCTGTCAATGGCGAGGATAGGTACCAGCATAATAACTATTGACTCCCATGTCAAGCCAAGCTGTCAATGTCAATGCCAATTCCCATACTATGCACATACGGGACCTATACTAGAAGTTGAGTGGGTCCAGGGTGGCTCTTGAAATCACTCAAGCCCGCCCAAAGACAAACTGTGAAGTCCAACATAATTACCCCTCCCCCAACCCGCACACACATGCACCAACCCTGAAATAATATTTTACAGTCTTTAAAGTTAGGCCATCACAAGTCCTCCTTGTGCCCCCCTCCTCCTCCCTGTGCCTCCCTGTGCCCTCTCCTCCTCCTCCTGCATCTGCCCTCTCCTCCTGCCTCTGCCCTCTCCTCCTCCTCCCTCCTTTCTCTGCCCTCTCCTCCTCCCTCTGCCCTCTCCTCCTTCCTATGCCCCCTCCTACTACCCCATCTACCCCTCCCCCCCACTCTATCCCATTTTCCTCCTTCCTGTTAGCTTCTCCTCCCTCTACTTTCCCTCCTTCTGCCCCCTCCTCCTCCCTCTGACTGCCAAGATGGCTGCCGAAAACTCAAGATTGTCTGATTTACTTGTGTGATACATGGATAATAGGGTTTTCTGGGATGTAGAATCCATTTTCAGGCTCACAATTTCAATCCGGGAAATTTCCAAGATGGCCACCAAAAACTCAAGATTGTCCGATTTCCTTGTATGACACATGTATAATAGGGTTTTCTGGGGTGTAGAATCCATTTGTAGGCTCCGATTTTTGATCCAGGTAATTTTCAAGATGGCTGCCAAGATGGTATTTGCATAGGCATCAATGGAGGTGCATTGGTACATTTGATTCCATTGGCACATATTGGATTCTATTGTTATGCCATACATGAATTGCATAAAAAACCCAGAAACACCAAAAATTATAAATCTATGCCCCCTCGTTTTCTCACCTGTAGTTCATAACAATCCTATAAAACCCAAAGCCACTACGGCTTTGCCGTAAAATCCTTGAATTTGTCCCCTTGTTACATTATTAAACCAGGGCACCTCCGTACCAGGTTCTTATACGACAGGTATTTTTGCCGAAAAAATCTGTTGCATTCTGTCTCTTATTTTGCTGTGAAAAATTTGCGAATAAAATATTTAAATGCAGCAGCATATAAGTGTTGATCAATGCCAATCCATACCATCAAATATTGAAACAAATATTTCATATACAAAATAGATATTGAAAAAAAGTCACCTAAACAGCACAAAACCAACCTTTTCAGCTCAATGCTAAAGGATAGGGTTCTAAGTAAACTACAGACCTTCCCCAACTGTCACTTTGCACAGAATCCTCTTTGTTCTAATGTAAAAATGGTGTGAGACGCTTTTTGAGACGCTCTGAGGAAATGGAGACGAAGATGCCTTTGCCGTTAACGCTCCGATGGACTCACTTCTTGGCAGAGACTTAAAGCGACAGCTACAGGCTTCCAGGCGATGACGCACACAGCCACCTGCTTGCCCCCAGCCACCTGCTTTCCCACAACCACCTGCTCACATACAGCCACCACCTGGAATTCAATTATATGTGACTTGTAATATATGAATTTGGGGTAGCGTTTTCTGGAGAATGTGATTCTGCTGTCAAAAATGAGAAATGATTTCTTCCACTCAAATTAGCCATAAAGAAAAAGTAGACCACACTGGTTGTATGGGTAGTTTTGAACCAGTAATACCTTTCTGTTATCAGAATTGACAAATAACTCATCATTCCTGAAATGAATTTATCAGTCAATTCAATCAATTTATCAACCTAACCCTGAGTCATTTGTGATGTAAATCATACTTTCATCTTTTCAATTTGCTGTAACATAATTTCACAAAAACATATCAACAATTTTGAAAACAGTAGAATTAGATAAAGAGAACTAGATCACAAAAAAAGCCCTGGTTCACATGTGATATCAATCACATATACCATTCACCTTACATTTAGACCCTTGGTAACAGTGAAACCCATTTCAGAAGAGAAGCACATATTTAGGGGTTTCAGCTAATTATTAATGGAGGTCAATTTTATTCACCCTAGTTGGGATACAAACTTTAACCAGTGCCATATGAATCAGAGTCCTCTGAACCAGTGCCATGTGAATCAGGACCCTCTTCAGGGGCCCTCCTCTCACTAGTAATCTAGAAAATATTGATGCAATTGCTCAAATCATGAACACCTAAATCACGAAATGTAATCACGATGTCTAATGGCCTTAAATACTTGGGAAATGATTATCTATTTATAAGAAAATAACTGGCTAAGCTCACAGATACGCATAACCATTTAATTTTTCCACAAATCCTATATAGGCCTATAGTGGGAAAATAATCAGTGTCGTGCAGCCTACAGAGCCTATCTCACTTGCTGCCACCTTTCAGTTTATTACAGACTAGGCTGATAGTCCATGACCATACTCGTCCCAAATACAAGTGTGAAATATCAGCCACGCCCTGCACGCTCTGTTGATTTCACACCATTTATAAACTCGTCTGATAAAAAATACTTGTATTTAATTGAGGACACTTTATGGTACTGTGAATGATATTCTTCTTCCACAGATATCATCTTCAAGGAGCCTCCAAGAGGACCGCCAAAACAAGCCAGTTTTAGACCAGTTCCGCCCATGGACCTGTTAAAGGGTAGCAGCAAGGCACTGGCGGAGAGTCTGTTCAGACCAGTGCGGCCCACCCGCCCCGCACATGCCCCCACACCGGGGCTCTTCAGTTGCACAACACCCATATGGGACTCCTGTCCATTTAATGTAGACAGGAACATGCAAGGACCTGGTAGGCAGCTCTCTGAGCTTAAAATGTTGGGGACCTACATGCACAAACTATTCTAGCCCAATGATAGGTGAACAGGGCAAGTTAGCCTAAACGATCAGGCAATTAAAACCTATATAATGGAAACTCTAAGACATAATTAATTCGATTAATTACAAATCAGTAGGTCTTAACACATGGCTTCAGACAATCAAAGCCTCAGGAATACAGTAATGCCTTGATTTCAAAATTACATTTGTGAACTCTTAAACCTACTCTCCATATTAATTCAGCCCCTGACATGTATTTTCTCTAGGGACATTACCAGAGACAACAGTTGATACATCCAAGCGGTACCCCAGCACACTACCGCAGCATGCTGATGCTAGTACCAGTTCTTTACTTGCAAGCTGTGGTCAGTTCAATAATGGTAGACCAGCAAGGTAAGTAGTACATGTTCCTAGTGAAACCGTCCAGAAATGGCCAGGTTAGGTTACTTTTTCAAATGATGTCAGCTAAACCAGAAACATAACTTGCCTTATGAAGCAGATATGACTGTCAGTTTACTTGTACAATTATCTCGTTCATAGAGTTTGGAGTCCATAAGTAATATATGGAAAGTGTCTTGGGGTCTATAAGTAACATACGGAAAGGGAGGACTGGCGTTCATAAGTAGTATAGGGAAAGTGGTTTGGGATCTATAATTAGCATACGGAAAGGCAGGATTGGAGTTCCTATGTAGTATAGGGGAAGTGGCTCAGGGTCTATGAGTAGCATATGGAAAGGCAGGATTGGAGTTCCTAAGTACTGTAGTATATGGAAAGTGGCTTAGGATCTATAAGTAGTATATGGAAAGGGAGGATTGGCGTTCATATTGTAGTCTAGGGGAAGTGGTTTGGGGTTCATAAGTGGCATATGGAAAGGGAGGATTGGAGTTCATAGATAATATACTTATATAGGGTAGTGGTTGGGGTATAAGAGTAGCATATGGAAAGGGAGGATTGGAGTTACCAAGTAGTATAGGGGAAGTGGTGTGTGTGCAACGTACAATGCCAAGTACTAGATGGGACGTGGCGAAGGTTTAATGAGTAGTGTATGGAAAGCTTTTTTAGACACAGGAAAGTTCACCAGAGTTTAGAGAAAAAAAAAAGCTTTCCCTAAACGCTGGGACACCTACATGTATTACATAATATAGAGCTTTACCTGTAAGACCACACTCGAGTGTATGTGTTTGGCTACTGTAACCAGCCTAAAGATTCAACAATGAATTATAATATTATAGAAAACTATAAATTAGCAACAGGAAAGGGATCTTTAAACCGTAGGTTAATCTTTCTTCTAAAATATAAAATGTTGAGTCCCGCTTCAGTGAGACCTCGATAATCCGGCCTTTAATAATCCGGCACCCTCGATTATCAGGCTGCTTATCAGGGACAGTTCCATACATAAGCATAATATGTTTCAATAATCCGGCAGATTCCGGCCATTATTTTCCTGGAACGAGGGTGATCGGGTTATCGAGTACTCGCTGTATATAGTTTGTCTGACAATAATGTACGCAGGTCTAGTTCTGTAATGTGATTCTCATTCTATTTCACTGCAGCCAGCGCTCCAACATGTTTAGTACAGAGATTCCAGTTCCCACCCTGACCGGTCTGACTAATGTCTACCATCCCGTATGTCTACCTGGTGAGCATCATGTCATTCAGGTATATGTTATCAATCTGCACTGCCCACCGCACTAGGAAAGCCCAAAAACAGAATAAAAATAAAATTGGGAAAATGCACTTATTCTATTCCCTCTGATGTGTGATCCAGAGAAAACAATCCAAAAAAAAAAGAGAAAAAGGTATATGCAGTATGATATACCGTTGGAAAGCTAAAATCAAGAGGAAAATAATGATTTACCGCTCATTGTGATGAAATAATCATTTTACAGTTTTTGAAAAAAAAAACAATAAGGCCACACCAAAAAAGAAGTTGGTCAATGGATTTCACTTTTCAAAAAATGGTGCGAGCGAGCGAATTTCTTTTTTTTTTTTTTAAAGAATTTTTTTTTGTCAATGGATTTTGTCGGTGGAAAACTGGAGCGAGCGACTTTTTTTTTTTTTTTAACCAGACTCCGACAAAAGTTCTTAGTGGACCCCTAACACAATAATTTATTGGTTGATATGGGGGAATAACTGGAAGAAAATTTGAAAAAAAAAAAAAATTCTCAATTTTGAAAAAAATGAAGCGAGCGAAGTCCATTGACAATTTTTTTTTCAAAAAAGAAATAAAATTTCCCTTTCCGAAAATAAGGTGCGCGAAATCCATTCACCAACTCTTTTTTTTGGTCTGGCCTAAGATCAGTTTACTAAAACATCATTGTTTTTCAATTGTTGCAAAATCTTTTTTATATGAGTAAAATACCTAGAGCTCATTTTTATATAGTTGTTTTTATTCTTTATTTCGCCCTCTGTGCTTTAGAAATTTCCTGAGGTATTCGTAGCCCAAAGATTTAAAAAAGAAGTGTGGCCTGTGCTTGTGCCACATGATAACATTCATGTGGCACAGGCCAATCAATTCCACTTACTTTATCAACTATTTGTTTAATTGTCTTTTTGTAGCAGATCGCTACTCTTGCGGTGTGGAGGAGTTGACAAGTACATTTGACAGGAGTGCTACACCACAAATCAGTGAAAAACTAGCACCAAATAGTCAGCCGTACACCAGCTTCAGACAAGACCCCTACCCCGCTTACGACATATGTAAATGGCCTGCCACTCCAGGGGTGACAATGAATAAATCCACCTTCCCCGATGTAGCCCAATGGTAGGTTACTTTTTGTGCATCTGTTACGTAGTAGTACAGGAAGCTGCCAGAAATGGGGGGGGGGGTAACAGAAAGAGGTGTTAATCTCATTGTTGTGTTAAAATTGCAGATCTATACTGAATAAAAAGAATGGTCAGACTGGACTATTGCCTTGCTATTGCTTTATTTCCTGACCGCCATCCCTTGGCAGCTAAGAAGTTATGTCTTTGAATAGAAAATTATGATGATAAGCTACTGCCTTAAAAACATGACTAAAACTCCTGTTGGTATTTCAGTGTGCCGGAGAGAACACAGAACATGTTCAACCCATTGAACACACCAAGTTACTTACCTGATTATCGCCCAACGAGCCATGTTAACTTGAACCACAGCAGCTACACCCCATTAGAAGTCTACCCTCTGCCATGCTACACCACCCAGACCTACAAAAACCCATTCCCTCTTCCCATGATGTCGCGGGACCCACTCGCGACTCTTCTCAGCTCTGAAACTCCCACATACTGCTTGCCATCCTTCGGTAAAGATGTATACCCAGGGTACTACCAAACAGTTCCACGCCAAAGT
The DNA here is from genome assembly GCA_947462335.1 of Harmothoe impar. Taxonomy (NCBI): domain Eukaryota; kingdom Metazoa; phylum Annelida; class Polychaeta; order Phyllodocida; family Polynoidae; genus Harmothoe; species Harmothoe impar. The sequence continues at coordinate 20,811,302 of OX381713.1, read as the reverse complement.
ACCTACTCCATGAACAGTCTTTGTAGCAGCTTTGGTTGTAATCTCAACCACAGTTTCAGCAGCAGCAATGCAGCTTTCACCGAGCCATCGATTCGACCGGTGAGTCGGGCAATGTCTATTGCCAAACAGAGTCCAGAGGGGAAAACCCTGGTCACTGCCAGGATGACATCCTGGTCCTGTGAAGGGGAAAGTAGATTACAGCCCAGTCTTACCAAGGGTTGTGAGACTAGAACAGATCTTTATGGGGTCTCAGTGACAGCAGGGGACGGGGTACAGGTTGCAGCAGCCACACTCAAGTCAGGTCCTGACTCTAGCTCTGTAACAAAGTCTGATCAGTATGACATGCTGAGGTACATGCTACAACATGAGTCAGTGCAGCAGAGACCTTATAGTCCTATTGCCCTCATCAACAACAGCACCAGTAGGACACAAGAAATAAAGACAAGTCAGATGCCTTATACAGACATCAGGAATCCTCCACTGAACTACACTAAACCCCCTAGTGCTAGGAAGAATAAGGTGACCCACAGGAGCAGGAGGCAGCAGCAGAAAGGGAACAAAAGAAACTGTACTTCTATGAATAGCCACAATGGGGGAATTGCAGAGGTTATAACCATCACCTCCTCACCGGACACTCCCCATGTCTCTGCCACCACCAGCTCCTCACACTCAGTGGAGACTGTTGGTATGGTGTCAGTGGGTGAGCAGCTCAGCCACCAACCAGAGCTGCTCATGGATTGCACTAGTGAGCAGTCCACCTGTACCTCACCCCTCAGTGGCTACCTTAAGAACCCTGAGAGGTTAACCTCTTCTGTCTGCCAGCCGCTACAGCCTGCACAGACCACAGAGACCACAGAGCACCAGTCTCAGCAACCCCTCAAAACATGCGCTCTATACAATGAGCAGCTCATAGTCAACACTCAGACATTCACTACACCCGACAAAGAACTGCTCCTGAGCTCTCCAACCATGAGTAGTTCAGCTCAAGCACTGTTCCACAATTCCCCAGCTGAGGTGCTCTTCACAAGTGACTCACATTGTGGTAGACAGGTCAGTGAAAGGGGCGGTATTCTACACTTGTCTCCAGAGGCCAACCGGAGAGGGGAGCGATCAGCGGCAAAGACACCGGTCTGCTCAACAGTGCCTCGGCAAAGGGTAAGTAATCATTATCTATAAATGTGTTCAGCTAGAAAGGGTGAAATATTCAGGATTTTAACTACAGGTTTTAAGGAGCCACATACAGAATAGAGAGTTGAAATTCCTAACCCAGAAATAGTTGATGTTTATTTATACATAAGCTTAAAGGACATATATTATATAGTTTTTATAGGGTCAAAAATGGCAAATTATCTGAAAAACGTACTGAACTAGCCTAGAATCCTTGAAGAGATGTATCAAATACATTGAAACGTCAATCAAAAAAAATGCGACAAACCTGGTCCACAACCACTGTTAGCAGGAAAACATTTTTCACTTTGTATAACTCAGCAATAAATGACAAATAAATTGTAATTGACTATGTTTGGTTTTATATGGTTATCTCTACAAAAAGCCTAAATTAATATTGTAACCTACCTACCATATTTCTTTTAGTCAATGTTACCTGAACACAACAATTTTCCTTCTTGGTACATGTATTACCAGGTGCCCAGTAGGTGTAGTGTGAGTGCAAACATAGCTGCCCCTCCTCCTGCTCCTCCTGCTGCCCTGTGGTCTGGTATGCTGGACAAGGATAGCCTGACTGACCTCTCTATGTCACACACCACCTCCATCACCACAGGTAACTGCTACAACCGCATCTGATTCACACCTTTTGTCATAAAACCATGTGGATCCAGTGTTGCTGAAACTCGCCTGTGTTATACTTTGAAATGCTTAAATTCACTGAAGAAATAGTTGTAAGTTGTATGGACCTAGCTCAGCTTCTCAGGAATATTTGAAAAATCTCATATAAGCAAAGAATAAACAAATCTATTATGTGTCAAGATGGCAGCAAATTATGCATAATTTCTCAGTTTATATAATATGTACCCCATTTAAAAAGAGAAAAAAACTTAGTAAACAGATAGCTGGGAGCTTAAGTTGTTAGGCGGGGTTGGTTCTTTCCCAAATTAAACAAAACAGTTAAACTAACACTGATATCATATTTCGACCTGACTATTTACAAGGCTTTGGTGTAACCCCAGTGAATGCTGCAGTCTGCTCCTGCCATATCAGATAATGCGACTTTGTCAGAAGTTCATTTTTCCAAGGTTTGCCTTACCATTGTACGACTTTGCTCTTCATTTCAGCACCACCTGATGTGGGCAGTCTGTGGCAGCCAGCACCCTTCAGCCCAAGACTCCCAGTTAAGGTAAAAACTAAATTGTTCAGAGCAGACTGAGCGGTACTTATCCTATACTGTTACAGTCTAGGCTTAAGTGTCAAGCCATTAACACTTGTGGTGGCAATCTACAAAGGATGTCCCTCTTAGGTGTGTCCTCTCATGCAATTTAATCTCCATGCAACCAATAACGTATACTGTAGCACACAGATCGGTTTGATCTGGACCTGGCCCTTATGACTTGTGTCCCAGGGCCTTACACCAGCCATTAAGCTTTTACACCGGGCAAAAGCTGGTGTGCCGGTGTCATTTCGGCAACACTGCCCCAATCCAAAGGCTTTGGTTTATGAGGCCCTGGTTCAGTTGAGTCCTGACTTAAGATACATGAAGCTTAAGATTCAAGAGCGCTGTAGAAACTTGAACGGCCCCTGATTCAGTTGGACCTTGTTTCAAATGGCCTTGGTATTGGTTCAGGGGGTCCCTGTCACAAACCCATCGTCCAAGTGGCCCTGGTTCAGATGGCCCCTTTTTCAAAGGGCCCTGGTTGGTCTTTGTATCGATGATCCTGGTGTATGTGGGCCTTGTGCCAAGACGTCTGTTACAGAGGCTATTAAAGTGCTTTACGTTTGATATAGCGCTAATGATATAAAAGTATCAAACCCTGCTGTATATAGGTTAGGCCACACTTTTTTTTAAATTTGGGTTACGGGCCCGCCGCACTAGGAAAGCCCAAAATCAGAATAAAAATAAAATTTGAATTTTAGACTTTTTTTTTATTCCCTCCGATGTGAAATCCAGAGAAGAAGAAAAAACAGGAAAAAAATAAAAGATTTATGACATGATATACCGAAAGAAAGCTAAAATCAACAGGAAAACAACTATCTACTTTTCATTAAGGTAAAATGGGACTTAAGAATTTTCTCGATTTTTGAAACCTTTTCAAAAAATCTGTTTACCTAAATATTATTGTATTTCTATTGTCAGACCATCCTTTCTATTGTGGGTGGTCCTTTTTATTTTTCCCTCCGACATTGGGGTATAAAGGCTTTCTGTACAAAAAATAAATAAAATGCCCAGAGGCTAACTTTTATTTTATTTTCAATTTTTTTTATTTCGTCCTCCGTGCGTTGATAAATTTTTGAAGGATCCGTAACCCAAATTTAAAAAAAAAGTGTGGCCTTATGTGTAGTAATGTATACATTGTACATATGACAGTTTCATCTGTATCTTAATATGCAGGGCCCTAGTGCACCTGGAGGAGTCTCTGGACTAGCTGCTACAGGTTGGCCGTTTGTGCCCCCAGTCTCTACCAGCCTGCCCCCACTACCTCCCACCCCCCAGTGGACACCTGCCTCTCCTCCCCCTGCCACGACTACCACCTACAACCCTACCAAGAGAATCAGGTAAGTTCTTTAATTACAGCACCACACGTGAGCTGAAAATGGCGAATGGTTTTCCATGACCATTTAAGAGGCAATTACATGAAGCAGGTCAATAGGGGGAATACTATAGTATAGTATAGTCATGAATCAGAGGAGGAGTCAACTGTAGTGCCCCCAAGGCCTATATTGAAAAATAAAAAATAAGATATAATTCCGGCTGCCATGGTAGCAGTGAGAAAGAAGCTCCCCCCCCCCCCCCCCATACCTGAATAACGTTGTAAGTAGTATGTAGAAAACGGCATTTGACCAAGGAAAACAGCTGTTGGCCTAAAGTGCACACATCCCCAACTATTCCCATTTGTACTTTAGTCCCCTTTTCTGTTCCCATTTAGCCATACAGCTGACAGTAGAGATGGGGGTGTACTGGGAGCTGTACCGTCCTACCCCAACCTACACCTCGCACGTCCTCCGTACCCCACACCCAGGAGGGACTCACTGGTAAGCTGTTATCATTGTAAACTATATCTTCTCCCCACCCTCCTGCTGTATCATCTTTCACTCTTTTAATCTACCAGCGGTAATAACAATTAATGGCCATGTCAATGTAAACTTAACTTGCGTTTAATACAACCATAGCATTTTGTGTAAGAGAAAAAGGAGAGCAGTTTAAATAATGGTACATGTTCAAATGTACTAGACCATATGATATTAAACCAAAACTGCACGATAATGCATCTAGACTCTGTATGCCTTGAGTGTAGGCCTATGTGTACGGGCTCGAGTGCGCAGCACGAGAGTCCCGTACACATAGGCATACACAAAAGGCATACAGAAGGCTAGATGCATTTGAGTGTGGTTTTGGCTTTATTATACCTAGCCATCCCTCATGGAATTAGTACCTTATTGCGTTAAGACAAAGTATGCCTATATCTATCTCTGCACATTATTTCTATTTCTCCCTAGATGGGTCCCGGAAACAATGGGGTGGTTAGGATTTGTTACATGGACTGTGATTTGACATTAACAAGTACATGTTGAACTAGGTGAAGGGTCTGTCTGTCTCATGCCCCTTTTCCCGGCCTAGCCGTGGGCATATGGGCTGTATGCCCACGGCTAATCCCAGCCATGGGCATACGGCCCATATGCCCACAGGTCGGCGTATATCCCTTTTACTTCACACAGTGGACATACAGACTCCTAGGCATAATGAATGCCATTATCGTATGCTAGGTATAATAATACATATGGCGCCAGGGGCGCCTGTTCAAGGGCATCCTGTTCCAAGCTGCTGGTTCAAGAGACTGTGCCAAATGCCCTGGTCCGAGGGACCCTGTTTTTCTTTCACTCTTTTCTTCTTTTTACTCAAACATATTTCAATCAATCAACGTAATCACTTTTAATAAGCATCCTGAACCTGAGTCAACTGCGATGTAAATCACACTTTCAATATTTCATCAGGGGAGTTCACCAAGGAGCAGTTTAACATCGGAGCCAGCTTCGCCTCCTCTGTATACACAGCCGGACGAACAGGACGTAGTGGAGGCATTACTTCATCTGTCCAGCTACTCCATGCCACCCCTCCCTGAGCCTGCCTTCTACCCTCACACAGCGGACCCTCGGTACAACCATTAACTATAGACCAGTGTACTATTACAGGCCATACATTGATGAATTGAATAGTGTTGGGCCCCATATGGTATCTGGTGTGGTGTGTACACATGGTTACATGAATTTTCTTGAACTATTTTGAATGCCTGTGAATTATTTGCATCATGTATACTTCACAGCATGATTTAAAAGTTTGCTTGATATTACAAGGAATTTGAATTTGTGTTGATGTATGAATTTAAAGTATAGTCTTTATCAATATCAGGAGGGAACCTCTCCCGTTGGCTACAGTTTGGTGTTACCTTAGCTTGAAGTTCCATGTTGTAAATGTTAAATGGTTTGATATAAATAATTATGGATGAGAATCTTATGAAATTTTCCCATGTTTTCGTCTGCCTTGTTATTTTAATTCATTGGAAAGAATGATTATAATAGAATTATGTTCAAGTAAATAAAAGGCAAAATGCGATGTTAGAATTTCTCTTATTCGTTATACTCCAGTCTTCCTGAGACCAGAAAATTGTTTTTATTGATGTGGGGCGAGGGGTCTTGATTTTGGTCATAAGCATAAATGCCCCCCCCCCCCCCAATAGTTATTGATTTTGAAGAAAGGACAAATGATGGGCATTTCTATAGTTACTTTATTTTAAGGGGGTGGTCATTTCTTACAACCAGGGTGGGATGGGTAAAGGCATTTTTCATCTCACTCCCAGTCCCTTTATCCTTTCCTCTGAGGAATTATTGTTACGGTTAGCCTTAGCCTAATACCAACAAATATAGTCCAATATAAATGTCTTTTCTCTGGCTGCCCAATAAAAACCCCAGTTTTAATGATAGAATTGTCTATAGTTCATGCCCAAATCACCAGGTGGCGGGAGTGGCGCTCTCGGCCGCGCTCGGCCCCGCAAAACGCGCACCTGTTAGTCGATCAGCGCTGATCGACGCGCTCCCGTCCCCGCGCCTCCCCCCGACTTTCTTGCCCCAAAGTTTGGTCACGTGACGTGTTAGTTTTGAATGAGGCCGAGTTGTGTTGAGGCCGACTGGACCTAGTTATCTTAGATCTCTGACACTATACACACAACACACCGCCAACATGGGATGTACGGCCAAGCACAGGTGACGATACGACGACCACGATGTTGGATCTTACCACTGCAGCTCGGCGGCGGACGGGTGAGTGCAATGAGATTGTTGTTGCGCTTGTTTTTCAGCGCTCGCCACAAATTAAAAGGCGTGGACACCAACCCTGGGCTTGGCTGGCCGCCCCGACGTCCCACTTTGGGGTTGGGTGATTTCAAACATGGCGGCGCCCATGGTTGAGGTACCCTCCCCTGTTGTTGTAGTCACCCCAGTGGGGTTATTATGCTACATTGGGTACAGGTTAACTGTGGGTTAATGTGTGTAGACTGACAGGTATGGAAGAGCAGGGTGACACCAAACCAGGTGCACTGGTGTCGTGACTGGAGTCTGGAGGCTGTGTCGGCCTTGGACTTCAACTTGAAGCTGGTGCAGTGGTGGCTCTGCCTGCCTAGACTCCACTGTGACTCTATGTAGCTTTGAGTTTGAGTAGGGTAAGTAGCTGTAAACCCACCGTCAACCTCACTGCACTCAAACACTTGAGCTGAATCTATGTGGATTTGCCAAATTTACAACAAAAATACCATTCCCCTAAAAAATAATGGTTTGACTCAAATTTTGTGGGGGAAGGGGTGATTTCCCTCTTCTATTTTTTTTTTTTTTGGGGCGGGGGGGGGGGGGGGGTAGAGATGTAGGCCTGCAGGTCTGTGGGGGGGGGGGAAGGGCACAAAATGCCCAATTTAAAAAAAATATATATACATATTAGGACCTACCACTCACCTAATTGATAATGATATAATAATAGAATGGACACCCCCCCCCCCCCCCCCGAGGAGGGGTCGAATTTTCTTGTACACTCCACTACCTGCCCCAAATGACCAGGGGGGGGAGAACCTGCCAAAGTAAATATCTTATAACACATTTACTACGTCTACGTAGTACATGTATTCACAATCAAGATTTAAATACGTCTACAGTACAGCCGTCAGTGTTGCCGAAATAACGCCGGCACGCCGGCTTTTGCCGGCGTAGAATCTTAATGGCCGGCGTAGGGCCTTTGGACGCAGGCCAGAATGGCCTGCCATAATCTCAGCTTTCTAATGGTGAAAGAATTTTTCAAATCGGCCAACTAGAAGCAAAGAGAGGGCCATGTTTGTAAAATTGTTTTATATCAAATATTTTTTTCGATTTCTTTAAAGATTTTGCATAGTATAAATCAATTTATAATGAAGTTTATTAAGTTACTTTGAAATATCAAAATTGATATGGCCTGCGTGAGAATGAAATGGCCTGAGTAAGATGACAAGACGCAGGCCACATTGGCCTGCGTTGAGCAAAAGTTTTCGGCAACACTGAGCCTTACACACCTGAGGTTTGATACATGATATCTGTATTATAACGAGTGACACACTGAATCACCTCCGCCCACACTAACTGTGGGCCCCACCAACCCCCTACTTTGTACCAACCTGTAGTTGGAGGAGAGCCAGTGGTAATCAGCCCAGCCACAGTTATGTATATGTATAACTGTAGCCATTAATCATGGGTAAGTAAGGTTCAGGAAGTCCTCAGTATAAATCTGACACAGTCACAGAGTTATTATCAAAGGTACCCTTTTCCCACACACACACATCCGCTTTCTTTTTAATACTGTAGACCACATAGAGCTAGGTCTTGCTAACTTATACGCATTTATAAACAGTCCTATTAGACAGTCATATGTATCGGTAGTTTACATCAATCTTTATCTAAAACAAGCAAAATAAATGCATTAACAATTCTCAGAACACCATATACTGGCAGTAGGCATTAACACAGACCAGAACCTGAAGCATTGTACTTTAATTGTTCTTTTCAAAATACTCAAGATAAAATGGGGCTTGGGTTCAAGCCCAGGACCAATTTGATTGGCACATAGGCCTAATCTGGTTGATAAACAACCCTGCGATAAAGGCGCTGTTTCTTTTAAGCATGATTTGCAGTGACAGGTCTTGGTTCTAGGTGGCGCACACCTCAGTAGACTGCACGTATACCCCATCCCCTTGCCCCCTCCTCCTGCCCCCCCCCCCTCCATCCTCTTCCCTGGCCTCCTTGCCCCCAGGGCCGGGGTTAGACGTACAGAGAGCAGACCTCACACCAGCAGACCACTCCTGGCCAGGACTTCCCTCCAGGCATGGACCGTGGAGGAGACTAGAGGTTAGGCATTCACCTGTCTGCTTCTGCTCCTGGTAAGGTCTAGATGGTACTGTAGACTATTTTTGAGAAGTTCCATTGAATAGGATTAGCGATCATATACAATGTACATTTTTCGCCCCACATTCCCCTACTAGTATGTGCCAATAGGTGGGTTACTAGCAACTAAATGGCTGCGCTACACCCAGTTGTTGAAGGGCAGGTATCATCAGGACCTTTTCCTAGTTTTAAAACCAATCTGGGTGGGGACCTACTCAACTATGTACCAACAGGACCCGTGCCCAGTTATAGAAGCAATCTGGGCAGGAATAGGTCCCACCAGGACCCTTTCCTCTTTGTGGAAGTAGTCCTGGCAGGACTATAGCCTCCAGGCATGGCACCCAGGAGGACCGGGTGGGTGGGGTGCTGGAGAGGGGACAGTCTGTGAGTAAGGCTCTCAGAATTCCTCGCCAAGAAGTAATAATATCCGGGTTGGATGCTGCCCCAGGAGCCTATGATAACAATGTCATATGGAGTACTCATATCATCGCGTCTGAGGAAACCTGTCTAAGACTAAGGCATAGCGCCCCCACCCACTCGCCACACTCGTCGTCCTATAAAAGGTGTCTCTGGGTTCTTGGCAAGCCCCTTAGTATGCCTATCGGTGGGCCTCTGGGGGGAAGGTCTCTATCCCTCGAGATATTTTTTAGGTAATCATTGATACATTTTGTACTAGTAATCAATATAAATTTGCGAAATAGTTTCGCTAATATGATATTGAAACGAGTCATTGACATTGACTACTTGTATCATCGATAACATTTTGGAAGATATCAAACATTCATATTATCAATTCATACAGGCTTCTCTGCTGCTATAAATTAAAGTGGCATTTTACATGAGTATAAAATAAACCTGACATATGTCTGCTTCTGCCACCCACAGCTGAGAGACGATCTCTCAGACTTAGTCTGCCCCTGCCACCCACAGCTGAGAGACGATCTCTTAGACTTAGTCTGCCGCTGCCACCCACAGCTGAGAGACGATCTCTTAGTCTGCCCCTGCCACCCACAGCTGAGAGACGATCTCTTAGACTTAGTCTGCCGCTGCCACCCACAGCTGAGAGACGATCTCTTAGTCTGCCTCTGCCACCCACAGCTGAGAGACGATCTCTTAGACTTAGTCTGCCGCTGCCAACCACAGCTGAGAGATGATCTCCTAGTCTGCCTCTGCCACCCACAGCTGAGAGACGATCTCTTAGTCTGCCTCTGCCACCCACAGCTGAGAGACGATCTCTTAGTCTGCCTCTGCCACCCACAGCTGAGAGACGATCTCTTAGTCTGCCTCTGCCACCCACAGCTGAGAGACAATCTCTCAGACTTAGTCTGCCGCTGCCACCCACAGCTGAGAGACGATCTCTCAGACTTAGTCTGCCGCTGCCACCCACAGCTGAGAGACAATCTCTCAGACTTAGTCTGCCTCTGCCACCCACAGCTGAGAGACGATCTCTTAGTCTGCCTCTGCCACCCACAGCTGAGAGACGATCTCTTAGTCTGCCTCTGCCACCCACAGCTGAGAGACGATCTCTTAGTCTGCCTCTGCCACCCACAGCTGAGAGACAATCTCTCAGACTTAGTCTGCCGCTGCCACCCACAGCTGAGAGACGATCTCTTAGTCTGCCTCTGCCACCCACAGCTGAGAGACAATCTCTCAGACTTAGTCTGCCCCTGCCACCCACAGCTGACGGAAGATGTCTGAGTGTGTATATGAAGATGATACCCTGTGTGGTAGTGAGGTTAGGGAGGGGTCCTTACCGCCTGTATCACCATCTGTACCCCCACCTCACCCAGCAGTGCTCCCATCCCCTCCTCCAGGGTGTGTGACCCCAGACACCTGACCCCACCACCACCTTACCAACGTGTCTATAGCCTATAGTATAGGTCTACCCAACTGCTGGCATGTAGTCTAGGCTGCCGAAATGGCCATTTTGTTGTAGATTCCCATTTGACGTGCTCGATATTGATATTACCCAAACCATGTACATGTAGTGCCTGAATACCATTTTATACAAGACGATGCAGTGTAATCCTAACGCTGGTTCATGAAGTTTGAATTGTGGCCCAAAAAAAGTATTTTAGGTCAGGCTACACCACCCATGCATCGGAAAACTATTCCCTTGCCTGTTATAATGTAACCGAGAAGACTCAGAACCAGCTATATTTTCCACTTCTAGATTCTCTAACCTCTAGATTCTCTCTAACCTCTAGATTCTCTCTAACCTCTAGATTCTCTCTAACCTCTAGATTCTCTCTAACCTCTAGATTCTCTAACCTCTAGATTCTTAAACTCTAGCTGCTATAGACATGTGTGGCAGCAGTGTGGTGGGGCTGCTGCCTTAGTGGAGTGTGTGGTTACATGGAGTGTGACACTTGTCTCCGTTATGTGGAGGCGGGACCACTGTACACTCAATATGGGACATTGTGATGTTGATATTCCAGGAATGTAGGCGCACATGGAATAAAACCCCCATCCAAACAATTTGGATCCTTGTTGGGTCTCATCTGAGTGAAGTAGAGGTCTCCACATCTGATTCTGAATGTGTCCGAGAACTAGAGTACAATGTATACCTTTATTATATCTATATTATCGTGTATCTATTTTGAGAATTGGTACATTATTTAATACAAATGGACATAGTCATAGTGCTTAGTGCTTAGGCCTGTGGCGGATCCATGACTTTCAAAAGTAGGGTGCGCACTCTTGGAATAATTAGGACTTTTGAGCAAAATTTACACTTTAAAAACGGCGGGGGGGGGGGCGGGGGGTTGAAGCATAACACTCACAGATTTAGGGTTTGTAGCAGGGCGATGTGTTGGCAGACAAAGAGGGCTAACACTAGTAACAGAAGGGGTTCATCTCAGGAGGAGGAGTGTGTAGACAAGACCATGTACAAGTAGCAGCCCTGTCCCCTGTGTCTAATCTGTGACCTGGTACAGGGTGAGTGGGCATCCACCTCACCATCAACCACCCCAGTTAGATACCACCCCCTCCCCCTCCTCAGTTAACCCCTTCACGCCCTAGTTAGATACTTGTACCACTACCCCCCTCTTAACCCCTTTATACCCTCCCTAGCTGCCCCATATCACACCCACACTCTTAGACATAGGGCAGGCCAAGAGATTCATTTTACTTTTAGAAGTGGGGAATTCTAAGGCTAACGTCTCTATTTGTATCTAAAAAAAAACACATTGTATGGCATGGGAATCTTTGCCACAATCACTCCTCCAAGGCTCCATGGTCCACCAAATACTTACATTCATCTCTCCTTGAGTCCTCACAGATTTACTGTTACAAAGTACACACCACATGAGATGGCAGCTCACAATGTGCCTTTACAAGGACCAAGGGGGCTGCTAACATATGTTGTTAGTTTTCTTTTTAAAACGTGTCTTTCCCAAGACACATACAATGATACATAGCATGTGCACATGTAATCAGTAGTTTACAGGGTAGGGTGAGGAGCTATACGGGCTGTTGTGATCTATAACCCGGTAGGGGTCGTGGAGGAGCACCCAGATGTGTCAGACGAGGTCACGTGACCTGCCCCACCCCACCAACCTCAGAGTCCTGCCCCCCCGACTACTGACACAAAGAACAGGGGAAGGAGTCTTAGGGAGTGATCATTTCTTTTATGCCCCCCTACAGGACAAAAATCGGTGCGCGCACAGGCTCTTTGAATCATAGTAACACACTTGCTTTTAGGCGAAACCCCAACCCAACCCCCTGAGGGGTTGAAATTGTTTGCACTCTCTCCCCCCCCCCCCCCGGTCAAAGGATCGACATTTTTTTGCCCCCCCCCCCCCCACGCCGTTGTTAAAAAATGATCACTCCCTTAGATGATAGAGAAGGCTATAATATGAAGATGTCCCCAGCAGAACTCCCCCCCCCCCCATCTACTTATATATACGTTGCTTGAAAAGAAACTTAAAGCTCAGCTGTGTTCTGAAATGTTTCTGTGGTGACACGGGACATCACAAACTGTTGCCTGTAGTTGGAACGGTTTGTGGTCCCTACTCCACATTTAGTTCAATGCAGAATACTGAACATGTTCCTGTGGGTGTATGTACACACTAGAATCTCAAACATTAAGAGTGGTATGATCAGATATGATACATGTATGGGCCTCAGTAAATATATTCGTTAATAATCATAAACTCCTGTGCATATAAACCGAGAAGTCACACCTACGTGTGAATTGGCTAAAGTTGATCAGGTACAACATATCATGTACTGTTCTACTGCAGGAGACAGTCCTCCCAAACCCAGTGTCATATCCCCACCCATGTGCCTCTACATGGGTAAACATCGACACGGGTGACACGGCGACACAGCCCTTTTAAAAATCTACGGACATGAACACATTGAATAGAAGGTATACCGTATTCGACGTAATAAGCGCCCTGGGCGCTTAAAAAATTATTTTAAGTGGAAAAATAAGCCTCAAATATTCATTCTAATAAGCGCCCCCCATGGCTGTCCTATACAGTCCTCAGTGGCCTCTACAAGGCTTCTACACACCCCTATGACTTCACACTTGGCTTGGCCTTAACACCTGCACAGGTGTGAACTGCTCTATATTACACACAGGTGTGAAAATCAGTACCAAAATCGGAGGATCACATTGGAAAAATCTGGGGAAAATCTGAAAAAGGGGGGGGGGGGCGCTTATTAGGGGGAGGGCGCTTATTACGTCGAATACGGTAGTTATGTATGGGGATAAAAATCGACACAGTGACACGGCTAGTTTGCTTAAATTCGACTTGGCGACATGGTCAAAACTGAGGGGACCCATGTAGAGGCACACCCATGTACCGTATCCTTGCTTATCTCCCCCACCTCCACTCCAAACAGTTGTCATACAAGGAATCCCCTTAGTTGGGAGACTCCTTGTAATGTGAGTAAGTTGACTAAGTCTTGAGGTCTTGTAGTATAGTTGGTATTTATTACAAGTTGACAGCAACAGTACAGTAAGTACAATGTAGGTTCCACTCAGTTACACCTATCCACACAATAATATAGGTCTTGGTAAATATACCTAATAACCCTGAGGTTAGTACTGGACTAGAGCCAAGGGGGTCCTACACCATGTCTGATAGTTGGGCCTAGTAGGGCATAGCCTATAGCCTTGTTCTCAGTCAGTGGAGAGGTCCTTGCTCAGTGGTGTCCAAGTGTAGAGTGAGGATGGAGATGCCCAGTGCTGGGACCTGACCCTATTTAAGGGGGCCAGGCTACCAGCATGGCATCTTGAGTGTTAGTGTCAGTTGACAGTGGTTGGAGGGCTGTAACAGTCAGAGAGACAGTCACACAATACCCCTCCATAGTTTGTCTACCCCTGTTAGTGTACATCAAAGGGGTGACCCTTATGCTGGTCTGTGGGAAACAATGTGCGGGATGAGCGTCGCCTGGCGGCGGCGGGAGTGCCGACTGGAGCGCCGCCTATGCGGGCCGGCGCGCGCCTGCGTGTGCCGGCGGCGGGAGTAGCGTCTCCCGCCGTCGGCTTGAACACGCGGGCGCCCGCAGCGCCGGGCTCGCCGGTCATACCTGACAGGTGCCTCCCCCTCGGGAAAAAGGACAACTCTCCGTCAGTTGTCATTCCATCTAAAAATTTGGGGTGAATTTTGGAATTTTGTCCACAATTTTTGGTGGCAAATAGAATTTACCTTTTTTTTTTTTTTTTTTTTTTTTGTAGTGAAGTACACTTTTTTTGTAATATAGATGATGTGAGAGTATGTAAATACCAAAGGTCTGGGGAGAATTTTTGGTTTTGTGCTTGGCTAGTCATCTACATTATATACAGTGTAATCTTAACTATAAGGTATGTAAACCTTGTTTGTACCAACTTGGTACTTTCTTAATCACATAGTTATACAGTGTAGTAATACATTGTGTCTTTATCTGACACTTTTCAAATCATGGTTTGAGTTACATACACAGTATGGTACATCTTTGTCTTAATTCTAAAACATGATGAAAAATGTGTTATCAAGTAATAGGCTGTCTTTGGTGATAGGTGCTTTTGTGGAACTGAGTGGATTTTGATATATCAATGTTCACATGTGAATACAATATACAGGGTATAATGCAAATTATGCAAAATCTTATGATAATCTTTTACAAACTTTTTTGTTTGATACCAAAAAAACCAAGGCCACTTTTACATAAAAGTAGGCCAACCGGCTTGAAGTTTGTTTTCTTAATTCTAGATAGCGCTTATCTATGGATTTGCGTGATATAGCAATCAGTAATGTACATTTTATGCATAGTTATGTGCTTGTCCGGTGGCGGATAAGTGTTCATAATTGTGTCATCTGACATTTTGCATTACTTAAATTTGTAAGTTTGTATGTACAAATACAGTCCTTTTTTTATGCAGATATTTTGTCCTTATCCGGTGGAGGGTAAGTGTTCATAATGTCATAAAAATGACTTGGTATTTTGTTTCTGCAATGATAGTTGAATCTTACAAGATTCTTGGTGTTGGCAATTTGCAACTTGTGGATCTACACTTTGATCAGAAATGTCTTTGCAGTGGGCCGCTGCTGTGAGATTTAAGTCTTTTGTGTAGTATCCTAGGGTTAGTCAGCGGACTATCTCCCTTTTTGCTTCATGTTTTTCTGTAAATAGTCTTACATAATACAAAGGTATACAGTGTAAAATACAGTGCAAATACAGTGTTATATACAAACATGTTTGATTAGCAATTTAGATTGTAATAATACAATTTCATACATATAAATGCATGTTTGAGCAAGTTTGACATGGTTAAGAGTACGCAATTGTTTTTGTAAAACTTCAATTTTTCAAAATTGGCTGTTTCATTTTGGGATACCTTAAAATTGATTCCCTGATACTACTGACACACACTGAGACCTTGCTTTGACCTTGGGATTGTGAGAGTTTGAAAATTTTGCACCTTGAGCAGATTTTTGAGTGGCACCTTGAGGCTATTGTGTCATGCGGCGCAAGATGCGTCGTGTGCCGCGGTGACACCGGTGGTTGACACCTTTTGGTGAGCAGATCATGTGCCTTCTCATGGACTTGTCACCTGAAGTGAGGGGATCACTTCAGAGGGTGAACAGTGTCATTTGGGGGTGGGGAGGGGTTATAAAGGCTGTGTAGACCACAGTAGGATCACTTATTCCTTGAGTACCCTTGAGATAACACAGTATGGCGCATATGGCAATTTTGGAGGACGAGTTGGAGGCTGTACCTGAGGTACTTGCATATCTCCCTGAGGCCTGGCTGCAGGGTGACATGCAGGCCTTGGACCTGTGGTTAGGTGATCAAAACACCTTGGAGGGGCTGACTCCTGGTACTCCTTTTAGGAGTATTTTGAGTCGGTATGACTCAGTAAGGACGCGGTGGTTGCATAAAGTCCGGCACGACATTGCCAGTTTTGGTGATGTTTTGGTGTGCCGTCATCACGGCTGGTACTTCCTTGGTGCTGGCGGGATTTCCATGCGCAGGGCGGCATCTCTGGAGCTGTTGGCTCAGGCCCTACGTGATCTGGATGGATATGACCCGCGACTGCTTTTCACCAGAAATGATGGGGTCATCTGGGACTTCCTATTGGCTGTCGGCCTATGTGCTTACACGGTGACAGGTGATGCTGCAGACAGCGCTGAGCATGCTTTGTCTACTTTGGAGGCACGGTTTGTCCAGTGGAGGGAGGAGAACGAGTGGCTGTTCAGTGAAGATACATGGATTGGATCTCCTGCCGCTGCCGAGTTGGCCGAGTCCTGGGAGGCCTTGGGATGGGGGGACTATAACAACTAGTGGGTGGCATCTATAAATGTCAAAATAAACGGTCCTTTTCAGGGCCAACCAACTTTTCACAAAAGTTTTGGTCAATCTCAATCCTGTATAATTGTGTTATTCTTCCCCATGTACTTTCTCACTAGTTACAGCTGTAGGTGGTTGGGTGAGTATGGTGAGTACATTTTTGAATGTATTGGTGCTTTCTCTTTGGTCGTCAATTATGATGTTTTCCAGCTTTGATTCATGGGTATCCATGGTGACAGGCTGGGGTGAAATGTCATTTTGTAGTAACATGGCAAAATCTAGATTAGGTTCCCTGAGCGCTGGTATTATGCTGAACCTGGCACGCCATGGTAGATTGATAGTTTCTGGCAGTAAATATGCGGTCTCTCCTTTCTTAGTAGTAATTACTACTGGTCCATTCCATTCAAATACTAGTCTTGGGAGAGGGTACATTTTTATAATCATATCTCTGTATGTTGGGGCTGAAGCTTTTATAATTGTATCAAACTCATGTGGCACTGGACGCAAGGGGAAGGAGAAGTTGGTGTCTCCTTTGTAGACTTTTAGTACTACTGTGGGATTTGTCCTCTTGGTGACTTTTCCCTTTCCACAGTGCTTGGTTGCCATACTCTTTAAATATTTGGTCAGCCTGTAGGCTGAGTAAATAGTGAGTGTGAATAGTATGGCTATGATAAGAGTATGGGTCTCCTGGATGGTTAGAATAGGGGTGGGGCCCTGTTCTATTGGTGCCGTGGTGGTGTCCTTCTTGTATAGGGTTTCGAAGGCTTTTTCCATAGGCTTCTCTGTGACAAATCTATATGCTTTTGCGGTTGGCATATAAGCTAGTAGTGTGGATCCTCTGTGCATTTTGAATAGGGTGTATGTGGCCAAAATTGTAGCTATAACCGAAAGTATCATTGGTATGATAGATGCTGCTGGATGCCGTGCAAATTTGTATAGATAGGACTCTATTAGTCTATTTTCCAGTGGCTTAGCCAGGCTGGAGGCATCATCTAGCAGGGTTTTTGCGAATGGGTTTAGGTCTAGTAATGTTGATTCATCAATATTACTTGATTTTCTTAACATATCCAGTGTCTTGGATAGGTTGACCTTTGGAAAAGGTGGCAAATTTGCCTTGGAGTCTGGTCCAATTTCTTTGATTTCATTTAGAGCCGCGAGAAAAGGTAGGTTTATAGTCTCCAAAGCATAGTGAAATGAAATTGTAGTGTTGCATGGCAACCTAGAATTTGGTAGTGAATAGTGATCTATATTCACTGTACATAGGCATGGTACACCTATGATTGAGTGTGATGGTGCTTTGTGAGTAGTAGCTGGTTTCCCGTGACACGTAACTGTGTAGGTGGGAGAATTTGTGGTCACTAGATATTCATCTTGTGAAATGGCTACAGCGTGTGAGATAGGTCTCTTCAAGGGTGAGATAGTAAATTGGCACATTTCCTTGACTTGCTGAGCTTGGTTCAAATAAATTGCTACTGTGCATGTAGGTACATGTCTATGGATTCTCGGGCAAGTTTTGGTACAAATTTTGATCTTAGTTCCTGGACAGGTTAGCATATCTGCATTTGTTAGTTCAATAAATAGTGAACCATCTTCAGAGATAGCCAAGAATTTGACATCAGTAATTAATTGGGTTACTCCCTTTGTAGGCGTCTCCTTGGTGTTGATTGGTACTGGTGTGGTTACCAGTTGAAATACTCTGAAGGTGGAGACGGTGGATGCTACAATGATATCCAGGTGGATGTATATGTGCCGTTCCGAATAGGTGTAGGATATCATTCTTTGGGAATAATAGTAGTCAAGGTCAGTTATGGCGACCTTTGATCCTGGTGAGTGTATTCTGAGTGTCATGTCCAGATCATTCAGATGCTCCGTTAGTTCAGCTGGTGGTATTATGTCAGCAGTCATAATGCCTGCTGATAGCATCCTGAGTGCTGATGTGGTGCGCTGCAATGCTTGCAGATAGTTCATTCTTGCTACAATAATGGTGAGTGCATCAGTTAAAATTTGGATCTTCCTTCTTTGTGTGTGCTCGTGATTTGCATAAGTGTTCAGAGATGTGGTCATATTTTGAGCCCATAAATTCATATTTTGGCCTAGAGTGTTCATGGTTTGGTCTAGCCTACTTTTATCCTTAACATATGCCTTGACAAATTTGTCTTGGCGTTGTGTGACCTTATCAATTAATATAGCTGCTTCTCTGTCTTGCTTGGAAAAAGCTTCTAGAATGCCGTCTATGTTCTTTATCTGGTTCATGACCTCTTTGACGTCATCTAGTGTGGCACCTATTGCTCCTCTGAAGAGTGGGGCTAGTAACCCAAGTGGTGCTCTTCTGTACCTTCCTTGACTATTAATTGGATTTGATAGGAACAAATGGATGGATGCTAAGGTAGAGTTAATTTCCTTGTCTGTTATGTCTATTAACAGATCTAGTTCCCTTGCTTGCTGTAATATCTGACTGGTAGAACTGTCGTCATGCAAGGTAGGAAATGTTAGTGCCATAACCTGGTCCAGTATTTTGGTTTTGGTCTCTGGTGGAGCAGGTATATGGTATGGTATTGCCAATATCATGGTTGTGGTATCGTGCCCATTGACCAATGGTTCAGGTAATGGCTCATATATGGCTCCAACGTTCTGTCTAACGGTGGGCACATATGTGATGGCTTGAGAAGTGGCCATCATCACTAGTAGTAGGATTGGCTTTAGCATGCCTGAAATATAAAATATATTCTATGTCTTAGTAAGACTTCTACTAGTGTTTTTGCAATATACTTAGGTTTAAATTGGTTTGCTGATTTTGTGAGCTATCCTTTTTGCTTATGTGAAGTATCCACTTGGCACTGCCTCTGTGTACATAGTTTTGAGAGCAGAAATCCTGGTTGGTCCCAATAGTAATATAATAATCAATGTAGTGTTTGAACTGTACCTTTTTCCATGATCAAGCTAGTGTTGGCTTAATGTCCAATCTGTGCTAGAGTCCTTTCCCAAGATTGTAGTAACTGGGTATGATATTGTAGAGTGGGTGTGGTCTGCTTTCTGACAGAGTCCCTCCTATTATAGGAGAACTGGTATGGCTAGGACCAGCTGGTGTGTGCCTGACTGCTGTAGGAGTAGAACTGGTGAGTTGGCTATGGAGTCAGGGCCTCTTATGTAGCCCACCCTACCCTCATCCATTGAGGGCCTGGCTTTGTTTCCCTGGTGGCTCAGCTGTGTGCCACCAGCATTGGCTTGTCTGACTGGGGTAATTATGTCTGGGGTAATTAGTGTGGACTACCTGCATCTGTGGGGGTTTGAATGCCCTGGCAGGTGTGTGGGTCCTTTGAAGGGTAAGGGTGTGTCTAGACAGTAGTCTCTTGGCATAGCACGCTCTGTTTCATGTACTTTACAGGATTTAGGTTCAAACATTTTCATTGTGCATTCTTTCAAGGATGCTAGCCTTTGATGCAAAATATGATAATTGTGGTTTCTTCAAGCTTGGGTTGCTAATCCCTTTAGGTAGTCTCTTTTGGCTTTTGTGTGTAGCCTTTTGGGTTTCAGACTTCAACCCTGTAGTAATCTGTCCTTTGATTCTACTTTGTGTGCACATTGTTTTGTAACCTATATAGTGTATATTGTCTTTTCTGTCCTTTGTGTGGGTTCATATCCTATGCTGATATGAAATCCCTACTTATCATTTATGATTTGGACAGTTGTTGGAAAATCAATTTCCTTCATATAGAATGTTTATATACTTATTTGACTATTATTCATAGTCTGTGGGTATAGATATTCCATATGATCATGTCAATATATAAAAGTAATCTACTTAGATATTCTCCCTTGCCTGGAGTTTCTTTTCACCTTGTGGTGGGCTGGTCTGGGTACTATTTGGTTTAGACCAACTGACTCTTTGGTGAGTGTGATTTGGGATTTATCCCTTGTTATCCTGTGGATAAACTTTGAGGTGTGGGGAATGAGTCTGTGTGCAAACTCATTTTTCCTCAGTGTTGTGACCTTTTTGAGCCTATCAATATGTACTGGTCTGGGGACTAGTAGGTTATTTGATAGGTTCTTCAACCTTGCGCTGGTTGGAGTTGGTCTTTCTGCAACAACATATGGTCCCATGAATAGGGGTTGAAGCTTCTTTGAATCTGTGGTCAACAGAATTCTGGGAATGTTGATATATACAATATCTAGTGGAAGTATAGCTTGTGGTGTAAGCTTTTTGTCATATCTTGACTTCCTTCCTTGTTGTAGCTTTTTGACTCTGTCTATTGCCTTTCTTCTAGACTCATCTTGAGACAGTATCATTCCAGATACATGCTCGGCTACTGTTTTGATTTCTTCCTTTATGTTTAGGGCAGTTTCTACAATGGTTTGAGGGTTTCTGCCATGAAGTAGGAAGAATGGTGTGTAACCTGTTGTTTGGGACTCTGTGTTGTTCAATGCAAATGTAATTGATTCTATATACAGGTCCCATGTTTTCTGATTCTGAGAACAGAAAGTCCTTAATGCTGTTCCTATACTGGCATTGAATCTTTCCACTAATCCATTTGATTGTGGTCTGTATGGACTTGACAGGTCGTGTCTTATCTTCTGGGTGTTCATCAGTTTCTTAAAATTGCTGCCTGTGTAGCAGGTGCCATTGTCAGTTTGAACTGAAGTTGGTACACCTTGCTGACATATGACGTTCTTGTAGAACTCATGTTGTGTGGTTTCTGCTGTGAGATCCTTTGTGGCATATGCTATGACATATCTAGTTGAATAATCTATGCAAACTTGTATGTGTTTGTTTTTCCTGGCTGTTTCTGGGAGTGGTCCCACAGCATCTAAGTTTAGGTGCTTCATGGGAGTTGGCATATAGTCCCTTACAGTCATTGGTGTTTTGTGGGTGTGCACTGCCCTTTTTGCTTTTAGGCAAGTATCACATGTTGACACATACTGATTGACATCAGCCATCATAGATTTCCAATATACCCTAGGTATGAGAGAAGACATCATTTTTGAAGTACCTACATGACCTGCCATTGGTGAGTCATGGAAGTGTTGCAGTATGTTTTCAACCCAAGTTTTTGGGACTACAACTTGTAGTGGTACTGTGTCTGTTTTTCTCCATGATGTAGGGGATATGTGTACTAGAATGTTGTCTAGGAGTAGGTAGTGCTGAGCATTGTTCCTAATCCTTGTTGCTTCAGTGCTTTTTACAGGTAGGTCACCTTTCTCTAGGTAGTCTATAATGGGTATTAGTCCAGTGTCCTTCCTTTGTTCTTCTTTCAACAGTGTGGAGTTGATTGAACTGTCTGGGATTTGGTCTAACATCTGGTCTAATTCCATTATATGCTGTGCCAGCCTTTCTTTGTCTTTCTCTGCCTGGATTGTTTCAGGAGATTTTGGTGCAGGTCTGGTCTTTGTCTGTTTCTTTGGTTGTTCAACTGCTATGTCTGTGTTGACTGTCTGCTCCTTTGAACTGGCTGCTCCTCTGTTTGTGCTGGTGGAGGCGGCCTTTGTTCTTTTGGGATGGGGGTCAGATTTGGTTTTGTGAGCCTTCTGTGCAGTACCTGCTCTGTCTGAGTGCTTCTGCAAATTGGCTGTGGGTGTGCTGGGTGTTGAAATGGGGGATTTAGTAGGGAAAGAGGATTTGGTTGACACTTTGTTCTTTTTGGCTTTTAGGCCTAATTGCTGAGGGTGGTCATTAGACCTTGTATCCTCTGCAACCGACCGTTTTGCTTTTGAACGTGTGGTGACAACACAAATGTCTCTGTCCTGTTCTTCCTCCATATCCAGCTGTTCTTCTGCAAATCTGACTACCTTGGTGATTGAAGCAATTTTATGCAGTTTTTCTTCCAACTGATTTTCTGATGCACTGTGTGGTGGTTCGCGGGATGTGGCTTTCACCATCTGTGCAATCCTGTTGGTCTCAACCGGGGTAAAACAGTTTTCTGGATACTCTTCACAGTACTCCCTTTCACAATGACAGAACACATAATGGGTGGTCTCTTTTAAGATACCTCTGATCACTGGTTTTGGTCTGTCAATAGATTTTGGTGGGTCATCTCTGTTGAATGGTATCTTGGTTTGGATTTTAGAGAATTTGGTTCTGGTGGCTGCCCTTTTCCTTCTTGGAGGTGGTGGGGGGTTGGTCATTGGTGGTGCATCTGGATATTCTCTTCTTGACATCACATCTGGAGGAATGTTGTCATCTCCTTTTACATGTTGTATTGTGAATGCAAATTGTTGGATATCCAGTGCCCATCTGGCCCACCTGTGGGTCAAACCTGTGTTTGTGAGCAGTGGTATTAGAGCTGCATGATCTGTGTACAACTGAAAGTGTCTACTTTCTAAGTAGTGCCTAAAATGTAGTATCCCATATACTACACCTAGTAGCTCTCTTTCTGTTGTGTTGTAGTTTCTTTCATGCTTGGACAGTGTTCTACCTGCGAAGGCTACTGGTCTCAGTACTCCTTCACTACTGCGTTGTGAAAGAACAGCTCCTAGGCTCACATTTGAAGCATCTGTTGCTAGACTGAATTCTTTGTCATAGTCTGGGTATCTCAATAGTGCATGGGTACAGAGTGCATGTTTCAATGTTTTAAAAGCATTGTCTGCATCCTCATTCCATTTGAAAACCTTTAGGTTTGTTTGTAGGTCGTACAGTGGCCTAGCAATATTGGCATAGTCTTTGATGAACTTTTTGAAGTATTGGCATAGTCCTGTGAATGATCTGACTTGTTTCACAGATTTTGGGGTGGGAAAAGTTTTGACACTTTCCACCTTTTCTGGGGATGGTTGTAAACCATCTGGTGTGACACGCATTCCTAGAAAATCTATCCTATCTGTGAAGTATTCACATTTTGATTTCTTTAGCTTGAGTTTCCCAATTCTCAGGCTTTTGAAGACATCTTCAAGGTCTGAAAAATGTCGTTCTACATCTGGTGATAGGACTAGAATGTCGTCTAGGTATGGTAGGGCACATTTGTATTTCAGTTTGTTGAGAATTAGAGTTACTAGATGGCAAAATCCTGCCGGCGCGGTAGCCAAACCCATCGGCATCTTTTGATAGACATACTTTTTGTCATTTGCTATGAAAGCAGTTTTGTGTTGATCCTCCCTTCTTATGGGAATTTGGAAAAATCCTTGTTGCGCATCTAGTTTACTGAAAACAGTAGGTTTGAGTGACCCTATCATGTCTAGTGTGTCGTCTGCACGTGGCGTTGATAAAGCTTGGTTTATCATATTAGCATTGACGTGGCGTAGGTCTGTGACTAGACGTTGGCCTCCAGATGCTTTCTGTACTAAAAATGATCTGGATGCCCAGGGTCCCTCTGCACATTCTCTGAGGATGCCCTGTCTGACTAGGTCTTCACAGACTTCTCCCATCTTAGCTTGCTTCTCAGGCGTCTGCCTGTATGGTAGGTAGTGACATGGTACTGCATCTGGTTTGATGTGAATTGAATGTGTATATAGGTGGGTTGTACCTATGTCATTGTCTTTACCTACAAATACATCTTGATACTTGTGGAGTAATTTTTGGAGTCTCTCTTGTCCAATATCTGTTAGTACACATTTGGGTGGCACATTTTCCATTATGTCTGGCATAATGTCATGAGCCTCACTGTGAATTGTGGCCAATTCATCATCAGTGTCATCTCCACGGTTTGTATCTGGATCTGCATATACTGAGGCACAGTCTGACTCTGTGTCACTACAATTCTCTTCAGTGTCTAGCACTTGTAGTGTGGGTTCCTCAGTAGGGATGTCAGTATCTGGTTGATGTAACTCAGAGGGATCTACCTCTGTGAATAGGGCTATTATATCACCCTTCCTCACCTTGTATGGTCGGTGGCTTGTATTGAGCAGTATGATTGGGTGCCTGTTCATTTCTGAGGGTGTTACTACTCCCTTTTGAACTAGGTATGGAACTCTGTTGTTCCTCTGCAAATTGTCTAATGTGCCTACACATCCTTCTAAACATTTGAGGGATGTGACTTGTCCTAGAACTGCTAGTTCTGTGAAAGGAAGGATTGTAGCCTCCCTAACAGCTCGGACTGGCTTGACTTGTAGCTCTGGGTCTACATTGAATTCGATCTGTGATCGTGTTGCTTTTAAGAAATCTGTGCCTAGGACAACTGGCTTTGTGAGATTTGGAATAATTGAGAATGGGAATTCGAATCTGGTACCATGAATTTTGAATTTCAATACTGCTGCTTGTCTTACATGGCATATGGATCCGTCTGCTAAGTGTACATTGAACTTTCTCTTTTTGATTTCGACATCTCGAGATTTCTGAATTTCCCTAAGAAAAGTATCCCTGACACAGGTGATAGTGGCACCGGTGTCAACTAAACAAGGTATTTCAGTGTGTTCATAGAATCTTGCATTTAAACAGCCATTTTTAAGAAGTTCAACAGAAATTTTGGTACTCTCACCCATTTCCTTTTGCGATGCATCTTGTTGAGGTGTGATATGAATCACTGATGGTCGGCTTGATTTCCCAGTATGTAACTGGGGGATTGTCTCTGCTATACTAGCAATTGTCTTTGGTTGTCCTAGGGGTTGTTGATCTTGGATCTTGATGGGGGGTTGGAGAGGCTCACAACGCACTGGCCCAGCGGCGCTGTGGGTCTCTAGTTTCCCGAGTTTGAAGATCCTAGTAGCTGCTTGATCTGTTGAAGCACGTCAGGCTGGATAGCTTGAGGTGGCTGTTGGGGCTGTTGTTGGGGGTTGTAGCCTTGTGTGTTGGATCTGTAGCCATTGTAGCTGTCTCGACCTCTGCTGTTGTCACGACTGTGGTTGTAGTCATGCTGTCTGTCACGACTATTGCTGTAGTCACGACGGTTTTGATCCCGACCTCTGTTGTAGTCACGATCTCTGCTCTGGTCACGACGGTGGTAATCACGGTCTCTGCTGTTATCACGGCGATTGTAGTCGCGATTTCTGCTACTATCACGATGTCTGCTGTTGTCACGACTTCTGCTGTTATCTCTACGGCTGGTTTCCTGACTGTTGCTTTGGTGATCTCGGCTGTTATTTTGGCTGTATCCACCTCTGCCTCGTTGTCCTCCTCTGTTGCTATTTCTGAAGTTTGGGCCAAAGTTTTTGCCTCGGTAGCCTCCTCTGTTATTTCCAGAGTTCCTTTGTTGGCTGTTGTTGGGTTTACCTTGATCCTTCAGTGCCCTTTGTTCTTGCCTCCTCACATGTTCATTTGATATGAGGTTTAGGCTTTGGTCCTCATCCTCTGATGAGTGATCCATTTGAACTGTCTTTGGGTCTGATTTGGCTTTCTTTGAGGGGTTTCCATTTTTCTGTGATTTTGTTTGCTTTACAAGCATAGAGTTTACATGTGTCACAGACTTCAGTTGTGCCTGCATGGATTCTATTGTTTCCTGTAGCTCTGAGCCTAATTCTGCTTTTATCTCATCTTTAATGTTACCAGTGGAGACTGTTTGTTGGTTCTCATACTCCTCTGCTATTTCAAGGATTTCTGACCATGTTGAGGCTCCTTTGTGTATGACAACTGCACTGATATCTTCCCTTAGACCTTGTAGAAGGGCTTCCTTTGTTCTCTCCTCTGATTTGTTGTGTGCTGTGGCCATACTTTGTAAGGCCATGGCATAGTCTGAGACAGATTCATCTGGATTTTGACCTCTTAATGCCTTTGCATCAAGGCGGTCATCTTCCTTTTTGAAATACTTTAGGAAGGCTTCCTTCATTGTGTCATAGTCTGTGTCTGGGTGTGCAGTCATGTAGGCCTTAAACCATATCTTTGACTTGTCTTCTAGGAAGTTTGAGAAGTATTTAATCCTATATGAGGGATGTTTCCCATATTTGGAGTCAATGTATTGCTCATAGTCTGTGCAATGTCTCCTGGCGGATTGATTTTGGGAGGGTTGTGAGAATTTATCTGGTTTCAGAATGTCGTTATGTGTTTCCTCTTTCTCCCTTTCTATCTTCTCATCCAATGCTTTGACAGATTTTTCTCTTGCTAGTCTTTCTGCTACTTGTCCCTCCTGTAGAGACTTAAGTGTTGCAGTTATACCTATAAGTGCAGCCTCTATGTCTGGTGCACTGGTTTGGGGTGTAGTGTTGGGTTGTATAGACTTTAATCCCTCTGCTACTTGCAATTTCACAGTCTCTGCTAGCTGTTTCTGCATAGCCTCTGTCAGCTGTTTCAGCTGTTGCTGCATGGCCTCTTCTATTTGTTTCTCCATGCTTGTGGTATACTAATAATGTAGTACTAGTAGGTACATTGTATACTTGCTAGGGTAATGCAGACTTGTTGTAGGTGTTCTAGACTTCTGTGACAGTCTGGTGACGTCATTGACGGTCTGGTGACGTCATTGACGGTCTGGTGACATCATTGACGGTCTGGTGACGTCATTGACGGTCTGGTGACGTCATTGACGGTCTGGTGACGTCATTGACGGTCTGGTGACGTCATTGACGGTCTGGTGACGTCATTGACGGTCTGGTGACGTCATTGACGGTCTGGTGACGTCTGTGACGGTCTGGTGACGTCCGTGACGGTCTGGAGACGTCCGTGACGGTCTGGTGAGTCTTTTCCTGCAACTGTGGTGAGTGTGAAGGTGTGGTGGGTGTTACTGGTCCTTGGCTGTGGAGGTGTCTGTGCTGCCACCTTGTGGGATCTTGTTGAGACTTCTCCACCACTTTGTCATACAAGGAATCCCCTTAGTTGGGAGATCCCTTTAATATGAGGAAGTTGACTAAGTCTTGAGGTCTTGTAGTATAGTTGGTATTTATTACAAGTTGACAGCAACAGTACAGTAAGTACAATGTAGGTTCCACTCAGTTACACCTATCCACACAATAATATAGGTCTTGGTAAATATACCTAATAACCCTGAGGTTAGTACTGGACTAGAGCCAAGGGGGTCCTACACCATGTCTGATAGTTGGGCCTAGTAGGGCATAGCCTATAGCCTTGTTCTCAGTCAGTGGAGAGGTCCTTGCTCAGTGGTGTCCAAGTGTAGAGTGAGGATGGAGATGCCCAGTGCTGGGACCTGACCCTATTTAAGGGGGCCAGGCTACCAGCATGGCATCTTGAGTGTTAGTGTCAGTTGACAGTGGTTGGAGGGCTGTAACAGTCAGAGAGACAGTCACACAATACCCCTCCATAGTTTGTCTACCCCTGTTAGTGTACATCAAAGGGGTGACCCTTATGCTGGTCTGTGGGAAACAATGTGCGGGATGAGCGTCGCCTGGCGGCGGCGGGAGTGCCGACTGGAGCGCCGCCTATGCGGGCCGGCGCGCGCCTGCGTGTGCCGGCGGCGGGAGTAGCGTCTCCCGCCGTCGGCTTGAACACGCGGGCGCCCGCAG
Source organism: Harmothoe impar (assembly GCA_947462335.1). Lineage (NCBI taxonomy): Eukaryota > Metazoa > Annelida > Polychaeta > Phyllodocida > Polynoidae > Harmothoe > Harmothoe impar. Next base: position 20,783,588 of record OX381713.1, on the reverse strand, counting down.
CGCCGGGCTCGCCGGGCTCGCCGGTCATACCTGACACAGTCCTTTCTGATCCAACAGTAGTAGGCCTACCCTTCAAGGGCCCCCTACAGACCCTCAAGTGGGCAGCCTTATAAACAAGGACGTGTAATCTGCCTGTAATGCCAACTGTGGTCTGGGATTGATGAGATAGGAAGGGAGATAGCGGGGATATATGGAGTGAGTGTATACAGATTGATATCTGTGTGTGGTGGGTCTATAGACTACGGTAGTAATAGTACTAAGGTGTCTAACCCCTCTTTTTGCAGAGACTGACAAGCGGGACAAAAAAAAGTCACCCAAGGTATTTAGGGCTGGTATTTAGTGAACTGAGCACATTATTGACCAGTAAAATACAACAGTATGAGGAAGTTCAATCACATGGTGGAGGCTGAAAGGCAGCAAAGAAAATTGCGCTATAGATCTAGCATCAACTTATCACTCACTGTCTCAGTAAGGGGCCATCCCTCCATCCCAATCACAGCCATGGCCGCCGTACAGCAGTGATGGTTCTCTCTCAGGTCCCAGCTGGGTGCAGTGATGTAGTCTGTGAGTGGACCCTGCTGTGGTTTTTTAGAACCTGGTATTTCAAATTGACCAATGGGAGAGCAGGGTTTGCGGGTGTCTATATGCCGTAGACCCCATGGTCATTTAGGGTAATTAAAAGGTAATAAAAGGGTCATTAAATACCAGGTTCTAAGTCGGATAGATCCCATTAACTCGGGGACTATGTCATTTAGACAGCCTCCCTACGGTCGGTGTCTAAATGCCATAGACCCCTCGTACAGGGATCTATCCTTAACATAGGGCGGGAGGCTTAGCCCAGAATCTGGAGGTGTTTATTGTGGGTGGTAAATAAAAGGTCACTCCTGCTGTGGAGCTGACTTACAAGTGTCTTAGGGTGTGTACTCTGTGGTACAACACGAGGGTTTACAGACAGAGTTTGTGCTGATGTGTTGTATCAGATGTTCAGCAACATAAGATGGAATAGGAACGGCAAGGGGTGGGGGGGGGGGGGAGATATGTATGTGTGTGTGTTAGGTGTGTGTGGGGGAGGGGGGGGGGTCGCTTAGAAGGTGGCACTACAAGTTGAGACGTAGGTAAAGGGTGTGGAGAACAATGGATTAGTGACTAGAAATCCCTAGTATTTTTCATGAATATTTAAGATCAACCAAATTGTCTATACAAATGACTGTCATAGATCTATTGAATCTTGCTCCCTAATGGCATATGTCTTTATGCTTGACACTTCCCAATTGGAAGGAACCTAGGATTCCAATGTAAAGACTTTTGAAACTTTTACAGAAAAATGACAGAATAGACTATCTGTGGATATGAACCCACCCAGAACAACACAGGTCAACCATGCAAGTCCCAAACCAAAATATTCAGACACACTTGTGAAATCTTATCCAAAGCCTACCAAAATGTATGATATTGATCCAATTTGTGCCATTTAGATTACAAGAACCGTTCTCCTCTGTCAATGCTCTATAATCTGTAGGCTGTAGTATGCATCCTTAGTCAACCACAGCCTGTCCAGTATAAATAAGATCAGTGTACAACCAAGTCTACAACAGAAACCACACACACACCACTAACATTTTACACAAAGCCACATTGAAGTTTCCCCATAGTGGTGCCTTTAGTGAGTACACATATACAGGGCTTCTCTACCGTGTACAGTAGATGGGGGTCACCCATATTAGGGGGAGAGGTATGTGTAGAGAAATCCAAAAGTAGGCACTAGCTGCTTGTTAAAGTCCACACCAATTGTTAATATATCGCCTTATACATACGGCACTACCAGTGGGAAGTGGGCACAAGGCCAGGTCTGCCCCATTACATGATACATGTAACATGTTATAGCTATCCCACTATATCTAAAAATATAGCCCTAGTCTCTGGTAGCTATCATCATTATTAACAGTCCTATTACTGTCGTGTCACTGAGTGTTAGAGACAGGGATCTCATTATGCCACTCATTAGGCAGCGGGGATCAGATTACACATGGGGATATCAGGCATCTACCGGTACATTCATTGATGAGATTTGATTTGCAGAATACAAAAGAACACAATATGCATTACCTGGTACACTGTATATAATTGACTCAGGTTTACTCTGAGTCTTGTGCGACGGGTAGCAGGGGGTCTCTCAGCCTAAAATTTAAAACAGCTGTCATTCCTTCAAAATTGGAGCTTTTTCTCTCAATTTTGTGTCATTAGATGCGGTACAATGTTGTCCTTCCTATGTAATCGCGCTTTAATCCATTTTCAAACGCTTCCCCCTGAAAAGCATGATTTTAATTTTGTGTCTAAAATGGTGGTAATTTGCTTCAGCATAGAGCCCTATGGGAGCCTGTAGATAACCCTTGACATTTAACAGTTACATATTGAACGGGCTCAGTGCTAAGTCAATGGGACAGATCTCGGCAGCCGACCAAACCGGGGTGAGACACTTTTTTTCAGCAAGCTTTGACTGGATCCAATGGTAATTTAACACAGGGAAGTACTACACTACTTCCCAAAGGAGATGCCATCCTATATCATATACTAGGCCCAACATACGCTGCAGTATGTTAGATACCGGTATGGTAATTTAATGGTAATTTAATATATATGTTGCTGTCCAGTGTTGTTCAATACATGACAAATATTTTGAGAACAAAAACAGACAACCCTGTAGTAGGATATAGCTCAGACCCTACCACGCGCACCAACTGACCTTTGTCTCCAAGCAGAGTCCTAGTCCTACCGTCAGGTAGGACAGTGTGGGCCACTCTGACTGCTACACTTGGCTACCTGTGCTATTTGTGTACAGACCCCTGTCCCTTCCTTGCTCCCTACAGTGTTGTAGGTATGCAGGCCATGTGCTTTGAGGACCGCAGCAATGTTGACACAAAGCAGAGGGGGGACTTTGCTAAATGTGGGTATATCTCCAGTTTAATGCAAAATTGTGTGTTCTGCATCCCAGTAATATTATTTATTATGCAAATCCATTAGATTATGGCATTTTAATGCATTCAAATGCATGCATTTTCACCAGAATGCTATGCTCAAAGCAGAGGGGGGACATAGAGTTGACTACCCTGTTTCTGTGAACAGAAACACCTGACCTCCCCCCCGAGGTTTAGCTCAGTGGGGGCCGTGGACCCTACTAAGCACTATTCGCTGTTACTTACAATATGGACATGGGAGCTTTTTATTCAGTGTGTGTCTGACATAGACGTGAGAGGACAAAAGACATAGATAGCCAAGATCGGGGAACATGAAAATTTGAATTTGGGCCTAAGTACCCCCCCAAAAGAAAGTCAATGTCCACATTTTTTTTGAGTATACCCTTCTTTTGCGCGGCTTGCCTCACTCGGTGTGGCTTTCTTAGGGCACCTGCGTCATGCGACCTATAGGTTGTGTGGTGCAGGCCTATAGGTAGTTGTGAGTTCCTGACTTGTGACGCACAATTTGGGTATGCTATCCGAAACAGTCCAGCCAGGATATAATAGGGGGAGCAATGGATGGATATGGATAGTGGACTAGGGTAAACCAAAGGTGCTGAATTCATTTCTGTTATGTGTAGGATGATATCTTGGTCGGAAAAAGGTCAAAATCAAGGTCAAAGGTCACATCTTTAAGAATCCCATTAATACAAGAGTGCACCCTTTCTCTTTCTTACTATGATAAATGATACATTTCCCTTCACACCTCTACCTGAACCTGAGTCTAGTTAACGGGGGAAGGGGAAGGGGAAAGGACTCGGGGGTGAGACTCGGGGGTGGGACTCGGGGTTGGGACTCAGGGGTGGAACTCGGGGGTGGGACTAGGGGTTGGGACTCGGGGTTGGGACTCGGGGTTGGGACTCGGGGTTGGGACTCGGGGGAGGGACTCGGGGTTGGGACTCGGGGGTGAGACTCGGGGGTGGGACTCGGGGTTGGGACATGGGGTTGGGACATTAGCTTGGGATTTGGGGATGAACAATATTATTATATGTATACTCCTATATGATGATACTACATTTCCCCCCGAACCTGAGTCATTTGTGATGCAGTCACACGTTCGATTTTTATAAGGTGTGCATCGACAATACCATTCATCATAGATATGCCTGGCTGTTCCTCTTGGTTTTGTATTTGTACACAGCCAAAAATAACTCATTATATCATTAATTTCAAGAAAATGAGATAAATAAACTACCGGTAGTCATTTGTCCGTCAGACGAGTTTATTTATCTTATGTTCTTGAAATGAGATAATCATTTTTGGCTGTGTAGTATACAAACAACTGCTTAACTTAAGTCTGTTCTCATCGTTCTGGTCAACTATTATAGTCCCCATTCCCTATTAAAGCCCCCCCCCCCACGTTCCCTTTACAGAAGTCCTCATTGCAGGATCTAGATGGCAGACTTCCAGTAGCAGGCAGTCCTGACTCAGTTCCAGCACACTGCACCCTAACCACCACCTTCCTACTCCCTACACCTGGTGCCTGCTAAACACTACGGTACTCACTACACCCCTCCCCCCACACACACACATTGCTACTGTGCTGCTACTAAAGGCTGTTCACCCTATTCAAACTTCACAGGACACTGTTGACATTTATGGTACCATATACCCCCCACCCCCACCTCGATCGCTCCCTTCCAGTGGTTGAATTAAATATTTCCATTTGGTCTGGGCATCGGTTGTATGATTACACCTCAGTGTGTGTAGATAGGGAGGGTGATGAATTCATTAGATTTAATAAAGGTTTTGTCCGGCACAGGATTGCCTAACTTTCGAGCTTATTAAGGACGGTGCGATAAACCATGCATCCCGCCATGCACCCGTCTGCCTTTGATGGGCCAAAAAAAGTTTTGCGCTGTTTTGCAACTTTCGAGATCAAGCAAATCAAAAACTGGAGAAAGCAAACTGGACTGAAATACGTGTCTGCATTATGTTGATATATTCATTTAATCCCTACAAAATTTCAAATAAGATACTCGGTCATCATCTGTATCGAATGTGATCGACTACATTTTCTCATTATTAATTTAGTGAAATTGTGACTCTGTAAATAGGGAAAAGAGTCCCAGGTACCCAATCCGTTCTACCCAGTACCTCGTCTCTCCTGACTCTGCCCTCAGTAGGTCACCCCCCCCCCCCCCCCCCCACACACCTGTACGTGGCCAACACCTAATCTGGGCCTGTTTACCTCGGTTACCATGGTTACAGCCTAATGGCCACCACTGACACGCCACCAGCAGACCGTGACGAGCCCTCACCTGGGGCGTGGGTGGGGATGAGTGTGTGTGTCGGGGGGGGGGGGGGGGAGGATTTGGAGCAAACACGGATCCGAGCGAGGAAATGCAGAGAAGAGGAAGGATATGAAGGAGGGACGGGAGCATTATCGACTCTGAAATATGTGATATACAACTGGAGAGGGAGTAGGCATGTACTTAGTTCTTCCCCGCTGAATTTTACTAAGTAGTAGACAATGTTAAAATGACCCAAAATAAAATTGTACATTGTATTTGCACTAAAGCGTACCGCGCACTGATTACGCTGAATGCCTTAGGTCATTTGCTGGCACGATATGTTGATGCAGCTCGCCAGTGCTGCATTCATGCATCATGCTGAACATACGGGATTGATACCCTCCCAGATTGTTGGCATGATGCACCGACGCATAGCCGATCCTGCATTATGACTTACAAGCATAACCCCTTAGTAATATAAAGGTATTATACCACCCTGAAAAGGGTTAGAATGGAAATCAATGGGGAAGTGGCAGTGTTGGAGAAAAGAAGGGATGGGGCAGGGGGGTGCAGTTTTAACAGGGAGGGAAACTAGAGGGATTGAATATAGAGGGGAGGGGGGGGGGGGTGAAACAACAACCATCCACCAAACAAGCAGGAAACAGGGCCAGACTGTTTTCGCAAGTTCTCAAATGTCACTCCCGTAATTGTGATCGATTTGTCAATTGCTCTATTGTGTGGTGCTTTTATCTGACCGACTTTTTCCAAATCACCAAACTACTCAATTGGAGGCAATTTACGCCGCAGGCTTTTGGTATGAGGCACAGGGAATTGTCAGGCTTTGCTGGTAGGAAAATGCATGATATTATAGCTAGCTGGTTGAAGCTAAACGAATAATCGACTCCCCTTTATCACTGAGCCGACTGTTTTCTGTAGATCTATAAATAGAAAAACCAACTGGGGGATAATCTACTTGGCAACTCACAGAAAAGTTAGGTGAAGTCACATGGGATGATAAAAAAAACCTGACTGGTCTGGGTTTATTATTTAATAGGCGTTTCTATTTAGAGTATTTCTTTCCGCAAACAAAATTAATATTTAAAGAGTATCTATTGTTTCAACCCTTTAAGGAATACCCTACGGCGTCATGTTCATTTGTTGTCATGATGCACCAATTCCATCCTGACCCTGCGGCTATGTATCATCAACCCCCTGTAGTGTTGGCATGATGCATGAATGAAGCACAGAGGAGTTGCCAGAGCAACAATGTCATACATATATAAAGGCACTATGCTGTCTTTAAACGGTTAACTAGAACTGGAATGGCTATTTGTAAGACATATTGTGCTGGTAGGTTTTTGTGCTGAGGTCTTATTTTCATATAGTTTACCATTTTTGACAGCCCCCCCCCCTCCCCACCAAAAAAAAGAATAGATAAAATAAAGTAAATAAATAAAGACCCAAAAGACTGCGGGTATCTCAAAAATATGAGGTAAGTCGGGTATAAAGTCATGAACACAGTCAGAACACAACTTTTTTGTTTCAAAAGACAAAAACAAAAAGAAGGGGGAAAAAGAAGAAAAAAGAAAAAAAGGACAATATTAGTGTTAGAGCACATTACCGAGTGTTATGGAGTGGCTGTGCTGACCTCGGTGTGTTGGTGCCAGCTGGAATTAGTGCAGTTAATCAGTTTGTACAACCCGATCCCTGATCCCACCCCGACTAGCATAGGATTACAGCATCGGTATGTGTGGGGAAGGGGCTGGGGGAGGGGGGGGGGATCAACATACCACCTTGTTTTCACGATGCATTTAGATCATGTATGTAACAGTTGTATAAACATGTTTCTTGTTTCACACACCATCATGGGCCATAGGAAGCATGTGATTCTGCAACATGACTCACCGGTAGTCTACAACATTTAAATGTGCATGTTATCATTTTACAGGATGCAGTGACTTGGTCAAATCTATGGTATGAGGATAGAGAGAGGGCTGAAGGGTGTGGCAGGAGGGGGGGGGGTGTTCTCTTGTTCCCCCGATGGTGTACATTACACGTTAAATTAGTATTACATGACTTGAATTTCACACGGTGCATTCCATACAATACCATCGAACGCTCATGAATTAACACATCTACCTCACAAACAGTCATAACAACATGTGATACCAGCATGATACTGTAGTTGTTGCATCAGTTTGATATACAAACAGCTATCAATATCATTGCATTTTACATAGGATAGTGGACCCGTGCTTTTAACATGACCCGTGATCCTTCATTCGTCCTGTTATGCATTACTACAGTATAAATAGCTGGATTTTCTTGGAATTGGTTAGTATTGGCTAGGATCTGATGAAGGCCATAGCCCGGGGCCATAGCGTACTGAAACGTTATCCTTATGTATATAGCTCTCGACTACTCACCAAGTCACAGTGTATCTACTGAAAAATACAACTGGAGACTCATTTGACTGTGGCTGTATCCCACGACATTCTGTACTTAAAATGTTTCATTAAAGTTACGTAGCTCCTTTACTAGTAAGTAAATGTAGCTATGGTTACCTACCTCGCCTTTCACGTCCAGAGACTCAGACTGCGAAAGAGGGAGACAGGAGAAAATAACACTGTAACAAGAAGAAGAAAAGCTGGTCTTTAATTCTGGTACAGACATGTACAATTAATTATGAGGTAATTGCTTTGTACTTGATGGAATAATTCAGATCTGGAAATGGCAGCGTGATAATATAGAAAAGGATTTCTCTTCAACGTCCTCGTTTCGACGGTCGCAAAAGGTACTCTCTGTGGTACAGTGCGCTGGGACGTTAAACTCAATCAATCAATTAATCAATTCCCAGGTTAAATTCCATGTGGATCGTTCATCAATCAGTTACCAATCAGGGTCTGTACATGTACCACTAAGGTGTGCTGCCGGAGACTGTTAACCCTTTACGGTCGGTATAATGCCTTAATGCATCATTATTACCAAGGCATGATGCATTAAGACATCATGCCGTCCTTAAACATGTAAAGGGTTAAAATCCTGTACGACCCAATAGGGTTGATACACCCCCGACGGGTCGGCATGATGCAGCAATGTAGCATCGGTGAGTTACTTACCGGGGCTGAATTGGTGCATCATGACCACAAATGTTAACTTTTAGCGACATGCCGTCCTTGAAGGGCTAAGAGTCGTAAGAAGCACAAGGAGAATGTTGTGTTTAACTTTAATATTTATAGCACACTCAGGCCCCTCCTATAACGTGACCTAGTAATTGAACTTAAACTTATTGCTGCCTTTAACCTTGAGTACTGCAAATTGTTGTCCCGTTTAAAGCGCAAAGGTCTCAAGTGAGCACAGGGCTAGAACATCATTAAAGCACAGGGGCGCTTAAAGTTAAACAGGGTCATGCAAATACTGTATAGGCCGTAGTATTCCGTCCTGCTCCCAGTCCCAGGGTCTTGGCAGTGTAGGTATCTGATGTCCAGACTCCCAGACAACCTGAGCATGTGTGGACTTGTCCAGGCTTCACGACCTACATCACACTGCTGCTCTTCAAGCACTTACTCAACACGGCTCTCAGCACAGAGAGCAGCTCACCGTCTCAACATGTGCTTGGAGACTATAGTATGTTGTCTTGTGCGTCCCTGGTCAGTAGCTGGCCTATAGAGTTCCATATGACCTGAACCGGATCAGACTAGAACCAGGGTAATTTTCTTGTTGATACCAACTACGCACAATGTGGCTTAAGTTAAAGGCGCAGGTCTCGGTACCCCTCCAGCGGCAGTCGGAGTGTAGCCGGGACAGGTACTCAGTCCTATATATAGGGGCGCTGGGGCTTTATGACAGCTACCCCAGTGGCCTTTTATTTTCTCGGCATGATCCACTCATGCATCACGTCGATGGTGCAGTGCCAGTGAGTTCCTAGCCAATACTGCATTAGTGCATCATACTGATGAATGTAATTATGTTGCATAGAGAAATGCATAAAGAGCTAACAACTGATGTGATAGGTAAAAAGCAGTAAGACTAACACAAGACATGATGAAGGCATAGTTACACATAAGGGTAAACGAACAGAGAAATGATGTCACATCAGTAGGGAATCGCCTACGAAATGGCTGTAAAACAGTTTACACCTATTACTATACAATCAGCAGAGCCTGGATAGTAATGGCAAACCACCACACCAGGTTCCACATGGGCTGGGATGAGATGATATATTTATGTGTTTCCATGGTAACCAATATGGCTGAGGGCCCATCCCTGTTAGCCCTATGTAACTAGTTCCATATGTGACCGCTGCGTGCCGGAATGTCGCCTTGACAACACAGAGATCACTGCAGTCTGCGGCCGAGTAGTCTCTGCGCGCCTCAAGTCTCCAACGTTGCCTTCACTCGCCAGCAGAGGTTTGGTATTGACTAACTATAGGTGGCGGCCATTATCCACCGGTGGATATTGGAGAGTGATGGAGAGCTGAGCCTTACAGAGATATAATTCAGTCCCACTGGTGGAGACATCTAGCGTCAATATCTCGCGATAGATTGAGATCACTGCTGCGGAATGTGCTTCTTTTTTTTTTAAATAATGATAAAAAGAAAATCAATCAAATAGGAATAAGTGATACTTATACCCCTGTAGCTCTACACTGACCTCCATTGATTTTGACCTTCCATTTTACCACAGATGTGAGGAGTGACTCACAAAATGGGCCATGATGGCGATCTTTGACACATACCTACCAGGCACATGTACATAGATCTGTGCACTCATAATTCATCATTATCCTATACTCTCACTCTCAGTATAGTAGAACTAAAAAGTGCCCCTATGGGTGTAACCATATACTGTCATGTGCTGTATGCTAGAAAGATAAATAAGGAAGAAAATTAATCATCTGAAACTTCCTATAACAATAGTCATCAAGTTTGATCCACTTTCCTCCCCTCAAAAGAACACAAAAAAAACTCGGCGACCCATCTCTGAGTCAGTCACCAGTATTTGATCAAATTCCAAGATTCCACACTGACTTGACTCTTGATTCGTGACCGCTCTGCCCTATTGAATTCAAAAGAAAATATTGAGTCATTACATTATAAGGCTAGGTTTATGAAATGCCAGTCTATTTCAGACAACGTTATTCTCCAGTAATAGGGTCACAACGAATGCCACTGACCTGTTTTCATATACCAGCTCAAATAGAGTGCTGGTTAGCTGGGTTTCTATTTAAATTCTACTCACTGCTTTCACTGGGGCATGTTTTCACTGGGAGTTATTTTAGACAGAGACAGATTGTAGCGACCCTTGACCTCAACACAGTCACGGCATACCGAGCCCAGTGTGAGGAGAGAGTTGGGTTAAAAACAAAGCTTTTGGACCAATCCAAAACAGATTAGTTGGAAGCTATGAAATACATTACTGTAAAGCCTCTCATCCAACCCGCGGGTTGTACATGCATCATTCAAACCCTCAGTGCGGGTAATAGGGAAATGCCATGTTGGTGGTGCGGGTTATACAGAGTTTTGGTACAATGTAGGATACTACATGAACTAACATACCCATAATCAGACCGTAAATGTGTGTAATACGAGATAGGACGGTAAATATCATTTTGAGGCACTAAATGATCACTATGTGAGCCGTGGGATAACCGCCCAATGCATTTTTTTTTGTGGTGTCTAGACCCGTTTAAGTACTCTCGTGTTGAGAATGAGAGGTAAGAAAAAGCCTTATCAGCAGATCTTAAAGAGAAAGTAAGAGTATACGGGATGCGGGCTTGTCAATGGCATTTTCCCATTCAAAATAGAACTCAAATGGACAAACTCAAATAGGAACCGTAGAAATCGAGAGCACCCTGAGCGACCTTGCGGTCGACTACAGGTGTGTTGGCAGCCGATGAAAATTGAAATGCAGGCCTGGGCCTCACACAAATTCGTGGTCTTATCTTCCCTCCTTTGTCTGGCCCTTTCTATGGGCCCTGGCAAATAAAGAATACTTGCTATTCTGATTAAATAAATCCCTTCCTCGTGTCAGAGCTCTATGCGATCACCTAACAAGCGCAAAGCTTTACCATGTGTAAGTCTGGATTGCCTAGATTGGCCCCCATCAGACATTAAACTATTACAACTTTTGATCTAACAACAATTCAAGCAAGAAAATTATCATTTTCATACCAGAGAAATACATCAAATAGATGTTGCTATAGCACAATTTCCAGTTTTCAACCAGCACTGTTAACCCCCCTCACCACAAACCCCAAACCCCAAAGCGCTGCATTAAAGCACTCACACGGTCATGTAGTGGTTGTTTAGGAGTATTCAGGGGCGGATCCAGAAGGGGTGGTCTACGGGGGGCACATCCAAGAAAATTTGGTCTAGGGGGGGCACAGGCAGGGTTCTTGACCACATTTTCTATAGTTAAGAGTCATACCAAGGGCCATTTTCAGGGGGTCTAGGGGGGGCACGTGCCCCCCAGGCCACCCCCTGGATCCGCTACTGGTATTAGAATAGTGGGGGACATAGCAGACATACCCGTGTATCTGCTGCCGGAGGTAAAAACCCGGCAGGTCTGGTCTCAACACAACACAGGGTGGTAGTGTTGTCACTGGGGGTGTTCCACATACTCCCCATACTGAGTTATGGCCACCCAGCTTCAACACTGGTCGGAAATCGCGAAATATGAGCCAGTTCAGTTTATCAAGAGTAAGTTTTAACAGTTCCGGTAGATAAACTTTGATAAAGTAGAATATTCCTTCTGAGTACTTCTAAGATATCCAGCAGCAGGATCACATCTCATTTTTAGCCCTGCAAGGATCACTCCTGAAGATATACCCACAAATGTTAGGCTACGACATGGTCATATTTTCGAGGGAAATATAGATTGAGTCAGCCTTTTTCAAGTCATACGTTGGGACTATCTGACATGAACAGCTCTTGGAACGATAATTGGCCAATGATATATATATTTATTTCATGGTGAATACGACACTCCCATTGACTTAACCAAGGGAGGCCGTATTTAACACCCCCCGTGAAATAACCCTCTCCCGTATTTCACGGCCTTTTAAATCATTAAAATTGATGATTTAAACACTTTAAAACAGCTTTTTCAGATCAATTAAGTGGAATTCTGATGAATATAGTTAAGGCCACACCAAAAAAAAAAGTTGGTCTACGGATTTTCATTTTGAAAAAATGGTGCGAGCGAGCGTAATTTTTTTTTTTTTTTCCCAAATGTTTTTTTTTGTCTGCGGATTTTAACCTTGAATCAAGTGGAGCGGGGGCAATTTTTTTTTTTTTTGAGGGAAATATTTTTGCAAACTCCCAAATTTGGCTAGCGATCAGAAAAAAGCCACCCAAAAAAAAAAAAAAAAAATTCAAATTTCTCAAAAAGTGGTGCGGGCGCATCCGTAGACACTTTTTTTTTCAAAAAAAAAAAAATTTGCATTTTCAAAAATATGGTGCGGGGAATCCGTAGACCAACTTTTTTTTTTGGTGTGGCCTAATAATAACATGAAATAAACACAAAGGAGCACTCGTATAGTTCCCCACTGAGGGTTATTTCACTCGGCTCCGCCTCGTGAAATAACCCTCAGTGGGGAACTATACTCGTGAACCTTTGTCTATATATTTCTATCTATCGACCATTGGAAAATCTTGTTCAAACTGGTAAAAGTTTGGTTATTTTCGACCGATTATAGAGGAAGAGATAGACAAGTTGAGGTGGTATACTTTGAGAAAACACTGTAGGGCATACTCTCAGACATTTTCCGTAATATAAGCAGAATGTGGTGAACCTTGCCATGACAATCACCTGTCCTAAAACCAGGGTCGTGCACTACAGGCTTGGTCGAATCTGGAAAGGGATTTACGGTAGAAACTGCTTGCCCAATAGGGCAGTGACTGGATGGTGACTGCATCTATGGATTGAATTTAAAGGGATGGAGGAAAAAAACGCTACCAAGGGACAGGCATGGTCCCTACTCTTTCGAAGGATGGCCCCTACTCTCTTCGAAGGATGGCCCCTGTTCTTTTGAAGGATGGCCCCTACTCTTTTCGAAGGATGGCCCCTACACATTTCAAAGGATGGTCACACTTCTTTCGAAAGATGGCCCTTACTTTTTTTGAAGGGTGGCCGTACGTCGAACGCAGCTTGTGTGTTGTGTGGGAGTGAGTTGGTAAGGGGAGCCGTGAGGCTGGGGCTACGTTTGTTGACGTTTACACGGGTTGTGTACCAACACACCAGACCCCTCTTACAGGGGTCACACTCTGGGACTACCCCCCCCCCCCCCCCCACTCCTCAACCACCAACATCTCCACAATATCATACCACAGACATAGGCATACAGAGACTGGGTAGATATATGTGTGTGTGGTGGGGGGGGGGGGGGCACTTCCAGGGGTCAGGATCTCAGTGAAGTGCCCCCCCTCCTCCCCTAGTTCAGGATCTCTGGTATCATACCACAGGCATCAGACGTGTGTGTGTGTCGATGTGGGGGAGCGGGGGGGGGGGGGAGGGGGAGGGGTCGTCTCCACCACAACGACATTCATTTCGGTCTGGGCTTCATATAAAGAGAAGTAAAAGTTGTTTTCTCTCCTTCTTTATCTGGTTCTTCCCATTGAAATCTCACCCACCCCGGCCCCGTTCCCCAGTTCAGTATCGATCAAGGAACTTCAGGAAACGATGCTTCTAGTATATGTTCTTGACCATACATGTACTTAATTATTCAGAAAACAATCCATTTGATTTGTTCCCTCCTGGATTATAGACTCAATAGAGGCTGCAGGAAACTCACGATTATACTTGGACAAAAACATACCCGGCCATTATACAATAAGCAGTGGTTCCAAACATTCCATCCCCTCTTCACAAAGAATGAACTGTGTGATACTGAACACATGCCCTGTCCATGATTTATAAAACACTAACAATACATGAGGGGCTTCACAAAAGTTACTACCATCTCTGTCTGCTTGAGGATGCCGATTTTTCTGTTGATCCTTTTTATTTGCTCTTTTAAAGTATTATAAATCATGTTGTATCTCTTGTTACCTCTTGTACGTGAGCCTATAGTGTTGACAAGCCAGTGTCAATGGTACTCAGGGCGTCATTGATAACGTCAATAAATCTAGGTACAAACCGGCCGTAGGGGCAGTCTCACCACTGTATACATACTGTCTGCAAAAACTGTATCTACATGTGCCGAAGGGTAGAGAGGTTTGTTTCATGTAAGTGACCTCACCTTGCTTTATAGAAAGACAGGGTGGCTGATTTTTTTCACACTGTTTAGAGATATACTATACAAGTACCGGTAGTTAAATTCTGATATTGTACTCTGAGTTGGGTTTTAAAATGTATCATTTCCTACATTTTATCTTTGACTGGGCTAGGGAGGGAGATAGGGAGATGCTTCCTTGCATGCCTATATATTTAGGTTGTGGGCCATTTGAGGGTATTTATCATAGAAAAAAATACCCGGTGATCATACCCCACGTGCGGGTTGTAGCATTGCCCTGAGTCCGTCTGCGGGTTATATGCGAGATGCGGGCTATACGTTAGAATTTATGGTATCAAGAATCTGCAAAAATGTTGACGTCCTTAGATTTCCTGACCGTGTTACCCGAAACACACTTGTGTTTTTTGGGAAACAGAGAAGTTCAAACCAGTTTCTAGTCAGGTCTAGATGTAGAGCGGTCCTGTGGTATTAAACGCCCACTTGTTAAAACTAACACAGACCTAGATATGGCCGCGTTATAGACCTTTATGACGGTTAGTACCATAGAGGTGTGTATAGCACCCGGTATAGCAGCGTCGTATGTCTATAGCGATAATTCTGGTGGCTCCATGTGCACGTCCATTAGTTCTGTCCTCGGAATTGCTCGTGAGATCCAGCTTGGTACTCACATACACCAAAACTTGCCAGGAGCAAGCTACGTTCCGAGAGCAGAACCAAGATCTCACGAGATTGCTGGTGTCAGTGTAATGAGAGTGGTCGTGGGAACAAGTCCACTTCCGCTTCATCGTTATATCACATCCTGATGGAGTAGGGTATCAGGGCCAACACCCACGTCATCAACTATAATACATGTGAAATATCCTCTTCCTCCATACAGTCATGAGCAATATCAATACTTAACCCTTTAAGGACCGCACTTTGCCATGATGTGATATGGCTTTTATCGGCATGATACATTAATGCATCCCTGGCGAGGAACTCACCATGCAGGCCCGGGTCACTAGGACTGCATTCAAGCATCGTGCCCACCCTACGGGGCGATGCACTCCCGAACGGTTGGCATACGATCCATGTCTGAGAGTTGTGAGTATGTTAGTCGAAGTATACATGTGGCCGGCTGTCGATCAATGTCAACAAGCTCTGGTATGTACTGGCAGTATACTTTAATAGTACAATCGATTACCTGCAGGGATAATGAAAACAAGAGTACTCCATGTAGTGCTTACCGATTATGTAAATTATTAATGGTAATATCTAGTGTCAGCGCACATAGCCATAGATCCATGGATACAGGCCAACCCTGCTCTACTAAAGAGTCGGGGACTAAGGTCTGAGTCGTCCTAGGCAGGTTCAAACCATTTCCCCCACTGGACCAAGCCTATACTTCTACAGGGTTATGGCATAGACACGGTAGATTCACCTAGAGTCAACCACATACCTTGAGATGTCCACCTCAATGTTAGAGTCATTCATGCATCATAACCCCTCGTTTTGTGTATCACAGTTCACTTTAAGTGTTACTCTTTCCAGCAAAAGACAAATAGAGACAATACCATACATGGATAACTACATATTAAGGTGGACATCTCCGGGTAGATCGACCTAGAGTCAACAATGCATTTGTATAACCACTGCCCCACAAATCCACAAAGTCAGGACAAGAAGTGATACATGTAACACCGAGTCGAGTTACATGCCACAATCCGATAGAGGTTTACTATTAGGTTTATTGGCCCATAATCTCAGTGTAACAGTAATCTGTTGTGGATTAGTACTAACAGTGGATTAACCTACTCTACAGAGACCAGTTTATCAGTATGACGCTACTCCACCACAGCTGTATCTGTGTGATTATGTACTCTGGGGATTACACCTAGATCTGCACCTATCTACCTCCACTATCAACCACGTGTATCAGAAATCTGGGATACTTAGTCTATTTCACCTCAGATGGGAAACATTTGTATACTCCACAAATGCTATGAGTTATGGGCCCCACACATACTTTATGGGCCCGGCAAATGCTTAATTTTGGGTGCCACAAATGCTTAATGTTGGGTGCCACAAATGCCTTTTTGGGTGCCACAAATGCTTCATATGCTGGTAAGGTACCCTCCACGACACATTTGCAGCACCAGCATTTGCGAGATCCAACTATCCAGAGCTGCATTCGAGCACTATAGGCACTAGTACAAAAAAAAAGAAAAAAGTATCATACATGGGGTAGATACACTCTTAAATAGCTGCAATGATACACGAATGCCTTTTGACTCACCAGTCTGGTAGAATCAGAATTTAAGTAAAACACGATAACGGGAAGAGAGGATGGATATTCCCTGACAACTGGTTGAGTTTCTGTGTCATATAGCTGTGGTAGACCAGTCACCCCATCTAGTATAGACACTATAGCATTGAGTCACTACTTTGTCATCTATATCCCCACCCTATAGAAAACACAGACCAAGACCTAGTAAACCACCCCTCATTCTTGTGGTGTTTTTAGAGCCCACATGCTCCACTTGTGTGACCTTGTATAGAATGTTAACCTGATACATCGCTCCTTTTGTACGTATAGGTGTACTGTAACTGTTCATAAATGCCTTCTTTTATACTTTTTGAAACTAAATGTCTGCCACTTTGCATAGGTTACAATGTATTGTGAGGATTTCCGTATACCGGGTAGGTTATTTTTAATATCATCCTAGATTTTGGTGTGTGTAATGATTACACACTCTCTTCCAAATCGGAAGCGAGATATCAAAATGTACACGTTTACAAATAAAAAATGACAAATTCGTTTCTATAATTTATTTATTTATTATTATTATATTCTATAGATTGAAAAAAAAACTGTTGTTAGAAGTACAAGTAAGGAACGTCTGCCCAGGAACTCGCAACTAACATTTTAGATGAGTAGAAATAGAAAAAAAATCACTTGGTTAAAAAGTAGAACTAAATTAAGTACATTGTACTATAGTAAATAAAGTAAAACACTTTATGATAAAAGAAACTCACAGGGAAAGGAGTTTGTCTGGAAAGCTTAAAGCTCCAATTCCTAACAGCTGCAATCCGTCAACATACACCATAAGAAGGGCATAAACAACGAAACAATATAACAGAAAAAACGGATCTTTGCTAACAAACAAAAGAGTTTGTCCAAAAGCTCACCGACCTCCTTATAAACTCCAGTCTGGACCCTATCAGCGTCTAGTGGGTCACGTGACGTGACGGCGTGAAATGTCGTCTGACGCTCCGGGAAAAGTGGCGGCAAATAAACATTCCAGACTGCCCGTCGCAGACGACTTTTTTTTTGTTCAAGTTAAATTTGTTTGTTCAACTACTTTGGTTGGGTTTTGTGTGTATTGATGTGGTAGGCATTCATTCCATCGTGGGAGGCTAGGGAAGGACTCCGTGTTGTTTTCTATCTTTGAACTTTGAATGAGTCATATTTCGGTGCTTTCTTATGAATCATGCAATAATAATGGAATGAAATTAGTTTTGGTTTCGATGCAGTCCTAGATAAAACTAAACCATCCCAGGATTAATAAAAGGGAGGAAAAAATCACTCCCAAAGTCACTCAATTTTCTGATGGTTCTGGGCACATTTCTAGGCGTTGGCACGAGCCCAACTCTTTGGCTGTGACTGATTTCCCAGGCTTCAAACAGTTGTGATGGTCCCCTTATCGGGTGCACGAGGTACCACAGAATGTGAGCTATGTCGTCAATTTGCCGGCCACGTGGCTTTATTAGTAGCAGCCTCCCTTTATCAGACTTCAGAGCCGACCAGAACCCAGAACCAGAACCGTGGAGGAGGGGTATGGGTTGTCCAAACCTTAGGTATATACTACATTGTATCAGCAGAAATGGTGAGTTTTCTTTGTGTGTGAGAAGTTTTGACTTTAATCCAGGGGTCAGAGAGAAGAACAAAATTATATATTGGCCTTCAAACTAGCGTTTGGACCCTTGGCAAAGTTTGCAGAACAAGAGTAGGGATTTGGCTCATGTTGAAGACAAACTACCGGTATATCATGTTGAATGTGCCTTTAAAGATATCTTTGGAACCCCCATGCAGTATGGGTAGGTGGGGAATTACCTTAAAGTACAGTACAATGAAATAAGGCCTAATGGCGCTTGAAACATCCATAATCTAGGTATAAAATGTGGAGATTATATTCCCCAAAAAATGCATACCAGATAATCATCTATATTCTGTGGCACAGGTACAATGTGTATCCCCAGCTCACCCGGAATCAGCTTGGAGAGTGCCTAGGCCCCCCCGGGGGGACTGGTCCCCGGGGGGGGGCACTGACTATATGTGGGTCAGTGGCAACTGCCGCGGTACCGCCCCACATCCTCTTACTAGGGGGAGCTGAGGGGGTCACTGACCGCCCCTCCTTTTCCATACTAAGGAAAATTCTAGGAGTGACCGCCCCCCTAAACAGGCCAAATTAAATCATAGCCCACTGCTTTCATCCCATTTAAGCATCAGGTGCCAGACATAACTATGGCAAACTTACCAATTAGCACCATATAAACAATCAGAAACATGTATGTGCCCCTATATTGCTGTATATACACAAGACACCTTTATCCAGAAAGCAGGGGAGGGGGTCACCACCCTTCCTTTTAACCTTGAGAAGGGCTGACCGCCCCTCATTTTCATCCCCCCTGTAAACCCACCGCCACCGCTCCTGAGAGAGGTGCGGCAGTGGTTATCCAAAACATACTTGAGTGCCCCCCCCGGGGACTGGTCCCTCCCCTGGAGGTGACCTTTTGACCTCTGTCTGCCTGGAGGACGCCCAGGAGCCGCCCTGACCACGCCCAGCCCTCCTCCAGGGTGAGTCCTGATGGCGTTACCATGGTCACACCCTGTATGGGGTACAAAGGGTCTAGTTCCTGGAGCATTTCCTGGGAGTTGTATCTAGGTGGTCAGGATGCCTTACCTACTCCTAATGAAATCTGTGCAGTATTGTAGTCAATTGTGCATTGACCGATGGTGAATGATGCGAGAGATTCAAGCATTGAATCCAGGAAATTAAGTTCTATCGTTCTTCAACACCTTAACATTTTCCCTGGTAATATTTCAGGGGTTTAAATTCTAAGGGCGATAAGAACCACTTTCCATGAGCCTCTCTTTCAATATTACAGACTTCTCTCCACCTTTCACCTTAATTGAACAATGTTAAGGGTTAACGCCAGTTATTCTACATATATCTATCTCAGTATCTGTCACACGGCAGCCCTGGCATGTTACATGTACATGAGCAGCTCCCCTCCCTGACGGAGCTGCTCGGGTTGG
The DNA here is from genome assembly GCA_947462335.1 of Harmothoe impar. Taxonomy (NCBI): domain Eukaryota; kingdom Metazoa; phylum Annelida; class Polychaeta; order Phyllodocida; family Polynoidae; genus Harmothoe; species Harmothoe impar. The sequence goes on along the minus strand of OX381713.1, from coordinate 20,763,806 downwards.
GGAGTGTGGGGTGTACTGTAGAGGTTGTGCCCAGGTGTGAGCCGTCAGGTGTCAGGGTGTGGGTAGAGTGGGAACCCAGCTGGTGGTCCATGACACGCCGTGCCACCCCACATACCTGGGAAAATACTGAGAAAAAAATTGTCGGTAGGTCGGATTTTTGAAATTTAAATTTTTACTTTTTCCCCCTCTTAAGCATGAAAGTATAAGCCAGCTTCTCCGAAGACCCTAAAATTGACCCAAAAAGGGTAAAAATATGAAAAGTTCTTCAAAGGGGCATAAAAAACCTAGGGTCGCCCTGTTTCCTGAAACAAAGCCATTTTTTGGGCCTAGACAATGAGCAGAATGTACCCATGGATGATAGGAACTGGGGTAAATGAAGACAGGAAGATCTACCTACATACCTGCTGCAGAAGATAAATTTCCAGGAATATTAATGCACTCACCTCTTGTTCGTTTTCAAGACATTTAATATGGATGTATCAGACCCGAAAGGTATCAGAAAGCAACCATTTTGACATATACGATATTGAATGCACCATAATTTAAAAACTATTCTGGCATATAATTATGACACCATAATTTAAACTCCTTTGTTTCATGGATAAAAAAATGAACCACCGTTTTAACATCAACCATGGCCTGACCTACTGCTCTTAATACCGAATTAACATCGGGTAAAAATAACAGAAAATATCTTAAATTCCTGATACTGTATTAAACTGTATTAGAACGGCTTTCCATACATACCCGTATCTAACGTGTATGCCCTACCCCTATACCCTGGTGGGACTATCAGGAGGTCATCAGGTCCTCAGGTACCTGGGTCTGTGTACACGTGTAGGGGTGAGCTACTGCAGGTGTACCCAGTATCTAGTACTATACCCACACACAGCTACATACCTACCCCCTCCTCAAACCCTGGAGTTACTGGTAAGAGTATCTGTAAGACAAGGAAACTGTTTTCTGAAACCCAGTATTATATTGATATTTGGATTATGGATCCATATGTGTGAAAAGACTGAGAACCCTTACCCAGTATAATGGGTTTAAATCAGAAAATTTGTCCTGGAAGATCATGTTGTACGGTATGACGGCTAAATAAAATGAAAATGAAAATGAAAAAGAAGAAAGGTATTACAATTAATGTATAGTGATGGAAGTATCTACCATGCAGACTAGATGTGGGATATCATATGCAAGTGAATTCTAAATTCATTGTAGTACATATTATAACTGGGAAAATGATATGGTTTCCAACCCACCCCAACCCCTTGATATGTACCCCGTGATTTATACAAAGCCACCGATTTGGGACGAGCATGCTATCTGTGCATACCAGGTGCACTTTAATAATATGGCCTGTGGTTTCAGCACTTATTCACTATACCGAGTACACCATGTGTATAAGTATTACGGCACACCAGTTCATATTTAATGTACCTGTGGTATGCACTGTGGGTGTGGGGTGTCATGAATAATGCTCCCCTTAGAGTCACAGCTACCGTAAAGTCTCAAGTGTTACACACACTACTGGTACAATTTGTATATGCAAACCAACCCCCAGGGGCAGGTTATGTAAAGGATAACACACAAGTAACTGAATCTCTGAAAAAAAACACACACAAAAACACAACAGCCTCGCTGGAAGTGTACAATGTGGTACAACATGTACTACATTTCTAAAGTAGCCATTGTATAGTTACTAGTAGACACTAAGACACATCAGTCAACGCACGGGGTAACTGCAAGATGTGGGTTATACGCGAGACATTAGTTTAATACGGTAAGCACATACATTGCAACACACTGCTATACCGCGCAGTGCTCTTGTGTCAATAATGCATAGCAAACAGGTCAATATGGGGGAATAATCTTGAATAATCTACTCTCAGTCTCACACCTTTGTAGCTGTGACCTGGGTGAGTGCTATAAGTGAGACTTGTAGCTATCATAATTCCTCTGGATATATAGATACATTACCATGATATGTAGAAAAGCTTACCCTAAAAGTACTGGTGTATAAAAACAGATGTGACTTTTCATACTGTTGAGGGAGTTCATGAATATAATAATCTCAGGCCAACATGTCAACCTCCATATTAAATTTCCCAAGATTCAATTTCATGTTTAAATGCAAATTGGTGTCTCAATAGGCCAGCCCCTCCTTGCTTAGATAAGTTTATGCTCCTAATAAAATCACAACCCCAGGATTTCCCTTCAACCTTGTGTCCCATTGGCCAGCACTATTTGTGTAGGGCATCAGGCGATGCAGCACTTATTAGCTCTCTCTCATTACTCTCACAATTGAGAAAGAGAAATAGTTTTCTAACACATTCCAAGGATTACCCAGAGATATAACAACACTACTATGTCAACACTAACCCTTTAAGAGCCACATGATAATTTAATGTGTTATGTCGTTGGTCGACATAATGTATGCCTGTAGCCCTAGCTGGTCTACAGACATACAATGATGCATCATGCCAACTCCGTGGGAGTGTATCAATCAGGCCCGTAGGGTCAGCTTGATGCATCACGTCGATAGCCCTGGCATGTCACTCGCCCGGGCTGCATTCATGCATCATGACGACAAAGGGTCATGATGCACTAAAGCACTATTCAGCCCTAAAAGCTTAGCCAACTGTTGTGCCTGGACACAAAGTAACACAGCAGGACCCCTTCACCTGTGTTTACACTGACCTTCAGCCCCTGCCCCGGGGCCATGTTGCATCATTGAAGCTGTTGTTGTTGGCCGACAAGTCACTCATTATGGGATATATGCCAAAAAGTGGCTTTCTTCTAAGACTTCATTGCAAGAAGGGCGGCACTGAGCTGAATCTGGGCGTGGAAGAGATTGATCAATGAAAGCACCATCTGCAGTGCTCAAATGTAGGCTTGATGAGAGGTATTCTTGCTGGTGGCAGTTGACAGAATGGCTGGCTTGATGTCTTGGTATTTGCAGCCTAGACTGATATGGCAGCATTTCTGAAGTTGCCTTCTGCTTTTAAAGTCACAACATTGCATTGCGAATTGCTGATTACATAGTTAAAAAAGCAAATCATATCTGAACCCTCACACCTAAGCAAACTTCAGATTCTTGAATGAAGGTCCATGTATAATTTGTCATTTGATTCTCCACAGAGAAGTATACCTGAACACATTCTGGGTCAGTCACATCCTGAAGAATACCCCCAAATTCCTTCTACCCTTCATAGATAAAACATTCCTACATTTATCTGAGACAAAGAGCCCCTGTGTACTACCAGAACACTTAGCTGCATGCTCTTTGATGAGAGGCACAGACTGAGTCAGTTACACGTCCTGGTACCTGTGATCATGGGGTGTGAACAGATAGCACAATGTGGCCCACCTGAGGGATCCTACACACAGCCTGGGGGACCTGACTGTTAGTGGTCTGCTTGAGGAAGTACTTGTATTAATAATACGATATGCCCACAGGTTGTCTATGGTTGGCACAGGCTTTAACTGAACAGCAGTTAAATTAAGTTAACATTAGATGGCCCCACTGTTCCATTTGTTAAGCGATATATAGGTGGCAGCATCTTATGTTGAAAGATGGGGGAATACCCGGGATTAAGCGGTTTGTACATTGCAGACTAGATGACGCTACACTTGATACAGTGGGGCCATCTAATGTTCAAAGATGTGGGCCTTCCTCTATGATGCTTCAACATGATATATGTTTATACAGACCCCTTACTGGCTACGCCAACTAGTTGAGCATGCTTCTTAGTTAAAGCCTGTGATTCAGATAGTTGGCTCTTTTCTGACTTGTTATGTAAAACTAGGCTACATACTTATGGTATCCAATGCAATGTCAATCTGAGACAACACTAGATCACCACTAATCTACATAATGCTATTTAATGGATGAATTCCTTTTAAATGTCTGGGTTCAATGGTTGGTGAGCGTGCTCGGTTTATGGTTGAATATAAGATGGTAGACGGTTGGGATTTATAAGTGCAAGTTCTTTGACCCATGCTCAGCAGTAAGTAGTCCGGTTTGGGATTGGTTAGTGTGAGATAGTGGCAGAAGGGGTTTGGTCCTAGTGACTGAGTGGTGCTGAGGTCGGGGTTAGACTTAAGTTCAGCTGTAGATAGGTCAGTATCTTGTCTCCCCTACCCGTCAGCCCCTGACATCAACACCTGAGGCAGGTGAGTAATGATGAGGCCTACCCTACCCCCCTCACCCTTAACCCAGGGACATACCATTAACCCTTATATCCGGGTCTCATATACCAAGGCTATACCATTAACCATTAGACACCAAAGCTGTCCTTATGACCCTTCTTATTTCTATGCCAAGGTGATAACATATGCATATATCGAAACTATACCATCAAATGGTATGCTAAAGCCGGTACGATTAGCCTCTTGTATCATCCCATCTCAATACTGCAGTCTTGTTGAGGTATTTGAGGGAAGCCTAAGCATAGGGAGGATAGGGATCTAGTGAAAGGCGAGTCTATCTTTACCCTACTCGTCCAGGATATAGCACCCACTTGAATACAAAGCTCTACACCCGACATAGAAACCTGTACCCTCTCTTTGTCATTGTGTTCTGTCGTGGGTGAAAGCCTCAGAGAGGAGGAGCATCCAAATTTCAAGTAGGGAATAATGGCCATTTCCTGTAATGTGTAAGCTATTTTAATACTCTATGTATAATATGGAGACCGGGTCTGAGAAGATAAACACTAATACTGCTGCTTTGAGAGATAAATGTGTGGAAACGTCATATGTTCAGTGCAGGCAGGATGTATGCCTTTAATTACCAGGTCATAACATCTCAGCAATGGAGGAAATACATACGTTAATGTCTGTGGGTGGTAATTATCATTATGGATGTTAACGTCGTTTTGCAACGGTGCATCTGGTTGTAGTTTAACTCTTCATAAAAGACACTTTTCATTCATGTAGTGGGAATACAGCAGCATTTCCATATTATGGGTATTTTCTATGGGTGGCATGTACACTATCTCTGTGTGGTATCAGTATCATGACCCAAGACGAACCTGCATGTAGTATGCCCCAACCACAGGCTGCTGTGTCCGCTATCTGGGGCTTATCGTTGACAGAGGGAGCCGACAGGTGGCATGGGGGGTAATGGATTGGACGTATAGCAGTGTATTACTCTAGCATCTCACACCTCGCTGATGGCACCAGACTTCAACACTGCCTTTATACTGATGATAGGACATGTAATAGATACCCCACGAGTAATTGAGTGTATGTGGTGAAAGCTCAGCCACAGCTAGCATTAGTTGGGTTCAGAAGGGGGTCACCTAGAGTATAGAGAATCGACCTCTGAGTCGCTCACAGCAATTTCAATATGATATCCAACTGTATATCAATTAATGTAACATTATGTCATATAGACCGGTTTGGAGGGCAGATGGTATATACGACAGCACAGATAGAGTAATCAGATCACGTGAGGGGAGTACAATGATTCCACCAATGGGAATAAGTGCTGATATCTAGCCTGGGCACCTGCCTGGTTTTGTCATGCTAAATGTGCATTGTAGCCATAAGGGATTAGGGCCAGGGGAATTCCCACTCAATAAATTCTTGATTTTCAATTTCAATGGCACTCCTATACGCCTATAGCAGATGTTACATGCCTGTGGAATACTCCCTTGGGACTATGGCCAGTCTATGGTAACCACAGAGAGCTGCTAATGCCCTTTCAGCTTGTCTCCCCCATCCTGTGTTACATTGTAGCTGACCATAGAGCCTACCTTTAATCAGATTAAGGTCTATTTTAGGGTGCTTATGGGACAGGTACAGAGAGGGCGGCAGGTACCTGGAGGTGGGGTAAGGTTAGGTAACCCACATACCAGGAACCAGCGGGAGGTTGAGGTGTAAACCCCTCAGGTATGTGGTAAAGTGGTGGTCAGTCCTCCCTGCTGACCACCTCCTTTACCATTGACACCCCTGTCCCGACAGGCCCCAGACTGGAGACTGCACACAGGTCTATCTAACCCTTTAAGGACTGCATCTTGCATTAATGTGCTTTGTCGTTATGCTGCAGGAATGCAGCCCTGGCGAGTCAACTCGCCAAGGCTGCATTTATGCACAATGCCGACCCTTTAGTAGTATAATATTATCAGCTCCGTCAGGTCGCCAGGGCTGCATTTACACAAGATACAGAGCATATTAAATCCATTAACACATTATGCTGCCCTCATAGTGTTAATATATACTCTAAGGTACCTTGGGAAGTACTCAAAGGTACCTGGAGGAATGCTCTAGGGTACTTGACATGTACATGTGTAGCCCTCCCCCTCCCTCACCTCATGTGCACACTCTACTCCAGGCTTTCACTTCCTCTAAAAATAATTAGCACTTTTCCTATGGTGTGCCTCTTGATCCTGGTTATCCGTGCTTTTGATACTCAATTCAAGGTTTCTTTTATATATTTTCCTTCAGTTTCTATTTCTAAATATGCCTTATACTCCCTCTGTCCTGGCCCTATTGCTCTATTAATTATGTCTTGCCTTTCACCCAATGGCAATGCCTGTAAATGCTTTGCCTTCCTATTTCCTACCTCATCCTGCCCTGCTCTGCCAAGACTTACCCTGTCCTGTCCTGCCCTGCCCTGCCTTGCCCTGCCCTACCCTACCCTACCCTACCCTACCCTACCCTACCCTACCCTACCCTACCCTACCCTACCCTACCCTACCCTACCCACCACAAGTATACAAATACAGCTGCTGGTAAATGTACAGGTAGTGAGTGACACACTCGTGTCTCAAAGAGACCAAAAACATGCCTCCCCTAACACAAACAAGCATTAGCACCTTGTGGGCGTTTTGCCAGCGCGTATGGATATTATTATTGTCATTTTACCTTGGGTAAGGAGACCCAGTCGGCCACTTATGGCTGTAGTATTCATATTACTGTACTGGAGGAGGACCGTGGAGGTAGATGTGGGGGGGGGGGGGGGGGGGGTCTGTGCACTACGACTCCTTCTGTCTGAGTGCCAACACGTGGTGGACCAGGGTCAGTGTTGTCGTAGAGCTAGGGACACATGTATGGAGGTTCTACGGGGTGTCCTGTGTTGTTGTAGGGACACATGTATGGAAACTCTAAGGGGGAGGTCTGGGAGTTCTATGTTGTTGTAGGGACACATGTATGGAGGTTCTACATATGCATACAATTATAAATGCAGTGCTGATGAGTCAAATATACTGCATAAATACTATATATGCTGTCCTTAAATGGCTAATATAAAGAAGGAGTAAAACCATTTTGAAAACATAGTTTTGGATGCTGTATAATTCAAAACCATAATTCTGGCCAAGGACTAACTTTAAATGTTCAATAGATATTGATTCTAACTTGCCCCAGTGTATAGACTACAGGTGACTGCCAGGCTAAAGTTCCAGGCACACAGCTGAAATATTCAAAGGAATTTATTAAAGTGCTTCAGTGTCATGATAAATTTAATGGTACTTAAAATGTGGAGGTGTCGTTTAGCTTAGAGGGGATGCAGCGCTGACATTCAAATAGTAAATACAATAGGGTTGCTTTAATATCCTGTGCACTGTAAATGCTAACCACAGTTTAACATGTGGGAACTGCTTTGAACTGAGTCCTCCAACACCGGTTCTACTTCATGCTCTAATAACTTCTTGTAGTGGAAGCTCTAGACCTACATGAGTCTGTACCAGTAGTACTACATACAAATGTACACGTATTCTAGCCCATATAGGGTATCCTGTTCCTCTATACTATAGTTCTATACTCCTTCCACTTAAAGGTAAGGGTCCTCATTGAAGACAACAGCCATTTTGCCCCTGTTGCCCTTCCCAAGTGTGCGGTTTAATACAGGAAGAAAAACATACTGATATATAATAGAAACGAAAAATGTACAAGCAGAAGAGGCCTGATCTCCACAGGCAATCTCCAACATAATGAACATGGTCCATCAAGACCTTACCTACCAGTAGTAGGGCATATTGCATGAATAACACACACTAGCAGTGTGTTCTTATACTACAGTATAGACTTACTCAGGAATGTGGGACAGGGGCTGAGGGGGATAATCCGGGTAAAAATGTGACCTGTAGTTGTACTGTGGGGGATGGGGGTGGGGCTGGGGGGGGGGGAGGGTGGCTCCTCTGTGTATGGTGGTGGTGTGTGGCTCCTGTGAAGGCTGACTCACTCTGACAACAAGTGGTAGTGGGGACTGCTATATAAAGTGCATACCAAGTGTGTATATGTTTATAATTATATGTATATTTAGAGACAGGCAGATGTTATCTGTTCACTTATTAAGAAGCCATCATGAGACTTTTGACCTCATCATTCTAATTTGAGAGAACATATCTGTGAGGTGTGAAGAAGTCTACATCTTTTTCATAGTATATTTAAAAAAATACTCCTAATAGTTGAAGACATCTGGTACGTCTAAATGGCATATCTTGAGGGTATGATTACGTGGGATTTGTTCAATATACTTTTAGATATTGTGTTTTTTTAAATGTCAAAACAAATGCATATTTCCCTCTTAATTTTTCTCCTGTTACCCATAAGCCATCCAATGCCGATATGATGTCAGTTGATGAATCGTGAAGTGTCAATGAACTCTTATGTGGCGCTATGCATTGCAATGATAGAAAATGACTTTCGAGGACAATAGACTACAACCTTGTTCTTGAAAGGATCCATGAATTCAATCACATTTAGGTGTCTTTATTGTATAATGAAATATGTTTAATGCTGCAGTTTTATAACATGTTCATCTTTTCTGCCCATACAGGTGCTTCCTCCTCGTGGAGTGCCCGGCTGCTGCTGACACCTTCACTACTTCTACTACTACTTCTACAACTACTAACATGTTCAACCACATTCGCCGAGGTCACCCCAAACACAGGCAATGAGGGACGCGCCTTCTTCAACGCATCCACAGCGTCCGTAGCCACCCTCCGAGGGGCGCTGAACTTAACCGGACATACGCTGTTCAGCTTCCGGACATGTTCCTCCGGGGTTCTTGTATCACAAACTGGGGCCTCCGGTGACAGGATTACCATTATGGTCACCACGGAGGGTGGCTTAACCATGTCCTGGGTAACCCGGGACGGGGTATCAGACTCTGTGAGCCTCATGAGAGGCGGTAGCAGCAGCACGGGGAACCAAGGAGTTACGAGTAGTTCCCCGTCCGCTGCTGCCGGTGCTACGACTGTGGGGTTTTCCAATAACCAGTGGTACACGGTGGATTTGAAGTACCTTCTGGGGAATATTAAACTACAAGTAGAAGCGGGTTCCCGCTCATTGGAATCGGTACTCGTATCTAATAGCACCTACCGGAGATACTTATGGGATCTGGATTTATCCGGAGGTGCCGCGGGTTTGAGGGTAGGGGAGGGGTTCACAGGGTGTATAGAACAAGGAACAGGGATACAATTCGACACACCCGATACGACGGGGGAGAATGTACAGTGGGGAAAGTGCCCCATAGAAGGACTCAGAGGATGTGGTGAGTACAATTTTCATTCATACAAATTTCATAATAATGTTGACTGATTCATGATTCAAGCAGTATTTCTGAAACATGCTATCAAACATTGACACACCTGAGATTTTAATGTTAGTAAAAATCTGTTGAATATCTTTGAGAATCACATGTGTTAGCAGCTAAGGTCATATTCTTGGTGATAATGTAGAAATGAAGGTTAGCAAACTCAAAGATGTTGCTACGATACCGATTTTCGAAAAGTCCCATTTCTTGCTTTGAATGGCCAAGTAAAATTGAATAGGAAATGTCAGATGCATAACTATGCCATGAAGAGAGGAACCATAAGCAGACCAGCATTCTACATAGGAGGAATTCCTCCCAGAGTCCTATCTCACCTGTACTTTCCTGAATTACCAATGTGCCAAAGGTAGGATATAATTATAGTGGCCCCTGCTGGTTTATGGATGAGCCATTAGGTTAAGTGTTTAACTAGACAGGTGGGCATTGGAGGGTGGTGGGGGTGAGGGGGTCAGAGACAGCAGGGGAGATCACAATGGGCCTATGGCGCTCACACCAGCCGATAACCACACTGACCACTGTGGCGTGCGGTGCTGGCTAAACATGGTATCATAATCCATCCAGGCTTTCCTGATGGTATTGTAGAATCATCAAAACAGTATTGAATGATTTCAATTCGGAACTTAACTATAGGGTTCAAGACAAAGGACTGTCACATGTGCTTTTTATGCAGGCTAGTGGTCTAAAAATCTGAAAATAAGTTCTACATATACAAAGGCATGAACAAAACATGACAACATAAACCTAACCGAATGGTTATTTGAATTTCCTGCTGTAGTTATGGCACATGGTCTAAAAATAACACATTCATTAATGGTACAAGTATACGGAAGGGTGGGGTTATGTCGTCTAATGTCTAACACCCAGGGCTTCTAGATGTACCATAGAACATTTACAGAGGGGATTTCCCGCTGACAATGGTTTCCGCTACCATGGTAACGGTCTCACCTGCCACATCTACCTGACCTGACATCCTGCTGGGATCACACCATGCATGGGGTGGTCAGTGGACAGGTGGGGTGAGGTTAGGTGCTAAAGGGTTGGGAAGTAAGGGAGGAGGAACTGGGCAGGTGGCCAGGGTCTCGTATGTCATGAAGGTAGTTCATATACCAAGGTGATATAGCAGGGGTTTGATAGGGCAAGGTCAATGGCAATAGTAGGAGCAATAGCAGAGGGTAAGAGGCAATGGCAAGGCAATAGTAGAATGCAATGGTAGAGGGCAGGAGGTAATAGGTAATGGCAAAGCAATGGTAGAATACAATTGTAGAGGGTAGGAGGCAATAGGCAATGATAAAGCAATGGTAGAATGCAATGGTAGAGGGCAGGAAGCAATAGGCAATGACAAAGCAATGGTAGAATGCAATGGTAGAGGACAGGAAGCAATAGGCAATGATAAAGCAATGGTAGAATGCAATGGTAGAGGGCAGGAGGCAATAGGCAATGATAAAGCAATGGTAGAATGCAATGGTAGAGGGCAGGAAGCAATAGGCAATGACAAAGCAATGGTAGAATGCAATGGTAGAGGACAGGAAGCAATAGGCAATGACAAAGCAATGGTAGAATGCAATGGTAGAGGGCAGGAAGCAATAGGCAATGACAAAGCAATGGTAGAGGGCAGGAAGCAATAGGCAATGTCAAGGCAATGGTAGAAGGCAAGGCAGTTGTAGAAAGCAGGAGGCAATGGAAAAGCGCAGGTGACAGAAGCCTGAGAAGGCAGGAGGCAATAGTCGAGGGCAATAAGCAATGACAGGAGGCAATGGTAGAGGGCCATAAGAAATGGCAGAAGGCAATAAGCAATGGCAGAAGGCAATAGTAGAGGGCAGTAGACAGTAATGGGAATGAAGCAATGGCAGAAGGACAGGGAAAAATTGCTTCCATAGGCAATGGGACAGGGCAGTGGTAGAAGGCAGAAGGCAATGGTAGAAGACAGCATTGAGAAGGCAATGGTAGAGGACAGCATTGAGAAGGCAATGGTAGAGGACAGCAGGCGGAAGGCAATGGTAAAGGGCAGGGGGCAAAGTTATAAACCAGAGGGCAGTGGTAGAGGTCGGGAAGCAGAATGTATTGGTAAGGAGGGGGCATGTTAGAAGGCAAATGGCAATGGTATAGGGCAGGAGGTAAGAGGAGACAGCATTCCAAAACGGGGAAAGAGAGGTAAAAGTCATGAGCCGGAGCAGGAGGCAACAACAGAATGACTGAAGGCAGTGGTAGACTCAAATATAGGAACAACTGAGAGGTCTTTGGATAATGATTCACTGGTCAATGAATTATCAGTATCAGTTATAACTTTGCACATACATGTATCTCAGAAAACAGGAAGGATGTAAAGAGGGCCAATGTTTTCATATTTACATAGATACATATGATTTCCCAATTTATCCCCCACCCTTCCAACCCTATCCCTGGGTACAGGTTATCACAGATATCATATTAAAAGCACCTTGTCAATGTATCCTGTATAGGATAGACTTCACAATCCAATATTCCAAGTTCATACAGCATTTAACATGGTTTCTTTTCGTTGATTGTCTTTCTCCGACCAGCCGACGGATACGGTGACGATGGTAGGTCTACTGTCTGTACAACCAGAGACGGAACAGTGTTTGGTGTATCCTGTCTTATGTATAGGAGAGCCACTTCTAATGAATGTAGCAGTCTCTGTCCCACCTCTCCCACACACCAAACGCTCCACTCTCACACAACTATATGATCCCCATGTATATAGGTCTGAGTTGAGAAAATTTCAACAAGTACTGATTGAAATTGATACAGCCTCTGTCCATCCTCTGGTAAGCTGGCCGCAACGCCCGCTCGCTAGTGAATCATCGCTGGCATCAGAGTTTCTGGGATGGCTCCTGGAACTACTACCATTGACTTTTGTATACTGTGAAAGTACTTATTTTCACGGGTTTAAATTTCCGCGGCTGATTGAAAATCGGCAAATTCACAGGTATTTATTCTATACTTAAGCATATAAAAATCCCGCGGATTTTTCATTTCCGCGAAAATATGTACCCAGCGAAATAAAGTACTTTCACAGTATATATATGGACTTAATGATAATAGTTCTTATGGTTGCAATCTCTGAAACTCTGGTTAAGCAATGGTTTGTGATTGTGGGTGAGGTGCTGCCAGCTTGCCTCCTATCCCACACAGTGACATCAATCGCATTACTCTCACACAACTCTCATCACCCTCATGTATTGAGTTTAAAAAGAAAGAAACACCGTTTGATCAAACTTATTTATTAAATTCTGTAGTTTTTTAGTATGTTAAAATATCTCAATGCCTATTTTCAATTTGCTGCCCATTTGATAAGATGAGCCTAACTTTTTTGAACTAATTCATCAAAATCCCATCCGTTAGTCCAACTTTCCCCCATACCATATTTGCCCACTGTCTCAGTTTCTATAAGGGTATATAAGTCAAGTAACCCACCCCATATACAGTGTATGCTGGTAATAAGTGCCCAACAACCAAAGTGGGAAGGGCCTTTACCCCCCCATCTTAACAGCAGTTGATAGCTGATGATTCACAGAATTAGTATTGAATTTTCCCATTTGATTTTGAACCTGATTAATTGCATTGGTAATGGTGCATGTTGTCTCTATAAATTGAGGAATGTCTATTCATAAATGTATTTTGTGCAATGTTTACTCTTCAATTTTGTATTCATAGGTAAATGTTGACATTAAACTCCTAACTGTTACTGTATATTGACTTCTTCCATACATGTGCTCACTGTGTGTGCTGTCTGAAACAAAATAATGCACCCAAAGTCTACTTTAGATGTTGACAGTCTTACTGTTCTGACCAAATCTGGGCAGGATTACCCCCTGAGTCCTCTATAGAGTTTGGACCCTCTGAATCACAGCCATTACTTGGAATTGGGGCCTCTGGGGCAAACCCCCCTTGCCTTTAATTTTAGCACTGCTGGGTGGTGTATTCAGTATGTCTCCAATTTTAAACCCTCAATGACGGTATGTCGCTATAAGATGACATGATCCACCAATGCAGTCCTGGCGAGTAACTCTCGGGCGCGGTATTGGTGCTGAGCGAAAGCCATTGTTTAAGGGGCCCTGTTTAAAGAGGTTCTTATTCCCAAGGGTGCTGGAATTTGATAACTGTCTGCTCTATCTTTGCATAGTTCTTTAAAGCACGCATTATATTGGATATGCCCTCTGTGTAACTTTTTATGTTAAAGACATGATTGTATAAAACTGACTGCATCCTCCCCTCCAATATTGTATTTTCATATTGTGTTACCTTCATATCGTTTTACCAATAATACTATAAAGTTACCTATACCTATTATTAATATTTAAATTAAATCGATAAGATTCAATTAAACTTAAATCATCATTACAAGTACATGGCACACCTAATGAAAAATCATAATATTTAATAGTCACTAGCAGAACTTAATAAAACATGAATTAACTCCGAGAAGTTTGAAAACAGATCACTTTTGCACTACCTTGTGTAGATAATGAATCATAATCATACAAGTAAGCCATATCTTAGTCTTAGTCTAAGTAAAAAGACTAGCTAATACATGCCGTAGTCCTATCTGATACCCGTAAATGCTCTGTGAGCCATGAATTAATTATTTTTAAAATCACCACAGTCCACAATTCTTGCAGTAGTATGAAACTATAGATTTGTGAAACGTCAATACGTTGTCAGCAGGTTATTGTACCTTATAGCGTGGTAGCCGAGTGCTGAAAATGCTCGGCTAGTAGTAATACATGTATGAGTAACAGTACATAACAAGGGGTTACTGCCGCAGTTCCTGTCCATAAGGGGATTCCTGCATTTAACTGTGCATGGTTCAGTTATTTGAGCATGTAATTTGCTAGGAGTGGGTGTATAGCAGGAAGTAACCATTTAGTTATGAACATTTGGAATTGGAGAGGACCCAAGCATTTCTCGTCCTAACGCGCTAGTACGTGGATGCATGGACACATGTATTATGCAATGTATACGTGAATGATTGGGTTTATTATTCTATTGTGAAATAGAAAAATTCAAATTAGTTAACTTTCCTATAGATGGCTAAATCCATGACTGACATATATTAAATTACTCAAATCGTTGCTCACAAGGCAAGGTAAAGGTGCCATAAATACAGTTAAAAAATATTTATTCAAGATCATTATTAAAGAGAATATACTATAAAATAGCAAAAAGGTCGCCACGTGTATCAAATTAAAGAAATATACAATTACATGTATATGATATTGTATAAAAGAAAACAAGAGTCAGATTATTATTGAGTTGCTATATCTCATTGATGTCATAACTCCACACTTAATAATCACTTAATACTTGAATATGGCTCTTGTATTGATAATTGTCCCTGTTCTCCTCCTGCCCCTACAGACTTACAACAGATCAACCCGTGCTACTCATTCCCGTGCCTCAATGATGGCACGTGTGTCGCCAACAGCTCAGACTATACCTGTAACTGCCCCGTATTCTTCAGTGGGGTGCGCTGCGAGAAAGACATAGGTAAGCAGAAACTTCCATTTTTATATGAATGTTGCGCATCAAGTATTTGAACTGTATTTCCCTTATTTCAGTGATAGCTGAGTCAAGTAATAGTATGTAGGTTGAGGGGGGGGGGGGGGGGTGGACATAATTTTATTTTAAGGTTTATGCAAAATGTACTGAGGCTCGATCTTTTTCTGTGGGTTGAAGGTGGGGGCGTAAAATCGGGAAAATATTATAAGAGCAAGAGATATTACCAAAACTGCTCTGGCTAGTGATAGGAAGGACCCCGCTTCGTGCTCCTAAAATATTAATAAAATTGGGGAAACCTCATTTTGGTAACCCAGACAAGTCTTGAGTTTGGGAAACAAAAGGCAAAATGTGTGTTAACCTTTAGTTCCCCCTTCCACACATAATATTTATATGCAAGTCGGTGTCAGATGACCCACTGTTCCCCTCCCTGTTCTTGATGGTGGGCTGCGTCTTCTTTGCTCCTCTCTTAAATCAATGGAAATGTAATATCAAGAAGCTAAGATGAAAAGGTGAGATAACAAATAATAAGGTGAGAATGGAAAATGACCACATAAATCGTGCTGTAATGTAGTTAAACGTAATACAATACGGGAAGCGAAGTGCTCTGTTCGGGTGATCACAGAGGGATATGGCGTCCCGGTCCGAAATAAGGATTTCACAAATTCTGGTTTGGCAATTAAACTGTCAGCAAATTGGTGAATTGGCCCATTGTGAAATGGATACTTTAGAACAACTGGGGCCTGGATCATCCGCGGGATTATAGATATATCATTGTTCCCATAAAAAGATACTGTTAAGATTACCCCGGTGAGAGAATAAACGTGTCCACTTATTTTATCATTTATCTTCTGTAAACCGTATGGATGTTAGAATGTACACTACTTATAGGATGATATGGTAGTCACGACAAAAGTCATGCATGAGGAGCTATTCCATAAAGTACCGTTACCTAAAACACCCGTGGTGACAAAAATAGCACATAAAAGTGAATTGGTTTTATCTGTCGGTCTCGCCAATAGATCGGTGATTTAGTATCTGTAGTATATAGGGGCCTTTGTCAGGCTCACCAACAGCTCATAGATCTATAGACAGCATTTGCCAGTCTCACCCAAAGTTCATAGATCTAGTATAGACAGCCTTTGTCAGCCTCACCAAATGTCCATAGATCTAGCATTGACAGTCTATGTCAGCCTCACTAATAGTTCAGAAATCTATAGTCATTATTTGTCAGCCTCACTAACAGCTTAGAGATCTATAGACACCATTTAACATGTTAGCCTCACAAAAGTCCATAGATCTAGTATTGACAGCCCTTGTCAGCCTCATCATCAGTTTAGCGATCTACAGCGATCCTTTCTCAGCCTCACCAATAGCTTTAATAGATGCTTAGTATAATGGAATGTAGCAGCATATATCAATCATTGGGAACTACTTTTTACGACTGTTAAAAAAGCATAATAAAACATTCTGCAATTGTACTCTTACCTCCTAGCTCACGTGATAGACAGATCAGTTGTGGACAACAAGTTTTACTGTTAAGTTCAAAGTTGCAAATCCGTCTAAACCTGATGAGAAAAGGCTATACCACAGCTGAGACTTAGCCTCACAAAATGATAACGTTTTAAACCCCACTCTCTAATCTAAGCCATATCAAGCTGAGAATCCTTACACCGACTCACTAAGAACTCGTCTCTCCTCTCCCAGGTTTACAATGCCCCCGATATTAAACCTCCCGGCCCAACCGCTTACGCCTTTGTCAGTAGTGTCAGCGGGCTTGAATGCACTATTAATAATACTATTACGCAATTGTCAACATGATGATGATGCAAAAATGCATCACAGCGGAGTAACTTGCTGCTTTCCCCGGTTTGCGGATGCATCATACTGGTATGGTAGTGACCACCATGGAACTGGAGTGGGTAGCAGATGATTATGTATACTTAATGATAATATGGGGAAAAGTTAGACACATACCTATGATCTCTGTATATGATGACTGGTTATTGTCCTGTCTGACCAGTTGCTGCTTGTTGTGCTGGATGTACACTTGCTGCTTTGTTGGCTCGTCTGAAGTGTCGGATTCCACTGTGATCTATGGCAGTATAATCACCAGACCTGTATACGTATAGATCACTCTGACATTAGTATGTAATCACCAAATGGTGCAACATGTGGGGCAGAAATAAATTACAGGTAGACGAGGGGTATCTTATTTGTGAATCTATGCCAGGGCTCAGGTGCAGGGATATGCAAAATTTCAAAGTTTATGTTCTTAAAAAAAAAGAAATTAAAAATCCCAAATGGCAAAGTTGATAGCACATGCATTGGTCATATCAGTCTAGCATCAGAAGGTATTGTCAACGTGGCAGTGAATGTGTGGATCTCTGACTGTGTGAACAAATTGCGACCAGTTAAATTACTCCACCTGTGGCTAATCTTAGTATAGGTCTCTACAGTATGAGCAGAATTATCAGAAAAGTGAAAGCTGATATCAGGTGCGTGGCCCTGGCAAATCTGCATCTAGCCCCTTAACCATGTTAATAATGCGGGGCGGGGTGGGGGGGGGGGGTTGTTTAGATCATACTGAATGGCTTTCATAATTTGTACACATTGTCAAATCTTTACTTACGGATTAGATCAAAAGACGGATCAATCAAGTAGGTCATCTTTCAATAATTCTAGATTGAGTAAAAAAAAAGAAGTTTCTAAATGCTTTTGATCATTCAGGCTGGTTGGGATGCCCTAGGGATTGTTTGATCTGTGGATATGCTATACCTAAGCGTAGAGCCAGCGCTCGGACGGATGATATAATAGATTGTATACTAGTATGCCCCTAGTATAGGGCACCGGCATGTTATACATGTACATACCGCACATACTTGGAAGGGTCACTGTAATTCCCCCTCAGGCGACAGTGTCACACCAAAGCCGCTCGGGTTTAGGGGTTAGTAGAGGGAATAATGGGAAGTATTTATGTGTTAGACTTGCACCTCCTAAACTACTTCTGTAGATATATAGCCATCAAAGTAGCATTTAAAACAAGAATATCTATGTATTAAAGCTTATGGCATGTTCTACTAAGTTGTATCCTGGGTGAAAAAGGAGAAAAGGGAAAATTATGAAATGAGGTCCAACTCCTTTGACCTTATTTGCAGTCATTCGAGATCGTCATTTCCAATAAAACGTGGAGACATGCCATAGCCATAGGGGACCAGTCTCCAGTCTATGTGGTATTATGTGTTATAATGGTAATTCACCCACAGGCAGGTATTATACGGGTGGTTGGTTGTGGGGGATAGGGGCAAGGTGAGGGATATGTGTGTCATCAATATGAAGCTTTATGATATACATACATTTAGAAAACTGACCGCAAACCAGGTATACTTGTAAACAATAGTGTATATATAACGGTATTTTCTTCATTCTCTTTTTACCGTTAGATCTGTTTATTGGGGCAGTACAAGGATAAAGGACCTATTTTTAACTTAGAAAAAGGTCAATCTTTATCGGGGTTTTCTAGCAATATAGCACCCTCCCCCCTTTCAAAATCCTGGATTTGTCCCTGCGGTAGAGACTAATGCATAGCTCTTATAATTATGCATGTAGTTGTCATTGAACACGTCAAGAAAATGAAATAATGTTTTTCTGAGTATGTGTCCATAGACGTTGGCCTACACATATGAATAATGATATAATGTCGGTAACTTTTCCCAACTGTAGCCAAGTGAATCAGGTCACGCAATAAAAGCACGTACACATGTAAAAGAGCTTAAAAGTGTATGATGATAATTCCCTGTGCTATAAATTACACAGGCCCCTACCCCCACCCCACATCCTCACCCTGTGACATATACTAGTATACAATTAGAAGTAGGTCAGATGTGAAAGATTCCCAGTCTATTATTGGTGGGCCCTGGACCTTAATATCACTATGCCCAGAAGGTGTTTAGAAAACGAAATGCTACTTAGCCCCTGGGGCGGCATGCCCACATACCTAGAGTCAACGCTTTTATGAAAAAGAAAATGAGCGAAACGAGACAAGAAAAACGCAGAATATATATGGCAGGAAAAAGGAATTTGGAAAAAGGAATAATGAATAACAGAATATAATAAAGGAAGACAAGTAACAAAGATAGAGTACACTCAACTATGGCAGGATTGACGGAGAAATGATGATAGGTCTGCATTCTGGCGTACAAAGGGTTTCACGGACAGTCGCCTTGGGGAGGTACTTTATGGTTTGACACCTAGACGGAAGATAAACATAAACCTGTAGGATAACAGGGGGAGAGGTAGGTAGGTAAAACAAGGCCCAGACAGAGGCAAGTGCTTAAAAGAGGGCCCAGACAGGGATAGGTGTGTAAAACAGGACCCAGACAGGGACAGGTGTGTAAAACAGGACCCAGACAGGGACAGGTGTGTAAAACAGGACCCAGACAGGGACAGGTGTGTAAAACAGGACCCAGACAGGGACAGGTGTGTAAAACAGGACCCAGACAGGGACAGGTGTGTAAAACAGGACCCAGACAGGGACAGGTGTGTAAAACAGGACCCAGACAGGAACAGGTGTGTAAAACAGGACCCAGACAGGAACAGGTGTGTAAAACAGGGCCCAGACGACAGGGGTTGAGTCGGGGATAAGGACCCAGCCTGGGATGAGGACCGAGCCCGGGATGAGGACCGAGCCTGGGATGAGGCTAATAATGTGGGGCGGGGGTGGGGGGGGGGGGGCTTGTATAGGAAATAGTGGGGATTAAGACACACACACACCTCCGACACACACATTAATACCGTCTTTCATGAAAAAACAATGAACGGCTCGGGGGGACAAATCAAAAGAAATGATTGGACAGCCATTTTAAAAGAGGGGATCAAGTAGAATTAATGATCAGGATTAAAGAAAAAACAACTAACATAAGCCATTGCTGCAGATTGAAGGCCACCCCCCCCCCACCCGCCCTCTTACACACACAATCTCCACCACCATAATAGAAAAGGAAAGAGAAAATGAAAGAATAGGGAGCAACATGATTAACCGGATCAAAAGGAATTAGCCATACAGGGAAGCAAAAAAATTAGACGGACAGGGAAAGGCGAAGAAGCAAGAACAAAATACAGAAAGGAGCAAGTCCTGGGACTGGGTGGCTTTAGATGAGGGGGAAAACTATTTCCAAAAAAAAAACAATTATGGGGGAAAACAGCAACAGATGTTTCAGCTGTTATTCTTTTCACCGCTGCGTGTGAAATGTAGTCCAGATGTGTGAAGAGGCCTGGGTGAGTCCTGTGTGTGTGTGGTGGGGGGGGGGGGGTGTTGTGTAAGGTGTGTGTAGCCTGTAGTATGCAGCATGGTGGTAGTGCTCCCTGACTCACCACTCACCTGTACGGCCGCTGATCACGTGGGGGATTCCCGGCCAAAACACACCTGGCCAGGCGTGTGCAGCTGAGGACATCGGTACCATCGATCAGCAGCTGACTGACGGTGTACGGTGGACTGGGTGCTTTAGTGGTGCCACCTGGTGTAAATCCATGGAACTTAAGATGCACGAAGTGGGGTACTTCATTCACTGGCCAGAGCAAATCTGTAAGTAAATCAGTGGAACCTTCATCTCATGCCTACACTTTGGATCTGAGACTGCCTGTCCGCGTTAAAGATATTTCTGTAGATATCTCTGTACCTGAATACTAGGTACATGGGTGCATTGGGATAACATATACAGAGATGCGACTTTTCATACAATTTAGGAGTTCCTACTTTTAAGCATTTCTGTATTGAATTAAGTCAATTTCCTACAGAAAATTGACCAAAAGTTTTCCTATTTTTTGTCGATAACTTAGTGGCATCTCTGAATATACAAACATGTAAGCCAAATAATCTGTATTTCCAATGTTCAATATTTTAAAAGAAAGTAAGCAATAGCAATACTATACCATACTATACTATAGGGAGAATCTAGAACATTTGAAAGAATACACCAGTATACAAAAACTGGTATGTGTGTGGAGAACTTGAGTAGGGAGCTTATACATAGAACAGGACAATGGGCACTCTCTACACACTTAACTCTTTTACAAAGTTAGAGTAGCTCATGCAGGGAGCGTCTGTCATCAGGACCCGGATGAGGCAAGCAGACGCCAGGGTCAACGTGTGCAAATAATATATAAAGGACAAAAGAAGAAAGTTATAAAGAATACATGTGTAACATTTATGGTAAGAACAATTACTTGTCGCTATAACGTTGTAACATGAGTAATACACTGGTGACAAGGACAAGTACCCAATGTGGTGTTTCTAAGAAACCTAGTGAGGTCTTCCTATAATGTGACTTTTGAACCCAGAGGGGGGAAGAGTGTATTTAAAGTTAGACAGCTTCCCTGGTGTGGTTCATGTTGTGGTGACGAGATTGATGATGTCATTGTAAACTTATACATCCAAATGTCACTGCCAAAAACCAGGGATTTGAATTTTGATTTTTTTTCTTGATACAATTGCAAACATCCCAAACCCCAGGTCGTACCATTTTTCTGACGTACATAATCTACGTCACCCTGTAACACATAATACTGCTGTACAGAGAGATCTCTAGAAACTGCCATCCATTTACTGATACTGTGTGTTTGTACCCTCAGGTGACCAGGCGTGTACCTTAGACCCCAATACGACCCTTTACTGATACTGTGTGTTTGTACCCTCAGGTGACCAGGCGTGTACCTTAGACCCCAACACGACCCTTTACTGATACTGTGTGTTTGTACCCTCAGGTGACCAGGCGTGTACCTTAGACCCCAAATACGACCCTTTACTGATACTGTGTGTTTGTTCCCTCAGGTGACCAGGCGTGTACCTTAGAGCCGTGTAAGAACGGCGGGACTTGCTCCATCCGCACCGGACAGACGCGCCGCTTCTTCTGTAACTGTCCTAGCGGTGAGTACATGATGCACTTACTAACCAGTTAACCATTTAAGGACGCATGGCGCTAAAAGATGACATTTGTCGTCATGATGCACCAATGCAGTCCTGGCGAGTAACTAGCCAATGCTACATTGGTGTATCATGCAGACCCCTCAGGAGTGTCTCAGCCCCTTAGGGTCACCGTCAGCATGATGCTTGATTGCGAGTTACTCGCCAGGCTGCATTCATGCATCATGGTGACCAAGGGCATGATGCAATAATGCATTATGGCGTTCTCAAAGGGTTAAGGACGGCATAGTGATTTAATACAATATGCCCTGTATCATTATGAAGCATGAATGCAGCTCTGGCGAGTAACTCGCCAGGGCTGCATTCAAGCATCATGCTGATCCTTCCGGGTTGATAGACTCCCGAAGGGTCGGCATGGTGGTTGAATGCAGCACTAGTGAGTTACTCGCCAATGCTGCATTCATGAATCAGGAAAAGCCACTAAGTGCAGCGCCCCAGTATATTATTCACCAAACTACTGTAAACGTATGTATTTTTGCGCATGTACATTTTCGCGAATTGACTACAAAGTGCACTTTCACGTGTATTTAAATTCGCGAATTATAGAATATGCTAGTTATATAACTATATTGGATAAATATTCGCTCTGTACATATTTTCACGATTTTCATTTCCGCGAAACTCCCGAAAATAAATACAGCGCGAAATAACATACGTTTACAGTACCCAAAGACCCCCATGACAGTTGTTGATGCAGACGATGTGTGTTTTGCAGGGTTTGCGGGCACGCAGTGTGAGAACAACATAGACGAGTGCGGGTCGGTGCCGTGCCTCAACGGGGGCGCGTGTGAGGACCGGATAGACGGCTTCAAGTGTGACTGTGCGGGCACAGGTAAGAGGATACAAGAGGCAAATGGGCACTTTAGAAAAGAGATAAAAACCATGCCTTCCATACCTTCTACCTTCTTACATAATGAATAGTAAAAAGTTGTAGTCTATGAAAGGCCAAAACAATGCCAAACAAACAAATATAAAACCATGGTCGATATAATACAGAGCTGTATGGCAAAGTATCCAAGCTGACAGCTCCTTTTACGAGTGGTACCTATACAAAGTGACTGAATTCCTACTGTGAAATGAATGTCCAATAACAGTACAAATATCCGCCCCTTAGGTTACAATGGCACCATCTGTGAGACTAACCTGGATGAGTGTGAGAGCGGCCGGCCATGTGTTAACGGGGGTACGTGTATTAACACCCCCGGCAGCTACAAGTGTGCCTGCCTCAACGGGTACGACGGCAAGAACTGTGAAACGGTGAGTACTCGCAGGGTAGGTAAGGCCAAAAAAGGTTTGTTTCAGGTCACCGGACCGACCCTCTCAAAACAGGGCCGACCCTATGTTTTTCATGCAATTTTTCAAGAAATGTTTGTATTTTTACCCTTTTTTGGGTCAGTTTTATTGTGTTCGGAGAGACCGGCTAGTAATTTTATGGTTAAAAAAAAAAGTTTAAAAAAAAAAATCCGACCTACATTTTCTGCCCATGTTATCTGAAACAAACCTTCTTTTGTTTTTTGGCCTAACCCACCACGTAAGGGCCACATAGTGCATTAATGCATCATGCCCTTGGTCGTCATGATGCATGAATGCAACCCTGGTGAGTAACTCGCCGGGTTGCATTCAAGGATCATGCCATCACTACGGGATTAATATACTCCCGAAGGATGGGTACGATGTACCAAGGCAGCACTCACCAGGGTTTCATTGGTGCATCATGACAACAAATGGTGTCTTATAGCAACATGTTCTCCTTAACAATTGGATACAATATTTGGTGTAATAAGCGCACATGATAAGCGCCAAATGAAGTGTTCAATACTAGAAGTAAGTTTACAATAGTTGTTAAGCACACAGTAATTTTAATTATTTCAAAATTTATCAGGCTTTTTAATGATTGATGAAAGCAAAGAAATGTATTATAGACCTTGAAATATATCTATATAATGTCAGCGACTACTTTTATTATTCATTTCATTTCTTAGATGTCAGGATTGATGAAAAACCAAGGGTATGATAGTCCAGCTGAACATTGGAGTTACTTGTTCCTGTTTGTTATGTTTTATTGTTGTTAATTGTTCACATTCATTATATCTATCGCCTCTTCATTCTTGACAAACCATGGAAGAGACCATTCGGACTATCTTGTCACCTGTAATATAATTATATAGATTAACCCTTTAAGGTCGGCATAGTGCTTTAATACGCTATGCCCTTTGGTTGGCATAATACAGGAATGCAGCCCTGACGAGTAACTCGCCAAGGCTGCATTTGTACAACATGTCGATCCGACAGAGTTGACACCCCCCCGACAGGTTGGCACAAAAAATCACCGGTGACTCACCAGGGGGTGTGTTGATGGATCATGACGACAAAAATAGCCTTTTAGCAACATGCTGTGCCTAAAGAGTTAACCCATGTTTTATTTCACACACCATATCAGCCCCTTGATGAGTGTGTGTCGCAGCCGTGCCAGAACCAGGGGCGCTGTACGGACAACCTGGGCATGTACACGTGCGTGTGTATGTCGGGCTTCACGGGCGCCAACTGTGAGATTAACATTGACGACTGTGTGAACTCCCAGTGTGTGGACCCGCGCCGCTGTGTGGACGGCATCAACAACCACACCTGTCAGTGTAAACCGGGCTATATCGGTGAGTCGCCGCAAATTTAACCTTTTTTAAATTTAAATTCTTTTAATTTTAGGTTGATTTTTTTTTTCTAAATTTAAAATGCATACCTTTCTATGGAGATGTTTTTTTATTAAAAAAAAAAATAATAATAGTTTTTTTCTAGATTTAAAATTCATACCTTTCTATGGAGATGTTTTTTATTTAAAAAAATAATAATAATAGTTTTTTTCTAGATTTAAAATTCATACCTTTCTATGGAGATGTTTTTCTTTAAAAATCAAATAGGTTTCTCATCACCGCACGCATCATGAAAATGGTGATTTGGGGAAAATTATTTTTTGTAGATTATTTGACGTAATATATGCTTAAAAAAAGTGGGCAAATATTGGCATGTTTGGTATCAAATTAAAGCATATAATGCAGCGATCTAGGAACAACCTGTATTCTAACAACTTCCCTAAGAAACATCACTTTCTTTAAGAAAAGAATACCAAAGATGATACTTGACTAATTCCTCAATAACTTGCTTTGGGGTACAGAGAGTAGCAGCGGGCAGTGTGAGGACGTGGATGAGTGTGTGAGCGCACCGTGCCGGAACGCGGCCGTGTGCGTCAACAACGTGAACAGCTTTGAGTGCACCTGTCTCCCCGGTTACACGGGACTCACGTGTGAACAGGACATCGACGAGTGCAGCAGTCGACCCTGTCTGAACGGCGCAAGGTTTGTATTATTTTGTGTTTGTAAATAGTCCTCGTTTTCTAACAACAGGGGTTTCTTACTGTTTGTAAGGTTTATTAATCTAGGAAGATGTTCTGGGTTGAAATAAAGTGTTATTATGCCAAAGAGCACAGAACAAACTCTGTTACTTTTAATTAAGGCTCTTTTAGATTGTGCCGATTGAAAATCAATCCAGAGATTTGAAAATTGTGGTGATTGTCCGAGATGGCAACAAATTAGTGAAGCTAACAACAAATGAATGAGGATGACAAAAAATGAGTGCGGATGACAAAAAATGAGTGAAGATAACAATAAATGAGTATAAATAACAACAAACGAGTGAGGATTGATCCTTTTCTGTCTGTCTCTGTTTGTAGTTGTTTTGACGAGGTGGACCGGTTCCGGTGTGAGTGCGTGGCAGGGTTCGCGGGCCCCACGTGTGCCGAGGACATCAACGAATGTGCACTCTACCCCTGCCTCAACGGGGCAACGTGTGACGACCTGGTCAGTACTCACATTGTAATATTAAAGACATTGAACGTATTTAGGTCTGAATTGTGTTAAATAATTAAGAAGAGTTTTGAATCGTGAACTTATTTCCAGAGTTTTTTGGGAGTTTTGAAGAACTCATTTTTGTCAATGTTACTACGTACTAAGACGTATTTTTTTGTGTTTCCCTTCTCATATAAACCATAAATTCCTGCTTTAATATTTGTAGGACTTTGACTTTTAAGTTTATAAATTGCAATTGAATTGATTGGGGCATATGTAAAGATTATTATTTAATAAAATGGCAGTTGACACCGACATAAATCCTGCATTTTAAAATTTTAATATTGAAAATTTACAGATTGGGATGTACGCGTGCAGATGTCCGGCAGGTTTCTCGGGGTTGCGTTGTGAGGTTAACATTGACGAGTGTGCTTCCCAGCCCTGTCTCAACGGGGCCACGTGTCGAGACGACATCAACGCTTACCAATGTGACTGTCCCGCCGGGTTTGATGGTAAGTTTCATAAGGATAAGATAAAACCACATACCAATACAACAGAAAAATTCGATGCTGAATTGAAATGCAGATTAAAACTGATTTACAGACAATAAATAATATCATAATAATATTATCAATGTCTAGATCACTATTTAAACAAATGTCACAAAAAGATCAAAACTTAAAGTTGCCCTTGAGTATTAATTGATGCATCTCAATGATTGGATCATTTACAACTTACTGGTACTTTGATATCCATGATTTTCAAGAAGGAAATAATAATTTGGTAGATGAAAATGAAAAGTTTTAGTGAAAGTGTAAATTTCCTCATAAGACTAATTCATACGTGCTATGATAGTCTAATTGCGACTTCCTGTGTTTAGGGTTACGGTGTGGTAACAACATTGACGATTGTGCCTCGGCCCCGTGCGAGAATGGCGCCACGTGTTCGGACAGTGTGGCCATGTACACGTGCAACTGTACTACCGCATGGATGGGCATCAACTGTGATCAGGTAGCACCATCAAAAGTTTTTCCTGAATTCAATTTCATCTTTAATTTTGTGTTTTTCCCCCCAGTTTAATACCCACCCATATATATAGGATTTCTATAAAAGTATATTTATTTTAATATTTTAGAGTTTTTCAGCTTTGGTCATTTTCACAAGGAAGTGATCATTTTTAACTTAAATTGATTTAAATAAATTTCTGAAATTAACATGGTATATCGTTGCAGCCTTATGATGCGTGCGCCTACACGCCGTGTGCTAACGGTGCGACGTGTGGCTCCGTCCTGGGAACACCGGCATACACCTGTCAGTGCCCGCCGGGTTTCACCGGCACCGACTGTGAGACCAACATTGACGACTGTGTCAACCACACGTGTGACCCTCACCAGGTGTGTGTCGACCTGGTCACGGGCTTTGACTGCAGGTGTCCCATAGGTGAGCAATTGCTGCGTTTTTTTAATATATATCAGCACTAATAAACTGAATTATTCCGCCCCTATGTACCAAAAAAATAGCCCGGGAAAAATATCATTTATCTTCATGAGGGCCAAATAAATAATCTTTAAAAAACAAAAAACTAGTTGATTTAAACTATTATAGCTGCACTCACCACTACGAAGATTCTATAGGTTACTTGAAAACGGACTCCAGTAAAATTAATATCGAGCCTCTAATCAAGTGACTGTCTAAAAATACCTTATAGCCCATGATGACAAATATCATCTAAAGTTAAGTGTCATGCCGTCCTTAAAGGGTTAATGGGTTAAACTTATCAAACAAATCCCAATTAAAAGTAAGTATCTCTGGGCTGCAGGTTACACGGGAGCGCTGTGTGACGTGGACATTGACGAGTGTATCAGAGCGCCGTGCCTTAACGGTGCCACGTGCCGGGATGGTATCGGCAACTACACCTGCCTCTGTACCGGCGAGTGGGTCGACCTCCGCAACATTACAGGCGACCCAAGCTACAAACTGTGGTAAGTATCAACATCTTTGTCAGTTACAAGATGCATATTAGGTGCACCATACTCGCCCACAACCAAGGAGAAATCTATAGGCCCAATTTTGGGCACGGTAAATTCTCATGTAGAAGCCGCAGCTTGTACAACTACTAGAGTTGGAATAAAGGTTAGGCTTATGGGAGTCCTCGAAGGTGTGCGTGCGGCTTATACACAGGTTTTTCCTAGTAAACTACAACATGTGAAATTTGATACTGATCAAACATGCATAGGGTGCAGCA
The DNA here is from genome assembly GCA_947462335.1 of Harmothoe impar. NCBI lineage: Eukaryota > Metazoa > Annelida > Polychaeta > Phyllodocida > Polynoidae > Harmothoe > Harmothoe impar. The sequence continues at coordinate 20,735,661 of OX381713.1, read as the reverse complement.
TATATACGAGAGATTTTACTACTATAGTACAGTACTGAATAAGCAATTTCAGACCCGTTTGAGGCTTATCAGATTTGTCAAAGTCAGGGGTGTGGCTTTTACGCCACAATTTAAGGTAGCAATTTTCAGACCCCAGGTGCGGCTTATAGGAGGTCCGGGGTGCGGCTTACATGTGGGTTGAGCTTTTATGCAAGAATTTACCGTGTAATTTGTAAATTTGAAAACAATAATTTACTCGATTGAAAATTATAGGACGGACGGTTACACGGGCCGGCACTGTGAGCTGCTGGTAGACGAGTGCCTGTACAAGGACGAAGGCAGACCGGTGTGCCTCAACAAGGGTATATGTAGGAAGGAGCCCAACACCACAGGCTTCACATGCTACTGCGGCAACAACGAGGGCAACTTCTACCTCGGTCAGTTCACATATTAGCGAGTGAAGCTTTTTTAATGATTTAAAAATAATGCTGTAGAAGAGTTACCTCCTTTGAGTAGTTCATAGTGGTGGCTCTTGGGCACACAGTGGTACCTATGGGGCCCAGCCAGGGGCTTTTATAGTTTATTTTTTCGAAATACAAGATCTCCTATGCTTGAGCACTGAAAGGCCGTATTCAATGCCCCCTATTGAATACAATGTGGCCGTATTCAATGGGCTAAGAAAAAGTGGTTTTTCCTTCATTAAATGACTTCAAATAAAAAAATAAACACAAATGCCAACTACATTGATACCGCTCTGATGTATTTCACTCGTGGGGGCTGGGGCGCATCCCACTCAGCCTGCGGCTTCGTGGGATACTGCCCCAGCCCCCACTCGTGAAATACAACAGAGACGGTATCAATGGGCGTTGGCATTTGTCTATTTATTTTTTTGAGATACAAGATTCACTATGCTTAAGTATAGGAAGGGCCGTATTCAATGCCCCCCATTGAATACAATGTGGCCGTATTCAATGGGCTAAGAAAAAGTGATCTTTCCTTCATTAAATTGCTCTGATGTATTTCACTCATGGGGGCTGGGGCGTATCCTACTCAGCCTGTGGCTTCGTGGGGTACTTCCCCAGCCCTCACTAGTGAAATACAGCAGAGACAGTATCAATGGGCATTAGCATTTGTCTATGTATTTTCAATAGGAAGAAAAAATTCATTCATACACGAGTTTATTCCACATATCGGTATTGACCATAACTGCCCAATGAGGCCAACGACATCAAATTTGAGCAAAATGATAAAATAATGGACTAGGTTGGAAGGTAAGTAAGGTCTTGGTAAACCTCCTTGATCAATTTTGATAAGATAGAATATTGAGTCCCAGTCATTGGATCACTTTAACACTGTGTCTTGCTGTGTCCTGTGCAGGTAAGCACTGTGAGAAGACCCGGCAGCACTGTGAGTTGGAGGAGGACCCGCCCGCCTGCCACAATGGGGGCACCTGCTTCAACCTCAAGGACGACTACAGGTGTGACTGCTTACCGGGCTTCGCAGACATTACCATTCGTAAGTTTAATTCTGATATGAATATGTAATTACTTCCTTCTCAGGTTGATGGACAATTTTTAATTAAAGTATTAAAATGGAAAAATACAATGGAAAATAAGATATTGAAATTGCCTAGAATCCTTTTACATTTGTAGTGACACAATGTGCATGCATTGTATTCCCAGGGTAGGATTCTTGCAGAAAATATGCATTTTTATTGGTATTTGTCTACGTCTAGAATTAATTGGTAACCTGTGCCCGCAGGTAATCGATGCCGTGTGAACATTGACGAGTGCGAGTCGGGCCCATGTCAGAACAACGGGACGTGCGAGGACGGTATCAACAGTTACCGATGTGTGTGTCCGCCCGGTCTGACCGGCGACCACTGCGAGGTGAACATCGACGAGTGTCAGTCCACGCCCTGCCTCAACGGGGGCCGCTGCCTTGACGCCATCAACAAGTAGGCAACCCACTTAATAATAAATACTCTAACTTTGAATAGTTGATTGGAAATGATCAGCAAGAGAAAGCAGTTTGATAAAATGTTAGCCCGGAAAATCACACATGTGTCTATATATATGTATGTGAGACTGCGTCCCAAGAATGGTTAAAAAAAGAGTAGTTGAAAGACCAATGTCATGTGACCAGTTTCATTGAGAAAAATTAGAGATTTTCCGTCTGGATGTTAAATCTAGACGTATGCAAATTTAAGATTAGAAACCTGTTTTAAGCAGTCACAGACAAAAAGACCCTTTTGAATTCAAACACTGATTGGAGAAGGAATTCAAAAAGAGAGACATTGATGACTATCTCTAATAAAAAAATCTAGTTATTTCATTTTTACGAGATATATCTTCTAATACTAGCTGCACATAGATCTGTAATGCCTATAAACCTTTCACGTTTCACTCCCACCATTTCTTTTAACTTGTTCCCAACTTCCACAGAAACCTGTACGAAAACCGTATTTCCTCACTCAATATGAATATAGTGTGGTGGTTGGGTTCTCAGTGTCGTTGTCTTTATACCTGGCCACCCTAGCCTGTTTTTCTATGACCTGAAGCTTAATGTTCTTTGGCTACTCGAACATTTTGTTGAGAACCGATCTAGCTCAAATGAAAGAAAAAAAGATTATTCGGGCATAATATCAAAATATGTCGTTACATATCAGGTCGCTTCATGAAAAAACATACTAAAGTGGCCAGGGCTTCATAGTCATTTGTTTATATCTAGATGTATTTTTGTTTCATCATGATCACTATTTTGAGCACTTGTTTAATTTATTCTACGCACTATAGCATGTTGCGTGAGCGTATGTCGACACGCGGTCAGGACCTATCTATAAGAATGTGTGTACGCAAATATCGGTCATGACTTGACATATGTCCCATCCCATTGTGAAATGTTTGTCTTCCCTTAAACCTTTAATAGCGGCATTATTTCGTCATGATGCAAGAATACAGCCCTGGCGTGTTACTCGCTAATGCTACATTCATGCAACATGCCGACCCCACAGGGCTGATACACTTCTGAAGGGTCAGTACGATGCACCGATTCAGTGCCGGCGAATAACTCGCCGGCCCGAAATGCGTTGGTGACGACACGAAAGCCGCAATAAATGGTTTAAGATTATAAAGAAAAAGAAACCTGTTCCGTGCTGTGACCGTTTTTCCGTTTTACACCATGCCCCTGATACTGTAGCACACAGGAGTGTGTCATGACGACGTGCGGAGTGGCCGATGACGGGTACGCACCCCGCATGGAGTCCGTGCATCCATGTAGAACAGTACCCCCCTATAGTACAAAGTCTGACCAATGTTAACCCTTTAGGGGCAGCCTGCCCTTTTGCCGTCAGGATCATGCAGCACTCACCAGTAACTCACAAGTAACTTAACAGTGCAGCATTGACATAATATCATGCCGACCCTACAGGTTTGAATTTGATGCACTCCTGAAGGGTTGGCATGATGCACCATCACTTGATCCAGCCAGTTACTCATGTTGGTCATGTTACTCATAATGGCGACAAATGATCTTATGTCATCAATGCTGCCCTTAAAGGGTTAATACTCTCCCACCCCCACCCCCGGAGTCAAGCTGGCCTCCTCGAACGTTGACTATTGAATCATCGCTGGCATTTGGTGTTCATGGGAAGGCTGACAAAACTATAATCAGCTGTATTGATTCGTAGCAATAATAGTCAAGGTGTCTGCAAATGCAATCCCAGAAGCCTGATATGCTAGAGATGATTCACCAGTTAGCGACCACGGGGCAGCTTGGCCAGAGTTTGAGAACTGTTAACACTGCTGTGATGTGTGAGTCAGTAGTTGTAGATAACAGTGTTGAATTGAATGGCATTTTACTTTGATATGTATATATGTATACATGGTCTGTATACTCTTCTCCTACTGTGAAATATAAGGTATTTGGTAATTGCGAACTGAGATTTAATTCGTGGCAAACTATTTCTCCTCTGAAAGTGCAGTAGTCGAATATATAAAAGTGAACTTCACTGGATTCAAAAATGTTGTATTTTAAGTTCCAATTATCTATCTATAGAGGCCCTCCTCTCGGCCTCCATTTGGACATTCTATTTGTTCGCGATTGTCCCATTTTCCCTAGGTTATAGGTTATAGTTCTAGACAGGATTTTGAGCAATCAGACTAGAATAGAACCCCCCATTAAAAGGCTAACTGCGTTTCTAGTTCCGATTAGTATTGAGTCTTGGTCTCCTCCCGTAGGCTACTAACAAGGCCCCACTAACCACTGCGCCGACTGGTGAGTATTGACCCTTTAAGGGCCGCATAGTGTTTTAATGAAGTATACCCTTTATCATCCCGAAGCATGCATGCAGCTCTGGTGAGTAGACTGGCCAGCGCTGTATACAAGCATCATGCCGATCTTCTGGTGCTGATACACTCCCAAAGAGTCGTCATGATGCATGCATGTATCCCTAATGAGTAGACTCGCTGGGGTCGTATGAATGCATCATGACGACCGAGGACATTAAAACGCTATGCGGCCCTTAAAGGGCTAGAAAAAGCATGATGACCTTCAGGCATGACCCCTTGTGGTGCAGAGATGACCTTAAACTCTGCAGATATCTAGCAGCTATATTGTAGCTATATTGACTCCTGAATAGTGGTATCAAACTGCCTGTAGCTACCCTACCCTTCACCATGGGCGCCTGGCCTGTAGCCTCCTTGGATCTATGTTTGGTTACTACATGCAGAAAACCAGCATACCGGTACTCTATAATGTATTTTAGGCATGTTACTAGTCATGGATATATAACTGGTCGGCATCGTCGTCAAAACGGCCAAAAGACTGCCTAAACAGTAGTATTGTCCAAGAGTCCATGTGGTCTGAACCAAGGCTCCCTCTTCAAATTCCCTCATACTATAATGCCCTTTTCAGTTTCTCAGCAGGAATGACTGCCCCATCTTTTCTATCCCAAGAAAGGGGATGGTATGCATTGAAAGTAATGCGCATGGCATGTCAACACACCTGTTGAGGAAAGACTAGCTTGTCATTTGTGGATACCATTAAACTTTATAACGTCGAACCTACAATGACATTGTAGAGTAACTACATGTATATGCATGGTGGCATAGCTGGTATGACGTATGTTATAAGAGCATGACATTCTTCATTTCCAAGTGTGAAATTGGAAATTTTAAAATTCGAACATCTTCAGTTTGAATATTTCTTTTGGTATATTTAAATGCGTCTTCTTTTGTTGCGATAATGTATCAAGGATTGCATGGGGAGATAGATTTGGTTACTTGATTACTTGATTTAGATAATCGGAAGTACAATGAAAAATAAGAATTACAAAATCGATAGAAAGCCATCATCGTTGCACTAAACATTCTCACAGGTCATACTCGTGTATTAGTTAAGTAAATAGAGTAAGTATGATATCAGTAAGAAGTTCTCAAACTTTATGAGTGCATAATAAATGAAATTATTTGAGAAATAATGAATAAGATGTACATTTATATTTTAGATACGTGTGTGACTGTGGTGACACAGGCTTTGAAGGCATCAACTGTGAACTCAACATTGACGACTGTAACCCGACCCCGTGCCAGAACGGCGCTACCTGTCTAGACGGTATCAAGGTAATACACAGATTCTTATACCATGGTTTGTCTGGCCTTGACTATAGAAACAGGCAAATGAAAGATTTCGACTTTCATAATCATTATGGGTCTTCATTTATGGATACCGCTATAAAAGACGTGTCATATACAAATGTATTGGAAACCTGTCCTTCTGATGCTGTGTCTTTGTGAAGAGGAACGTAAAAGAGCCCTTGCCTTTAACCATGATTCACACCCGAAAAAAACCCATGGTATTCATGCCTTACCGCTAATATTGCCATAGGTGCTGTATTCTCCTGTTATGAGGCATTTGGTGAAAAATAGTGTATTTTACCATAATATTCAACTACCCGTATATCTCTATATACACAGAACTACACGTGTTCATGCTTCGCGGGGTATACGGGAGTAGACTGTCACATGGACGTGGACGAGTGTCTGTCCCAGCCGTGTCTTCATGGGGCCACCTGCAGGCAACGCTCGGAACCAAGCCGGCCCGGCTTCAGCTACGACACGGCCGCCGGTTACGACTGTCAGTGCGCCCCTGGATACAATGGTAAGTAGACAGCACTGGTTAAAATCATTAGTATGAGGTTAATATGAGCATAATAGTTAAATCAAGGATAATTCCTACTGGAATAGTAATAAATACTGGCACAGAACCTTTAAACGTGCTTCCCTTCAAATTTCAATATAATTGGTCTTAAAGAACTTACTACAGGACATCCCAAATACCTCAGGACAGGGCATCATAAAGCCCTTAGCACAGTGTATTGGAAAGCCCTTGGTATAGAGTCTGAAAGCCCCTTAGCACATGGGGTTCTGAAAACCCTAGTGCAGGATGTCCCAACTCCCTTCAAATAGCGCAGGGCTTCCAAAAACTCTTAACTGAGCATTTTCTGATCCCGCGTCTGTTTTCCATCCACAACAGGCACCCACTGTGAGTTGGACATAGACGAGTGTTCGGTCGACCCGTGCCGTAACGGCGCGTGTCAGGACCGTATCAACGCCTACTTCTGTCTGTGCGACCCGGGCTATGAGGGCCAGGACTGTGATGTGGACATTGATGAGTGCGCCGTGCTGAAACCGTGTAAGAACGGCGCTCAGTGTATAGATCAGGTAGGATTCTATCTTGCTTTGAAATGCTCTGTATCATTAATCTAACATTGCATAGTTTTTGATTTTGAGAAGATGAGGAATTTTGTACGTTGTAATTTCTATGATGAAAGCTTTGAAATTTTGGCAGGGTAGACTTTAAGAGTATAATATAGTACTTATAAAATTATGGAAATTATTCAAAAATTGCTGAAATAAGTTGAGGTCAGCTAGAACTTTGTAATTACTACTAAGTGTCATATGCATATTGTGTTAGAAAATGGTAGCAAAAGTAGAGATATTACTACATCTGAAGTACAAGTACAATGTACAAAGTAAAGTTTTACAAGTCATATACACATTAATTCTGCAGGTGGCAACCTATCAGTGCGTGTGTGCCGCGGAGACCAACGGGACGAGTTACGGCGGTGTGAACTGCTCTGTGCCCTTAGTCGGGTGTGATGGTAACGTATGCCAGAATGACGCCCGCTGTGTGCCGTATCTGGTGAGCGAGACGCAGAACACTCACAACTACACGTGCCACTGCCAGCCGGGCTACACCGGGTTTTTCTGCGATGTGGGCACCACCATTACCTTCAATGGGACTGCATGGATGAAACACAACGTCAATATGCAGCTCACTGAGCTCGCGGTGGATTTGGAATTTAGGACTACCTTACCAAACGGCACGCTCTTCCACATGTCGGATACCTCCGGGACAAAGCGGGTGTTTCTGGTGCTCGCGGGCCCCCAGTTGTTAACCCTCTATGTGAAGTTTGCCGAGACCCAAACGATGAGTCTGAGCGGTTACAGCATCCGGGATTTGAACGACGCAGAATGGCACCGAGTCCAGGTGTATAGCTCAGATGGGAACCTCATTCTCGCACTCAGTTCTTCCGACTGTGCGCAGTCCTCCTGTAACTCGCAGCAGTCCCTCGGTGACATGAGCGAGAACCCGGTGTTCAGTACGATACTATTCGGAGGGCTGGAGTTAGCGACACAAGAGCCAACCTTAACGTCCCAGGCCAGCCCGCTCATTGGGTGTCTACAGGATATTAAAGTGAGCGATGAGTTCGTACTGCCATCGACGTATGTCGCAGATCCTATGATGTCGTCAGGCGTTATGTTAGGATGTCCGCGGTCGGACCCGTGCATGCCCCAGCCGTGTCAGAATGCAGGAGTCTGCGTCGATCTGTGGGACCGGTTTTCTTGTCAGTGTGTCCGCCCATTTATAGGCACCACATGTAACACATGTAAGTGTTCTTCCTTCAAGTTAAGATTGTACTAGTCTATATCAAATCTAAAGTTTGTGTTATATTATCAATATGAAATTGCTATATTGCCCTTCTAGTGGTCATTAACAAATATCTCCTGTAGGCCCCTATGCCTGTGCCATATCTTACACATGAAGTGAAAATTAAGATTACAACTGTAAAATTTAGAAGTTGTAACATTGAAAATATATAGCTTAATGATAAAACCAGCGAATTAAGATGAGTACGAAGGACAGATTAAAAACCTAAGATATCGATTATAACATAAAACACTCTTGAAGATGAGAGGCTAGGTATAACTAATGCGGTATATAAATATTACATTTCTAATAAGTTGTATATATATTTATAATGTATATGAATCTCACTGTGCCCCTTGTGTTACAGCTGTGGTACCGGCCACCTTTGGGTACCGCAACTCGCCGAGTCACGCCCAGTTCCAGATCCCGATAACTCAGCAGGTGGACCTGGCCTCCACCAACATCATCTCCATGTTCTTCCGAACACGTCAGGACACCGGTCTCCTCGCCTTCCTCGGGCCCGTCTTACGCGCCGGACTCCAGCCGAAAACCTACCTCCGAGCCGACATCCAGGATGGCTATGTTGTGGTGTCATCTAAGTTGAGCCCGAATCAGGTGCATAATCTAGAGATGGATGCACAGCGTTACGATGACGGGCAGCAGCATTTCCTGTTGATTAACCGCACGGGGCATAATCTTAGAGTGACCGTGGATGAGGATTCTAAGGCACTTCCCGTGACGTACAGTTTAGGACTCGTGGCTGAGGTCTTGTATCTAGGTACTTTACCGATCACCGAGGTTTCCGGGCGCCGTAAAAAGAGGGCTGTGTCTACGATGGGGGAGGCCTTTAAGGGTACGCTCCAGGACGTGAGGTTGAATGGACAGCTGGCGGAGATCTATGCGGTGAATACGTCGGGGACGTTACCGCGCCTGCAGCCGTCATCACTGGTCGGGGTACAGGAGGGGGAGGTGGATGACAACCTATGTGAGGGAACCATACTCTGTGAACAGAACGCCACATGTGAAAGCGTCTTCTTCAATGACTACAAGTAAGAGATTAACTGTGAATTTTGTATGTACCAGATTGTGAACCCTTTATTAAAGGGCTCCCTCTAAATCTTTAAAATAACACATCTATATTTTACCCATCGTCTTGCATAAATATAGGGTTATGTAAAAACTGATAAACATTTGAGTGAAATTTGAGGAAAAATTATCTTGTATTTGATTATCATTATTAATGTACGTTCAATGTATTGCTGTAAAATGTTAAAATCCTTTCTTCTGTATGAGGCATAACATGAATCAATAACAGTAGCTTGTCTTAAATGTTTTGAAGTAAACAAAGTACGTCTATTTGCAGGTGTCATTGTCCGGAGGGCTTCAAGGGTAAGAACTGCAGTGACCTCAACTTCTGTATCTACAACGAGTGTCCCGGCTCATCCACCTGTAACGACCTCAGCGACGGACACGAGTGTACGTAGAGCTTAGTCCATGGACAGCATTATATATGCCTCTCCATATCTTGTAATAATCATAAGCCATTATGATTAAGCTTGAATTTTGTTTGGCTTTAAGGTAATTTTGCTTGGCGTTTTTATTTTTACAAAATATTCCAATTTTTTTCCCCTACCGAGAGCATTGAACTAGCTACTAGTTATTCCATGAAAGTAAAAGTAGTAAATATAGGAAATTTAGTTCATGATTTCATTTCTCACTTGAATGAAAATTTGTACACTCCTCCCCCTCCCTCCCCCCCCCCCCCCCCCAGAAACTACTAGTATTAACAAACACATATTTTGTAAAATGACTACTCATGGTTTGGATCTGTGTTTCAGGCACCATACCGGCGACGTTCAATGGCAAGTCTACAATGGTTAAGTATGCGACCGCCTTCATGCCGGGGGCGTCCAGTCAGAACACGGTGCGACTGGCACTGCGGACCCGGGAGACGCAGGGGCTGCTTCTACACATCCGTGGTTCAGGCAGTCTCGACACATACTACCTCACCCTACAGATGTACCAATACGCTCTCGTCCTTCGCTACGACCTCGGGGAATACGGGGTCATGGACACCAGTATCGCCATCAGCGACGGTCAGTGGCACAACGTCTCGATCAACGTGCTCATAGACCGTGTCGAGTTGACAGTGGACGCCGAATCAAGAGTGGTATCAACGAGTCAGTATAAAACCCTGAACGAGCTGCTCAACGGTACATCGGATATCTACCTGGGCGGAGTACCACAGGGGTACTACCAAGCCAACAGGGACCAGTTCCAGGTACAACCCACCTTCTTCAAAGGCTGTATGGATGAGGTCAGAATCGACAAAGTTCTATTACCGTTCTTCGCCCTCGATCAGGGTTATAATAGCTCGGCGCGGGAGCAGTTTGCGGTTGTGGCTAGGCCGGGTTTGGAGTACGGGTGCGGTGGAGACCCGGTGTGTGATATGAGCGTGTGCGAGAACGGCGCGAGTTGTGTCGACATCTGGAACGCCTACAGCTGTAGTTGTGTGCTCGGGTTTAACGGCACCTTCTGCGGCAATAACATTGACGACTGTGTGAACCACGAGTGTCTAAACGGGGCGCGCTGCGTTGACCAAGTCGCTAACTACACCTGTAACTGCGCACCGGGATATACCGATGACAGGTAAAGAGCATTTTATTCCTCCTTCAAATATCAGAATATTGTCAAAGAAGCTGAAAATGCCTCATTACCATATTTAGAGAGTGCTTTCTGATTATTGTAACTGAAAATATTTTTCCATTGTAGTTTCACTTTGATTCAATGACATGTTTTCAACAAGTTTTCCCAATCCACATCATCTCCCATGTTGAGTAGTATTACCAATGCTGAGCTCTGACGTTCGTCGACCTGGAAAGAAGCTGTGTGAAAGGAATGTCCATTGTACCAAGGATATACATTTCCAATACCAGTGTGTGAACATCAGTTCATGCGGATACCATATTGACAACAGTAACAGGGGTAGACACTAACGCTGGCCCGGCAGCCAATGGCCCGTAATTCTGGGTGCGGGCCCGCAGTTTTCATAAGATTTACCTTCCCATGGGCCCGGGTGGCCCACAGGAAATATTGGAAGGTATTTGAGGAGAACATACCTGATTAGTATAGTCATGTAACATGTCGTTGGAAAGATAAAAATGCGAGCAAATGAGGCATCTTGGTTCCATTTGGACATATCTAAAACAGGAATTTTCATGATTTTCTTCCTAGAAAAAGTAAAATTCTGATCCTTGGCCCACAGCTCTAAGTGCGGGCCCATAGATTATTGAACCCACGGGCCCAGGTGGCCCACAGCTGAGAAAGTTAGTGTCTACTCCTGCAGTAAGAACCTAGCTTCACACCAGGGGCCGCTACTGAGCTGTGGTTGTGGACGACAGGCCGATGAAATAGGAAGATCTACCGGTAGATGCTTATTCTCATGAAGCGACCAAAATATATGCATTATACCAGGAAATCTGTTCAACTTCAGCTCTTCGTATATATTTATGAAAAGGACCTATCCGCATCCTCATCCGTAAAACTGGAATTTTATTTACAACACCTAATGTTACACTTATAGAAAGCCCTCTTTTTGTGTGTTTTTTATGGTGCAGATCAAGTTAATCAAGAAAAGTGCTGAGAAAATAAAACACCGAAAAAAGAGACAGGTCCAGGCTTGGTTTTGGTCCATGGTGGGGGAGGAGCTACTAAAGTATTTGTATTGTACTTCGTATGAAACATCTATCATGAACATTTGCATGTACAAAATACTGACCCCGACAGTGGCAGAATATTGGCAGTTATCAGGGTGAGAATTACTTTTCAATTTTCAAACCATCCCCCCACACCTTTACCCTTATGCGATACAAAGTGGTTGTACCAAGTTTAACACTGAGGGTAGGATAACGGTGGTTATACGTTTACACAAAGACTGCCTCGGGCCAATTGCCAAGTCAATCATTGTAACCACAAAGTGTGGTCACGAACCGTGACAACACAACGCAACCGCACACCAGAACCAGACACATCTGTAGACACGCTCAGGTTAGAGTTAGGGTGACCGTACCATTGCGATGTAGCGCTCAGTATCTAAAGAGCCCCAGTCTCATATAAGGACCAGGGGTAGAATGGCCTTGAAATTGTTCTTAAAATGGGTATAACTGCTTCTCTTGTATAAGCGCGGGGGTTAATTGAAGGTCCCACCAAATTGATGACCGACTGGGGCTATATATATATGTACATGACGGTACGATACTTTAGTCTCAGTCGTCCTTTTGTGTCTGCTCATTCCAACTCTGCACCTTGAAACTGTGTCAATAGACATACCTACTAACCTAGTGTGTTTCCGTGGACATACTGTAACAATGGACATACATAGTGTGTGTCCGTGGACATGGTGTGTGTCCGTGGACATACATAGTGTGTGTCAGTGTACAGGATACTTTAACACTGGACATGGTGTTAAGACACCCAATGGCAATGTGGACCCAATGTCAGAGGAGAGGACAGAGATGGGTTAGCTGTTGTAGGGTAGAGGGGTGAGGATGCCCATATATGGTGTGGGGACAGCCTCCCACGCCCCCTGGTGGGAACTGGACCGTGACCAGGTGGGGGCACTCCTCCCGTGACCTTTAGTCCTTTAAGGGCCGAATAATGCGTTAACGAATAATGCCCTAGCGCTTTATCGTTATGATGCTTTAATGCAGCTATGGCGAGTAACTTAACTAGGTCTGTAGTCAAGCATCACGCGGTTGATGCACTCCTGAAGGGTCGACATAAAGCATGCATGCAGCGCTGGCGAGTAGACTCGCCAGGGCTGCATTTGTACATTGTGCTACAAAACATAAAGCACTGTGCGGCCCTTAAACAGTTAACCTCAAGGTTAAGGAAAAACCAGAGAAATACCCAGCAGAGGTGCTGCTCCATTTCCTGTTGGAAAATTGTCTACTAAGTATGGTGTTTCCGAGAAGGTCAACATGGACGTCTGGAAATCTCAAATGTTTCCCGATCGGTGTAAAGTGTGTGAGACATGGGGTGTCCACAACCTAAAGACACGGATCTACTCTGACAAGGTCCTGCCCCAGTAATCTCACTTTGCTGCACATACCGAGAGGAAAAATAAGTTTGAGTCTAGAGTGGTGTCTTCCGACTAATACATTTCAAAAGAGGCATCCACGGCGATACAGCGTATATCCCTTGCATTGAGAAATACCTGTTGATACCTGCCATAGCCGGATGAGATTTTGGTCTGGTAAGCAACCAGTCTATCATTCAGTTGCTAATCATTCTCATACTAAGTGACTGAGGTTCCTGACAAGCAGAAAGGTTCTGCCTTGTATATGAACAGTTTGGATGCAAAACGACATATCTCCATCCCAGAATTGAATCAAATAGTGCTTTTTGTAAAGAAACCCTGAGGTCAATTATTGTACTTTGGTAACTGAGTGTACATACGAAGTAGGTCCTAATGAGATGAAAAATAGTTTGAGAATTCTATTTCACTACCCGTAATCTATAATTACTTTTTGCCAGATTTTTCTCCCCATGTTTAAAATGGCGCTTATGTCGTTTTGTATCGAGACTCTTCATATGTATAAGTATGTGTATGAAATTGTATACAGACATACTAAATATAGACAGAGTGGGGCTGATCTAGTCCGTCAACAGTTGATGATACCCGTCTGTCCTCTGCACGTCCTTCAGAATAAGAAGCATCTCCTTAACCCTTTAAGGGCCGCATAGTGCTTTAATGTGTTAAGCCCTCAGTCATCACTATGCGTGAATGTGGCTCTCGCCAGGGCCGCATTCATTCATCATGACAACCTTTGAGAGTGCATCAACCATGTAGGGTCCAGTCGGCATGATGCTTGAATGCAGTGCTTGCGAGTTACTCGCCAGGACTTCAGCTATACATTATGACGACAAAAGCACATATAAGGCAACATTAAAGTGTTAATTTAAAGTGTTAACAAGGCCCCAGCTACAGCTTCTATATAAACACCACCAAGGTCTGGTCTTAGCCACTCTCATATAGTCTCCAATGAATAATGGATGTGGTACCTTTTTGGTGGCCGAGGAACTAGTCCTACTTTCTGTATGTAGTCATGTATATTTATAGGATGTATCCAAGGTCAGGCGGGTCACACCCAGATCTACACTGCTGATATGTTGATACACTCTTCATACAGTCGTATTATACATATGGGACCTTATTGCACCCTGCACTGAGGTCCCTTTTCGCAGATCATGCCACAAATGGACTGTACTGTATCTTTCCTATTCTTATACTAAGTCCTCATGAGAGTTAAGATGCTATATTGTATGAACATGATCCGGATGCATCACCTTTCCATATCCATGCATATACGCATACCATTATCTTTTATAAATTCTGAAATCATGAATGGGGGAAAGTTGAACTATTGGTTTGAAAAGTGACTATATGACGAGTAGGTCAGGGAGGAATACGGAGGGCCATGATGTGGAAAGTAAAACTCACCCTAATTTTATGCTGCCTCTATTACTGGTCTTAGAGGGGCATTCTCATCACTCGCACTTAACCACATAGCAGACTAGAACAGTACTAGAACTGTGAGTGGGATATGCTTAGTGATTATGCCACTTTAATGATACTATTAAAGTCAATACTGTAATAACTAGCCTTACTGAAGACAATGTGGTATCAATGAAGACCCTGTCACTGTCAGACAGTGCTAGACACTATATATCCCACTGTATATATGAATTAAGAGTGGAGAAGGACACAGGGAGGGGATGGGGTGGTGACACCTCTGTGTATCTATGCAGTAACATGGCCCCGCCCACTGTGGAGGAAGTGTCGGTCCATCTCAGACCAACTGTCCTGTACATGTAGTCTATCAGTAACAGTAGGGTACCGTGTGAATATAGACAACTGGACAGCAACTTGAATAGATCGTGGTAGACTGCAGTCTGTTGGCGGTGATTGGTACTCATGTGCTTAGTGGGTGTCTTAACCTGACAACTTTCCCTGGGTAAAATCAGTAATGTCAGTGGCCTGTTAAATTTTCAGCAAGTCTTCCAAATGGTGTCAGGCCCTCTAAAGCCCACGGGACAGTGAATTTTATTATGACTGAATAACACTTTTAAGTTTCGTTTAATCTATAGGGAATTTCCAACTGTCATACCTAGTTCTGTCTAAAAGACACGTCTTACAGCTAGTTTCCCCTACCTCACAGAGAGCGTGGTTACCATAGACTGCAGCCATCCCCTGTCCTACCCCTGGGGGGCTGCTGGGTCTGGTATGCGTTATCCCTGGGGCTCGCGGCCTTTGGACCCTCTGGTAGGGCCGCGCCCTGCCTGGGGCTAGTAGTGTGCGGAGAGATGTGGTGCTCAAAGTGTTTTATATTTAACTAATTTATGCTTAATTCTTCTGGTAAGTTTAAATTTGTACTCTTCCGTGAACCAATCTCTCAGACTCTGATTGATTTTGAGATTTGCTTATTGATTCTGTCATTGACCAAAATTGTAGATTCACCATAATGTTCCATGACATAGCACTCCATTAACAATATTCCATTAATTCATGGATTCATTTTGTAGTACTATGTTGTGGAAAGAAACACATACCAGTTACCATCCGTTTAAGGGACTTTATTGGAATACTAGGATTTTACACGTCCCAGCCCATAGTACGTAGTACATACCCTATCATGTACAGTGTCATTTACATGCCCATACACATGTTGTCTACATTATACACCTCCTACCGACCAAACAATCGTATAGACACCATCCCTCTAGATAAAGTGTGGCTGAAAAAAAATAGAGGAGCGCCTGCGTTTAAAAAAAACCACTAAGGCCACTCAAAAAAATAAACTGGTTTCTCATCACCGCGCGCGTCAGGAAAATCGTGATTTGGGGAAACCTTTTTTTTTCCTTTAAAATTGTCAATGAAAAATATATCAGAATGTGGACGAATATTGGCAACTCTTAACTACTAATATGTGAAATTTATTCGCAAAAAGTCTTAATTTTCCTATACATTTTGGCTCTCAGTAAAAAAAAAAAAGATAAAATAAAAAACGCCCTCGTCATATTTTTCACTGCCGAGTGATGAGAAACAACTTTTTTTTTGAGTGGCCTAAGCCTTCCTCCATTGTTATAGGCTAATATTAACATGGAACAGGTTGGGATGAGTTCACATAACTCACAGGTCAAAATAAAAATATGTGGTGTGCCTAATCTTGTGATGAAGACCCTGGATTTTCGTCATGTCTGTCCCTGGCATATAGCAACATGATGTTTTGATTTTGAATATTAATCAGAATCTTGGCCAAGTCTAGACAGATATATGCAGAGGAGTAAGGTCATGTATTGTGCATATTAGTATTATAAGTATAGTTAGAGAGTACAATATTCAAATGATATAATTTGGAATTAAAACTCTAATTCCAGAAATATGATAGAAGACCTATAAGGGCAGGGAGAGCAGCTGTCTTAGATATAAAATGATAACCTTCAGTTTGAATTCATTACCCATTGAATTGCACCAGTCTAGACAATATTCAAATGATATAATGTGGAATTAAATCTCTAATTCCAGAAATATGATAGAAGACCTATAAGGGCAAGGAGAGCAGCTGTCTTTGATATAAAATGATAACCTTCAGTTTGAATTCATTTCCCATTGAATTGCACCAGTCCAGACCAGGCCTGAGAATCAGTGTGGGAGCCATCCATTCATCAGATTGCATCATTTGAAATTAAAACTTCAAGATGTGTGCAAGTCTAGGTCATTAGGACTAGGTGGCAGGAGGGAGGGGAGGGGAGGTCTTGCCGGCCTGTAGTGGCATGTACCCCCGGGGCAGACACGGTCCTACCGCCTTACCTGCAGGACCATGGGACTTCCCACCTGAGCTGGAGCTAACGCTGAGGGTGGGGGCATAAGGTGTGTGGAGGAGGAGGGAGGGGAGGTGGCCCCACTATAGCAGAGTCTGACACAGTTTAAAAGCAGGCCCCAGGAGTCTACATGCACAACCGATTTGACATCCAGTCCCAATAGAGGCCTTGGTTCACTAAGAGACCATATACCTCACCCAGCACCCCTACCACTTTCAGTCCAGTCCCATATATGGGATTATATAGGCCAGGATCTAATGCAGGAAGGCTCTCTAGAATGTAGATGGATTACACATAGGATTACCATTAGCCTATGGAGGTAGGCCTACATTGCAAGCTTCTTTCTCACTATCCATCTACACTGGAGGCCTTCTACTAGTTATAGGTCGTTCCTACCCCCTACAACACCCTACCTTTCAGCCTATATAAGACAGTTTATAGGATATAGGACAAGAAAGGCCCCCATAGTGTGCATACGGATTACCTATTGGATTACCATTAACCTATGTAGGTGTGTGTCTATGTATTAGCTGTTTCTCAGTATCCATGTAGGATGTTCTTGGGAAGGGCTTCACGATCTCAATGTATCACCCATGCAGCATAGTGAGACATCGAGGACGCCACACCTCTCACGTTAAACCCTCTAAGGACAGCATAGTGTTTCAATGTATATGACCCTTGTCATGATGCATGAAAGCAGTCCTGGAGAGTAACCCACCAGTGCTGCATTCAAACATCATGCCGACTCCACGGAGCTGGTTCACTCCAGAAGGGTCGGTGCGATCCACGAATGCAGCACTGGCGAGTTACTTACTGGCTGCATTCATGCATCGTGTCGACAATACAAAGGGCATAGCACATTAAAGCGCCATGTGGACCTTTAAGTATTAACATACAAAGGCATATATATATTACTGAATACTGGCGGGGATTTAACCAGGGAATATGCCGCACGAGGTATGAGTGTGACTCAGCTGTGGGGTATGTTGTCAGTTGTCATGTTCGGATTTGTTTGACATAGCTGAACCGCCACCCCGGCCTTCAACCCTGCATATCCATATCACACCTGGCAGGGGTATAACCCTTTAAGGGAGTGATCATTTTTTAACAACAGGGAGGGTGTGGTGGGTTTGGGGGGGGGGGGGGGAACACAATTTGGACCCCTTGACCGGGGCCCGCGCGTTACTATGCTTCAACCCCAAGGGGGGGGGGGGGGTAAAAAAATGTTGACCCCTTGACCGGGGGGTGTAAAAAATTTCGCACATTCCGCGCGGAACCCCCCCCCCCCCCCGTTGTTAAAAAACGATCACTCCCTAAGGACGTCATGATACCTCAATGATTCAATGCTTCATGTTCACTTTTCGTCATGATGCACAAATGCAGTATGGGCCAGCAACTGTCTGATGCTGTTTCATGCATCGGAAGTGCGTCTAGAATGTAGGGTTGGCTTGATGCATGCATGAATGTATCATGGGCGAGTTACCCCAAACTACCCCCAGATTAGGCGAAATATAGACTTGCTTATGTCCTTGATATTTATAAATAAAGACAAAAACGGATGTTTTTTCTGATATACTTTCTTGAAGTGTATATAATCAATGTGGGAGCAGCTAGTAGGGGAGGGGGGGCAAGGTAGGAACTCTCACTGACGCAGGCCAGTCCAGGCGAAATAGGGCATCCATGTAGCCACACCCACCCAGTCCCACGTGTAGGCACATTGTATGCAGATACTGAGTAGATCGAGTTGTGTGTGGGTCATGTCTATGTGTGTGGGTTCCATGTTAACTCACATGGGTATAACAGGACACACTGGAGGAAGGGTCAAGAGTCCACTAGCTGGTAACCAGCTCAACTCCAGGGTCTGGTCACTGATTATAATTCATCTATTAAGGAGTGGGCGTCCTTAGTATAGATATATAGAGGAATACGGTAGTTAGATCGGTCCATTGTAGAGCATGTATTGGACTAGGTAGGATATGGATAGACTAGATAGTGTAGAGGTTTATATGCGATTGATAATAACTTAGGACCACTCCTCCCATCTATAATCTACAAAGAATGGTTTATATATTATATAAGTGCCCATAGATGGTGGATTAGTATACAGACCATTCACATATAGAGGTGTGTTTTAATGCAACAGGTGGTCCTAGAGAGCTCCACCCAGAGTCTATCATCACAGTATGTGTGTGTGTGCATTACCATCACATGCATATCGGGAATGGTTTGAAATAAAATTAATGAAAGGATAAAGGGGGGGGGGGGGGGACCAGGGTTGACTCACACAGCTCATAACTTGGCAGACTTGTATTTTAGAGTCTGGGCAATGTGGCTGGGGATTGAATAAGCATTGAGGTGTATACTTTAATGTTTGGATAGTGTATTACATAAAGTTGATCGTTCTGTAATGTATTTATGAATACGGTTTAAATCTGTTAAAACCCTAGGTTATACAGTGTGGGCGGGTATTACTGAGACGTAGAGTGGGAGAGTGCCAAGTTCTTCAGGTGGGAGGTGGGTGGGGTTGAATTTTTTAACTTTAAGGGCCAACTCCAGGATCTATATCCACTGAGTATACAATGTGCAGTGTGTGTGTGTGTGGGGGGGGGGGGGGGGATGGGGACAATGCCGACCCCCTCCCACTCTACCATAACCCTTACTAACTACACACATGACATACAGTACACACATGGGGTGGTGGGATCCTGATTTCTCAGTACCTGGGTATAGAGTCGACCTGCACGTTGACATACCCATCCAGAAATCCCCCACCCACCTGCTTTCTACCTAAAACCTACCCACCTGAAGTCTCCCACCCACTCACTTGAACCCCTACACCATGTATATAATGGTGGTTGGGTGATGTGCAGTGTACTACCTGCCTGTTGTCCTCTAACCCCATCCCACCTCTACACCCCCATGTCTGTCAGTGTCACAGTGTGTGGTGTTGTGTGTACCCACATGTGGTAGTCTCCATAGCTACTGACTGATCACACACTCACATACACACACAGCTATCTATCTACACATGACCCCAGAGCTACCTGGCTGCCTACCTGCATGGGTGTCCTCTGACCCCTGCCCCCCCCCCCCCCGACACACACCCTCTTACCTGAACCTGATTAGATAAGGCAGACAAGGCAACAATATCAAAAGGTGTGTTTCATGGTCAACATGGTCAGAAATTCTCTGTTGTTTTAAAGAATATTAGTGCAGTACATGTATGGGATGTGATGTAAAATAGAAGTTTTCATTTCAATTCTAGAAACGCAGATTTTTCTTCAGTTGTGTCTTTTATGTAATCATGACTTTCTTAAAATAATTCCATTTTCGCCCAAAAGTTGCAGTTTTCCCTATATATTTAGAGAAAGGTCAGGTGACCTGACACACACCTTGATTTGTTTTTGGCCTAATCTACTTCACCCCCCCCCGCACACACACACACACACACACAACTTCATACCCCCCCCCCCCCCATACACACACACACCTATGGGATACTGTAGGCCAGGCCTACCACGGATCAGATAGTCATACATTTCGGTAGGAGCAGGAGGAGGAGGAGGAGGAGGAGGAGGTAGGAGGGGCCAGTGTTATTAGACAAGGTAGGACCTGGAGGAATAGGATCCTCCCACACTGCCTCATGTATATAGATCCACATGAATATTGACTACTACTGGAAGGTAGGTTAGAACTGTACGTATCCCCTCCTCACTCACTGCCTGTCCTGGCTGCCTATGATAAACACACAGGAGGGGACAGTCTGGTTGTTCACATAGGATCTCTTCTCATATGCTACAGGTGTATTGACTAGGGGGCAGGTAACCACCTCCCTTCCTCCCTGCCTGTCCCACCTCCTATAATTATGCTTTCGCACACATAGGAGGCGACATTTAGATTGGATCTTGTATTCATTTAGATTGGATCTTGTATTCTCCCAGGGTCAGAGAACTGGAGACTAGCACTACTACTAACACCACCACCACACACATAGTATGGATTACGACTGCAATGTAGGTGGTAGTGTTAAAGCCACCATGGAGGACACACGAGTACCTTGGTATCAGTCACCACCGTGGAGGTGCCCACTGGAGGAGCACCTTACTACTACTGACAGGAGTTTAATTAAAGAACACAGAACTACTGCTACTGCTGCTTCTACAGAATGTGATATTAGTTGTACCTATAACCACCCTAGTGCTCTACAATGTGATACTACTTCTACAAGTGATATGAGTTACATGGATGAACATAGGGAGTACCACAGTCACCTGCAGAACAGTGTTGGGGATACTAATACTCCTGCACATATGGAGTACCATGAACACAACTTCAACCTCGTCCAGAGGGACATCAGAGCTCAGCATTGGTCTAACACTGAGTCCACATGTGGAGTCAGTAGTCATGATAAAACCAAAGGGGATATGCTACCCCAACACTGTAGGGACAATACCACTAGAACCAAACCCCAACGGCTCACTTCCAGAGTGATCAGGGGTTTGGTTACATTGACTGCCATGGTTAGTGACTTGATTCTTGGCTGGTCAGATTTTCACCATAGGTATAACTCCTTGGGTACCTCCAAGGAGGGTTTTCCGAAGGGCTTTCACATGTCCAATGCCTCTTCCAAGCACTCCAGGGCAGGCAGGAGCTCTAGGAGGTCCTCCCTACCCCTGGAGGCCACCTCGAGCCCATCCTCCAGTAGGGGTAGGGTGCTGTCAGTGTTGTGGTTCCTCAGTCTGCTCCTTATGCTCTTGTGCCTGGTGCCTGTTTCCAGGTGTCAGACGGAGATCGACGAGTGTTTCTCCGACCCGTGTCAGAACAACGCGACATGCTCGGACCGCGTGGATGGCTACTTCTGCAACTGCTCGGCTAACTTCACCGGCGCCAACTGCGAGATTTCGGTAAGTTATATTTGTAATTACTTTATTAATGGATCCATAAGAGAACGTTCACAAATGACATCACTAGTAAAGGGAAGAGGCCGAGGGTATTTGGGTGTAGTGACGAAACATGACCCGAGTCATACATATGTAAGGGTCAATTTGGCCAAAATAGTCCTGGGCGGGGTCCTGGAAAAGGTCTCAAAATAGGTGACCACCGACATCGTCATTTGTGAATGTTCCCGAAAGGATTTGCATGTTTAAGCTACAAATGTATTTAGTGTGCTTCAAGACAAGAAATGAGTAACAAGATATAATATTTTGTAGTCATAAAAGGTTTATTTCAGGACAAAAAAAAAAAAGATGTTGTATGGAAATACAAGCCCTGTGATAATTGATCTGTTATTTCCCAGAAAACGCCCACTTTCATCATGTTTCTAACTTCCTCCCTTATCAGTGTACAGATAATGGATGGGGACAGGCCCATATTTGTGATTTATGACTGGACCCTTTAGCTACTGTTATCTAGGTATTCGGTACCCAGCGGAATTCATGGTCATCTGATGAATACCATTTGATTGCTTCATATTCTATGTGGTATAGACAGAGTAGCCACTTTTCTTACTTTTGCAGGAAATCCTACCTTTTAACTGGGATTTCTGTCATATACTACGTTAATTTCCAACATAATATTGACCAAAAACCTAAAGATATCCTACTTCTTGTCCACCAGTGAGTGGCATCTCTGTATAGACGAATTTTGTCTACCTAACCTAGCAAATCATTATAGCAGGGTATAGGTATCCTTATTAGCTGCCAGGCCTTACAACAGGCTGTAAAACAGTGACTTTATGTGACATGGCCTATGAAAAGGGACCTTCAGCACCCTGCACTGAGGTCCCCTTTCACAGATCATGCCACATAATTAGAATCCACTTAAAATTAGAGCGGAATTGACATAACAAAGTGCTATGGTAATTTGACTGTCCGGGACAATGCATGCACTCTGCGCCTAATGGCACAAGGAGATGCTTCGAATACCAGTTATAGAAATTATTAATGATTTATACTTTCCTCATTTAGAACCATCCATTATAAATGTCAACCTTATGCTACCCGTAGAGGGATACTGTACCATACAGCTGTAACAAGTGGGAAATCCCCATATTATCGACCCCCAGTATGATATTTATCTTTGCTGCTGTACATCATTCAGCTTCAATATTTTATATCACGTCCGGCAGTGGTAGCATGGTGTAGATGTCTAACATGGAGCCAACAACATCCATACCCTGTGTGTAGATTCACATGACATCTACAAGGTCACCTGTAGACATGGAACACACCTGACATGCTACTTCTTTTTACAAATAAATGGGGAAAATATGAAAACAATAAATTGATTTAAATTGAGATTTTAAAGAGTGCAGAATGAATATAATAATTATGGTCTTTTCTTTTTGTCAATTTCTGGAGGATTCACTTTCCAACCACTGTTAACAGCCTTTTTTAAACAAAGTTCTAAATGAACCTGTTGATGTTAGATAAATTATTTTAGACCTGAAAAAGATACATTTTAAAATGGCCAACACAGGTGAACTCTTTTAGCATATTCCTCAACTATGAATCTCATATTAGTTGCAACCTAACCATGTGTCATGATGTATATGTACATGTGTAATCATTCTAGCCTTGACAATAATGTATGCCACAAATCATTAATCAAACCACAGACAGGCTGCTAGTATACAACATTTCTGAGCTGTTAGCAAAGCTGACAAAAGTTGGTCTCATGAACAGACCCATATTAGAGGATTGAGCTTTTGATGGGGGAAGTGAAAGTTATCTTTGGATGAACAAGACCCACCAGTAGGTCCTGTAGGGTAGACATGTTGTAACCTGCATGTGGGTGTGGGGGGGGGGTCAGGACTAAACAGTATTTCAAAATGATTGATTATCTCATTTGGTCTCATAATCTGATAATGTCAAAAGATAAACAACAGTTAGATACTAGCATCAAATTATACTTGCATCTTTACTTATGGGCTTGCATGAACAATACTGAACCACTGAAAATAATATAGGGCTCTACAGTACAAAGGTAGGAAAATTGGGGATGACAAACCTCCCCAGAATAATAATAATCACAAAAGTATTATGCACAAGAAGGCCACCTCCCTAGAGATGCCCTTTACCACTGAGTGTCCGGTGTAGCAGTGGTATGTAGGTTGGTAATGCTGATGTGACCGTGGTGTGAGGGCCCTGGGGGGACTGCCCTACCTTTATGACCAGGTGATGTTGGACGTAAGGGGGTTTATAGGGATTTAATGGTGTAGCACTGTGCAGGTATGGCCAGGGCTGGGACGTCCCATAGCCACAATGCATGAAAATCTACTTTCTCGACTTTATCTGCCCATTAGATACATGTATGTCAATCCGACGTCATTCTACAAGCATTCCCGAAATCAGCCATATATATAGGGACATTGAAATTTTAACAAATGCAGTGCCCAATAGGCACAGGAAAGTCCAATTCACCAAACTGAAATTGAAATTTGCAAATGACAACTGTATCATAGGTACAATTCACATGGAAGACATGTACTATTTAGGAACCTTAGTACAACTCACAAAATAACTGACCAAACTAATCGGCAGAGACTTCAAATTACCAAAAGGCATGACCAAGCAGGAACTTGCAATTCACACAGTAATAACTAGGCCATGAATGCCCAGGTATAGTAGAAGGTACTACATATATATAAGGTTTAATTGCTGTTATGTCTGTCATTTCGTCAGTTTTATGATGACTGTATATTCACCTTGTCCTGTCACCACCTAATGTACCGGGGTATACCTAAACCAGATCAAAAAGCCAGAGTATGATTAACATACCATGTACCCACCAGTGAAAGTCAGCCTGTCAGCATAAAAGTACACTTGATACTTTAATACTTCCTGTAGCAAAATACCCATGGTTTATCGAACACCGTTATCGTTAATGCTAAACAAAAAGGGAAAGGAGTACCGTTGTTCCGGGTATTCATGCCATTATTATCAGGATTCTAACTGCATGATAACATATCAAAACAAGTGACGATGCCATTGAGATATATAAGATATAACCGTCAGAGTCTATTCATTATCTCTTTAGCAGATCTATCCATGGTCATGATCAAAGCGTGAAATTTCAAAACAAGAACTCCATAAAAAGATGAGCAATGACATATGGGAGTCAGGTTCAGCATAGTTAGATCATGACTCCGTGTAAATGAAATATGGGAGTCGGGTTCAGCATAGTTAGATCGTGACTCCATGTAAATGAAAAATGGGAGTCAGGTTCAGCATAGTTAGAGCATGAATCTAAATAACTGGATATGAAACCATCTACCTGGCCTGTGCATGTCCGCTATGGCACCCCCCATGCCCCCTGGTGAGTAGAGGCTGAACTACTGAAAGTGTCACCCCCAGGAGATAATTTTTTTAGGTCACTTAAATTTGTTCTAAAACCACAATTCCAAATGATTCCGAAAGCCCTTGTCTCATTCTTCGGGACTGAAGTGATTTCAAATCATTATGAGTAGGGGGGAGTTTTTTATAAAGGGTCCCAAAATTCGGTAATTTTTAGAAAAAAACCCTCAAAATTTGGAGCCTCATTTGAAAAATACCCCCTTTCAATATCCCAATCAAACAAGCTGGGTCAGAAACTACAATCCAAGACCTTTCCAACACAGTTTGTATTGAAGAGCTGCGACTATTTTGAGTCTTCTAAATAAATTATCCCCTGACGGTCGTTTTAAGAGAAAATCCACCGCAACTGACCACTTACTCCAAAATGTTACCCTCTTTTGTCACTTAAAATTGTCGTAGGGCCACAATTCCAAATGATTCAGAAAGCCCTTGTCTTGTTCTTTGGGACTGAAGTCATTTCAAACCATTATGAGTAGGGGGGAGTTTTTATTAGGGGTCCCAAAATTGGGTAAATTTTCAGATAAAATCTCAAAATTTGGAGCCTTATTTCGAAAAATACCCTCTTAAAATATCTCCATCAAGCAAGGTGGGTCAGAAACTACAATTCAAGACCTTTCTAACGCACTTTGAATCAAACTGCTGTGACCATTTTAAGTCTTCCAAAAAAATTATTTCCAATGAGTCACCAAATTCGCTAGTTCATTTTTTACTCACCAGGGCACCTCATTTATTGACCCTCAGGAGATAATTTTCTTTTGTCACTTAAAATTGTCGTTGAGCCACAATTCCAAATGATTTGAAAAGCCCTTGTCTTGTTCTTCGGGACTGAAGTGATTTCAAATCATTATGAGTAGGGGGGAGTTTTTATTAAGGGTTCCAAAATAAGGAAATTTTTAGAAAAAAACCTCAAAATTCGGAGCCTAATTTGAAAAATACCCCCTTTCAATATCCCAATCAAACAAGCTGGGTCAGAAACTACAATCCAAGACCTTTCCAACACAGTTTGTTTTGAAGAGCTGCGACTATTTTGAGGCTTCCAAATAAATTATCCCCTGACGGTCGTTTTAAGAGAAAATCCACCGCAACTGACCACTTACTCCAAAATGTTACCCTCAGGAGATAATTTTCTTTTGTCACTTAAAATTGTTGTTGAGCCACAATTCCATATGATTTGGAAAGTCTGTGTTTTGTTCTTCGGGACTGAAGTGATTTCAAATCATTATGAGTAGGGGGGAGTTTTTATTAGGGGTCCCAAAATTCAGTAATTTTTAGAAAAAAATCTCAAAATTCAGAGCCTTATTAAAAAAATACCCCCTTAAAATATCTCCATCAAGCAAGGTGGGTCAGAAACTACAGTTCAAGACCTTTCTAACGCACTGTGAATCAAACTGCTGTGACCATTTTAAGTCTTCCAAAAAAAATTTTTCCAGTGAGTCACCAAATTCATTAGGTATTACTTTTAGTTCCGGATTCTGCCACCTGCTGGGTGGGGGCGCTACAGTCACCCATACCACAGCTGTCAGACTACAGTGCTACAGGGAAGCCAATCCAGTGTATTTAGATTCATGGTTAGAGCATGACCCCCCCCTATTTTTTGGTAAATTTTAATAAAGATGGTTCAACACCCCCAATGCTGTAGGTATTAGGAGGGCGCCCCCCCTTTCCCAAATTCCTGGATCCGCCCCTGAAATATGGGAGTCGGGTTCAGCATAGTTAGAGCATGACTCCACGTAAATGAAATATGGGAGTCAGGTTCAGCATAGTTGGAGCATGACTCCACATAAATGAAATATGGGAGTCGGGTTCAGCATAGTTAGAGCATGACTCCATGTAAATGAAATATGGGAGTCAGGTTCAGCATAGTTAGAGCATGACTCCATGTAAATGAAACATGGGAGTCAGGTTCAGCAAAGTTAGAGCATGACTCCATGTAAATGCTGTGGACAGTGTATGTATGAGGATAGGCTGATATGTGAACATACAGGTGCAGTATGTTGTGTAGATCAGATGGCACTTAAGACACCTGGTGACCTTGGCACTCCACTCACCTGACTCAGACCTTCATGGGTCATGGGACATGACGTTTTGACACCACCACCTACACACCCTATAATACTCCTGCATATAAAGCATAGACCCTTCCTAGCCTCGAGGGTATATAGTTCCAGGATGTGTATTTATTGATGGTATAGCTGTATAATAGCACTGTAATCCTAAACCTGCTAGGGTACAAGTTTCTAGGATGTAGACGATGGGATTTAATATCTGCAATAAAATTTGGAATTCACCTAAACATCTCAAATAGGACAGTATCTAGAAGTATAACATGGGCTTCCTGGGATGTAGAAGTTTACAGCCTACGTCCTGCCTGTAGCAATATTTGGGCATTAAGGCTAGGCTGGGTATTGAGTTGCAACAACTAGGCCTATGGTTGAGTCGAAAGGTTTATCAAGAGGTTAAAAGGACAAGGTCATGCCTATAGGGGTAACATCACTCAGTAACATGTTCACTTAGTGAGGAAACCCCCAAGTACAGTCATGTATTTGCAATTTTAACTCTGCCCTAGGCCCTAAAGTACTTAAAACCACGAAGAATTTATAACCCGTCCTATGCTGGAGTTCATCAGTCACTTTATGTTGAATTATACACAAAATGAATATGTTGTTTTGAATTATATCCGAGATGAAAATAGGGATTTTAAACATCTCTCCCCTGTTTAAATGTACTCTGAAAAGAGCGGTTTAATGGCAATTCAGTACCTTTTCAGGGATTTTGTCAATACCCAACTTACATCTCTGTTATACTTTATAATATCCCACTGATAACAGGCATAGCAATTATTGTATGTTCACAGCAGTTAACTATGTTCTAGATAAGCTGGAAATTAGCTGTTTTTGTTATTTTGTCAGTAGATACCTTATCAGTACCAGACCAGGTAGTGTAGATTTAAACCTTGTGACTGCCAACCCCCCCCCCCCGCCTCCCACACACACATCAGGTCAGTCTGTCACCTGCATTGTATTCAGTGCACCTGTACACTGGGTGCCACAGGTCAGACACACAGACAGGGGGAGGACACACATGATTTTAAAACCCTTGAAGGACTGATTGACACCTCAAGGTGAATCCCAGGGATGAAAGCCTTCAGGTTCCTCTTTGATTTCAAGGTTTTTTTTATGTTGCGAAGACGTTTACTTAACTATAGAGGACTATTATTCAGGGGCCTTGATTTGGACATTTCAAGTTTTTTTATATTGGTCACTTTCATCCCTGCTGAATCCTCATTTTTCGTCGTCATGATGCATCAACATATGGCACGTCAGGAGTGTATCAGGCCTTGTATAGGGTCGGCTGGCATGACACAATAGCATGCATAAAAGCAACATGACCAGTTATTTGCCAGGGCTGCATTCATGCAATATGACCATAATGATAAAAGAGCATAGGCCTTCAAGGGTTAACAGGTGATCAGAAAAAGAATGACAACCTCTTTAGTATGGTATGCAATGCCAAAAGAAAAGGTAGAATTGGGGAAGTAGTAGAGCAGTCAGCGACAAATATTCCTCTGGTATTGTATAGTGCAGCTGTTTGGCAGATATAACAGACATATATATATATTCGGACTAAATTAACTCAAATGTAAGATCTCCCATTATGATATGGCTCAGAGAGAATACTACTATATAAATTGATTAAAGTGCAACGATATAATAGATCTAATATCATAAAGGGGCACATTGATGTGGCATAGCACAGAGCTAGTGTTCACTAAGGTAATAGAGGACAAAGGCAGTCTTGGGGAATTATATCATTGCTTAATTGATTAACAATAAGATAAATCTAACACTGGACATGCTATCAGGATTGGCATTAGCAAGGTGTTATAAATACCAGGGTGGCATGGGAGCTACACGATAGCATGCATCAATACTGGTGATAGGGTCGTGTTTAACCTGATAGTTGACTCCCTCTGGAGAGGGGGGGGGGGGGGGTCATATTGATATAATTCACAGAATTGTTGTGGAAATGAATGATCATGTTCCTTTAGTGGGACACCGTTTGGAATTATCAACTGTTGGTCCGTTCTTGTCGCAAAATCCTATAATACATCACCGAGAGAAGTAGAACTAGTAAAATACAATAAGTGGGGCAAAAATGAAGAATTTGACAACTACCTTAGTGACACTTAGAATCAGGAATAAGTCACACTTGGACATATGCTCGCCATGAATATGACTGTAGTTATCGAAACGGTGTTTAAAGCCATTACTCACCCACTTAAACATTGATATTCAAATTAATCAGGGTTGTGTGGTTCAATTGATGTCTACAGTGTTTTGTATGCTGTTGGTAGTGAATTATAACATTTTTACTGTGCAATCAGTATTCTAGGATTTCTACTGAATGGTATGGTATTCATACAAGATTTTAAAAAAAAACATAAGGAAAAAGAGAGACAAAAAATGCATTTACTAAATTAGATCCCAGCCGCCCCACACACACAGCATTAGCACATTAACTGCTACAGTTGAGTGTGTGTTGATGTGGCTAAGTGTGTAGTAGAACTAAACAGGTTTGGTGTGTTGACTCTGAGGTTTAACCTACTAAAGTACGGCTTAAGGCAAGTGTTAGGGTTGGTGCCCATTCAGTGTATACTCCAGGTGCTCTATTAACTCCACAGGTACAAAGTCTGTCCTGACATGTTATAGTACTTATAATGCCGATTCTAATTTAACCCTCTAAGGATGGCAAAGTACTTTAATGTACTAGTGAAAGACCCTTGGTTTTCATGATGAATAACTGCAGCTTTGTCCATTAAAGACTTTGTTCAGACCTGTAGGCTCCCTGCATGTCTCCCACATTTATAAATACTATCAAGTCTAGTATAGACTTGTTCATAATGGTTCACTATTGTGGTGTTAGCCTGTGCAATCAGCAAATTCTGGTTTGCTGACAATAAAGCACCACACTCAGCATACTACCTTGGTATATGAATAAGTACTATCCATTAAAAGTGTAAAGAAAAATAATAAGGCATACTATGAGTATGAATAAATATTAGGTTAGACTAGATGGTTGTTTGCAGCACCTGCCATGTCCATTGTGTATGATAACACTCTGCTCTGAGTGTAGTGTCAGGTGGGGTATGGAGGTCAGCATGTTAGACTGACTTATGGTGTATAGGTGGTAGGGTACATGTATGTCTAAGTTAGACAGATATGATGTCACAGGCCTTTGTACACATCCATATTTTAATATAATATTGGGGAGGTGTTATATTGTACTTTTATGTTGTGTATTGGTTAAGTAGTTTGGATTCTGTCAGTTTGGTTACGTTTCAGTTTGGTTACCTGTGTGGGGAGTAAAAGAACCCTCGCCTTATTAGTAAAGGTGAGGCATTTTACTTGAATAATGTATATTGCTTCAATGAAGTTGCCCTTTGGGCAGTCGGCAGAATGCATGAATGCAGCACCAGGGAGTAACCCACCAGGTATCATCTTGTGCTTGTATTATTATCTGCGTGCACTATTGTGGCAAATATACAGGCACTTGATATATGCCCCACTCCATGGACCGCCAGGCAGGTAAAAGATGCCCAAGGCCCTCTATTACTCTTAAAGCTTACCTGTATGCCACCTATAGCACTGAGTGTATGTGCATGGAGGTATGTGAGCTATGTGACCTGGGGGTATTGAGGACTGCTGCTGACACCACCTACAGGTATCACAGCACTGATTAGATTACACGGCTGATAACACACACAACTCCCCTCCATGAGAGGGCAAGACTAATCCAATACCACAGGTAGTACTTTTATAATGTGTATGATTATATTTAGGATATACTAATATGAAGCCTAATTAGATGCCAATTAAATAAATTCTCCTCTAATGGTCTACTTAAAAACAATAGCTTTTTGAGAGCTACAATGATCTTCTTCAACATGATTTTCTATTTGCCTTTACTTCAAATTATACCCACATGTATATATGTGAATATAGTGGACCAGTAGGCATACTCGAAGTATTACTGGTCCCAAAACAGTGGCTGTAAAATCCCTGGTCCCGTTTTGGTCTCAGATGTTCTAACAAAAATAAATGAACGAAAGATTAAAGAATTCAAAATATAATCTGGTTATTTCAGGCATGTCAAACAATGTGGTTAAACTGCCGCTGACTTCATCTTGGAAAGACAAAACTGGTGTCAAACAGGCCACCACCAGAGTCCAGAGTCCAGGGGGACTGGTGTATCTAGTATCTATACCCCCATTTACACACTACATAATACATGTATTATACCCTACTCACCATATCAGGTGGCTTAAACAGGTGGCTAGACAGATTATGTATGTGTAAATTATAATGGAGGACATTGTCATGATTAGATCCAGATGTATTCCTACTATAGGGACATGTGTGTCCTATATTGTGTCGTTATATGGCTCATTTGGTGATGACAAGATCTATGTTTAACACAATACTGATAGCCAATATGACATGAAGAGAATAATAACTGAGAAGCAGGAATACAGTGATAGTAGCACACGACTACAATTTTGTCTGTATTTGGAGTGTTTTGTGATCTAATGTATAAGTAGTTATTTAACTAAGACAATGTCATGGTTGAGGGACAATGCTAATGACAAGTTAGGGCACTTAAAGACAAGTAAGACTTTGTGTGTTGACATTTAGATTGCTATTAGACATGCTCTGAAGTTTAGAAAAAAAAGAGATAGAAAAGAAAATACGGGGAAACACACAGAAAAAAAAAGCAAACGAGACGTTTGAATTATTGGGTCTACTTTTAAGGTAAGGTTAAAAAAGTAACCAAAAGTGAATGATGTTGTACATTTAGTCCACATTAGTTTACTGATCCCCATCTGAAATAGGCAAAGTATTGTTTCTATGGGGCTCGAAACATGCCACATGCTACCTTAGAATACCTATTGCATGTTAGAACCACCCATGTAAGTGTCTCATTGCAGCCTAAGTAGTAGTATACAATATGGGGAGGGGGGGAATAGTTAAAAACCACATCTGATATACACAGGTTGCTTGAAATAAGGTCAACACTTTAAACACTAGGTGGCAGCAGGCATGGGTATGGAGGGAGCTTTTCCTGAATTTCAATAGGCCACAATTACTAATCGAGAACCTCTTTTTATTGGTCTCCATTTGAACCATTTCTTTTGTGATTATACACTTTCATCTATGGGTGATGCTAATTATGTCGTGCATGGGATGGAGGCTTTAGGCGGCATAATGATTGTGTCCTTCCCCTCTCACTGAGCCTGAAAGACAGGGTTTAGGACCGCAGGTACTTAACCAGTGCCAGAGGGACATTCCATTGGATATTGTAACCAGACATTGTATGCGCATGATATGGCCGCAATTGTCCTTGTTACGATATATTGAGAAGACAGATGCCACTTTTGAAGGAATTCTTCACTTTTCCCTGATAAATCTCTGAAGATGATGTCAATGTCCTACAGAGGATTGACAATAGTCGAAAGATTCCCTACTTTTTGTCGACCAGGGAGTAGTATCCCTGAGTATAGATAATGGAAGTAGACCTGTACACTTAGGTTTGTAGAGTAATGTTTAATTTGCAGCCGCTTTTAATAGGTCAAAAGTCGTCTGCCTTCCAAACAAATTCTGGAAATGGTGCACCTTGTGGTTGCCTGCTTCAGTTTCAATTCTAAAGCGAGTTCAACCCTGCACTTACGGTGTCACCTGCAGGTCTTTATGTCCAGTTAAAGCTTATATAAAACAAACATTTATAAAAAGAAAGAAAGCAAAAGAGAATATTTTTTTCAGTGGAGCCCTAAACTCAATGCACTTCTTCACACTAAACGCTCGTGAACGGAATACTGATCGTCTTCAGACCACAGCTACCGTTATATTGAATAAAGGTAGACAGAGAGCTCAGTCATTCCTCACAATATTACCCCGCTGTGCATTCTACTAGATCTCTGAGCTGTAGGTGAGGCAGAAAATGGTTCTCTATACTAAACCTCTGAGCTTTTGGCCGGATTGGCCGAAAAGTGAGGAAAATGTAGCCGGAGAAAGGATATGTCAGTGATGGTGTATAATGGACAAATCGTCAGGAATGTACTCTAGACTATAGCAACTTACTTGGCTAAGCTCTCTGGTAAAGGGATTTCACAGTTGACACAGGATCCTGACTTCTGAAGAGGGGGTGGTGGCTCAGGCATACTAATAATGGCCCTGGGCAATAATATTAGTCACAGGGATATGCCAACATGCAGACCCAAATAATTATTTTCCCTTTTATGGACCGCATAGTGCTTTAATTTGCTATTCCCTTTGTCGTCATGATGCATGAATGCAGCCTGACGAGTCTACATAATACATGAATATAATCCTGGTCTGGATGTGTATCAACCCCGTAGGGTTGGCATGAGACTTGAATGCAGCACTGGAGAGGCACTCGCCAGAGCTGCATTCATGCAACATGGCAACAACGGGAATAGCACTTTAAAGCACTACACTACTCTTTGGGGGTTAAGCCTGTACTTATAATGTGCGTGGGAGAGGTTATCAAACTGTTACTAAACACGTGAACCTTTCACACACATTCGGCGTGAAGTTAATGTGAGGTAGTAAATACACAGCTCAGAAACATGTGAGAAACACTTACTAAGCGAATAGAGATAACGTGGTAATATGGATCTTTGATGCCTGGTTTCATTGAAAAAAATAATTTTAAAATAAAAATAAAGTGCATGAACTAAGGCCACCTTTTATTGATAACTTGGATTACGGGCACTCAGTGCAAATATTTTGGGGGGCGGGAGGGGGAAAAAAAGCATGCAAAAAGTTTTCTTTTGGCTGTTAAATGTAGGTATATTGAGAAATAATGAAGGTATATTGAGAAATATTCTCAACTTTGAAAGCCTAATTCTGGGTGTCTGCCAGTCAGCATGTACTTTTTCTTTTTTTTTACTAAAATTCTCAAAAAAAATCCTAATCTTTGATGTAAGTGTTCACACCCCCAATAGTGTATCCTCAAGGGAATGCATGTATTATTCCAGCACCACAGTATGATGATAATTAATAAGTAGAATAATAACGGGCTAGATATTGACAATTTCTAGACAGCTTAGGGAGTGCTCATTTTTTAAAAACGAAATTTTTTGCACCCCCCCCCCCCTAGAGGGGTCTAAATTTTTTACCCCCCCCCCCCCCCCAAATCCACCACCCCCCCCCCCCCCCTGTTGTTAAAAAATGAGCACTCCCTTAGTTCTTTTTCATCATGATGCATGAATGAAGTCACTCGCAAGTGCTGCATGAATGCATCTTGCGCTCCCTACAGCGTTGATACACTCCATGATGCACTAAACATGCAATACCGGCTAGTTACTCGCCGCCTCCGCGTTTGCGTATCATACACAAAAAGATGGTATGAAGACTAGGGGCATTATGCGGTCCTTTAAATGGTTAATAGAGGTAAAAAATATATCGTGATCATGACTCATTACCCTATCCTCTGCTGACGTGAACCTTGGACGGAACAATGCCAAACAATACCTTCCCCTTATTGTTGGGCTGTGCATAAATTAATGTAGCTTCAGTCATTAGCTTACCGCAGAGGATGGTTATGTCCATACTAATGTAAAAGTTGTGTAGGTCGGTATTATATATGCATTTGTGTTTGATAAGGAAGAACATATTAGCCTATTATATACTAAAGGCAGGCAGTACATATACAGTTTCGTGTGCATGGAACACTCCAAGTTCATCTTGAGCAAACTTTTAATCGGTCGTGAGGTTTGACGGAGTTGGACTGTTAATTTCCCATTCCCCTTTTCCCATTTAAAACGGGTGCGCAATGTCTTTTCAAAAAAGGAAATATTACAGATCAATATTGATAACGGCTGAATGAACTACCGTATTTATAAGCCTATGGTCCAGGCGCAGTGACCAGCAATGGTGAGAATGGAATTAGTTTGATGTCCAACTACCAGGGGGCTGTAGTGTATGTTAATTCCCAGTGTGTACACCAGGTGGAGATAGTGTGTCACTAGTTACCAGCAAACCACATCAACCAAACTGACATTATTGTGCTCAATGTGAGTGTCACCCTACTGGTGTGGTGCTATGTGCCTTTCTTAGTTCATCCTTGGTTAACCAGATGGGGGTAGTGTGCACACTAGCAAACACAGTTTGGGAAGTTGACTGGTTTTGAATGTATATGTCATATAGATCTCCATTTAGCCTTGTTCAAAATATAAATATCTCCCTTTTTCAAAACTGCTGATGTGCTACGGAAATAGAGTAGAAGTTAAGAAGAACATACTGGGTGGAATTGCTGGTAGACTAAGTTAAAGTGACATGGTCCGATGATTAGGGCTCAAAAGTCAATTTAGTTAAAAATGAACAGAAATGTTCAGTACGGTCCTACTATATGTCCTACCTATTTTATTAACATTATTCCCCATTCATTTAGCTTAGAATTCAGTCAATTATCAGTTTTATGCTCAATTTAAGACTTTTGGAGTGCACGCTATAATTCCCCCATTGACAATACACTGTAAAATACTGTACCTCGACCATGTTGGACCCTCTAAACGGGCTCCTATTGGCTATAGATGACATTGTATTGTTCCCTATCCTCCAAATATGATATTGTACTAACATTTGGAACACATTTAGGTAGGATTAAAAATTTTGAAAAAATCGGACCATGTCACTTTAAGATGGTGCTACTTATTACATGAGATTCTTCTTTGGGGAGGGGGAAAAGAAATATAGGTCCAAATAACTGGTTAAACAGACAGGGTTTAGGTCAAACTGACCTGCCTGTGTTTAGCAATTTGTCTCCCACGGCTGGCCAGGTTGGGTTTAGGTCTTTTACATTCCGTTCTGTATCTAGAAGTGCAGTAAGGTCAAGTTTGTAAGTGTAGATCTGGGTTCTTGTTAGGCCAAAAAAAAAGAAGTTTTGTTTCAGGTAACATGGCATGAAAATGTAGGGTCGGTAGGTCGGATTTTTTTTTTAAACATGAAAGTACTACCTGGCCTCTCTGAAAACCCGAAAATTGACCCAAAAAGGCTAAAAATAAGGAAATTTCTTCAAAATTGCATAAAAAACGTCGGGTCGGCCCTCTTTTGATAGGGTCGGTCGGGTGACCTGAAACAAACCTTCTTTTTTTTGGCCCTTAGTTCTAACTGAAGCTGGTGACACCTTGCAGTACACTTGGTGATACCACACGTGGTAGAGTTGATATAAATACCTGTTTACTGTTAGAACAGACCAGATGGTGTCAAAGGGAGTTATGTTAGGTATGGACACCTGTGTTATAAGGTTTTTAAACACTTGATGAACACCATAAAGAACCACTTCGCATGGGATAAAACACTAATAGATTAGTCCCTACTTACCCAAATGTATCCCCAACTTAAGCCTATAAGAATGGCATGATGTCCCAATGATTCATTTAGCTAATTTGTCGCTAAATGATGCACCATTGCAGCACCTCCGAATAACTTAGAAGTCTACAGAGGTAACTACCACAATGCCACTAGATTAGCTGAAGTCCCTGAGTGACCAACTTCCTCCTGCCCTTTACATGACTTTACTATTCAGGAATAACATTTTAAATAGGAATATGCATCTTACCATGGCAGTATCATAGTAATACAGTGATACATTACCACGTCAGACTACACAATTTGGCCAGCCCATGCTGTGACAAATCATCTCCAAGTAGCCTAGTCCTGTCTTTAGCTCCAGCTGTTACCAGTCCTGGTATCCCACACTAAGCCATATACACCAGAGCTTCACTCATCTCCAGTGTCTTCACCATAAAGTCCACAGACAGACAGGAGAGTCTTAAAATCTGAAGGAGATAGAGGAGATTTCTGTTTTATCACCGGGTGAAATATTACAGTCGTTAAGCATCATGTTGGGAGCCTACCGCCGCTGGAAGAGGAAGTACACCGCAAACTCCTCCGGGCGGGAAAATATGGGATACTTTGATCCATTGGTAGGTATGGCGCTAAAAACCTGGTTGTATACATTTTTAGATTCAGATTATACTATGACGAACAAATCCTTAAGGTGCCAAATGTAATTTTACTAAGAGGTTATACCCATGTGGCTCTGATGAATCTACAGTCTTGCAACAGTTGGATCCCTCTATGTGGAAAATGCTGGGTATGTAGAGGTCCTCAACATCATATTCCACAGAGGGACCTTGCCACATCTTCTCTTGTAAATTCTAGGATATATTAGGGTATAAGGAAGATAAGGTGCAGTACAGTGAGATATTTCCCTCTGAGGGAAAAAGGATGTTTATATATATATATGCATCCCATTGCAACGTATGAATGGTATTGTATCAAAATTGTTTTATGTTTTCAATGTGACACACATCTTTAAGACACCTATGTTTAAACGCTGTGAATGTTCACTCTGGTGCATTTTGGAATCTAATAGAGAAATTCAATTGAATGTACTATTATTCCTGTATATATACAATCATATATGATCGGGGCCCAACACAAACGCTGACTTTTGATAAACACATTCTCTCTTTTATCACCAGATCTATCCATCATTATGTGGAAAGTTCTAAAAGTGTTGAGCACATTACTGCACCAACAACATTGCATTGTGTGCTGTTAGAACAGTTAGAGTTGACTATATGTGACTAGAATACTACCTCTCATGTCCAAAACAACCATTGTAGACCCAACTGGCCCTCCCAGTCCCATACAACTGTCTAACCACTGACCCACCAATGACAAATAACTGACACTTAAATACAAACCAATATTGGACTTGGTGGCTTCAGGGCTGATTTGAAAACTGCCAAGCAGTGAAAAGATTGATGCTAGAGAGTGTCCATTGTTTATGGTCAAGTGCTCAAAGTACATGCGGACGAACAAGCCAGTTAGCTGCTCATTTTTGACGGCCGAGCAATTCATCATTGACATGCATGACGTCATAAGTAGGGGGATGACTCTGATAGTCGTACGTAACAGTCTGTAGTAATTACCCCCTTATTTACTTTCGGTCGGCGATCGCCTGGCATATGGTGATCTCTGCTGCTGTCTCAGTCAAATATTTTCCCATCATAACTGTGTTCTTATCAATTGATTTCTCGTCTTCCTTCATGCTGAGCACTTCACTTTCTACTTTCCCATATCCTCTGTGGATATTGCAGAGGAGGTATAATATATCTCAGAATATAAACTCCTTTCATAATGTACATTCATCGTACAAACATCCACAAAAGGGTACGGGACACGGCATGTATGTAAGTCACCAAGACGCCCGGACCTCGCAGCCCCGCCCACATCGATTTTCCCGCGTGTCTCTTAGAAACTTTGATATTGGAGTTAGAAATTCCGAAATTGGAGTAAGAAACTCCGATATCGGAGCTAGAATCTCCTATATCACCTATAGAAACCAGTATCCCGGCGGCGAAGCCGCTGGTTACTTATACTATGATTACAATCTATAACTACACTTCCTGTTATATTATAACAATCTCCATTAGCATCTTATCTACTAGAGAGCTGAACCAGATTGGGTAGGGAGATCCATATTTTACACATTGGTACCATGATAAACTGTATTCAGGCCTGAGGCTCAGGAGTCTGTGGATGTACCTATAACTCTGTCAAAAGAAAGCTTGATTGATTTATGTCATTAGTTGTCTATGTATTTGTATGAGAGGGTGGGGAGGGTGGGGGTGATTGTAAACAGCTATTGTCCTACCGAGAAGTGAGTTGTCCCCAGTCTGGACACACATGGGGTAGAGGTGGTGTTGTGGGCTGTGGAGTTAGCTTAGTGGGCATGGAGAAATGCCTTAATGTCCATCAGCACTGACTCACTATAGCCTGGGAACCTGCCTGCTAGATGAATAACACATAAGAGGCAGGTACAGGCAATGGTTGTTGCAAATACAGATACTTTATTGTGGCCCTGTGTTTACATCTGACTGCAATTGAACTTGATTAAATGTATTTGCAGAAAGTGAAAATGAATTCTTTCTGTCCTTAATGTCAAAATTACACTGCATTGTGAATGGTAGACTTGATGCCAGTCTGGTGGTGCTCTGCCCTGTGAATGGTAGACTTGATGCCAGTCCCTTAGTGTTCTGCTCTGTGAATGGTAGACTTGATGCCAGTCCCTTAGTGTTCTGCTCTGTGAATTGTAGACTTGATGCCAGTCCCTTAGTGTTCTGCTCTGTGAATGGTAGACTTGATGCCAGTCCCTTAGTGTTCTACTCTGTGAATAGTAGACTTGATGCCAGTCCGGTGGTGCTCGGTGCTGTGAATGGCAGACTCGGGTTTCTTGTTAACTGTAGGTCCATTGTAATTTTAACTATCATGTCTGCCCTTTAAGTCAACTTGGCAGGTGACCAGTCTACCTCTATACCCGCCGTACATTCTCCAGTATGTACCCAGATGCTGCCAACATGGCGGTTGCATGACTCAGCAGATTAGCCAGCACCCATTAAACTGACCAGTAACACGTCGCCCAGCCCCCAACATGGCACGGCCCATAGAAACAGACTCTGAGAACAATCATGGGTAGTTTATGGTGTATCATTATTAGCACAGGCTGTGGTGGTGTTGGTATATTGTGTTCATATACCACTCAGGATATACCGGGGCACTTGGTGTTGTGGGTGGCGTTTCTGATGTACACCTTGTATGGAAGTCTTGGATCTCATTTTCGGAAATCACGTGCAAGAGTTTGTCAAAATTCATAAGATGGGAAGGAAAATACAAAATATAACCCTAAAAAAGTTGTGAACTGATGATTAAAAAAGTGCAGTTGGTGTAAACAGTCAGCACCATGAGGAGGACGTCCATGGGAGGGTGCCAGGTGTTGGGAGTGAGGCTGCCCTGTGGGCATGCGCAGTCGGCACCATGTCGTTACACAGCGTCCCATCAGGTGGCCGACATCAGTTCCCATGGCAACCAACGGCCATTGTTTTATTATAGCATCAAGCACCAGCCTGGACGCACCTAATGGACACTGAACTTGGCCCAGGGAGTCTATTTATCTCAAAGTGTTTGTGTCCAGAATTAATTGACGTTTATAAAGAAAAATAGAAAAGAAAAATAGAAATGGGCACTGGACACTGGATATGTTTGGTCACTAGGGGACGCTAGTGCTGTCCATTAGACTGTCTCCAGGGCAACTACGTCACATGAGGATCAGTAGTGTACAGTGAGACCACCTGGTAGCAGGCTGCAGTAGACAAAGTCAGAACTAGACTGGATGTACCGAGGCACTAATGTGGAACCAAGCATTGCAAGGTAGAACTCAGTGTTATAACTATAGGTAATCCTCTGGATGTTAGGAGTGAGGATGCGCTGGGTTGGAGGCGACACTGGATGTTAGTATGACTTCTCTGAGGGAGTTTGTGCACAGTGTTAAGGAATGGATACAGCCTACGCCGAGTATCACTGAGGTAAATCCACTGTTAAAATACATCTATGAGGTAGCGTCCACTGTTATAAGGCACCTCTGAGGTAAAGTCCACTGTTATAATACACCTCTGAGGTAACATCCACTGTTATAATAACATCCACTGTTATAAGGCACCTCTGAGGTAACGTCCACTGTTATAAGGCACCTCTGAGGTAACTTCTACTGTTATAAGGCACCTCTGAGGTAACGTCCACTGTTATAAGGCACCTCTGAGGTAACTTCTACTGTTATAAGGCACCTCTGAGGTAACGTCCACTGTTATAAGGCACCTCTGAGGTAACGTCTACTGTTATAACACACCTCTGAGGTAACGTCTCCTGTTATAAGGCACCGCTGAGGTAACGTGCACTGTTATAACACACCTCTTATGTCTGAGGTATTTATATGGCCGAGGCCTATAAAAGTGTACATTAACATTCTATTCATTTTGGCATTTACCGAGGTTATTTAATACCATCCACAGAATACGATAGTAATTATTATGGTGGGTAGTTAAAAAAGGTTCCTGGTGGAGTGTGTAGGGGGTGCAACAAAGGTTAACCTAGACATTGGTCAAATCTATATCTCACCATTTTACAACACGACTGTGCCTCCCACGAGGGAGAGGGAGGCAATATTTCTCAAAACGAATGCTTATTCAGGGTTGAAAAGTTGTTTCCAGTTGCTAACCATGGGAAAGGGATCATGGAGAAATTTTCTTGTAGCTCATCTGTGATCTGCATTTCAAATAAACAGCCTACATGCATTGCTATCTTATCATATTCATGTACACATCTTCTCCCTTTTAACCCTTTAATGACCGCATAGTGCTTTAATCTGATATATATGTCCGTAGCCATTATTGCATTCAAGCATCATGCCGACCCAATACATGTATTATAATACAGGTTGATTCACTCCCAAGGGTTCAGTTTGATGCATGAATGCAGTTCTGGCTAGACTCGACATGCAGGCTGCATTCATGCATCATGATGACAGGGAATAATGCATTAAGCATTATGTGTTTCACTGTCAGATCATGTTAAAGGTTTGCAGCACCCTCATCAAGCTATCAGGTATCTTCCTATGGATGCCTGGCTAAAAACACACTTGACCCACTTCCCTGTATGCCCACGGGTATTTGGGTATGATACCGATTTAATTATTTTGTTGAAGTGTGTAATAATACTTTCTTTTCCCCATTACAGGTGACTGAGAAGTGTGATAACGAGACCAACTACCCGTGTAAATTTGGCAAATGTAACACCATCGACACAGCATACGAGGGCGTGGTGAGTTGCATTTCTTTATTCCCTTGAATGTAGTAGACTGGTCAGTATTGGAAGGTGTGCTTTTGTTTAATATTGTGGTATTGACTGAGGATAGAATGCAAAACAATCACTTGCTTGAGGCCAAAGGCCCAATGCAACAACAATAATTGACGATAATGACCTGATAAGCTTTGTAGGCCCTACATAGTCAATTTTAGTGGGAAAGGGATTGTGAACGACACCTATCCTTCACAGATTCAAATTTCACTACTGACATACAAAGATACAATTTGTGTATTTCCCTCTTTCAATCATTAAAAGCGTTGTCCATTGTATGGCCAATGGAATAGGCAAATGAGGGATAAATAAAAAGGTACCATGCTATCCTACAAGAAGGGTGAGCATAAGTTCCAGTAGGCTATGGGTCATAGATGTATTTCTCCCTCCAGCCATACCAGGTAGATCTCCGACTAGGATCTACACTTCCTGATAGAAGGGAGGTCCATGCACTGTGTCTTTTCACCTTTGAGGCTGAAGAAGTCAGTGTTATATCTCCCCTCTGGCCCTCCTCCTGTGATGCTGCAGATGCAGACAAGACAAGCAGGACGCCTTGCCTCACGCCCTCTGGTGTGTGAGGAGAGAAGTACAAGGTGACCTACATTGTTGACCTAGATTGGCTGCGTGGCTGCTGCCCGTGACTGCGCTACAGTCTCTTGCTGCACACACAGCCCCTGAACACAGCCTGAAGTCGACAAAACCCAGGACAAATCCTGAAGTTCACAGGAGTTTTACACACATACAGTAGGCCAACTTGTGTGTGAGACAGTTGTTAATACACTGCAGAAGGGTGTAGTGTTGTTTGATACCCTAGAAGTGTACAGTGGAAAGGAGGAATGTAAATAGGCCATGTGTGCCTCTGAATGTGGTAGTAAAAGCACGTGGTAAGGCACTGTAGGATAACAGAGCCTGGGTCTGTGACCTGCATGTCTGTAACTGTGGGATATAATCTCTCTCTGTTGGGAATCTAGGCTACTTCTTGCAGATGTATATAGTCACTACCTGGTATATGGAGTTCAACACATGTCACAGAGCTTTTGCACACACTGTTGAAAGTACCCGGTACTGAAAAGTCCAGGAATAGGCCTACATTGTAGTATATATCCTAGTACTAGTAGGCTTCATGTCAACTTTATGCTCTCAAAGCCAAAGGCATAAAGTAGCAGGAAGGCTGGTGTGACTTGCCAATTGTATACACAATTAAAGCAAATGCAGTGGAATCTGTATATAGCAAATTTGCTTAAGAAATAGAACTCTTGCACAGAACGACATGCTAATTGCCCATTTAATTTCTGTTCTAGAAAAAAGGGCAAGTGCAATGCCATATTTAATGATTAGGGGTCTATGCAGTATGCCCATTGATCAGTTCGGCTAGCTACTCGACAGGTAGGCCTATATATCAGCATCAATAACCAGGCTGGCCAAATCTGTTTGTATCCAATAGGATATAGGATGGGTGGAGATTGAACAAGTACCATGGAGTCCTTTGTAACCGATGAGGCAGAAATGCGGAAAGCAGACAGAGTCCACAAAGTTAAAAATAAGTTCAACATTTTGTGGTTGTCTGAGCGAGACGAGAATGGGGACTTGGTCAGAGACTACATACGAAAAGAATATCTGCCGGGACGGGCATTCTGCATCTATTGTTCTGATAGCCTCAACTATGGGTCCACAGGGGTACAGGCACTGAAAGGCCATGCAACCACAGCAAAACACATATCCAATCGTCCATGTAATGTCATAGATAAAAGTAGTACAAATGAGAGTACCGTAAAGGCTGGCACTAGTGGTACTATAACTAGTAAGAGTATACCTACTAAAAGTACTAGGCCAAGTCCTACACATGTCAGTAAAGACACCGATCATG
Organism: Harmothoe impar; assembly: GCA_947462335.1. Lineage (NCBI taxonomy): Eukaryota > Metazoa > Annelida > Polychaeta > Phyllodocida > Polynoidae > Harmothoe > Harmothoe impar. Next base: position 20,691,805 of record OX381713.1, on the reverse strand, counting down.
TTCCTGACAGTACTACGATTGGTGATAGTAGGGCTGCTCGTAAGATTACAGAAAGGTCTGGCACTACTATGTCTGCCACCCAGATTGAAACTGTTAGTAAGGCCACTGCAGACTCTGCCCATCCAGTCAATGTTTCCACCATGAAAGAGAGTGCCCACCCTCAGAGTTCCAGTAGTACTGCCAGACCTCCTCACAGTGACACAAGCACCACTAGGAAAGGTCGGAACCTTTGGCAGAGACAGTTCCTGACAGATAGAATGGAAATCAAAAGAGTTGACGCTAACGTTAGGAACAAGTTTAGGATACAGTGGCTCTCCCTTGTGGATATGCATGGGGATTTGTTTGGGGAGTATATCAAGAAGCCAAAGGCCCCCGGTGAGGCGTACTGCAGTTACTGTGAAGTTAGCATGTCCTACGGCACCGTCGGTAAGTCAGCATTTGTCCTGCATTCCGAGTCCAAAAAACATGCCGATAACCGACTGGAGGCTCGGAAAGAAAAGGCTTCTGGCGTCTCCGAGCCGCAGGGTGTGGAGGGTGACCACATTGATCACAGTTATGGAGGCAGTGCAGGAGAACCGACTGAAGGAACATCGACCGCAGCGACTGATGATGTTAGGACGCAGGATCCTACACCGAGTCTTAACCGCTATAGCCAGAGAAAACAGAGGAGAAGTGACATGAGAAAAGAGGTGGATCCTGAAGGCACATTGGTGGCTTTTGTAGTGCAGCATGAGTTGTCCTTGTCCATGGTCCCCCATCTGGTGAGTCTGTCCAAGGAACTGGGCCGAGATGGTCAAACACTCAGAGACATAAGGAAGTATACTAAAGCCGCTTCACAGACCACATTGATAAATAACCATGCCAAGCCACTGAGAGCACAGCTGGTGCAGGAACTACAGGCGTGTAGGTTTTCTATTTGTGTCGGGAAGTCTCCGAACAGCGGAACAAAGCGGATGATGACGGTCCTCGCCTCGTATTACTCGGAGGAACATGGGAAGGTAGTGCTCCAGCATTACTTGTCCGAAGAACTAGCCCTCCCTGATGCTGAGTCAATGCATGCTACATTGATCGGTGCTCTTGAAAGGGACAACATTCCTTTGTCAAATCTTGTGTCGGTTCTGATAGATCCTGCAGCATATATTACTGCCAGTATAAGAGAAGGGTTCGAGAGCCTTCTCCGACGAGACATTCCACATTTACTAGATATTGGTGATACTTGCAGCGGTGTAGACAAGATTGTTAGAAAGTTCTGCAGTCACTTCGGTCAGTACCTCGAGGAACTGGTGGAGGATATTTGTATAGATTTGGACTTGACGCCAGATCTCTTGAATAAACTGAAAGATATCTGCAGGGTTAAGGATATTGAATTTGAAGAACCATCGCAAATGGACCCGCGGGACTATCTATCTATTTATAATGGCATCTCAACTGTAATGCAGATGCGAACTGCGCTTACTCTATTGTATGCAGCCTGGCTCCCGGAGGAAGAGGCGTCAAAAGAACAGACTAAACTCTACATCGATCTCATGCCAGAGACAAACGATGGGAAGAGACTGGTTCTAGATGTTCGCGATCAGTGTCGGCAGCTGGACTTGACCGCGGAAGGCCTAGCACGGAAGAGGCGTATTGTGATGAAACTCTTCACGCATCGAATCAATACGCTGCTTCTACTCAACATGTACAACTCCTGTTTGAAGAAGTTCAAAGATTATTCAGTGTTCTGCAGGAGTAGAGAGCCGGTGGTCCACCAACTGTTTCTGAAACAGAAGCAGCTTCTGTTGTGGTTCCTTCAGGGCTTCACCAAGCCAGAAACACTGAAGAAACGCACTGAGGACCTATTGAGCGTTAACGTCAGAGACGGGTCCACACATCTTCCCAATGAACAGTTGTACATGGGTTGGACAGCCCGTGAGATTCTGCGCTCTCTGGAAGAGGATGATGATACGGTTAGAGAGGAATATCTGAGGAATCTCAGGGTGGCTTATGTGGATACTGCAGAGCTAATGCAAAGTAGTCTCTATGGCCCACAGGTTATCCAGCAGATGGCAACGTTAGACCCTAAACTCCACGGTACTACTAAAACCTTTGTGACCTGGAGAGCGATGCGAGACGAACACTTTCCCGGCATCTTCAACGAAGACGAGGCAGAAGATCATGAGAGGGAGGTGAGACAGTTTCAGATTAATACACATCTGCCGCAGCTAGAAGACGACATGAGGATAGATGAGTGGTGGACAGAGGTATTCAAGGCCACAAGGGAATACCCAAACCTGGGGAAAATCATCAAAGCTTGTCTGAGTGTCCTGATTGCTGCCCCAACAGAAGCCGGTGGTTCACTCAGCCGCGAACCGCCTGAAACAGTCCCCGCACTGCAGACCGTGAGGTACCACTCTCGGTGCAAAGAAATGACACTGTATACAAAGAGAAAACTGGCAGCTGCTCGGGCATTGGCAGCTCAAAGAGAGATAGAAAGGGCACTTCCCCTAACAGAGAAAAAGGGTAAAAGTAAAAAGAAGCGGAAAGATTCAGATCAGAGGTCCGGGAAAAAGACGAAGAAAAGGAAACGCAAAGAGCAGAGTGGTGATGGAAGTAGGTCTCATAAGAAGAAGAAGAGAACTGATTCTGTAGTGACAGCTGCCAGTGACGAAGATGCAATGTCACTGACTTCAGAATCGACTGAGGACATAATAACGATAAAAGAAGAGCCTGTAGACTCTGATGAATCAACGTTAACCACGATGGAACCACCACCAGCCTCCAACTCCCAGGACGGCACTGCAATAACGCAGTATGATGCTATACCTCACACTGATCATGGACTACTACTAGAGGTAGCCATAAAGGAGGAACCCACCTACTAAGTGGTAGGTATTTATACTAAACTGAGAATACCATGCTTACTTGTAGATGCTACTCAGATTACCATGGTTTAAGAGCTTGGAGATTTACTATAGTTAACACGGGGATGCTACATTCAGATTACTATGGTTACCATTTAGATGATATATTAAGCTCACTATGGTGACCATATAAGTACCCCTAGGATATGATAATAAATATGTGTTCGCCCGGTATCCGCCCCGAAGCCATAGTTCACCGGGGTCGTTATCAGGTCACTGCGGGCGGCCAGAGTAAAACAAATAAGGCGGTCATCAAAACGTCATTTTGCCTGTCAGATGTAGAAGTGAATGAATGTGCCAATATGTGATCCGTCAACCTGTTCTAGTTGTGTTTAGTGCTTGTAACCTCAGTATAGATGGGCCTTTGTTTATACATGTACATGTAGGACATCAGCAGGCCTGTATACATTACATCTAATGTTTGGTGATTTGTACATGTATATACATAAAACATTATAGTGTATGGCACATATTTACGGGTGTGTTCTATTTGCAGCTCTCAGTCAGGGAAGAGTAAAAAGGAACAGTGTTTTGGAGTGATGTAAAATAAAACTACCGTTAGTAATAAAACGGTATGATAATTACAAGACTAGTTTGTAATGTGGATGTTAAAGTAATTGGTTACAGTGATTGAGAGAGTAACTAGGTACCAATGGTCATTCAGCCCACCCATTCTATGCATTCAGCCCACTCATTCTATGCATTCAGCCCACATATTCTATGCATTCAGCCTACCCCATTGGTCATTTAGTCGGTACATTCAGCTCACCCATCTATACATGATTTCGATTTCCAAATGTCGCTTTAAAATAAAGGGCTAATTTAACAAGTCAAGGGCAAGATACCTAAAATGTCCCAGTCGGTAACAAAGTCTCCTTCTCTTGTCACCCACAGGTGACCTTCTCCTGTGAGTGTCACCCGGGCTACACTGGACACCTGTGCGAGGCGGAGATCGACTACTGCGCGGTGAACCCGTGTGTGAACGGGTCGTGTCGCTCCAACATTAACATCACGGACTACGAGTGTCTGTGTCAGCCCGGCTTTACCAACAAGAACTGCTCACAGGAGATAGACGAGTGTGCCTCGGGGCCCTGCAGTAACGGGGGCTCGTGTGAGGATCTACTCGACGCCTATAACTGTACCTGTCCACCAGGTGAGATGAAGTTTTACTGAGTTGTGTTTCTTCTTAACAGAATATAATTATGTTCTCGAGAACGGTAGTCATCTTGCATAGAGAGTTATCCCTAGCTTCAATTTGGAGGATCGTGATGTCTCCTCCCCCCCCCGCCTTCATCCTTTACAAGCCACCCTTTTTGCGAATAGAAACGCATAGGCGTTGCTGTGAAAAATATGACATGTTTTTATTTTATTTGAGTCCACTCACTACCACAGGGATATAAGTCTTTCCCTGGTTTCAATTTTTTTTAATGTTGCAAGACCTGTAGTTCACTATAGAAGACCTTTATTCCGGGGGCCTTGATTTGAACATTTCAAGTGTTCTTTTTTGGATTTGTCACTTTGATCCCTAACTAACACTTGCCTGTTGTTGTTTCAGAGTGGACAGGTCTGCGTTGTGAGGTGGACGTCAACGAGTGTAACCAGACGGCCGCCGTGTGTGAGCGCGGCTCGTGTGTCAACACCGATGGCGGCTACATGTGTAACTGCAGCACCACTGGATATGAAGGTATGCCCTTTTACTTAATTTCTTTATCTTTTTTACAAATAAGAAATAAAATAAATAAATTTTAAAAATCTTTTTTGGTCAATGGATTTTGTGGATGAAGAAGGGGTGAGGAATGAGGTTTTTTTTGGATGGAAAAATAGCAAGGTGTGCGAAATCAATTGTCTTTAGTCCGGCCTTGTGAAAGCCGCTACAACATAATTCCCACCCGTCAAAAGTAATTTTTATTTGCTTTAAAAAAAAGTCAGCTAGAAAAAAATTGTCATATGTTGTCAGTTACTTTCAAGATTTTCAGAAAATATCAATTATAAAATATGCCGTGACATGAAAAATTGGTGTGGTTAAAGTACAAAAAAAATGTATATGGTTTTAGTCAATGAGTAGATCCAATCACCGTGACAAAATATAGAACAAATAATTCAGCAAAACGACACCTACTATCCAGAAATAAGATCAAGTATTCAACACCATGTCTTGAACCATACATTATGACTCTCTACACAGGAGCCCGATGTCAGATTGAGATTAATGAATGTAACAGGACGGGAGACCCAGTGTGTCAAAACGACGCCGAGTGTATCAACTTAAACGGCACCTACAAGTGTAACTGCACCGTGGGCTATCAGGGCTTCAACTGTGAGACCCCCAACTGTACCGATGTGTGTCTTAACGGCGGCTCCTGTGACACCACTGACAACAAGTGGAAGTGCACCTGTCCTCCATTCATTGAAGGTGAGTCCAAGATGGCTACAAAATTTAAAAAAATAAAATAGTTATATTTAAGCTGGCATTGATATTAAGCTGCAGCCCTTTATTTTTTCATAGGCACATGACATGTTATACATTTTGTACTAGAAATGGGTGTTACTTATTCAAACAATGGATATGACATGTAGAGTACTCAAAGTCAAAGGAAATTGTAATCGAAAGATTGCTGCTTTGTAGAGTTTGCTGATTCAGATATCTGTAAATCTTGATAGTAGATTTGATCACCGCCTTAAAAATGAATTATTACGTTAAGCAACCCATAATAAATAACAACTTAATTTCCTCTTTCTGTCAATGAGGCACATTGTAATCCGCAGCCGCACATATAATGTAAGCCGCGCCTAGAGGATTGTGACAGGTATCATGGCAAGAAGAACCACTAATAGAATAAATAAATAAATAGATTAAAGAATCATAGTACATTGTGATAATGCTAATAACATTGGGTTTCAGGAAGTCAGTGTGACAGTCGAGGACCGTGTGCGGACGCACCGTGCGATAACGGAGGGACTTGCGACCAGCAACAAGACAACAACGGCACCTGGAGCTATACCTGTAAATGCACATCAGGTAAATAGTCATCTATATCTTACTCAAGGGGTGGTGGGTGATCTCTTAAGTGTGCAGAGAAGCTTGACCTCCCACTTTCATCTAGGCAGTACAAGCACAGTTGTATAATTCTCGCTCTTGTAACTGCAACCAGTGCCCCAGGCCTGTTATTCTCAAACTATTTAAGCTTATACAAACATAGATTGATAAAGCTAATATATTTGAATCGATTGTTCTAAATAGGATAGTAAAAGATTCCGAATGTTAACTTTGGTATGAAAAAAATGCAGAACAACTAAAAAAATAATTCAAGCCAACCGATTTTAAAGTCTTATGAACCTAAATAAATTCACCCCAGAATATTAATTAAAAAATAATAAATCACCCTTCTATTTTCAGGCTGGACAGGAGAGAACTGTACCGAGGATGTTAAGGAATGTGATCAGCAGCCGGGTCCGTGTCAGAATGGTGCGACGTGTGTGGAGCTGCAAGGGTCCTACAACTGTACGTGCGTGGTCGGGTACACGGGCCGAAACTGTGAGACGGAGATAGACGAGTGTGAGAGTAACCCGTGTGTACACGGCACCTGTGACAACCTGGTGGGCAACTACAGCTGTAACTGTGGCAACACAGGTAGGTTCAGCACTGTTCTGTTAACTACAGCTGTAACTGTGGCAACACTGTTAACTACAGCTGTAACTGTGGTAACACACGTAGGTTTAGTACTGTTAACTACAGCTGTAACTGTGGCAACACTGTTAACTACAGCTGTAACTGTGGCAACACAGGTAGGTCTAGTACTGTTAACTACAGCTGTAACTGTGGCAACACAGGTAGGTCTAGTACTGTTAACTACAGCTGTAACTGTGGCAACACAGGTAGGTTTAGCACTGTTCTGTTAACTACAGCTGTAACTGTGGCAACACTGTTAACTACAGCTGTAACTGTGGTAACACACGTAGGTTTAGTACTGTTAACTACAGCTGTAACTGTGGCAACACAGGTAGGTTTAGTATTGTTAACTACAGCTGTAACTGTGGCAACACAGGTAGGTTTAGTACTGTTAACTACAGCTGTAACTGTGGCAACACTGTTAACTACAGCTGTAACTGTGGCAACACAGGTAGGTTTAGCACTGTTAACTACATTTCCCTGTTCCATGTTACAAGTTATGTGTTTACCAATAAGTTTACAAATTTGTTGCAGGCTACGAGGGCCGGAACTGTGCCGATAATGTTGACGAGTGTACGGATAATACACACGAGTGTAAAAATGGCACATGCGTGGATCTAAATCCCGATGATAACAAGGGCAAGTATGAATGCAACTGTACCACGGGATATCTGGGTCCGTTCTGCGGTCACCAAGACCCGTGTGAGGAGGACATAGGGCCTTGTGAAAACGGAGGCAACTGTAGCTCGTCGTACAACGAAACCGCTGGAGGGCCACATTTTGAGTGCGTCTGCACCAATGAGTTCACCGGACCAACATGCGCAACAAAGGTACTTAATTTTCTTCAAAGTGTCCTCATGTTAGTACAATTTGATATAGAATAATATTTCTGAATACATAATATAAAAGTGATAATTTATTCGTCCACAAACCTACATGTGGTTTTAAGAAAATTAATTAATTTCTTATTTGATCTTGGAAAGAAAAAACCTATATGAGAGGAAGGAATTCTACAATTGAATTGATTTCTCATAAATTAATAATGATGAAAGGGCATGTAATGTTAATGTAGTACTTAGCGTAATCAAGGTAAGGCCGCTTAAAATTAATTATCAGCTTTGCGGATACTTTTAGGAAAAAAGAGGTGCGGGAGGGAGGCTTTTTATTTTATTTGATATTCCTTTTTTTGGCCATGAGGGCAGCCCATTTTTATTTTTATTTAGGTCTAAGGTAATTTGGATAGGTCAATTCATATATGATCCCCAATATAACCATCACATATGATTGGGATAATAGGCTAAATACATTGATATCACAATAAAGAATAAAATGATTTTTAGATCTCGTTTCTAAGGCAATTATTGATTGAGATAAGGTTAGTTATGTATATCATATGTGACCCTTTCCATGGATGCGGGATTTTGGCCATCATTTTTATGAAAATATGGAATAAAAAGTACCCATGCGGCCCTTTTTAACTGATGAGGGCGGTGTCTGCAAAGCTGATAATCTTTTTTAAGTGGCCTAAGATGGCAATGTGCTACGGTTAAGCCGAAAATGAGAAACCTATGAATAATCTATTACATTTATGAATAAGACTATTGTAAATGCAAATGAGATATAACCATATTCACGGCAATCTTTTTTGTGTGTGTGAATTTTAAGTTCTAAAAGTTAATTCACTAATTAATCACATTTATCTCTAGCGCCACTGGAAGGACGCCCAGTAATGCCTCCCTTCAAATGAATATTTTGTTTCGTGAAAATTAAATTTAAATGTAAGTCTTCCTGGATGTGCTTTAACGTTTATTGTGTACGCAGGACCCTAGGATTGAGAAGCTGGAGCCGGACAGCAACCTGTTCACTTTGATAATCGGGCTGACCGTAGGCGCCATAATCCTCGTCATCATCATAGGTGCGCACCGAGACAGCGACGTGATGGCAGACCGCCGGTTACACCCCCTCCTTATTATTAACCAGTCACTTTGCTGCTACTGTCCATGTTCTTCATACTGGGGATAGCGGGAAAAAAAAAGTGATGATGGGATTAGCTCACAAATTGGTTTCATTTTATTTTATTTTATTTTATTTTTTGGTTTTATGGTAGGAATACTGTAAAATTCAGAAATATACATATGAAAATATAATAATAAGAAAGTCTGGGAGTTCAGGAATATAATGACTGTTTTGAGATTTGAATTGAAATAAAGATAGCTATAATGTGCGGTTAATAAGGACAGTGAACATGAGGACATGATTGTGTGCAGCGCAGTGCACTGGGTAAGGAGTGGCGGTGGGCCACGCGCTGCCCATATTCAGCATCCCACACACTAACTTACCACTAACCCCTTAGTACGTTAAGCATGACGCGAGTATCTGACCGGACACTTACACCCCGGCCACACCACTGATTGTTGCTACAACCGGACTCATGGTGCCACGACTAGCCTCATGTCAAACCGCATGCGGCATAGTCAACAGGCGCGTCTCATAGTAGCAAAATATGGCCTGGTTTTAAGTGTCGCTGTGTGAGACGGGCATCTTGGATCTATAGCCGTGTAGACCGTGGCGGCATGACATTTATAGTTCTGTGTGGTCGCAGTCTTGTGCTGGTTCCAAATATAGGGGCTAAGATTCTGGTCAGTTCCCCTGATTGAATATCTTAATTTGGAAAAATTGCATGAGCCTGAAAAACTTGCATGGTCTGTGAATAAAGATAGCCTAAACAAAAGAATTTTTTTATTTATGAACGATAAAGCTATTTGTGAAAAGATAACTGGACAAAAAAAAACAACTCACATAGCGTTCCACACAGAGCCATGTCAGCCGTTTACGCCCGCCCCGGAATGAGATATAGTTGTAGAACTCAAGTCTGTACACTTTGACGTTTGACATCAAGAAAACAAAAGGTCTGTGCACAAATCAATAATCAAATCCACCAGGAATTTACCAGCATTTTCTTTTAAATACATCTCTTAAACTAAACCTTCTCCAGTGTTTTGTGCTACGTGGTCGTGAATTGAAAACGCGGCTAGAGTTCAGGCCTGACCTGCAAAAATTGATGTCAAACAAAAAACTATGGTTGAAATACCCCAAACTTACTAACCAACCTTGTTGCTAACCACCATGTAGATTCTCCACCACTACTAGCAACCAGGCGAGGACCACCGACCGCCACATCGTGGGGACAGCGGGCGGTGACCTGTGAATGTTGTCACTGTAAACTAGAAGAATGTTAGATAAATACTTATGTCTTGTGTTTGGCTAACTAACCCGACAGATCGGTGCGATCGGTGACGGTGACAACGTTCCCATCAATCTCATCATCGGACTCTCCGTGTTTGCTCTGTTACTCCTTATCTTCATAGGTAGGTCACTAACTGCATGGGTTCAAGGTCAAATCAAGTTCATGTGAAGGTCAAATCAAGGTCATGTGACGGTCAAATCAAGGTCATGTGAAGGTCAAATTCAAGGTCATGTCAGGCTCCGATAACTAATGGTCATGCCATGGTAGAGTTCATTAATTACCGCCTACTCCCCAATAAGGATCTGGGGTACTTTCATAAAGGTTAACTTTGTTTGGGCCTAGCATTTGGGTGGTTGTTAAATGATTTGACGCCACGTTGAATAATGCACGGAACGGAACAAGTCACGTTCTTGTGTGGGACATGCGGTGAACAGCTTTTGGAAACAAGACCTACCAGATCATAATTTGGAAAAAATTGCATGAGCCTGAAAATCTTAACGGTCAGTTTAGAGCCAGTTTAAATAGTGTTAGATCTTTGCTACAAACACGTAATGATTATATCCCAAATATGTCAGCATTTCGACTATGGATCTTCTGATCTCCCCTCCTCTCAGAGGAAAAGGCAAAAAAAAGTCAGCTAGATAAAGATATTTACAATGTTTGCTCTCTTACATGGTTGAAGATTATTGCACGTTTGGTCTGACAACCGCATGATTAACTGATTTCATCGGCTCCTAACATTTTCAATACAATCAGCTATTTAATTAGTTGTTTTTGGTTTTCTATACAAAGCATCAAAAATCAATTCCATTTATTTAATTGTATCAGTTTGTGCAGTTTGAGTAAATAGTTTTACTAGATTTTGTTCAGTATGGTCTCAAGTCAATCAGTATGTCATAAAAGTATGGTAACTAATTTCTGATATCATAAATGTGTAATATAATTTTAGAAACCAATTGCCTTTCTTTTAAAAAGATAAATAATCTCCCCCCTAGTCACAATTGTAATATCTTGTTTTTTTAATTTCTCAAAAAACTTTAAATGTAAGTTTCTTTTCTTTTTTCCTTTGCAGCTGTTATAAGTTTCATGTTGGTGGCGAAGAATAAGCGTGCCACGCGGGGTACTTACAGCCCAAGTAGGCAGGAGATGTCCGGGTCCCGCGTCGAAATGGGACACGTCCTCAAACCTCCACCCGAGGAGCGCCTTATATAAGTCTATATAACCGGCTTATATAAGGCTGCTATAAGCTACTATCAACTAGGGCCGGTGAGCAACTCGCGTTTCATCGTCATACCACTCGCATACCACTCACCTGTACTCAACCACGCATGGATCATTACGTCATCACTCATCGTTATTATACAGGGAGGGCCAAAGCCAATGCAGCATTGTGGAAGTTTACTAGTGTCCTCCCTCTGGAGGGCCTTTCAGTTTTATTCGATGTAACTGGACATACACATTGACCTCATCAGCTGTGCTACTGACACTGGGTTGATCTGGACCCCAAGATGGCCCCATCTCACCCCCAGGGAGTACCAGGGGTCCAATCCGATGGAGAGCGACATTGAGCACCAGATTTAAATAGCGTCAGCAATCCAGCAAACTGCCGGTCAAATAAAAACAAGTTACCGGGCAAAATAAATGTTGTTATGGCCAGATAGTAATTCGATGGCAAACTTGGAGGCTGGACTAGTGGGCTCTGCCACACTGTGCAATAGTTTTGGATTCCCTCATCATCCATCGAAAAGCTCGCCATTGGTCTCCAATGTGTTCATAGGAAAGAAATGTTTTATACGCTCCCCTTTATATATACATACCCTCATATTATACTCAATGTACAGCTAGTAAGCTATCCGGGATTATACATAGTGAAGCGCTACTCCCATCTACTTGTAGCGTATATAGGGTAGATTCACCTGGAAATGGACACATACCTTGAGACAGACATCAGATTTAAGCATTTTAAGCTCTTTATTTATGAATAATGGTAAAGTTTAAGTGTGAAAAAAACAACAACCAGGTACTAGAAATCGAGTGTACATAAAAAAACTCAAGTTTCAATGTCTGTCTCAGGATATAGCTCCAATTCATGGTGAATCTACTCTACACACACCCGTCAGTAATCTTTTACGAGTAGATTCAGAGACTGTGGTGCTAGCTTTCGACGATGACGACTCAGATTCTGATCTCTTCACGAGAAGTGAGGAATATCAAGAAATTTTCTCCGCCGGACCAATCAATTGTGGTTCAGATTTTAGCCCACAGAGTAGATTTTATAATGAGTTTTTAATGGGGAATATTTACAAGAGGTTGGATACTAGTGCTGTTCATAGTGTACATTCTAGTGTTTAAAGTGGACAAATATACATACATGTACATATACCTGTGTATCTAAACTAATGTATTAAGGAAGGGGTGATGTTGAATTATAAACGAAGAACAACCGCCGTCCAAGCAAATTGTGCGACACAATTTGTATGTCTAAACTATTACAGTACTTGTAATGATTAAGTATGTGTTAGGAATTTACTATATAGTTCAATTATGATATTATTAACAGATACTTTCATAACTTTAAAGTAAAATATGGGTCGCATTTGCTCGCCTTACGAAATGTTCTTCATTTATGATACCTGTAAGGTTGTATTTGGACATTGTAAATTATGAAGAAATGTGCCAAGATTTTATATCTCAATGTCCTGTGAGGATCCCATTGTAAAACTATCAATGACTGCACACACCTTTGATGAATATAAATGGTTATCACCCAAAAAAGCTGACTCATCCCGACTACAGCGAGATGTCTCGATCCAGATATATATGTCTTCCAAGAGAAATATCACTAGTCAGTCTGCCGCCTAAAATAGATTCTGCTTCGGTCTTAGAAAGAAAAGCTTCGAGATATGGAAATGTGCCTCAGACTATCTGACTAGATATATATATATATATATGTGTATTACTCTTTTGAAGTGAAAGAGGCGATTGACCAGTAAAGCATTGAGTGTCTTTAATGTCATTTTATTCGATTGTATTTATACGCCGATAAATTTTATATACATCGATTGATTATATCACTGCCATCTATTTCAAATGGTTGTCCGATGAAATTGTTACATCATTTCCACCACCTGAATCCGGTATGATAATGCTACGTTAAAGAAGAATCTTTGGCTCTTGAAATTTAGTATACAAGCCTGATCTGAATAATTCCCTCGACCATTAAATATTATCTAATTAAGTTGTAATTCAAACATTTTGTTAAATCATCCAAAACATAATAATTTAGGGTCATCAACTCCAATTATATATTTACTTATGTTTTTGTTAAATTAACAATTGATTTCAACATATAAATATGTTGAAATCAATTTCCTTAATTAGTTTGTACCTATCTGTCAGAGTGGAGAACCATACTCCCCAAGTGCCTGCTACATATTGTAGGGTAACCAGCAGCATGTTTAATATAATTCCATAGTGTAAACATACACCAAGAACTAATCAGACCACAGTGTTGAATCCCCCTCATATATTTCCATCATTCCTTGGCCTTTGCAGCCAGTTATTCACATATCAAACAAATCACAACCTGTGGTCTGGTCTTCTTGATTCCAGTGTACTTAAACAAAGTCTCCCCCAACCTTCTTGCCGAAGACCTCATTTAAACACTGAATTCATTTAAAATATGTAATTTGGCAGATTATCTGCAGGTTGTATACTCGTATGTGTAAGATCAGAGATATTGAATTATTTATTACTAATTTAGTCTTTCCTGGATTAAGCATGCAAGTGGGAAAATTAGTTTGATTGATTTAAAATGAGTAGATTAGACTGGTGTGGTAGAAAATGGCATACCAGGATGGTTGGTAGGATAGATGCAGACAATCTGAGTTAACAAACTCCTATTTTGTACTTAATAATTTTCCCTCTCAACACATGTTATAATGAAAGTGAAAAATGTTATCAAGGCTGCCTGTGTCTATAGACTGTTTATCCGCCCATAGTAAAACACCACAGCGACTATTTGTTGTCGGTGTGACTGCCTTATTGTTAATTGCCTTCTCGGTGAGCGTGTGTGCATCTACCACGTGCCTCGCGGTGATGCAGGAATATCGCCAGCTCCGTCCTTAGAGATGCATCACATCGCCTTTAAGAACCGACCGTAAATCAAAGTTTACACCAGAGAAATTTGAATTTGTGTCTATACCATGTATACTCTGATATGAGAGAAAGCTTCTCAGAAACACCAATTTGAGTCTACAATGGCAATTGTTAAGGGAACTGCGGTGATTGTTAAATTCATTGCATTAATGTTGTTATTCCAACCCGATCTGCTGAAACTTTAAGTGGAAGTGCATTTCCAATTCCAAACGTCATCATTTGCCTGGGTCTTGTGTCTGTAAAACACACCTACATATCATTTGTATTCATCTTTTTGATTGAGTTTTTATCATGAACTTCAAGAAGTGATCTTTTAGAGATGTATTGTAAAGATACACTGGTTTACATTTTATCCTTTTAGGTCATGTATTGAATATATGTATAGGATTAAACTTGTTGGGTGCATATCGTGGGTCACCATGCTTACATCCTGAGCTCGATATGTGTCGTCATATTTTGTAACAATTACTCAAAATGATATGGCTCTATAATGATAGGGATATATTGTGTATTATTAATATGAAAGGTTATTTTAAAATGATACTGTATCGAAGCTGAATAAATTGCATTGTACATATGAATATACTTAAAGAGTTTTGGTATTTATTGGCTTTTGAGTTAATAACCTGGTAGGGCAGGGGTTGACGGAATTTAGCAGGGACTGGCACCTGGTATTTGATAGACTAAGGGAGTGGTCATTTTTTAACAACACGGGGGGGGGGGGGGGGGGTTGGTGGATTTGGGGGGGACCAAAAAAATTACACCCCTTTTTAGCAAAAAAGCCCGCGCGCTACTATAGCTCAAAGGGGTCGGCCGCGCTCAATTTCAACTTGTCTGAGGGGGGGACAAAAAAGATTTCGACCCCTCCCGTGGGGGGGACCAAAAAATGTCAACCCGCTTGCGCGAAAATCCACCGACCCCCCCCCCCCCCTGTTGTTAAAATATGACCACTCCCTAATCTTTTCGTGAACGGTATAGATCCCATCCCTTACACTGGGGGTACTTTAGCTAAATATCTGTTGGTCAAAATAGTGATTTATCGGGGACCGTTAATAACCTTTTAGACTAACGTTTTCCTCCAAACCAATTACTAAAGAAGACGTTCTTAATTTACTCGGCAGTCCATTGCACCAGTAATTGAGGCACCTTGCTTTTGCATAGGGCCAGTGTTTGAAAGTCCAAACCTGTTTTCAGGGACGGAATTTAAAGGGTGGAAGTACATTGAAAAATCACTAAACTTTCAATGTTTTGACATTGACGACTGCCAGAGACGCACTGACATGATACCCCTCTAGGTTCCCCCTCACCATCTCCTCCCCACTGAAAATCGATCGGTTGAAAGGGTTAGTCAGTACAGACTAACCTAGGTTTGTCATATGAGTGTTAGTCACTATGGCAAAGTTATGTTCAAAAATTACCAAGGGGTCAGTCAGTAGTGGCTAACCTAGGTCCATCATTGGTGTGTTGTATTAATTTGTATACCACTAGTTGGGGCCACCTGTGATGACCACTCAGTGGCTCCCCCTGGAACTAAAAAGACTCAGGTGGGTTGGTCAGTAGTGACCAACCTGACAATAATAGCTAATCTAGGTTGGTCCTATAGGGAGCCAAAAAATGACTAGCTAGGTTAGTCACTCGTGACTGAGAGGTTGGGCGTATAGGGAGCCTAGGGATATCAGTGCACCCTCTTGTTGCTTGTAGAAGGTGTCCAGAATAGTAAGATGAACATCTCTGGTCCTTGTTACTTCCAAGGATCGTCCAGCATGAGTTTTAGAAGGATTTAAGGCTGTTAACGATATCATTGACAAAGTCTTCTGTAGCAGCTGGCACTAATTATAATTAAACTAGTGACAACATTAGAAACGAATATAAGCGCCTTCAAACCATCTAGAAATATGAACTAATGTGAGATTAGTGAGGTCCTGAATGATATATAAGGTCGTCTACCCAGTACTGTAGATCATGGTAATATGTATTTAAGTTATGTTATGAGCGATCAAAAAAGATTTCATCACTGCCACCCTCTAGTGTATCCCAGATACACTTCCTCCACATGTATATTCCAGATACACTTAAATTTCTCCTGCATCTCAGATACACTTCTAAAAGTGTAGGTGAGTTCGAGGAGGGCCAAAATTATCAATTTCGTAATTACGAGGACTAGCGTGTGTACCTTGGGATAGTTTTGGCCCTTTGCAGGAGTCTATCTCATTTTGGCCCTTTGCAGGAGTCTATCCCAAGGTACGGGCACGCTAGTCCTCGTAATTACGAAAGTGATCATTTTGGCCCTCCCCGAACTCACCTTCTATCTCAGGTGCACATAAAGCTGAACATCGGCCCCACTGCACTTTCTTTTCCTCTCCACAATAGGTATATGTGTATAACAATAAAAGAAATAAGAGTTAAAAATCATGTGTACGTTTTCTTTTCAGTCTTTTATTTATTCAAATCTATGTTCAATAATCAGTTATTATAAACTAAACTACATTTCCACTAAGGCCTTTACAGCAGGATAGTAATTATTATTGTGTTTATTTCCTTTGATCGTCATCTAAACTATGTTTATAGCTACTATAGTTCCCATTCAGCCCCAATAACTGTTTGTATGTATATAGCCTCAGCCTATACAAACATTAAATGCAATCCCATTAGAAGCGATATAACTTTACAATTCCCATACGTTATGTCCTTTTCTGCCTCTGCAACAGGTAGATATGTTTTTGTAAGCCCTATCCTGGCACCAGCCATGGTTTGATTCATTTAGAGCATTTGTATGGTGTGAACATTCTCCCGTATGGTCAATACTGCGATTATAATTATTTTGATTTTTACAATACTTTTATGATATTGACAACTGCCATAGACACACTGGCATCATACTGCCCCAGGTGCCCTCTCACCATCTCCTCCACCCTATTGTAGAATGTGTCCAGGATAGTAAGATGAGCTTCCCTAGTCCTTGTTACTTCAAGGATCGTCCAGAGAGAGTTGCAGAAAGACTTGAGGTTGTTCACATTATCAGTGATAAACTCCCTTGCAGCTGCTGCATCTGCAAAAAGGAGGGAGACTGTTATGGCTATCTGTAGCCTTATCTTTTCTATGTTCTCACCTTACAGTGTTGACTGTAATTTAATAGGTAGCCCCCGTTACTCATCGTGGAGATAGTCATGTCCGTAAAGCGCTTCATGAGCATCATCAAAATTAGCACCGATATACTCTAAAGTTGTTTTGCTAATGGTAATAATTTACTAATATCAATAATAGTTTTTAAACAGAAGTAGAATTCTCAGAGACTTCCCATTGTTATGTTATGGTGGGGGGGGGGGGGGGGGTTCAAAGGAAAACTCTTACTTTTGTAACCACCAGCTTTCATCCATTTCTGGTAGAATGGATCAGGCACATCGTGAGTTTTGATGTCAACCAATTGCAAAGTCTGACTCAGTCCAGAGCTCATTTCATGGAAGGGAGCTCTCAGATCAAGTTCAGTCCTCAGGGATATGGGGAAGATCCGCGCAAATTCATACTCCTCCTGAGAAAATAATTAACATTTAATTTGGTTGGGGCTGGTTATGGTTTCAAACTGCAAACTTAGGCCTGTGCAAACAAAAGATCATCACTACAGAGTACTTTAGGTAATCTTGCTTAGTTAACTGGTTAATTGCCATTGGTGCATCAGGCTGGCTAAATTGCATCATACATTTAATCATTATGTTGCCCCTAAAGTTTAGTATACCTCAGTTAAGATCCCCTCCTGGAACATGTCAGTAATGACTCCTTGTGCTGCTAGTAATAATGGAGTTCTCTCCTTGATTGTCCTTCCCTCTCCAAAACCATCTCTAGTTATGTAGATGGAAAGCAGCAATCTCCCTTCTGGAACAAAAAAATATATTTGATAAATATTGATAATGGATGAGCGAGCTTTGCTAGATTGCGAGGAATTTATTTATGATTTCTTTTTTTATGAAGGAAACAGAAGCAATGACTTCTCCGCACCTTCTTTTAGTTCCTTTGTCCGAGAGTGCAGAAAGTCTACCCAGTCCTTAGCAGCAATTCGGCTGGTTACCTCATCAGGGTATCGGTAGTCCAGGTTACAACCTTTTGGGGGACTGAAACACAAAAGGTCCATATACATATATCACAATGATGCAATAATTCAATGTTTTCTAGTGACGCAGAAGAAAATCGATATCCCTGCGAGGATTTTTTAATTTTCTGTGGGAATGTATGAAAGCTATAAAGGGATAGATGTTCATTTATGTTTTACACATGGTATGCTAGTTTTCATTAGAGGACCAAATATTAAATGCACTAACCGACAAGACAGCCAGTGTAGAGCACTGACACTGACACCCAGATCGACACTCTTGTCTGGCACCAGTTGTTTAAAGAAGTTACCATGGAGAAACTGAAGTTTGACCTTGTTGTCTTGGAGTTCTGAGAACTCATTCAGCCTGTCTGTTAAGAAATATTTTATTTCAACACTCATTTCTATTCGATAAAAGTGATTAGGCAACATCCTTGTTTCTCATCACTAAGCCATGACAAATATGACGAGGGCGTTTTTTGTTTTTTTTGTTTTTTGTTTTGTTTTTTTCACTGAAGACCAAATAGGTAGGAGGATCTAGGCTCTCAGCAAACTTGACATTCACATTTTAATGATTAAGAAATTAATAATCTACAAACGTTTTGAATAGGTAGGTTTCCTCTAGCCCATATTGTATTCGCGCCACTTTAAGCTTTAACTTGATACCAAATATGCCCATATTTGTCTTATATTATTATCAAACGTTTCCATTAAAATTTGCAAAAGAAAAGAAAAATCTTCAAAACACGATTTTGGTGACGCGCGCGGTGATGAGAAACAAGGATATTATTTGTGATGGCCTTATGTTTGATATCCGTTAACTAGACATTTTAAAATCTACATACATATCTGCTATATTCAGTTTTCTTCTGTGGCTCAGTTTACAAAGTAAAATAAACATTTAGGCCAAACCCCAAGAATCTTTAATTGTTGAGGTATTTATAAATGTAAATCTCCCAATGGTAATACAATCATTGGCCATGTTTATGCATTATGCAACAATCATAGTTTTCCATTTTACCTTTGACTGCAGAAAGTGCAGACCTATGGTCCAACTTGGAAAAGTCATTGAATATCCAAACCAAATGTGATATTTCAGGAGAAAGTTGACCTGCAGAATATGAGTTTGAAATGAATAGCAGAACAGCTATAAAAAATTAACAATGGCACTAAGAAGTGGGATATATATCCCTTTTCTAAACATTCTGGGAATGTTAAATTTACATATAGAGTATTGCTCATCAGTAACCTATGACATACGTTAGAATGTTGAAGGCAGTAGACATACAATTAATAATTAATGCAAATTAGATTATACATATCATAAATTCATACCTGAACATTCCGCTATCATTGGGACTGAGTTAAGACCATCTGCAGCTCCGTAATCAACAACAACAAAGGGCCCGTCATCTTGGTTTTCATTCAGGCATCCTTATAAAACAATAAACCCCAAAGTTGACACAGAATGAAGTATGAATTCATCTTTAATAACCTTGCACAACTATCTTTTATCCTACATTACCCATCAAGAGGGTTTAAGATCTTATCCAAATCCATGTGAGCCATAGTGACTTTTTCTGTAGGTAGGCCTAACAGTGATTGTAGGGCCCCACCCTGTAATGGATCAAAAAAGTTTTTGTTTCATAATCAATGTAACATAAAGATCAATCAAACACAGGTTTAAGGAAAATCACTATGGCATCCCAGTAATGAAAAAACATAAAACATTGTATAACGTTATATAACATTATATAACGTTCTCTTAAGCTCCTTACTATGGCATAACGTTATGTAAAGTTTTAAAACGTTATTTTGACGTAAAATAACGTGTGCTTTTTTGTTAGCTGGGATGGCACAACCACACTTTTAAGTAGATATTTGAAAAAGGCCTGAAGTAAGTACCTGTTGCTGCAGTGACGTAGGGTAGTACTATGTTGAGTACATTCTGCTGAAACATACTTAACCTGCTGTATCCCTGGTCATGGTGAATATATGCAACACAGTCCTTTACGTTTCGCTCCATCTTTACTAATGATACTTTGTATCAATTCGAAAGTTGGAACTCTATGAATATGAATGACCAATTATACAGATCTGAAGAGGGGGGTCACTCCATCTCTTATGTTAAGTGGCTTGCTATAAACCAATACCTCGCAGAAGGCCTGCTTGTCATAGCGAGAGTTAGGCAATCCCAGCTAACAAAAACGGTTTCCAAACGTTTGTAAACGTTTTAGAGGAAAACCTTTTTCATACAAATATGTAGACACTGTTTGCAAACGTTTTAAGAACGTTTGCAAACATTTGCAAAATGTTTTTCTTTTGTTAGCTGGGATGCCTCCCAATAACGTATACAATGCGTCCTATAGTGGTACCCAATGTCTCGCAATATCATACAATGCCTTCTAGTATCACTCAATACCTTATTATGTCATTATATGCCTCCTTATGTTGCTCAATGTCTCAATATGTCGCTATGTGCATCCCAAGGGTACCCAGTGACTTCTCTATAGTGTGACACAATGCCTCCTGGTGTCACAAATGCCTCCATATGACACTCAATTCCTCCAAATGTAACTCAATGCCTTATATAGTGCCATTAAATGCTGCTTAATGTCTCCTTATGTCACCGAATGTGTCACTTTTGTCACCGAATGATGTCACTTGATGAATCGTATTATGATATCGGCCGTTGCCTCTTAATCAAATCACCAGAAATGTAATTCTAGCGCTTATATTTTTCATTGGCTCTCTTAGAATCTCTATTTTTCTTACAAGTTGTTTCTTAACCTGGAACCTCTTATGTTACACGCTATTTTCTTTTGAAAGAATGCTTACCAAAAGTTTACATTCATAGGAAGTTGATATAAGAAGTTGATGTTCAATAAGCTAGGGGGGGGGGGTACACCTTGCTGTTATTATAATTATTTTTATTTTACATTTGGTACTTATCTAACACAGTAAATCACAATGTCACCCAAATCCTCCAGCCCAACAGCAGGAATCAAACACATTTAGCGTGGATGACAATCCATAGAAAAAACACTGAGTGCCCTCCCCCAGCAAACATTTTTTGGGAGTCGAGGGGTCCTGTCCCTATCTGACCCCTGTTTTTTTCTATGCCAATGCACCTAGAGCATATGGCATGACTGTAACCTATTAGAGAAATTGGCAGTGTGTTATAAATTCATGTTGTGGTTATTTGGGCCACCGATCTGTCGAAATTGATATCTTCTCACCGGTACATCGGGGGGTCAATGCCTTCGTACTTTCCTCTTTGTGAGGTTTATCTGATCTTAACCCAGATATGTCAAAGGAGGGAAATAGTTCTCCTTTTTCCTTCTGTGTTAAAAAGATGTATTTAATGGATCTTAAACAAAATTGCGAAAATTAGTGGTCACAGCCTCTGATATATGAACTGTCCTTTAAAAGGGCAATAGGCACATTATATGGGGTCAGAATTTATGGGAAAGTTCGCAGATTGCACCTAGTTCACGCAAGTGCACGGTCAAAAGTTTACAGTGAGTCTTAAAGTCTCAATAATAGGTTCCACTGTTATTAAAGAAGGGAAAAAATACCCCCCCCCCCCCAGGTTGTAAGACATTTGTAAGACTGGGTTTAAGACTCACTGTAAACGTTTATCCGGTTGGGTGCATTTCAGTTTTATTATAGTGTATCTGGAAATAAATCCCATTGTAAGTAGAGTTACATTTGCTCTATATTTAGAACCATCTTAGACAAATGAGACTCATTTGCGCCCCCTATATCAGTAGAAGCCTTTCACCATTGCCTGTAATGCAATTATAAATTGATCTAGCTCATAAGTTGTACACAGAGAAAAGAAGTAGCATCACTGTGACTCTTGACTTGATCACTGAGGCAACTCTCCCCAGGACTCTAAAGTGACTCCCTAACATTAGCAGGACTCTATAATAACTCTATAATGACTCCTATTTTAAGACTCCCTAATAAGGGAGCGTTCATTATTTATGGCAGGGGGGGGCGGGCGTTTGGCAAAACAAATACGTCCAAAAAAAAAGACCCCCCCTCCAAATGGGTAAAAAAAAAAGACCCCCCCTCCAAATAGGTTGAAAAAAAATGACCCCCCCCCCTCCGAATAGGTTGAAAAAAAATGACCCCCCCCCCTTACCATAGACGTTTATAAATACTTAATAATGGCATCAATGACATACAAAGTCTAGATAGTCCTATACTATAACCTATTATATTATGTGCTTAACCATTATTTGAAGGAGTGGCTATAGGGCTTAACAGTAGGCCCCCTATGTCGAATATTTTTGCATCTCCAACATTTCTGGTTTCGTAGCGCGTCGATTTTATTTTGCTAAAAATGGGTGTAATTCTTTTGGTCTCCACCTACACGTCCTGCTGATACTGTTTGGTAGAAGTACCATGAAATGTCCCAGCTTAAAACAAAGATTGATGTTTGATGAAGGTATACTTTATAACATTATAATAGTGGCAAAACTGAGAAAAATTTTGAAAATCTAGAGGTCAATTGGACCATTTTAATGTATCCTGGTATATATAACTTGCAGTTAGATGAACAAGATCACTATTTAAACCTAGTTTTGTTTTCCATAGGCTAGGATCGGTAAGAAATAGGGAGCTCAGGGTGAGAATTTGAAGTTGGACAAAGAGTCACAGGGGAATGTGTCTTGGTATATAGGCACAGATCAATTACAATTGCTTAAGTCACCAATGGTATGCATGGATGTAACATGCACCATAGTTGATAACCTTCATTTGTATGGAAGCCGACGAGGGCCATATACATGCACTATGTATCTTAGTACTTTGGTACATAGGCCCATGCTATATGCATGTTTCCATTGCTGTCAACAGTGAAAATTGTGCTGTCAGTCTGTCAACTTCTGTATTTGAGTTGCTGTCAATGGAGGAAAAAACGCTGTCTGTCTGTCATCTATTTTTATTAAAGCTTCTGGCAGGTATCCTTTAGGGCTGGGATGTATATGGAAGAAGGTATAGTCAAGGAGGGCGGGAGTGAGGGAGTGAGTGAGTGAGGGAGCGAGGGAAGGAGGGAGGGAAGGAGGGAGGGAGGGAGGGAGGGAGTAGGTGAGCGAGGGAGGGAGGGAGGGAGGGAGGGAGAGCAGGAGGGAGGGATGGAGGGAGGGAAGGAGGGAGTCCTGCCCTGCCATGCCATGCTTTGCCATGCCATGCCGGGAGGGCGGGAGTGAGTGAGTGAGTGAGTGAGGGAGGGAGGGAGGGACATGCACCCAGTACACCAGCACAGGCACCCAGTGTACCAACACATGAACCCAGTATACCAGCACAGGCACCCAGTGTACCAACACAAGCACCCATTGTACCACCACAGGCGCCCAGTGTACCACCACAGGCGCCCAGTGTACCACCACAGGCGCCCAGTGTACCACCACAGGTACCCAGTGTACCACTACAGGCACCCAGTGTACCATCACAAGCACCCATTGTACCACCACAGGACGCGTGTATCACCCTGTGTGTGTCACCTTACAAGTGTATGTGTCACCTTGTGTGTGTGTCACCCTGTGTGTGTGTGTCACCTTGTGTGTATGTGTCACCCTGTGTGTGTGTCACCCTGTGTGTGTGTGTCACCTTGTGTGTATGTGTCACCCTGTGTGCATGTATGTCACCCTGTGTGTGTAACCCTGTGTGTGTGTCATCCTGTGTGTGTGTGTCACCCTGTGTCTGTGTCGCCCTGTGTGTGTGTCACCCTGTGTCTGTGTCGCCCTGTGTGTGTGTGGCCCTGTGGCTGTGTTGCCCTGTGTGTGTGCCACCCTGTGTGTGTGTCACCTTGTGTGTGTGTCACCATATGGGTGTGTGTCACACTGTGTGTAAGTGTGTCAACCTGTGTGTGTCACCCTGTATTGAGAACTAATGCTAAAGGATACCTGTCACAAATTGGTTTGCATGAGTTGACAGTTTGACAGGTGAAAAATCCATATTGACAGCAATTATTTTTCAACTTGACAGTGTGACAGGTGCAAAATCAATGTTGACAGCAACTTTTTTTTCCAACTTGACAGTTTGACAGCTGAAAAATCAATGTTGACAGCAACTTTTTTTCCAACTTGACAGTTTGACAGCTGAGAAATCAATGTTGACAGCCAAAAAAAATCGCTTATGAAATCAATAAACATATCTTTTTATTTTTCTTATTTCATATATTTGTGGCCCTCCTCGGCTTCCGTACATTTGAGGAAAGGCCAGCCATGCGGACATTTCACTATTTTATGTGCCTTTATACTTGACCCACTGTTAAAGTCGTCCACGATCACTAGCTGTGAATGGGTTACTGCCGGGGGTTACTGCTGACCATAGCAGCCGCCATAAGGTACCTGCCTTCAAAGTTCTAGGGTAAGGACCCTCCCCTCTATGTGGGCAGTAGCACTTGTCTTTCTTTATGGTAGAAGACCATGTCAAGTGTTGAGTTATCAGTAAAAGAAGGATTATAGCATTGCTTTAAGCCAGATTCCCAACTTTGACAAATCCTTTAAGCCTAAATTGTGAATTTAGTACCAGGTAGTCTAGTTTAACCTATAAAAACCTGCATAAAGCAGCACCTTGACTTTGTCCTGATCCTATTATAAGCTGCAGTGGCAATCTGACTTGCATACTTGCCGTGGCCTATGTATGAGGTTTTATGGTATGTGACACTATAGGGGACACTGTAAGTGGAATATCATGCTAATGATGTTTTCCCAGCAGTGCCTGCTTGGATCCCATCAGGTGGCAATGATAATTGAGTGCCAGTAGTATAGTATGTATCGGAACGGGACTATAGTTAAGTACTGTTTATTACTCAATCGACATGCAGCCAATCAGAGGCCTCCATTTGGTCACGTGACCGGAAGTGACCTACTTAGGGGATTAGTGGTGCATTCTGGGTAACCCTGCAGCCAATCAGAGGCCACCATTTGGTCACGTGACCGGAAGTGACCTACTTAGGGGATTAGTGGTGCATTCTGGGTAACTTACTGACCTACTTAGGGGACCGGAAGTGACGTCATATGACCTAATTTAGGATCACGTGACCGGAAGTGACCTGATGAGTCACGTGAGCGGAAGTGACGTCACATGACCTAATGGCCGACCGGAAGTGAGTGACCTCATTGAGGATCACGTGACCGGAAGTGACTTGATTGATCACGTGAGCGGAAGAAGAAGTTTTTTGTTTAGGAAGTGAGGGTCTTTAGGATCACGTGACTGGAAGCGACGTCGTCACATGAGTGACGCTTTAAGAGACTGCGCGACTTACTAGTAAAAGAAGACGTATGAAAATAAAAACACAACAATATTTTATTTTATTTTTTTTATTTTTTTTTTTTCAATCTTGATAAACACTCTATTTTTGAAAAGATGCACACGCTTATTTTTTTTTTTTTCATATCTCTAAAGGACTCGTTGTCACACCGTCAGAATGCACGCGACGCTTATAATACAAGTAGCGCACGCCGTCTTTCTCTATGGTGTAGGTGACCATTTTGTTTCGCACCACTTTGAAGTTTCTATTTACAGCAATGAGAGTTTTTCGTTGGCGAAGAACATCCAAGAAGTCGTCTGGTTCCTGAGGGTTTTGTTTCTTCTGTACGCCTTTTGCACTCCATTTTTTGGATTTTCTTTCACCGGTGTCGCTGACTCGATCGTAGCAAATGTAAGTCTTAGGGTTGAGACTTAGGATCCCGTCACCTTCCCACTCCGCTTTCATAAGCCCCGAAGTTCTCAGATCGTGAAGGTACCGTCTCTCACAACATCCGCCGGGCGGCGGACACCATTCTCGCACTCTTTCCGTTTTTGTCTTCACGAAAAGCTCTAAGTGATCGTCGCACACCGCTGTCGGAAGCCACTTTCGTTTCTCTCTGAAGTACGTCTCTCTCAGGCGAGGTTTGACTAGGTCATCCAACGTGTCACCGCTGAGAGCCATGTAAAGACTGTCGGTGTCCATTTGACAAAGGGCATAATCGCGCCGATCGACGAATCTATCCAAGAAGTCGTATGTGAACTCTAACATTTTCAACTTCGCGTACTGGTATACCATGAACCCTATTTGAATAGGGAGGTTGTTGTTGACTGTTTTCGGTTGTAGTTCGACTTCAAACAGATCGGAACTCAACTCGGACGCCTTTTTGAAGCGCCACGAATTGGCCAATAGTTCGAACTTCCGACTGTCAGTGTATCTCACCGCCGTGTGTTTTTCTTTGTTGCAGATTGTTTTACCGTACGTAGCGTTTCCCATTAACTTGTAACAGTCTGACAGAATTTTCTCGTTCTCGTTCACGTCGCCACGTCTTCGCGCCGCCGTTACTTCGTCCGCGAAACCGGCAAAGGAGCGTTTAGGTACGTATTCTACCACCAGCTGCACTTTGGTGACTATCAAACCGTGCTCTAAATACCACTTGAGAAGCGGCGTTCCCAAGAGAATATTTTTTCCGTGGTAACTCCCTATCAGACATCTCTGAGGCGTGTTCAACAGCTTTTCTTCCTGCGCAAAGTCTGACATGTGAGGTCCTATGTCCGATTTTGAAACGGTCGCGTTCTTGAAAACGGGGGTCATTTCTTCGAAGTAGTCTCGTAGGTGAGGCGGCGTAGTGATGTCCACTTGAACTAAACCGAACATTTTCTCCTCTTTCACAGCGGAAAGGATGTCGCTCTCGCTCATCGCGTTTCGAGACACTTTCAAAGCGTCAACCTTCCAGCGTTGTTGGGAGGCCTTGACCCGCTCATCTCGACGCTTCATCTCTCGCCATTCGCACTCCCACACGACGACCAGCTTGTGACCTAGCGCTTTCAAGTAAGCGCTTACTCTGGTCGTTCTGTCGCGTCTCTCCTCTCTCAGTGAAGCGCACTGATATCGGTGCGACGGTATGCACTCGTGAGCGTGGAACCAACACCCGTGAAACTGGAAAACCGTATTAGAGGCCGCGTGAAACCCGTCCATGCGAATTCTCCGACAGCCTACAACCATCTCGCCGCCGTTCAAAGCGTGGCGCAGTTTCACGTCGCGGTCGTGCTCTACGAAGCGTAACCACTCCAAAGCGCTGTGAGAGTTTCTTTGCCTAATTTCAGGCTTGAACTCGGTCTCGGGCCGTCTCACCGCGTAATAGCCCGTGCAGTGCGCTTCGCTCATGCAGCGCAAGTACAGAGAGTTAGCGTCTAGTCCTAGGATGTGTTGGCACGGTCTCGCTTCTTCGCCGTACTTGTGCTCCCTTATCCGCGTGGTGCCCTTCTCGTGAAATCTATGGAAGATGATGGAAGGACCGCCGACTAGATTTTCTTTGATCAGAGCGTGGAGGACGGCGTCGAACTGGGGGAACGTTGTGAACGCGTCTTCTAGGTTTTGGAAGAGGAACCGTAAAGTCAAACCGGCGAGAGAAACTCCGTCTTTCAACATGTCAATGCCGCGATCTTGGAAAAATTTAGCGTGATTTTTCAGAGCTTCTATGAAAGGTTTGACGTCTTTGTTGTTGTAGTGGATCAAGTAGTCTTCCATAGTTTGCATCTTCTCGTCGGACCAAACTTTCTGACATGCGGCGTAGTCGGATTCGGACATTTTGACGCCCGTCAGCTCGCTGTCGAAAGCCGATCTCGGTGGCAGCGTTCTGTTTGCCAGTTTCCTGGTAGACGTCATCCATTCGTAAGGAAAGTGACCTTTCTCTTCGTTCCTGGTGAAAGCTCGCAAATAGGTCGCGTAGTTGTAACCGGGTGCCAAATAGTTGACTACGTCCAAGAAAACCGTGTGCTGTGTGTAAACCGCCAAGTATTGATTGCTTCTCTTTATGACGCTGAATTCTTGGTTTCTTCGGTCTCCGGAGGCGAAGAACGAGTGAAGGCGTATTTTGATCAGGTTCAAGTCGTAACGCCCCGAGTTGAAGCCCACGACTGGAGCTTGACGGATGTATCTCAGAAGACGCTTCTTCAGTTGAACTAACGGGTGTCTGGTCTGAGCCGCAGCGAAGCCGCCTGGAGAAGGGGTGAACGTCGCCTCCTCCAGCAGGAGAGCTTCACCTATCGCCGCATCTAACTTCGCTAAGGTCGGTCGGTAAAGTTCTAGCACAGCTTCCCCGATGACTTTGGCGTTCTCGTTTATGTGATTTAAAACTCGGTCCAACAAGGGGTCGGAATCTGCGTCGGATTCTCTGACGAAGCAGACGGGCCCCTCCCACCCCGGAAAGTCGGATGCGACGCTAGCCGACAAAGGGACGTGATCCCACAGCAGGGACACGTGTTCCGTCGACGGTTCTTTGCACGGTCTGAAGAAAGCCTCGAAATCGAAGGCGATCTTGTAAGGGTAGATTCCGGAATGTCCGTCGGGGGGAAAAATGGAGAAGTCTGCTAGCGCTTCGAAAATCGTTCTCGAATTTTGGTAGATGCCACCTACGTAGCGCAACTTGACTTGTCGGCAAGAGGAAAGCTGGTTCCTGTGTCTCTTCAGCAAGAACTCGGTGGTGAACGCCGCCTTACACTTGCAACATTCGTATATGCCCGCGTACGCGTTGAAGTCCGTGACGAGAGAGACGTGCAAACCGCCTTTCGCCGTCAGGTGTAGGTTGACTTTACCTCGGGCGGCCAGAGTTCTGGAAGGCGGTCTGATCAGAGTAACGCGTCTTCTCAACTTCCGCCCCGGCACTTGAC
The DNA here is from genome assembly GCA_947462335.1 of Harmothoe impar. Lineage (NCBI taxonomy): Eukaryota > Metazoa > Annelida > Polychaeta > Phyllodocida > Polynoidae > Harmothoe > Harmothoe impar. The sequence continues at coordinate 20,663,090 of OX381713.1, read as the reverse complement.
GCGACGCGGTGTAAACCGCTATCTGTACGTCAAACAAGTTCTCTAACGCGGGTAAGTCGCGGATGTTCAGACCCGGAAAGGATTCAGGTGTGGCAGCGGGACAGAACTGACGTAACAAATCTGAAGCGCGCTTGCTGGTGTTGTATAAGTGAAAGGAAATGCAGCGGAAGATGCAGAGGTTGTCCTTGTTGGGAAAATCTAACACGCCGCTTCTCTTTCCAACTCGACCGGCCTGAGTGATCCTACCGCCTATGGGGAATTCCCCCGGTCCCATGTAAACGCAAATGTTCAAATTGGTAGGAAAAAGAACGTGCCACTTGGTGTCAGCGTCGCAAAGTTTCCGTACTTCCTCGCAAGCGACGGTGTTTTCCATCTTTGAGAGGAGCTCTTCCAAAGTTTCTGAATTAGTTATAGTAGGGAGCGGTTGTATGAGAGTTGCGTTGTTCTGGGAGGCGTGAAAGTAGCGCAGTTTGCTCTTGTCTTCTCTGTGTTGTAAGAGTAAGCCTACCGAGAAACCCACTTTGTATCTGAATCTTTGTGTCAAGTGAATGCGACGCATAGTATCTACAGCGTCACTCAACTCGCCGGTTGGTAGCCTGAAGTTTGTTACACTCACGCGAGTCCCGTGCATCCTGACGCCCGTTTGTATCGCAGGCCAATTCGCCGTGAACGTTTCCTCCCCGTTCGGTACAGCACATATGCGCGGAGGGACGGTCACCCCGTCCAGAGATTCGCGTCGACAGGCGATCTTTCGGCAATCGCCTTCGCCGCATAGAGGGCAAAACTTAGGTACTACTCTACAATTTTCTACGTGTCTCTCGTGGTTGTACGGTCTTTTAAACATTTTGAAACACTTTTCGCATACGTACTGTGTCATGTTTTTTTTCACTCAGTTACCAACTACTTAGCCGTCTAACTATCTATCTATCTATCAATCTATCTGTCTATCTATCTATCTATTTATCTTTCTGTCTGCTGTCTGTGTATCCGTCTGTCTGTCTCATACAGCGTACGTCAAACGCTGTGTGTGTGTGTGTGTGTGCGCGCGTGAGCGTTGAGCGTCTCTCATTCCGAATCTATGCCGAGATATTTCAGAATGATCTCTGTTTTGTCATCCAACTCTTTGAGCGCTCTGGCGGACAGCGTCACTCCCTGCTGTGTGGGTTTTTTGTCAGGACCTTCGTACTTGCGCACGTGGACGAGGTTCTTACCGCTGTAGTAGCTCACAGCTGCGTACACTTCGCCCTCCTCATCCAGCACTGCGAACCAGGGGGTGTGATTAGGTTTTCCTTGCGCGGCCGCTGTGTCGCGTATGCGCACCACTGCGCGGATATCGGCGATGCGTGCTATTAGCTCGCGCAGCGCGTCGGCCGTGAAGTGCACTCGCTTGCTTCTGGTCAGAGATGCCTCTTTCACCTGGCCGTCTTTTGTGTAGCGCGGCCTCCTAGACAGTCTAGCCACGTCCTCCCAGATCTCCAGCGTCAAAGCTCCGTCTAAGCAGAACTCTAACCCGAGAAGACGGGAGAAGGTTTTCTCTGCTTCTTCTCGTCCATCTCGTTCTTTTTCTTGTATTTTTCTCTTCTTACTAGGCCTTGTTGTTCTGGAACTCACCTTAGAACGTTTCACACCCGCAGGATGAGTAACACCATCAGCGTGAGCTGAATCAGCAGCAGAACCGATAGCAGGAGCAGCGTCAGCGCTGGTGGTATCCGAGGCCTCGTTGTTGGAACAGCGTAGCCACACGCCGTCGGTGCTGAGTGTAGCGGTAGAAGATGAAGTGCCGCCGCCCTCGTAAGGTGGCGGTGAGGGCAGTCGCCACGGACCGGACGGGACGCTACTAGTGGAGGAAGTGAGGTCGAAAGGTCGAAGAGGGAAGCCGAAAAACGTACCGCCCACCCCTTTCCCTTCGGGTTGTTCGTACGCCTCGTCGTCAGCGTCGTTCTCTGTCTCACCCTGTTGCTGCTGCTCCTCCTCCTCCTCCTCCTCTTCTTCTCGGTTTAGGGGCTGAGTGTCCGAATAGCTGTCACTCTCAGCGCGAGCGGCGTCGAGGGCGTTGGTCGATGTAGTGGTGGAGGAGAGGGGCTGTGCGGCAGGTCATCAAAGTCATCAACAGTAGTGGGGAGGTAAAAACCCGGTTGCCAGTACTGCGCTGTGCCAGGAGCGTTGTCGTCAGTAGTAGTAGCGGTAGCAGCAGGTGCAGCAGAAGCAGCAGCAGCAGCAGCAGCAGCAGACGCAACAGTAGCAGGCGCAGCAGCCTCAGCAGGCGCAGCAGTAGCAGGCGCAGCGGTAGCAGGTGCAGCAGCAGCAGCAGCAGCCGCAGCAGGCGGGGCGGCAGTAGCAGCGGCAGCGCGCTTAGCAGCAACGTGTACCGTCGCGAGTGTAACAACGTCGCTAGCACGACGACTACTACCAGTAGTACTACTACTACTACTACTACTACTACTAGTACTACTACTGCTACTACTACTGCTACTACTACTAGTACTGCCGCGAGCGCTCGCTACAGCGGGAGGGTGATAAGACCAAGCGGCTGCGGCGGTAGTCTCATTTTCAGTAGCAAGAGGAGGCACTGACGCTAAACGAGCGCTGTTCCGCGTAGTCTTCTTGTTCTTGGACGGCGCTAGGTGTTGTCTTTTGCTCATGGTGGTGACTGTAGAGAGCAGCAAAAGAATGAGTGAGTGAATGGAGGTTTCCAGACCCCTTATATACGCCTTCTCGCTTCTAGAGCTAAGCTACTTACTGACCCTGTTCAGCTGCCGCCGGCTGGCCGGCGGCCATTCACAAAGAGAAACAAAAGACATAAGGCATGACGTTTTCAGCTGGATCCCTTTCCCCCCTTTTGAGAGATCGACTGTCATGAGCTAAGCCGCTTACCACCCTGTTCAGCAATTCAACGCGCATTAGCTGTATAAAGGATTAACCGGTTGCTGCCGTCGACTGACCGGCGGCCATTCACAAAGACATAAGGTATGACGTTTTCAGCTGGATCCCTTTCCCCTCTTTTTTTTTTGAGGGATCCACTGTCATGAGCTAAGCCACTTACCACCCTGTTCAGCCATTCAGCGCGCGTTAGCTGTATAAAGGATTAACGGTGATGAGCTTAGAGTGTGTATACAAAAAAAAAAGCAGGACCCCCCTAAGACGAACGTGTCTGTCTGTGAGTAGAGGCGTGTGCATGTGGTGAGCGACTTAAGTGTAAGACAAAAAAAAAATCACCACCTCCTGCCGTGGTGAGTAGACCGGGCCGGCCAGGCGGCGGCCGGCTAGTTCAATAGGGAGGGGTGACAGCTGACTAAGGCTGTGCATGAAAAAAATCCGATTTTCACCTGACCTCTGACGTTTGTTACAATGAATGTCAGAGGGAGGGAGACGTCCTCAGGTAGGGGGTAGGAGGTAAGGCTATGGATGAGGAAGAAACACCGTTTTCAGCTGGTCTCCACGGATAGCGATGACACACCCCTCGTCATCTAAGCTCTTAAGGAGCGGAGCGGTTGAAAAAGCGTCATGCGGACAGGTCGCTACACAGCTGGAGTGCTGTTGGAAATGGGATTAAACTCCCTCTGTATAAAAAGCTCTGATTTCTGTTGGAAAAAAAACATATCGCCTCTGACCACAGTAACGTCTACTACCACCACCGCCGCCACCACCGCCGCCGCCGCCGCCGCCACCGCCGCCGCCGCCGCCGCCGCCACCGCCAAGACGAGACGAGATGGCTCAAGCTATTCCACTTTCAAGCTCGCCTTCACCGCCTTGTCCACCTGAAAAAAAGTTAATGCAGCTTGACGACGTGAGACGCGCGAGGCAGACTGATGGGGAGAACAGAGAGGTAGGACAGCGGCGGTTAGCCTATAGCGACGCCTTGCTTCGTCAACTAGGTAAAGAGTTGAGCGGCTGTTGGAGAGAGTTGGGCCGTAGCTTAAAAGTTACCGCCGCCCGTATGGATGCTCTAGTAGAGCGCAGTGTCAAGACACCGGAGGAGCTGTGTACGGCGATGTTCCGAGTCTGGTGGGGTGAAACCCCGCATCGTCATAGATGGGGAGAGCTCGGTCGCGTCTTCACCCGCATTAGACGCGTGGAACTGTTGGCTCAGTGGATGTCCCTTCTCCACAGACAGGGGTTGGATTTCGAAAACCCCGACTCGCGCGCGATGCATAAGCACTTGGGCACCCTCGGCAGACGTCTAGGTAGCAGGTGGAAAGAGGTGGGGGACCATTTAAAATTGTCGCCTGAGAGGTTAGATAAGATCGCTGAAGAATGCGAATACGGAGGAAGTCCCGCTGAGTGGGCCTTCCGAGTGTTGAAAATGTGGCAAGATGAAGCTGACGGTGCCGGCGGTACACCTTTTGAACTCCTTCGAGTGTTGACTGAGGACATGGGAAAGTTTGACCTCGGCATCGCGATATTACTTGACTTTATCAAGCAAGAAACAACGAGAACGACGGACATGTGAATTGTTGTGTTTTATTTTCATACGTCTTCTTTATTAGTAAGTAAAAAAAAAAATATCATAACAATTAAGACGTGCGCCCTCTTAAAGTGTCACTTCCTCCAGTCGCAGCTGATCGCCTCATCGAAGCACGTGATAAACAAAAAAAAACGAAGAGACACGCTTCTTCCTCTCGAGAGGAAGAAGCGTGTCTCTCGATTGAAATCTTTTTCTTTTCTTTTTTTCTTAAAAGAGACAAACGCCCCTTAGAGTGCCCCCCCACCCCCCTAGAGTGCCCCCCTCCCCCCTCCCCCCCTCCCCCCCCCACCACTCGCCCCATGCATCCTAAAAGCGCCCCCCTCCCCATGCATCTTAAAAAGACCCCCCTCCCCTTCCCTCCCCTCCCCTCCCCTCCCCTCCCCCCCCTCCCCCCCCTTTATACACTCTAAAGAACGCTTCTACCTAGTTCAATAAGTCACTTCCAGTCGCTCGTAAAACAATAAAAAATGAAAAAAAAACAAAACTTATATCGTAGTGTTTTTTATTAGTTTACCGAAAAAAATAAGAGACTCGCCTCCTCCTCCTCCTCCTCCTCCTCCTCCTCCAAAAAACAAGATATCACATTTTAAAGCGCGTGACCCCTTAAAGACGCTCATCTCTTCATTAAGTCGCGTGACGTCACTTCTTCTTCTTCTTCTTCTTCCGGTCACGTGATCAATCAGGTCACTTTCGGTCACGTGATCCTCAATCAGGTCACTCACTTCCGGTTGGCCATTAGGTCATGTGACGTCACTTCCGGTCACGTGACTCATCAGGTCACTTCCGGTCACGTGATCCTAAAGTAGGTCACTTCCGGTCCCCTAAGTAGGTCATATGACGTCACTTCCGGTCCATAAGTAGGTCATATGACCTCACTTCCGGTCACGTGACCAAATGGCGGCCTCTGATTGGCTAACTAGGTCACGTGACCTCACCACTAATCCCCTAAGTAGGTCACTTCCGGTCACGTGACCAAATGGAGGCCTCTGATTGGCTGCAGGTCGATTGAGTAATAAACAGTACTTAACTATAGTCCCGTTCCGATACATACTATACTACTAGTGCCTGATTTCTGTTGAAGCCAAATATGAAACTAGAGGGAGATTTAGAAATTGGCAACAGAAGGAGTTGCATCCGCAGCAGAAAATCCTGTGTATCTAGTGGCTATTTGCTACATTTCAAGGCATTTGGTACACCTATTTATAGTGGGATGATCACATTTACTCTATGAGTCTATGAGCTATCAGGGAGATGGTGAAGTTATTCCAAAAAAATTGAGAGCCCTGCAATCAAAACACTGTGGCCCATTTAGCAGAGTCTGGTACAAGACACCAAGGAAAAGTGTGTATCATGACTGGTGTAATCACACCTTTAACTGCTGGAGTGGACATAAGCTACAATGTATCAATATATGAGGTAGATCTGCATCTTGCATACCGTACCTGTGCTCCTCTATTGGGAAGAAAAGCAGGGTCTAGACATGTAGTCAACTTCACCCTACCATATGGACGCCAAAACGTCATAGGGCGAGGCTAAAGTCAAATTAACCCAAACTATTTCAGATACCGTACTCTTATATTTCGGCACCACAATAACATTCATCTAGCTACACACTGCTGTTTAGACCCCCTGCATTCTGTACTCCTATTCTCGTGTTGAATTAATGTACTTTCCCCAGTTATTGTTGTTTTGGGAAAAGAAAAGTAGTGAATCATTCAAAGTGTTGATGGGTAGGCAAGAAATTTAGTTCTGTTGTCTTTATGACCCCAATTCGCGACATGTGTCGTGAAATTCGCGTCACGTTGTGTCAAAAAATACCCCCTCCCAAATAAATACCCCTAAAGAAAATGACCCCCCCCCTCAGAATAGGTTGAAAAAAAAGAACCCCCCCCTAAGAATAGGTTGAAAAAAAAAGACCCCCCCCCCCTCTGAATACCCCTAAATAAAAGACCCCCCTGATTTGCACCCCCCCCCCCCCCGGCATAAATAATGAACGCTCCCTAATTGGGAGTAACATTCGAGTCATGGAGAGAGTTACCTCAGTGGTCCAGTCCAGACTCCCATTTGGGAATCACCGTGATTCTACTTCTTCTCTCTGTGTAAGTATATGTGATGTGAAGCATTTGATGCGATTCTTAAGAGATGACACTGCTGGGTGCTTTTATTACTAATCCTACTCTTCCTCTCATTCCAGGAAATTACATATATGACGAGATTCTACTCATAAGCTGTCTTTCGTGAGGACTTTGCTTTGGGTGGAAAAGAGTCACGACGATTTTCTGGTGTCGCCTGTAGCAAGAAAGGGTGACTTTTCAGAATGCAGTGGCTTTTGGACATTGGTTTTAGCATTGTTTGAAATATCTGCATATGCAACTATGTTAAAAATTCAAAAGACAATTATTTTTTTATTAGTGTAGATCTGCTCAGAGGATATCGAACGTCAGAGAATTGCAAAAACAAGTACTGCCATAGAAATAAACTTCTTTAAAAAAATGGCACCTTCTTGCTGCAATGGTCTACAACCTTATTCTCTGTGCTACCATACTATATATTACTGGGGGGACCAACCGTAAGGCTGGTCAAATAAAAAAATGTAATCCACTCGGGTTCACCCAAAAGTGGCCCTAGTGGGTTTTCAAAACTCGCCTGTGGAGTACCATTTTCACTAAGAAGTATCACATTACTATATATTACTATTACCCTCGACTACCCCATGCCCCCCTACGTCCTGAACTTCCCTGTCCCCACCGGCCCTATTGTATTTGTATTCTACTATACGTATAAATCATGCGCCCACGGTTTGTTGGCACAAAGGAAAGGTTATTTAAAATTTCTTCTTTTTTTATGCTCAGGTTAATACTTGAATTAGGACGTATCCGCCATATAATTTACCTATAATTCATAATATAGACGGTGCATTGCAACTGAACTGCATCTGAAAATGGCAGCGTGATTCAGTTTGAATAAAACTCTTTAGGGTAATCTTGTATAGCTGAGAGCAGACACATTTGTAGCATCTGGTTTTACGGCGGTGGCTGGCCATTCCGTGTATTAGAAATCCAAAGTCTACAGGGTGATTTTCCCGAATGAATTGGCTTTTGGACATTGGGTTTAGCAGAACGTTGGTAGCATTGTTTGAAATATCTGCATATATGCAACTATGTTTAAAATCGAAAAGACAATTATTTTTTTATAACTGTACATCTGCTCAGAGGATATCGAACGTCATAGAATTGTAAAAACAAGTATTGCCAGCTTCTTTAAAAAGTGACACCTTCTTTAGTCTGAAACCAAATACATAATCTAGTAGTCTTTAGCCTACTCTCCACCGGCACCTGACGTACTGGCCTTGTAATTTTTAATTTGCTGAAATGATGCGATTTATGTCTAGCTCACTGCATCACTGACAATAACATTGTATGCTTCAAATTTATACAAAATGTGACCCATCCTTACGAAATGAGTCACAAGTCGCAAAATGTGGAGATTATGTTATCCCCATATTCAGTATGCATCAAGGGCTTCATTGATAGCATTTTAAGTACAAATGTACAATATTAAAACATTTTTAATCAATAATTGCGTTGATAAAAATGGACTTTTAGGAGCGAATTTCAGTCTGGATGCTATATATCCGAATACATGTATATCGATATTTATAAAAGAAATATAAAAGAAAAAAGGTGAAATGTATTTTTTTAAACATTTTGAATATATTTAGATTCCAATATGTGCGACTTGTGCCTCATTTTGTAAGGATGGGTCACAAATATGCAGTAGCAACCCCTATGGCTATATGAGGGTACTTTTTGACACGATCTTAAAGTAACGATTTTCGTTATAATCCAAACACTAGTTTCCACTCGAGGGAAAAGGGTCCTCCATGCAAGCTGAAATTCCAACAGTAAAAGTGAAATCATCAGCTTTCCAGTGATTTATTTCATTATCAGGTACCACATCTCGTTTTTGAGAACTGACTTCTTAAATATCTGTCCGATCTCAAATGCCAATAAGCTCTATTTTTCTCTGTTTTAGGGATAGCTCTATATGATTAGCATAAATATGCTAATTACCTTATATCCAAACTTTTCAAACATTTTGTCACAGCTTTTGAACTAAAAATGGTATTTACATCCTGTTTTCAGCATTGAAATCCTTATGGGACCGTCTTATCAATTCAATATTAATTGATTTGATTTTATTCTTTTGGTTTAGAATGAAGATTGTGTTTCCATTGCAAACAATATGTGCAACAATACCAATTTAGGTCCAAAACATTACTTTTATATTCCAAACATGAGAGTAATATGGAGTGATATGGAAGGTTTTCACCAAAGATGAAATTTTCTAAAGTGACCTATTTAATTGTAATATGCATCAAAAAGTAGTGTAGATCATTTTTTGTTATACCTTTAACCTGTTTGGCTATATGGAGCCCTAAACTTCTAAAGGTCCCTTTTCCCTTGTTGATCCTTAGTCTATTCCGCATTAGCTAGATGACCTGTGTAGAGCGCCATGTTTATTGGTACCAGTGTATATCCTCTAACCTCCAGCTATCAGCTCAGGCAAATCTCGTGAACGAGATCAGGGTACAAGCCAGGAGAGTGGCGTGATTGGTATTTTCAATGGGTGATAGTTATATATTCCATATGTCATCTGTCCAGATTGGGGTAGTGGTTAGGACACTGGCAAATAAATACAAAGGTCCTGACTTCGAATACCATGCTTATTTGGTTCACACACCATTTTAAAATGCTGTTTTGGTTAGTCAATAATCGTGATAGTATACTAATGGGTTGTAACGTTATTTACACAATTTACATTTTTATAGAGTAATCTAAAATGATTTTGTATGAATCTTTAGTTTTGTTGTGTGAATACTATTACTATTCTTAACCAACTAGGAAAAGCAGTCAGCTTACTTAACATGGATTCGAAGTCAGGATCTTTGTATTTAATTGCCAGTGTCCTAACCACTCCCCCAATATGGACAGGTGACATACTAGTAAGCAATATTCAACTACCATTCATTCAACATTTTATGACCCCTAAAACTGCATATTTTGTACATGCAAGAAACCAGCTTCAGTTATAGGTCTCACAAGGGAGAATTACTACAACTCGCTAGTGCGGAATACACACCAGTGACGGCCGCTATGGGTGTATGAGGGTACTACAGTGTATAGACAGGTCATTTTCTGTATGTTACTAACCATGATAGGTGCCTTATGCTCAATGAGTTATTCTTATACAGTGTTTTCCAGAGAATCCGAACAGGAACCCCATAGTGGAATCCAGTGTGATATATCTATATGATGACAAACCTCCACAGCTCAGCTTTAGAATATATGATACATAACCTCTCAGGCAAAGCCGCAGAGGTTATGTACCATATTACAAATGTATACAGCTCTGCAGAGGTTATCTCACCTATGCCCCATCCCTAATTGACCATAGGACAAGACAGTAATATTTAGGTACTTATTGGTAAGGAATTCACATGGTTTCCATTTTCTCGTTTTCCCATTTTCATGGATTGGCAAGTATGAGGGGGGACAGTGATTACCCTGGGTGACTAAGCCAGGGCACAGGGTTGGTCTGTTCCCCTACACCTGATTATAGTTGGTCATCCATCATCATTGATATCAGCCTCATTCTATAGCAAAGTGGTTGATAATCTTTCTCCTGCTCATCCTACAGTAGGAACAATGGGCCTAAAACCCAGGTGGAGTATAAGCCTACATGATCTTTAATTCCAGCCCTGTTGGCTACTTCTTCTTGAGAAAAAAAAAGTTTTTGGAACTGCTGTCATTGATGGAAAGGACAATGTGGCAGTATTCTGGCCCCCTTGTGTCCCAACATGCGCAGGATGTTCATGTTGCCTGTCATGGCTGCCGCATGCACGGGGGAGAAGCAGCCCTCGTGGTTCATCCAGGCACCATTATCCACCAGTAGCTGCACTGTGTCCTCCCGACCTGACAGACACGCCAGGCTCAGCGGGGTGCAACCTGACATCTCAGGGTGGTTCAGGAGCACCTCAACATTGTGTGCAAGCAGTTCCTTGACTGTCTCTGTGTTGCTGTTATTGTAAAAGGGTATATCGGTTTCAAGTTGCCATCTTTAATGCCATATGCTTTAATACATGTAGTCATATCATTTTTGTTCTAATACTTTTATGATTACTAATGGTTGCTTTCCCATGGCAACCATGAGTACTTCATTCCCCTTCTCTACACCAGGATGCAGTGTGTGTCAGATCTACCTGAGGAAAGGAGTGATGCTGAATCTTAAAGTTACCTTAAACGTGAAAATATCCTAAAAAACATATATGATGCAGCTGCAAGGTAGATTCAGCAAAGCATCACAGAGAAACGAATGTGAGTCACTCTCACCAAATCAATGCAACTAAAATGTGGCCGTACGTGATCGGTGGCCGTACATGATCGGCGGCCGTACATGATCGGAAAACTACAATATCCCCCTAAGGCCCCCTTTACTCCGCTATTTAACTTATATAACTATACCTACTGGCTGTAATGTAGTCTTGGGAAGTTTATTAGGAAAAAATAACTCCCTAAATATTAATAGGGGCCAAAGGGGGGGGGGATCAATGTACAACCGATCATGTACGTCACATGACGTACATGATCGGTTTGGAATGTCATGTAAAATTTTCTTATTACCCACTGCTTTACATGTCTATGATTATACATATTTAGACCTACATCATATGTACACCTTGCTAGGATTGATTTATGTTTTAAACATGGTCAGAAATGGGTCAAAATGAGGGTGGATCAATGTACAACCGATCATGTACGTCACATGACGTACATGATCGGTATTGAAATGTCAATTAAAATTATCTTAATAGTCGCATCTAGACATTTCTAACATATTACATGTCAAGACAGACATCATATGTACACCCTGGTAAGGTTTATTTATGTTTTGTCATGGTAGGAAAGGGTAAGGCAGCCAATAAATCACCGATCATGTACGTCATCGATCATGTACGTCACATGACGTACATGATCGGTATTGAAATGTCAATTAAAACTATCTTAACAGTCGCATCTAGACATTTCTAACATAGAACATGTCAAGACACACACCATATGCACACCTTGGTAAGATATATTTATGTTTTAACATGGTCAGAAAGGGTAGGGCAGTCAATAACTCCCGATCATGTACGTCACCGATCATGTACGTCACCGATCATGTACGTCCGCCAATCATGTACGTCCGCCGATCATGTGCGTCCAAATAATAGTTGCATCGATCTGGTGAGAGTGAGCCATGTTAACTTGTGGGTAGAACTAAATAAGAATAAAGAGGGCAAGACAATACATGTTTATCAAGCTTTATTTTCTTTCTCCAGTAGAATTCATATAAAATGTTCTGAAATCGCTCTGGAAAATAAGCACCTTCATTATTCTCTTCATATTGTGATAATATGAGACTATTTTGTATGAACTGAATCAGCTATTTTATGTAAACCACAAGATATGAGATGTAGAACCAACCCAATCATATTTTTGTGGTAATGCATGTTCAGCCTCACATTAACTGTTGCATTTGGCTTCTAACATGGCTTGGATGTCTGGTGATTTGGCTAGTTCTATGGGAGTCTTCCCCTTTCCATCCTTAGCGGTGGGGTCAGCCCCAGCCTCCAGTAAGAACCCGACCACCTTCTTGTGCCCCTTGTAGACTGCATAGTGCAGCGGTGTCACGTGGTTGTGGTCCAACACACACCAGGTGGCACCCTTGTGTGCCAACATGCGCAGGATGTTCATGTTGCCTGTCATGGCTGCCGCATGCACAGGGGAGAAGCAGCCCTCGTGGTTCATCCAGGCACCGTTATCCACCAGTAGCTGCACTGTGTCCTCCCGACCTGACAGACACGCCAGGCTCAGCGGGGTGCAACCTGACATCTCAGGGCGGTTCAGGAGCACCTCAACATTGTGTGCGAGCAGCTCCTTGACTGTTTCTGTGTTGCCCATCTCGGCTGCAATATGCAGCGGCGTCTTGCCATCAGGGCCCATGACCTTGATGTTGGCTCCATTGTCGAGAAGCAGCTTGGCCGTCTTGACTGCTTTGTGAGATACAGCCACATGCAGGGCAGTCTTATCTACAGAGTTAATGTCCACTCCCTTCTGCAGGATGAAATCCAGGATATCTGCTCGGTCATGTGCAGCAATGGTATGGAACACAGATGTACCATCAATCAACATAGAACACAGCTCTTCGATGTCCTTGGCGGAAAGAGCTTCAAGTCTCTGTCGTACCACACCCGGGTCACCAGAAGTAGAGATGTCCTGTTTTAGCTCAATGGCTAGCTGTCTTTGAGAACCCATGTCCAGTTCCTTTTTCGCAACTGAAATAGATAATAGAAAAGTTAATATAAAGTATATATTTGTATTGAAAAGAAGAGTAGTAGCTTCATGAGGACTGGCCCTATAAGTTGAATACATCAAATCATGAACATGTGGTTATATCAAAGAGCAAATAATATTAAGAGGGTTCACTTAGGTGTTCTCCCATAGCTTAGCATTGTCCCTCATGAATCAAAATACCTCAAAATACCCCCAAAAAGATGATAATTTTGCGTGGAGTGTAGCTCCAATAGCTCTGATTATTCTGTAAACTTTGAATAGTTTGAATAGGGCCTAATGGTTGATAAAAAAAAGGCATTGGATTATTTCACATTTCTGGTAATGTATTGCATGTGGCGTCCCCTGGTGGATGAAGTGTACAGTCCACTGTTCCCACCTAATTCCATGTTAACTAATACCCCCCTGGAGATACTATTCCTGATTAGATCTCTTCCAAATTCAACATGGATATTGAGAAAAACATATAGAAATAATATATGGAGGCATAATACTTTTTCCAGCAACTGAAACATGATTTCATCTGTAGCTTAGTAAATAGGGTTCTAGTGGGTTGTGTTGGCTGTACACTCCATCCACCAGGGGGCACCAAAGGCATCTGAGGAGCAGGAAATCGCCGAGTGGACCCTCTTAGTATTATTTGCTCTTTTGTTATATCAAGCCTTTAAAGGGTCTGGGTAAGGTTGCACAGGAGACAGTATTAAAGGCGGTAATTTCATAAGGTTTGGTGTTCCACCTCCCCAGGTCAAAGTGTCAACCACCTTTAATTATTCATCTTCCCCCTGTTTTATCATAAAGTGATAATAGTCAATCCTTGAAACATTATAGTGGATTATGTTTAGAACATTAAAAATGTGAAAGGAATAGTATTGGGAAACATTCTAAAAATATTCTCTTGAAAACAAACTGTTACAGATAATGGACTATACACTGAAAACCCTAGCTGGGTTTTTAGTGTTCACTATTGATCGCTTTGGGTAGTCACTGGGTGGTCACTGGGTGGTCACTGGGTGGTCACTGGGTGGTCACTGGGTGTTCATGGCTTAGAGTACTGCTAAGGTGTTCACTGTGGCTACACTGAAAATCCAGGCCTTGGCGAAGGTGTTAATGCTGGTGACTTTCACCACCTGAGGTAAACATAATTTTGACCTAAGGTGATCACTTTGAGGACATCATTTTCCACTAGAGGGCCCTACTATATATACAACAATGTGATATGCAGTACCTACTGCAGGTGATCTACTGGTTAGTACATTAAATAATCTTGATCAAAGGTCTTTGTAAAATGGGGGATAGGATGAGTATTTGGAACATTAGAGATTCCAGTGAATTGGAAAAGAAATCATGGCAAAATGATTAAAGGAAGAGCTACGTGTGAATATAGACACCTTATTTGTTTCTGAAATCAAAGGCACAAGTGTGAGGAGTGGGTGTTATTTGTTATACACACTGTTACCTTATTGGTTCTATGATGAGGGTTATAAAGTGCTCTCATATGTGTCTTGATGATGGCAGGAAAGGGAAATTGTGTTTAAATGATACCTCATCATACAGAAATACTAGTCCGCAAAAAAATGTCTAAATGATCACATACATGATCACCCTGGGTGGTCACCATAATCACCCTGGGTGAATACCATGAACACCTAAAGTCATCAGCATGAACACCCTCATCCAGGCCTGAGTGATCACCATGACCACCCCGGATGGTGAGCACCAGGATACTCTCCTAGGTCATCACATCACCATGAACACCTAAAGTGTTCAGTCGTTAAAACTTTAGACCCCATTGGGTTTTCAGTATAGTGAACATTGTGTAACAGGCAGCCCGGTCCCTCCGCTCTAGAGATGAGAATGCTAACCGCTACACCACAGGGCTAGCTGCTTCTCCACTGCTCTTCTACGGTACTTGAGCTACCACAGGTGGGCAATGCGCTCTCCACGCACGCTCGAGCTGCCCCGAGCGATACGTGCCCGCTACGTTACTCCCCTTCAGACTTTTGCCAGGTTCGACCAGTGGTGCCAACCAGTCGACCTAGCAGAAGCTGAAAGCGCTCAAGTACCCAACCCCAGGTTCGGATCATCCTGGTCAAACATGCACCAGTGTAACAGGCAGCGGAAAATGGGTCAGCCCCACGGGGAATAGAACCCCGGTCCCTCCGCTCTAGAGTTGAGAATGCTAACTGCTACACCACAGGGCTAGCTGCTTCTCCACTGCTCTGCTACGGTACTTGAGCTACCACAGGCGGGCAATGCGCTCTCCACACACGCTCGAGCTGCCCCGAGCGATACATGCCTGCTACAATTGTATGTGCTTGTAGGTATTGTATCAGACCGTGGTGTATGTAATAGTTTACACACTGTGTTAGATACTGTTGCACACTGTCATAAAGTCATATATAGTGTTTTGTTGTCTGTACTTTATGGTGGACTATAGTTTACAGACTATGTCAGCTAGTGCTGGATGGACTAGTTTGCTGACTGTGTTAGTACTGGACAGACTACAGTTTACTATACCTGTGCCAGATTATAGAGAGCTGGATAGACTATAGCTTACAGACTGTTTCAGATAGTGCAGGATGGACTATAGCTTACTGCCTGTGTTAGATATTGCTGGATGGACTATAATTTACAGACTGTATCAGATAGTACAGGGTGAGCTAAAGTGTATTACCTTTGTTTATAGATAGTGTTGGACCGGATATACATAATGTACATGCAGTGTCAGATAGTGCAGGATGGACTATAGTTTACTACATGTGTAACATAGTTCTTGGTGGACTATAGTTTATAGATTGTGTCAGAAAGTGCAGGGTGTACTATGGTTTACTGCCTGTGTTAGATTAGCACTTGCCGGATGGACTATAGTTTACAGATGGTGACAGATAGTGCTGGACGGACTATAGTTTACTGCATGCGTTTATAGGTGCTGGACGGACTATAATGTGTGCATAACGCAAATACAGTGTAAGATAGCGCTGGATGGACTATAGTTTACTATACTAGTATGTATAACACAGTTCTTTATTGACCCATAGTTGACTGATGGTGCTGAATGTAGTTCATGTAGGCCTACTGGTTTGATAGCATAATAATTTGACTAAACTTGGTTGGATGGACTATAGCCTACAAACTCCCACAGTGTCAGAAAATCATCAATGAACACGTTGTGTCGAACAAATGTGGATGGGCAATGTTTCCTGACTGTGTTGTGCACAGCTGCATGTCCCTGCATGTGCTTTAACTTACGTTTAACCCTTTAAGGGCCGCGTAGTGTATTAATTAACTAACAAAGTGTACGCGCAATAAATTGATGGTTAAGTCTCATGAAATCGATTTAGAATTTGATAGTCTTTGACTGGGTGACGTCTTTGACCGGGTGACGTCTTTGGCCAATATACAATGATTTGCTTTTTTTACAGGAGGAAGGGGGGGGGGGTGGAAAACATCTTTTTACGGGACAATTATGAGGTATAAACGTACTTAAATAAACCACTCAATATATTTTTACTATCATAAAAAATTTTACTATCATAATTTTTTTTACTAAAGGGTCAAAGACGTCACAACAAAATAAAGGTAACAATGGTAAATGAACATATATTATGTGTTACTGTACCTAACTGGGTCAGCCTAGATAATTATAACCAAATCTAGATAAAATTAGTAACATATAGTGTTAAAATGTTGATTAACCTTTTCCCGGAATTTATGTCTAAATAGCCCCCAGTTTAGCCTGTTTAACCTTTGCTGGTCAAAGACGTCACCTGGTCAAAGACTGTCCAATTGTTACGATTTCATGAGACTTAGCCTGATTTATGCAGAATGGCGAAAAACTCTCCAGGACTACATATATAGATCATGACAATGACAAGACACTATGCGGCCCGGAAAGGGGTTCATTAAATAACCGTTTGTCAGCAGGTGTTACTGCATATATAGTTCATTCATCCAGTTCTGGATTATACTAATAACGGCCTGTAGTCCACATTATGGTGCACACAATAGCCTATACATCTGCCACATGGTCAGTTATATAACTACATCTTCATATTATAAACGGACTCCTCACCCACCCACCTGCGTCCACGCATGGGTCAGTGGATAACTGCACATAGCTCGTTATATCCATAGACTATATAGAGACAATAAAAAGATAATTCTCGTCACAATAGCTATTACTACATTGGCTATTTCACTCCTTTTAAGTACATAGGCCCTTCTGTCATAAAACAACACCGCTCTTGAAAAGAAGAACTACACCATCGCAGCTCCAGCGAGTAACTCGCCAGTGCTGCATTCGTGCATCATGCCCCGGGACTCTTCCACGAATGTAGCCCAAGCAAGTCACTCACCAGGACCGCATCCATGCATCATGGCGACAAAGGGCATTAAAGCACGATGCCACCCTTAAAGGGTTACCAGTAACTGGGTCTGGGTTCCCTGTAAATACCACGTAGACCTACATGTGATACCCCCATGTAACCTGGGGGGGGGGGGGGGGGTGATACAGAAGTCTGAGCATGTACTTGGTGTTTGACATTACCACTGGCACACTGCAGCTATCGTCTATGTAGACATAGACAGAAGGAATGGCCATTATCTAATCGCAGGGGGTTGGTGGATTTTCGTGTGAGCACACGGGAGGTTTCCATGGCCACATTTAATTGGTTTCCTTTTGAACTATAGTAACGCACAGATATCGTTCTGCCATACCCCTAGAGAGCTCACCCCCCCCCCCCCCCCACAATCCGCTAAACAATTGTTAGATGATCACTTCATAGTGTGGGTCTTAAATAAGTATAAGGTATTAAAGCGTTATTCCTATAGGTATAGTGATTCCCATCTAACATGGGGCATGCATAGAGAAAATGATTGAAGATGGGATAATTATAGCAGTTCATCTTATCCACCTGGCTTATAGAACTATGAAGGAATAGAGGGATTGAAATTAGGCTGGGGTCAATTATGGAAATATGTAGGCTAATTTGAGCATTGCCTCTGATATGCAAAGAATGCAGTGGTACATCTGATAGATATGCAGCCCACCCCAATATGTACAACCCCCACCCTTTTGAAAGCTCGCCTGGTATGTAGGTACATACAAATCTTGTGTTTTATGCACACTTTGGGCTTCTTGGTGTAGGCCGTTTCATTGAAAGTTTTGTGAAAATGTTTTATTCCTCACCCGTTGCGTGTGGAGTTTGATATATAGCTGATATATACATGTACCAGTTCACACATATTAAAGTATATATATACCTATATGTCAGTTCTAGGAGAGGCCACTCAATTCATGCCCAAAGTTATTATTAATAGCTCCGTTTTTGTACATGTACAGATATGTGAGTCTGTATTGGAATACTAAAGTTAACTGCATTATCCTATAGAGGGAGGAAGGCAATGTGTATAGTGGTTATTTCTGATCCAGGAATAACGTACCTCCCTATCATAAGGGTGAGATAATATAGGCTAAATGTAGGACCATGACTTTCCTAGATATTGCAATATTATAATATTATTCCACACACCATTACCTTTATGATTCTGTATCCAATATGTTGAAATTTAGCACCAAATACCAGCCATCAATCGAACGATTCCTAGATGATGTCTCTATATATACAATGTAGATGTAACTGTTCGTGTATTCCTCCCGGATTTAGCAGCCCCTTCTTTTAATAGTCCTAAAAAGGACTGGCTAAACCGGTGGTAAGTGTAATCCCCTGCATTTATATGAATAATACTGAGTCACAGCCTGGTGTTTTTATACAGCTATAAACCAGAGGCTAGGCCCTGCATGGACAGGTGTGTAAGGATCGACGCTCCAGATACCGTCTGCTGCTTCTAAATGTCGTCTGCTTGACGAGATATGTGTCGCCTTGCCTCTGATATGTGTGGCCACCCCACTTGGGGCATCTGGGGGGAGAAGTATTCCCTCCTTATCCCCTGTATGTTGTGTGACTAGTAGTGCCTGGGCTGCAGCATGGGAACCTATGGCTGCCAGATTACACACCCTTTTACATGTATACACCTCCACTCCATACCATGTGTACACCGTCTGATCTCCAAGTCCCAGACCAGGGCAGGAGGGGTAGGGGGGGGGGTGGGGTTGGCTGAGTTGGGGCATGCTCCAGTGATCTTAATGCTGTAAAGCTTTAGGTGCAGGGAATGGAAATTACGCAGGTGGGGAGTAGGGGAATGAGAGGGCTGGGAGAAGGGAAGAAGAAAAGAAGAGATGCTTACTGAAGAGAAGGGATGGATTATTAAATGAACAAAGAAGTTTGGAATATTAACTCGGAGTAAAATTGCAATGATTGAAATTGGGAAGAGGAATGGTCATAGACACCTAAATTCGATATGGCGATATGAGCATGTCGTAAATTCGACATGGAGTTTAGTGACATGGGAAGGGGAGAAATGACATGACATAGGGTATTAATTCGACATGGAGTATGATAGGTTCTTCGATGCGACATGGAGATGTAAAGAACATGTCCATTTCTCGAATTCCACAAGCGACATGGGGGCCCCACCCCCTATCCAGGGTATCCAGGGCCCCGAAAGTGGGGGTAGGAGAGAAGAGAATGAGTTAAAAGGGTAATGAATGAGGAAAAGAGATATTTCGGAAATGCGTTATGTGACAAGTCTATTGTGGACGCTACATCAGAGGCTTTACAGCACACTATTTGTATAACTCAGGTATAGGTATACGGCTCTAGAATTAGCCCTTACGCTTAAGGACCCACCACCCTCCACCAATACACTTTTCGTCATGTCCCAGTTCACACAGTGCTCTGTATATAGTATATGGTGAGGCGAGAGAGTGGAATGAAGGCAGTGTGTGTGCGTGGGGGGGGGGGGGGGGGGGGTCAATGAGAAAAGGTAGACAGTTAAAGAAGAACAGGTATGGGGGAGCGTATAGTATGGACATTTAATCAGGGGCGTGGGACGGGAGAACATGTCCCCCTCCCCCCTCTTTTGACTAACCCCCATAAAGGTCAAACCAAAATGGTCAAGTAAAGTCTAAGAGTGGTCAAAAAGGGTCGAAACACCCCTTAGCCCCCCCCCCCCCCCTACTTTGAAACTGCTTGCCACGCCCCTGATCATTTGGGAGAATAGTATGGCATCGAAAGAGCAAGCCATGAGAAGGATGAGTAAGACATGGGAATGAATAGCAAGGCATGGGAAGGAAGAGGAGGGCATGCGAGGGAAAAAACAGGATGTGGAAGGTAGATCATGGTACCGAGAGTAGGGCATGAGAAGGAAGAACATGGTGGAAAAGAAGGGTAGGGCATGGGGGAGTAAGAGTATGGCATAGAAGGCAAGAGTTTGGCACGGAAAGGAAGAGTAGGGCATGGAAGAGAGTAGCAGAGCATGGAAGAGAGTAGTAGAGCATGAGAGAGATTAGTAGGACATTGGGGGAGAGGAGTAGGGCATGGGAGAGAAGAGTGGGGCATGCGCGGTTATAGTAGGGAAGAGTACATGGAAGAAGAGGAAGGAGGCATGAGTTCAAATTGGATATATAAGTATGATATGGCAATGGAGAGGCGGATGGGGGAGCATGGCGTGGAACGAATATCAGGGTATATGAGCTAGAACAAGACATGTGAGGTAGAACGAATCAGTGGGGTATCAGGCCATGGCGCAGGTAGCGGGGAATTGGCAGCAGGGGGCAGCAGGATATGGGAGAGAGACGAGAACATGCCCTCTCAGTGATAGTATTACTGAGGCATAACACAAATGATTTGGCATAGGAGAGACAGAATCAATGCATGGGAGAGAATAGGGAATATTACAGGTCGAAGAGAATGGAGTATTATGAATATGACTGTCCAGTGTCCAGTGAGGGTTGGTATGTCTTAATCAATTTTACACAATGCAATTATGCTAATAAAAAATATTTGAAACGACACTTCACAGTAATATTTAAAATGCACATTTATTTCTTGATATAACTTGTACATTTTTATTCTGATACTTACAACATAAATGAAAATAAAGACCCTTTAATCCAAAATATAGTAATATTTTTCTTCAGTTCTTTCTATCATTCTTTAAATATTTAGTCAGATTTACACTGAGACAATACGCTGACTTGTTAACACTCTCACTCGACCTTATTCGCCCCATCCACCAATCGTCACACACAATACCAAGTTATAACTCTTATCACTCTTTGTTGTTTGGTTATGGTTATAACTCTAGCTCCTCAAAAATGGGTTACTTTTTACTTTTACTTGTTCACCCCCAATGAAGCCAAATTAAGTAGCAGACCTACGCATGTTCGATTTTTGCGCCAACAATATGAAACATGGTTTTATTTTTTTACCATGTCCATTTCTATACAATTTCTTTCATCTATAACTTATAAATTATGGTTTTCACATGAATTAGATACTATTCAATACATCATGTTAAACGATATGACAGTGTTGGGGTACGACATGACTATGAATACATATATTCCTTAACCAGTTTTGTTCGCGAACATATCAAAGTCCATTGTTTATCAAATCGACTTTAAAATAGGTTGTTGTGATATCAACCTACGGTATACGATATATATAATTATGTTATTCATTGCTTAAAATTGCCATCAACAGTCTGATCCATCAACACCTTAATCCTTTCCAATGTTGCTAAATACAAGTACATGTGTAATACATCGAGAAATGATATACATTTGTACTCTTACATGTGTACTTACAATGAAACGTGTGTATTTTTCCACTTGCTCATTCTCCCATCCGCTTATAACGACTAATCATACCATCCATGCATCGAACAATTTTATACTCACCATGGAATGCCTGACACTCTGAATGCATTATTTACCATACTGTGGTTGGAGCTTTAGATTATTTAAGCATAATATCAGTGACTTAGATATTATGATATGCACATTAACAGTGCCTCTGTACCATACCTATCACATAGGTTCCAGATATTTAAGGCAGATATGATCAGATTAACTAGAACGGGGACTCGCTGTATTCAAGGTACATTTCTCACGCTTACCCGCATCATGGCATCATTACATCACTACACACTGGTCACAAAAATTAACGACTCTTAGCGCTCAGCGTTTTTCCCTCGAACAAAGTCTCGGGGTCCCGATTCACCGGGTTAAATCAGGTAGGTAGATAATCTATTTTATTCATTGCACCTTTCTAAGCAATTAGTAACTCATGGATATTGCACTTTAGCACAGATGATCCAGAGTATGTAGTCACATACATCGTGTTTACATCTTTCCTTTAATATCATAACTGTTTTCCTATACAAAGAAGTGTTGATACTGGCCTTTCGCAAGTAAAGGTAATAGTGAAAAAAAGACCACGCTCACATGCGCCGGCAATTTACACTTATCTCTTAATTTGTTCATAATAAATATATATGCACCCTAAGACGAACCAACATTGTCTTAGATAAGTATTCTTTGTTAGTATTCTTGTCAAACTAATAATAAGTGTCATATATTCTACAATACTAGTTATGGCATTGGAATTTGACAAGTATCATAAATATCTTATACATGTACTGGCTTGATTATTATGATTGCACTCAAACTTTGCGTACTCCTTTGAATAAAATCGCCACCATATTTTATCACACTAGTGATACTCCAGATAGTCAAGTTGATTTGGAACTGTGTGGACATGTTCAATCATTGAAAGTAATTTTAGAATAAGCATAACATGAAGGGAATGTACCATTATCTTTGGCTATAAATCAATTAGTATTGATTTTAATATTGGAAAACATAGATTATTTATATTTAACTTCTAAATTTGAGTTTATTATGACTATTATTCCGTAAACTGCATTATGAAAAGTATGTACAATAATGATGAATTCAGCTGCGTATTAAATCAATAATCAAAAAAAACACTCAAAGAGAGAAAACGTGGCGAGATAATACCCTCTCACAGATGTATCGCTATCTTTAAACCTATATGTCCTCCTACGCTCAGATGCTATTATTCAAAGGCAGCTATCAAAATCATCATGCCTACTCCCATTAATAAGGCTATTATCTCTTTGATCGACTGCCACATTTTGGTCTCGCCCTCGAGGAGCTCTGGGATGACGGAGACGGTGGCGATGTAGATGAACCCGCCGGCTGTGAAGGGGAGGACCCAGACGGTCGCGGCCGCGCCCACGCCACCCTCGGCTAACAGACTGATGACGGTTCCCAGCATGGCACCGAGAGCCGTGCTCACCTGCAGCATCATGGCCTGTGAGGAACAAAAAATATATATAAATACCTCGTCCCACCAAAACATATTATATAAATATCTATATCCATAGGGCTTTTCCTTTTTCTTTTCTTTTTTACCATTTTTAAATGATTATGAGGGGTGTACTTTTGTCCTATTTTTCATTGTTTCAGTAAAAATGTATTTCAAACAAATTGATCCAGTGGTAAAAACTCAATTGCACTTTTTCTTTAAGAATATTACACGTCATATGACTGGGTTCACAGCACATAATTTTGTTACTACTAACACTTAAACTAGTGTCCTGTAAATATGGCTACAGTAGTATGAACGACATGAACGTGAACGTATAAATTGGTTTACTTGCACCAAATTTCAATTGACCCGGATAAAATCCAGATTTAATATGATACAAAACTTGATCAAAAGGGTGCGGCATACGCGAAAGTCTTTAGAAGTATACTGCAGTATCTAAGTCGCCATAATCAGACCCTCTGTGCAACTTATAGGATGTGTCAAAGCTGGGGAAGCAGCTTACATGCAGATTAGGCCAATAATATATGCAGGAATTTATGCTAATGTAAATATGCTGAGAACCTACCTTCTTTTTAGAGCAGCCCGACTGAATGAGGATGGCAAAGTCCCCGATTTCATGCGGCACTTCGTGGAGTAGGACGGCGATTGTGGTGACAACGCCGATTGAGTGACCGGCACGGTAGGATGCGCCGATGGCCAAACCGTCGGTGAAGTTGTGTGTAAAGTCGGCGGCCAGATTCAAGTAACCAGACACCTTGATGTCACCTGCAACAGTTTAAAGATGGTCCTTTAATATTTGTGTTGCTAATTCTATTATGCATTAAATACCAATTTTTTTCCCCTTACAGATCATCAGGCTTAAATTGGGTTTCATATTTAGAAACATGATGAAAATATGCAGGTACGGTTGGGCACACATATCTTGTAATTTTGTTAAAGCTGTTCAAGACGAATTTGATGGGAAAGGTTAAAGTGAGTTTCAGAGACCAATATTCACAAAGTGGAGAGTCATTGTAAAGAGTTTTCTTGGTTAAAGTGCAAACATTTAACTATGACTATGAGTCACCATTTTAGTTTCTAGACCAAAACACTCTTAACAAATGGCTGACACATACCTGCCACTTCAGCTACCTCCTTCTTCTCCTCCCCCTTCTTTTCATCCTTCTTCTTGTCACCCTTCACTTTGCTGTCCTTCTTTTCGGCCTCCTTTTTGGGGGCGGCATGTGAATGACCGTGTGAGCCTTTAACACATCGCACAAACTTCTCCACACACAGGAAAGCGATGATTCCACCGAGCACCCACAGACCAACACCCATGTCGTGGCCGTGCGCATGTCCCTCTTCGCCCCCGTGGGAGTGCGCGTGGCTGTGTGAGTGTCCATGACCCTCCTCTGTGTGGTCGTGGGGCATCAGGGCGTGAGGGATCAGGTGAAGGAAAGCATCTCCCAGCAGACCACCAGAGGCAAAGGCCAACAGAACCTACAAGATAAGAATACATGTGTAGAGTTTCATCCTCTTTGAGATGGCTTCTGCAATGGGGGGAAATAGGATTCATATTGATGGGCAACATAGTACAATAGTTTCCCTATCGCTCATGCAAAAGTTACATTCTCTCACTGCTCTTGTGCAATTGTTCGCTGATTTACTTATTTCTTCACGAGCTGTTCACAGACTTATTGCCTCACTGGCTGTTCAGTTCTCTAACTTGTTCTCTTACTCACACCTTCACTGGCTGTCCCCTGACTCATTATCTTGCTCATTCCCTCAATGGCTGTTCACTGCCTCATTCTCTTACCCATTCCCTCATTTGTTTTCCCATTCCCTCATTCTCTCACTGGCGGTTAAACTGACTCATTCACTTACTCCTTACAGGTTGTTTATTGACTCATTCTCTTACTCATTGCCTCACCGATTGTTCCCTAACACATTTTCTTACTGGTTCCCTCATTGGCTGTTCATTGATTCATTCTCTTGCTGGCTGTTCAGTGTCATCCTCTTACGTATTACCTCACTACTTGTTTCCTGTCCCATTTTCTTACTGTTTGTACTGGTCTACACTGACTCTTCTCCTCATACCGCACTGGCTGTTCAGAAAGTTGTCGTCTTTAATACTCATTCCCTCACTGGCTGTTCACTGCCTCATACTCTTACTCATTTGCTCATTAGTTGTTTACTGACTCATACTACTACTCATTCAATCACTTGCTGTTCACTTCACTGATCCATCCTTACTCATTCCCTCACTGACTATTCTATTCACTAACTCAGTCTCTTACTCGTTCTGTCACTGGCTATTTACTGAATCTCTCCCCTCACTGGCTGTTCGCTAACTCATCATTTTACTCTTGCTCACTCACTGACAAGTCTTTTTCTCTCACTGGCTGTTTACTGAAGCACTCTATTACAGAATCACTTGCTCTCTGTTCACATACCGGTACTTTACGGTATCTGTACGCTCTTTATATTTATCCTTATACCCTGCTTAGGGAGTGATCATTTTTTAACAACAGGGGGGGGGGGGGGTGGTTTTCCGCGCGGAGCGCGCGAAATTTTTTTCACCCCCCCCGGTCAACGGGTCAAAATTTTTTACCCCCCCCCCCTATGGGTCGGAAATCGGCGCGCGCGCGGGCCCTTTGAAGCATAGTAACGCGCGGGCTTTTTGGCCCAAAACAGGTTAAATTTTTTTGACCCCCCCCCCCCCAAGAGGGGTCCAAATTTTTTACACCCCCCCCGGTCAAGGGGTCCAAATTTTTTTGCCCCCCCCCCCCAAACCAACCCCCCCCCCCCCCCTGTTGATAAAAAATGATCACTCCCTTATATGGCCCTAGACCCCTAAATTCGACATGGCGACATGGCCATTTCTTAAATTCGACATGCGACATGAGGCCTAGTGACATGCGACATGAGGCTTAAAATCATAGTGACATGGGACATGGACAGGTCTTAAAATCGACATGGGACATGAGCATTTTTTAGCGACATAGACATGCGACATGGCCATTTCTTAAAACCGACATGCGACATGGGGACCCCCCCATCAAGGGCCCCCCTTATGGAAGGCCTAACCCGGTAGCCGTAGATCGTAGAGGCTCGAACTGAACGGAGGGAAGAGGTGGGTTTCTCGACCTAGGTAGGCGGTACCAGACTCATCATTTTTCTCGCTGTTCACTCACTTCGACTAGCTCATTTTCTCATTACTGTTACAATCATTGAATAGTTACCTTGAGGAGTGGCTGGCGCTCATTGGCGTTGTGGATGGGGATAAAGCAGAGGATGAGAACAGGTGCAGCACTGATGAGGGCGGTAGAGCCAATAGCCTGAATCCACAGCGCCAATCCCTGGTCCTTCCTAGCTCCTGTGGCCTTCTTTGTGGGCTCAGCATCATGATGGTGGTCATCATGGCCGTGATCGTGGGCATGGCCGTGGTCGTGGGCATGGCCGTGTCCTTCATTTGCCTCTTTGGAGTATTTAGAATGAGCGGGTTCATCATGAGCGTGGCCGTGACCGTGATCGTGGGCATGACCGTGGCCGTGATCGTGGGCATGACCGTGGCCGTGATCGTGGGCATGACCGTGGCCGTGTTCGTGGGCATGTCCATCTCCCGCATTCGGGGCTTCATTTGCCTGTTTTGAGTATTTGAAATGAGCCGGTTGGTCTCCCCCGTGGGCGTGTCCATGCCCGTGCTCATGCCCATGGCTTGAAACTAAAGTAGAAAGGCATATCAGGAAAAATATGGCTAGAGAAACACAAACAAACCGGCGTACGGAGGCTGCCATGTTGACGTTTGCAGAACGAGGCGACGTGTCCCTTCCCATGATGCACAGCGCGGCACTTCTCTCGTCAACTTCCGTGCAGACGATTTTTCAATTTTGCGCGCGAGAAAAAAAGTGTTTATTCAGAAAAGAAAACGTTCTTGTAAGTATCTATTACACATTATAGATAGTGTAGAACACCGTCTTCAAAGGCCTATGCATGGTATGCCATAACCTTACATGTAGAATGCAAGATGGAGACATGTTTTGTGGATGAAAGAGCTTTGCACCCATTATCGCCCAGCATGCAGGGTTGCATTGTTTGTGTATTCAGCTGTCAAAATCTCAAAATGGGTTGACACTCGCTCTCTTATCTTGAATAATGATCAAGGTGTCTATTTTATACTTCATTGCTCTCTGTGTTGGACTACTTAACGTATTCATCTCCAGTGTAGGCCTATGCCGGTACTAAATCTAGTAAAGTTTGCCTATTTATTAAATTTCAGTCAGATTCTGAAGTTAGGGAGTGTTCATTTATTAGTTACAAGGGGGGTGGGGCGTAAAAATTTCCGACCCCTCTTTCGGCGAGGGGGGGGGGCACAAAACATTCCATGTGCTCTCGAGGGGGGGGGGGGTATAAAATCTCACCACCCCCCTGTAATTAATAAATTCAACTCAATTCAATTCAATTCAATTTTATTAACACACAACCCCGGACCCCTTTCAGGGCAAAGGAGAAAGGATAAGATAATACATGCCGGGTGTGGCCGAAAGTTACATTGGCATCACCGGATACATATATGCCATAAACATGTGTTTATAGGTGTAGCATATAGAATAAGTTAAATACATAAATGGACTAGATACACCTAGAGTAGCACCATTCCTAGTCAGATCTATGATAATGAGGTTGAACATAAATGTGTTCACTGTGCAAACATAGCTGTCATGCGTAGTTTCAAGGGACGACTAACCTGAATACACAGGTGACTAATCTACATGTACATATATTACAAGTCAAGCTATTGTTGTGTTGCACAGCAAAATATAAATAAAGCTGACATGGTCTCACAAGAAAAGGATGGGACAGAGCATGCAGTCACCTGAATGAGTGAAGAGGACATAGCACCATGCCACCCATATTAGCACCTCAGTTCAGATTTGAACTGTTGAACACTCCCTTTACTGCACAGTTAGACCAAGTTGAAGTTAGGGACTGTTTATTTATTAGTTATGGGAGGGGGGGGGGTAAACATTTTCGACCCCTCCTGGGGGCGTTAAAACGTATGCTCGTTTTAGCAAACAATCCAGCGTGTTGCTATTGTTAAAAAGGGGGGATGTTCACTGCCTTTGGCGAGGGGTGGGGCACAAAATCATGTTCCACACGCTATCGGGGTGGGGGGGGGGGCGTAAAAATGATCGTGCTTCCACATTGTTAATTAATTACCACTCTCTAATGACTAAATATGAGTCCAACTATGCTTGCAGATCGTCACACAGTGTGAAATAATGGAATTCACACAAGAAGTAGCTGTTCTGCAGTCTGCTTTAATTCTTGCAGAGAAAGTCAGTATTACTTAATTTGTAATAAACTTGTAGATACTTGACCTACTTATTACAAGGCATTATAAGTTAGTATAAAGTATAGTATAAAGTATTCAGTATTAAAATGTATCCAAGAACTCTGAATTACATAACATAAGCCAGAAGTTAAGAACAAAACACATCTCAGCAATTTAAAAGGCCACACTTTTTTCTGGGTTACAGGCTCACTCTCTTAGGAACAGCCAAAAACTGATAGAAAATAAATCTTGAAAGCTAACTTTTTTTATTCCCTCCTTGATATGTGCATGTGTCCAAATTTTTCAACTTTTTTTTTCAAATTTCATCCCTCATACTTTGATTATTTCATGAGATGTCCGTACCCCCCCCCCTTGCAAAAAAAAGAAGGGAAAAAAAGAAGAAAGTGTGGCTTTTATCTATTCATATTAAAAAAAATTAGTGACTTAAATTAGATCATTATCTTCCAGAAATGTGGCTGTCTTGGAAAGCTTGGCAAAGCTGCAGACACAAAGGTCACATTGATCCTAACTGACGCGGTCACCGAGATAACACAGGGACTCCGGGGAAACTTGGACGCCAAGAAACAAGACGAACTGCGGTTTAAGATCACCGCCATCTTACTGGCCGTGTATCTGGCAGACAAAGGGAAACAAGATGGAGACGATTTCTGGTTCTCGGTTTTACAAGAGATGCCGTCCATCAACACAGCTTTACTGTTTGATCTCGTCAAGAAGTGCTGCCTGCAGAAACAACTGGTTCAGGTCAGGGAAAGCTTATATTACGTGTTAAGATAATCATAACTATAAGGAGTTGGTATTTGGCATTGACATGAAGTAAACGGGCCATGTGCACAAAACCATTTGTTTGGCCTAGAAATGACAATTAGATTAACTCATATTACAAATGCTGTGAAGTGTAGTCCTGAAATTTCGTTAGAAAACTTATTTTAGTACTTACTGTGGTTACACCTGACTTATCATCTGACTTGTTCTTTTATTTCCAAATTTTAGATCCTGAACAATGTTGACTCCAAACTTGGACTTCACATTCTAGATGAGATAATAGACTACATAGAACTAGACACCGATGAACAGGACATTAAACTGCTGGTTGACATCACAGAGTATCTGTTTCTACAAGACAATCCCTACCTCTATCAGTCTGACTCACTTAACCTGCAGAAACCACTCTCAAAAACACAACTAGAAGTGTGTCCACACCTTAGTAAGCTGGCCAATAAGTCCACAGCCGTCCAGGCCTCCTTCACTGACTTTACCTTGGTTAAAGATGACTGTGTGCAGAATGAATCTATTGTACATCTTTTTGAGTTGGTCCCTGAGAAGTGTAAGCTGGCTGGTGGTGGTAGGCAGGAGACTGTGGTCCTCCTGTGTAGTGTGGCTAATGCCTTATCAGCTCTAACATCTTCAACAGGACTAGTTACTTCTGACACAAACTATCTCTCACAACCCCTGCTGGATTTCTTAAAGGAGAAATCTTTAAGAAACACCTTCAGTCCTGCTGAAGCACAGTCCCTATTCCTACAAGTACAAGATGAGGCCTTAACCAAAGATCTCCTCCATCCAGTCAGCAGTAAGCTCAAGCCAGACTCTGCCACCCTCTCCTTCCTCTCTGACCTTCTCATGAAGATGACCTTGGACCAGGAAGGTCAAACTCTCACCCTTGATGACCTTGTAACTGCTGCCAACACAAAAAGCTCAGAGTCCAAAACTTTGACGCCGAGTAAACCGTCAGCGGGTTCTGTCCGGAGACCTCCGAGTAAGGACAGCGCTAAAGCGGAGAAGATTGTGTCTGGGTGTCATTGTAGGATGGTGCTTGGGCAGTTGCAGGGGGGAGGGGGTGACGGTGTGGGGTTGTCTCTGGAGGTGAGCGGTCTGTGTAAGGCGATGTTAGCGGGTGGTACGGAGTGGTCCTTAAGTCAGCTGGGAGACAAGAAGTGGGACTGGTGCCGCGTGGCCACCAGCGCACGGCTACATGGACACACAGGTAGGTGCAGTATGTTAACGACAGATTTTGGTGGAAGTGTGAATTGATTAAGTATAACTCAACTACCGGCATATGACCTCGTAATGTAATGACAACTCTTTTCATAATTATTTGATATGAAAAAAGTCGTTTGATTTCATTGAATTCCCCGTAAAGAAAATTGTCTGCCGTTGAAAATTATACGATTTGTGAAATGATAAATTCAAAAAATTCAAAGATTAAAAAGTCGTTATTTTTGTATTCTTTATCTTTCACAGAGTTTTTCATGCAGTGTATGGATGAAGATATACCCAAGAAGTCAATGACAAAGTAAGACCATTTTTCTTTCGCTTATGCCATGATAAAATAAGACAAAACAATCAACCAACGACTTAAAATAAAATAACTTGGACATGTATTGCGCCACCAATATAAGATAAGTACAATGCAGTTTTATACTGAAAGAAATGCAGACCACACTCTGTTTCTCCTTCTTTGGTTCTGATAAATGATGGATCATGTGGTGGTGATATTTTTTAATTTATTTAATTTAATTTTTTGTTTTTTGTTTTTTTTGTTTTTTTATTAAACTTCATCGCCTTGCAATACCCACTTGTAGGTTTGTGGAGTTCGTGGAGCTGAACCTTCAGCTGTTGGGGTCCGCTGCCGTCATGAAGAAGTGGCTCAGGTTTGTGTCAAAGCTGGTCCGAGAAGAGAAAAAATCCATGGCCGTGGCAACTCTCCGAATGGTAGGTTCTATCAATAGTCTGTATATTTCAAGAAGAATTGACCCTTCAATAGCCGTATAGTACTTTAATGGGCGATGTCCTTTGTCACTACCCTTTTCACCACCAGGAAATTATCGGTTTAAAAAAAACATCGCCCATCTGGCATTCTGGGTATTCCCTTATCTGGATAGGACTCCATCACTTCACACCAGAGACAATAGAGAGGTAGTTATGGTAGAGGGTCGGTTTAATACAGGTAATCACCCTTATCAGTCTTATCACCCTTAATTGCCATTGTTCTGTAGCTGCCCCCATGCCCCAATGTGTCTAAGCCGTATACCCTTGGTTGTGTGTGTAGATGACGCTGGGGTGTTGTGCCTCAATATGGCTGCCCCCATGCCCCAATGTGTCTAAGCCGTATACCCTTGGCGTATACCCTTGGTTGTCTGTGTAGATGACGCTGGGGGTGTTGTGCCTCAATATGGCAGCCCCCATGCCCCAATGTGTCTAAGCCGTATACCCTATGGTTGTCTGTGTAGATGACGCTGGGGGTGTTGTGCCTCAATATGGCAGCCCCCATGCCCCACTGTGTCTAACTTATAAGCCGTATACCCTTGGTTGTGTGTGTAGATGACGTTGGCCGCGTTCAAGAAGCTGCCACTCAGTGACCAGGCCGAGGTGATTATATTTGCTCACGAGCAGCTCGACACAAAGCTGGTGTTTGGGACGGGCGAGCAGCTCAAGATGAAGACAACGACCGCCTTCAACCGCCTCGTCAAGGCACAGGGAAACCTCAAGACCGTGAGTAGTTTATTCATAAAAATGTATCGACAAGTTTCCGCATTATATCGCAGTTATGTTGGAAGGCACCAACCCTCACCCCGCCTTATGTTGTGGGGACAAAGTGAACCTGAAATTAAAAAGAACCCTTCAGGATAGAAAGTCTTCAAAGACTTCCCTTGATTTCAAGTTTTTATCTTCTGATGTAAAGGCCTAGCTTATAGGTGACATTCCTATTGTACATGTAATAGATGTGATGACCATCACTACCCTTTAACCCTATAAAGACGGCATGTCGCTAAAAGGCAGCATTTGTCGTCATGATACACCAATGCAACCCCGGCAAGTAACCATTTGGTGCTGCATTGATGCATCATGCAGACCCCTCGAGAGTGTATCAGCGCTTGAGCGTTATTAATACATTATGTATACAGAGCTACTAATACACCAAGGGCATGATGCATTAAGGCATTATGTCGTCCTTAACGTGTTAACTGTTAACCTGAACATAACCGAGTTAAACTAACAGTCGTCTCATTGTTATGTCCAGTCGGTGGGTGCCGTGTCGGAGCTGCTGCTGCAGGCGCCCAGACAGACGCTCGACAAGATGGTGCACGAGGCCGTCTACAAGAACGGGCTCGCCAAGATGATGGCAGAGGTTAGTCTACGTAACGGTTACAAAGGTTAACCCAATTAGCTATTACCACATCATTTTTTTCTCGTTCACATTTTATTTTTAGGAGACCAAATGAGCTTTTTACTACGGTATTGGGATTTGCTTTAAGATGCTCGATCAGATCAGAAAAAATAATGAAGAAAGAATCTAACTAGATTTTTATATCATCCTAACGATATATCAGATAGTATTTTTATATTCATTCGTGATCTTTCTATTATATCTAGCAGGAAAAGACCGTGTGGTACTATAAACCAAATGGAAAATGGGTAAATTTGTATAACCTGATCTGCTTTACTTTGTAGATAATAGAAAGTCTACCAATGCTCGGCCAGCTCGAGTTGAACAAAGGGAACCTGCTGGTGTATCTCATCAGTCAGGCCGCAGGGTGGGAATTGTCGCGCAACGAAGAACAGAATCTTCTCTCCTTCATCACACACCTCTTTAAGGTATGCATTCATTTCCTTTAACCTTAAAGACATTTTAATTCCTAATCTGGACATATCCGATTATAATATTATCTAAATTTTTGTTTTCATAAAGCAAGGGGAGTCTATCATAAATAAGATATTGTACTAGGTTTATCATATTTGGATATTTATGTAGAAAAACAAAGGAATATTTGGGGGGAGAGAGCTCTAGTTTGGCGATATTTCCCGTTTTGACATTGCCCTATCATAATCTTAGACTAGTGGTACATCATCATTCTTCAATCAAGTTCATCTTCCAACTCCACATTTTCAGATGTCAGAGGATGAGTCCATCCTCCTTAACAGAGTACAGCTAGTAGAGGCAGTTGTGCTACCCAACCTGGTCCAACCCCCACCTACCGACACCCCCACCTCACCGCTACCCCCTCCAACACGCGCTCTCAGCATCCTCCGGGTTGCCATGGAGACGACGACAGAGGCTGCGGGGTGGGTGTTGGAGGTGGGGCCGGTGCCGCTGCTCTTCTGTCTATGTCAGATGCTGGACCACTGCTGCCCACTGTACGAGGAGAGCGGTGGTGGTGGGGAGACGAGCGGTAAGCGAGTCATGAGGGAGCAGCTCGTCGCCATAGTAACGCAGCTCACCGAGCAACTCGTCAAGGTCAAGGACAGACTCACAGGTGAGTATTATATTTTTAGAGAATATCTTTCGGGTATGTTTAGATTCATTTACACATTTAAGATTTTATGTTGATGCAATTACTGAATAGCTTGGTTCTTTGAGACCTTCATCAGCTTAAAACCTGATGAGACTGCATTTTATCAATTTTGATGACTTTAAAGTGTTATGAACTGAAGGAAAACAATGTAGTTGTATTGCATGGGGAACTCTTGTTGCATATGCCTAACACCTAGCCAAAATAACGCTTGGTGAAACGATGCATCTTTGGTCAGGGAGACCATCTGTACTGATGAGGATCAAATAAAAAAATATAGAAGAAGAAAAGAAAAAATTAACGCTTCATTCTCTGTGGTTTCAGACAAAGCCCTGACATGGCTCTACAACAGTCTGCTAAGACTACACTGGAGCACTCTCCTGTATGTCGCACCCCTCTTTGGGGCAGTCAATACACAGAAGTATCCCATGGTAAGACTCCTGAAAGTCATTCACTATTCATCATTTCAAACAATCAATATCTCTTTTTAAGTTGGCCATTTGAAATGATGAAAAGCGACAAAGGAAAGGTTCAAAGACAAAGGAGCCGAACAAATTGTTATGTGTTAAAATCTAATAATTGGTCAATTTGTAATAGCCGAAACCAATTATTCAAAACAAACTAAGTCGAATATAAGGAGCATTTAGAGTTTTTTCATCATACATTCTGAATATTTTCTGGTTGTTTAGCGCCTTCCAGATGCCATGAAAGAGGTGACGTCCCTGCCAGAAGGATGGACTACATTCCCATATAATCGTACAGGTAGGTTCTTACATTTCTAGGGGGAGGGCAGTAAGCGGGCCAGGCCACAACCCATTATAAATGTCAAACTTCTAGCCATTGAACATAAAAGCTGAGAATTTGGGAGAAAACTGTTGAAACTTAAATGCAGTTTTGAAAATCATGTACTTCTGTTGTAAAAGCAAAGTCAATTTTTGTCATTCATTTGCAAACCCCAAAATGTAGGTTACTATGTAAGAACCAAATTGGATACACAGGATGGAGATCTGTATATAATCTAATCCTTTAATCCTGAGGCACAACTGCAGACAGTGCCTAACACTATATAGGGAGGACGGGGCACGTCCAGTGGGTCCGCCATTCTAAAATTAAATTTCGCTGGTTGAGGTAAAGCACACTGATAAGACACACACTGACTGGTACCTTTAAAATCCCTGGGTACCAACCACTTCCAAGGACAATCTTGTACCCATCCTATCTAACCTTATACATGTTGTGTTGTAGGTGACGCGGTGTACCTGACCCTGGAGGCGGTCCGTGTACCCGGGGTGGGCGCCCTCCTGCGGCCGGCAGCTGAACCCCGTCTAGCCGCACCTGACCTGTATACCAGGGCTGTGGCCGCCTTAGCTATGGTAAGGAGCATACCTTTATCCTGCTTTACAAAATAGTACAGTACCCCAGCTACTAAATAAGCAAAAATAGTAAATTATTAGTACTGTAGTATACATCTAAAAACTTGCATATTAGCCGCACCCTGACTCCTCCTGGATCCTATAAGCCGCACTGACGATCTGACTCGTGTACTAGCAGCAGCTTCTAGGCCTACGTGAGGATTTACAGTAATCGAAACCAGCTTTAATTTCTTGATAGTCATATACAAGGTGCGAGTCTTTTGTTAGAAGTTTACTACAATACTTATAACCGGACCCCCTGTCACCCAGTGCAGCTTACAGTATTCCCCCAAGTTAGGGGTGCAGCTTATACGTTGATTTGTATACGCGAGACTGAAAATTAACGGTAGTCTAAGGGAGTGATTTTTTTTTTAAACAGGGGGGGGGGGGGGCGATAATTTCGACCCCTTGACTTGGGGAGTGTAAAAAATGTAGACCCCTCTTGGGGGGGGGGTGAAAAAAAATTACCCTGTTTTGAGCCACAAAGCCCACGCATTACTATGCTTCAAAAATGTTGACCCCTTGACCCACCCTCCCCGTTATTACTCCCTAACCCAGATTATGTATTTACATAATAACTGTATACCTTGATAAAAACACTTAAAAAAACAAACCTGTTCTGTTGAACAGCTCCTCCCCCACAGCTTGGCGTCAGAAGGTGAGAAGATGGTGTCGTGGTTGGTGGCTGCCGGGGCATGTAAGAGTCTAGAGCCGGATCAGATTCTGACACACCAACATCACCCTCAACAAGACTTAGACATCACAGGTGGGTTTATGATGTATAATGTAGGTCAATGGTTCATAAAGGACTTGGAACTTAGATATCAGAGAAACTAGAGAACTGATATTGTATCCAACCAGGTGGTTATGCTTTATTTGACAACAAAAATACCATATATCCTATTCATAGGAGCTGGTTTGAACTTATCCCTACCGCCCAATATTCGGTTATTGACCCCTTAGCGTTGTCATATTGTTACACCCGCGAACACCCAGTGAAGTAACAATTGTCCTCTCTCCCCATCACTAAACCAGAGGCCCACATCTTCCTGCTTCAAGCTTGCTAAACACCATATGGCCTCTCTCAAAACATAAACAGTAATAAGGGAAATATCTTCCTATTAAAACTGATCCCATCATTTATCGTTCCCACAGATGTTGTCCAGGAGTTGTCGGTGTGTCGTCTCCTTCACGACGTGCTTCAAGTACTCAGTGAGGGCGGTCTACAAGACGCGAGCCCTGATCTCAACCTCCACATGGCACAGTCTCATGTTGTATTACTCAGGGTAAGTACATTTATTATTAAGATTTCCATTTTTGTGCTTTTTTCCCATCTGGGACCATGATTGTTATAAGATTCAGGGCTCATCCATTTCTGTTAGTGTTGGTCAAATTGGTCAAAAATATATATAGTACCGTAAATTCTCGCGAACAACTCACTGATTTACGAATCACACTTGTTTTTTATTTGATACCCAGCATGCCTATATCTATAGGGTGCGGGCTATACAAGTTTGTTTTTTTAAAGTATACATTACTGCTGTACTAAAATATCAATTTCCCAACCCTAGGGGCGGGTAATATGATTTGAGAAGTCAAGGTGCGAGTTATACATGAGATGCGGGTTATACCAAGAAACTTACGATCCATTGTATGTACATCGTTCTATTAAGCATTTAAATTGCCCCCTATTTTTTCAGAGTGAATGTTTACAGCAATCGGCCAGCCCCAAGGTAGCGAGCTGCGTGCTCCTCACGGAGGTGTTCTGCCGCTTGTGTCGGCAGATGGCGCTCCTGGCCCCCGGGTGTACCGAGCCCCTCTACGTCCTACTGCTGGACGTACTACAGACGTACGGTGCTACGCGGACAGAGGTCACAAAGGGTGACGGGGAAAATAAGACGGCGCAACAAACGCTTAATAGCCAAACAGAAGCAATGACCTTGGCGAGCGAACTCTGCCCTCCTGAAGAACGCAGCATGTTATCAAAGACTTTGTTACAGCAGGAATAATTTTCTTCTTTAATGTAGATGAAAAAAATGTTGATTTTTTTTTTTGTTGTGAAAATGATCAAAGACAGATCAAAGAGATCGGTCTGGGTATTGATATAGAAAAGTTCATCATGACTACTGAGTGTTAAATTAAATTGCCATAATCATGACCTCTCATAGATTTGTTGATGTATGATTTAGGTTTAGTTCAAATATTGATCTCGGGTTTTCGACTTAAATCGATTAACATGTACTACCTTTAATGAAGGCTCTCGTACTACCTGCGTAGTTCGAGAATCAAACACGCAGAGTGGTTACAGGTTTTGCCTGAACTCAGGGTGCGGGATATACAAGGTATTTAGAATTCATACTACAGTGCTTAAGGAGCCATATTCAGGCCCCAGCGGTTATACTATTTCCTCAAAGTGCATGTTATTTGAGGGGTGTGGGTAGTACGAGACTTTTTTTCTATCACATATACTGCCACATTCTATCTCTTCACAATGTCCCTATGTGAAACGTGAATACCTACACATGTGATATGTCAGAACGTATTTTTGTATTTACTGTACATTGTATATGAATATATTGTGCTTAAGTGGATCTGACTGCCTTATGTACTCGCCGGAAGAATCCAACAAGGATATTAATCTAACGGGACAACAGTTCAAGATTGTTTCTATATCTGATGTAACTTTGTAACAATGCCTTCATTGTATGACGCATCTACAATATATAAATATGTTTATATAATCTTTATATTGTCTTTGAAAATAAATTGACTTGATTTTTGGGATGCCCAAAGACTTGACAAATGCTCTTTATGATGACTGTCCCATGACTTTTACAAACCTACTGCATTTATCACTGCTAAGGGGAGGAGGGGGGGGGGGTCACATATACCAAAAATGTATAACAAATTAACCTTTGTATGATGTTTTATTGGCACTTTTCATTCCATAATGTTATCCAATAGTATCACATGATGGTACATTAGATGTACAATTACATTGTTAAAATGATGTTGCTGATATCAAGTATACAGGATGAGGCTGATAGTATGCTGAATGATAAGATGGTAAATGTCCTATTAAATGTAATGAGAAATGTTTGATGGTGATCTGTGTGATGATGATAATGATGAAACTATTAAATCAAAAATCTGTGAACTTTGTATCATACTTAAGAGTCATATAAAATGTCTGATCACATATTCTTGTACTTTTTGTATTTGAATTATAGTACCTCCTACAGAACACAACAGTATTAATGTACATCGTACATTAGAATGGCAAGACAAAAATGTATTCACTTACTACCATAGCCTTGACATTGAACATTTTAAGTTCATACAAGTTTCAAACAACAGATTATAGTTACAACAGTATACTATACTTAAGATGAATTTGGGTAAATTTCGTCACTATCAGTCATATAACGCATGTTGTAATTATATTAAATAAACGTTTAAAAACAAGATTTGGTCCATTATCGACTACGCAGTATAGCATTTTAGAATATCATTCTCATGGAGATTTGCAATAATGTGCAATTTCCCTCTTCATATCACAAGCCATAGGCCACATCAATAGTATATGTCTGCACATTTAACTGAGAAAATCACATCATAAGACCTTTCTCCTTGTGACACTTACCGATATTGGTACTGGCATTTGACATAAAAGTCATCACTACTTGAAGGGAGGAAGTTTCCTCCTAAATCCATTGACAGTCTTATTTTCTCGCGAGGTATCGAACCAATTATACACAAGATAAATTAAATTAAATCACACAGTTAAAACCTGATCAGTAGTATAGATAGAAATAACCTATTTAATGGTTATCGTTAAGACCAGGTCTCGGTCTGGTAACGTCTAGTCCTGTCCAACTCCCGGAGGAACCCCTCCGCGTCTACCTCGGTGAGACCGCCCTCCGTCACTGCTGCCGCCTTCACAGCCTCCCGCACTGAGTCTGGCATCTGTTTGGCATTTCTACAATATCAAAATAAGTCTTGTTTTATTGTGCCAGTCAAGAGCCATGGTATTATTATTCAAAGGCAGTTATGGTAATTGGATATGTGAAACTACTCTATTCGGTACTCTTGCAGTGGGAAGAAAAAGATAATCCTTGGATTTTGACTCCGGTCCTTGATGGTAAGGTTATCATGGCACATTATATGGTAGCTGTAGCTTTATGTCCTGTGATTTAATAGGTAATTACCCGAGGAACTTACCTTGGTTAGTTGTGAAGGGGAATTGATGTTCTAACGATGCCTCAGCACCACTAGTTGGGCTGAGGAGGACGAGGGAGAAGACACCGAACCGGAAGTGAGCAGTTATGAGCGGGAGCATCCAGGGAAGATTAATTAGGAAATTAACTAGAATAAACCGTAATTACCCTACAATTTTTCAAAAGTATTTTATATAAGTCGTGCTCTAGGGGATGGAGGGTGGGCCCTCGTCCTCCTCAGCCCAACTAGTGGTGCTGAGGCATCGTTAGAACATCAATTCCCCTTCACAACTAACCAAGGTAAGTTCCTCGGGTAATTACCTATTCTAACTCTCCCGTCAGCACCACTAGTTGTGCTGTCGGAGAACAAGGGAGAACTTCAAAGCCTAAATAATCATTCCCGGGTCAGACCCATTCTAGTTTAAATAATCAGGCATGAGTCATTTTCCAATAACAAAACTTTATTGTCCACAACTTGAACAACCTTAACTTCTGTAAAAATCCTCTGACTTCGAGGTATATAAACTCTTTGCTGTGTAAAAACACACATATAGTCACACCAACTTGTGTATGATAACAACTTTTAAAGACACGCTACCCGCGGTCTATTTAACAGGAATAAAACAATATCATGTGTTTATCTCATAAACCTTACCAGTTACAGCAAAAGCTGTTTCTGATTCTAACAATCAGCACCTTGACTTAATCATTTTAGTTAGCACCCAACAGTGCCTCACCAACCTCCTGTCTGGGGGTTTCAACCACAACTTTCTTCAAGTAGAATTTGGCCATGGTAGCCTCACTCTTCCAAGACCCATACTTCAGTAGGAGGTCTGTTGAGATCCCCAATTTGGCCCCAGCCGAACACCCTGCCCCACGGAGTGAGTGGGCACCAAACCTCTTCGTGTTGACACCACTAGCTCTCATGGTTTGCAACACCCACCTGGAGATTGTGTCCCTTGACACTCCCTCATGAGGAGAGATGAATGAAACAAACAACATCTGGGACTTCCTGATGACCTCTGTGCGCTCTATGTACATGCGCAGTGCCCTAACAACACACAAACTAGGATCATCTTTGTATGGTTTGAACACAACTGTCAACAATTTCTCACCTGTCTTGGCCGTTTTCATGGGAAATGACAAGACAAAAGAGACTGATCCATCATCAGCCTCCTCCATCCTGTCCAGACTGAGGGCCATAGCCATTTGACCTCTGTGCCCTGATACTAATAGCATGAGGCACAAAACTTTCTTTCCCAACCTTTCTATGGACATTTTGGAGTTTCTACCCCAATATTTTAGTGTTTTGAACACCAGCTTTACGTCCCAAAAATATGTATGTTTGGGCTTTGGCGGATTTCTGAGATATGATGTCCTTACCGCCCTAGTGACCCAGTATTTCCTGCCCATGGTATCAGCGTTCGTTGTCTTGGGCAACACAACCGATAAAGCACATCTCGCTGCATTTATCGCTCCAAATGAATACTGGTTTTCAGACATTTGACAAATGAAATCACATACCTGTGCCTCTGTGGCATTGGCCTTATCTACGTCCTTAATTAAACAGTGAGTATACCACTTCTTTATGTACTGGTTATACACTTTTCTGGTACCACCTTTCCAGCTTTCAATAAGAAACCTTGCCGTCCTTCGGCTACATTTCAATTCTCTAACCAAAATAAATTCTAGATCTCTAAAATAATCAAACCCAGCCCTCTTGGGAACTGTCTGTCGAGATCTGGGTTTGGCTGTAGGTTTCCTCTTTTCCTCCCGATGGTCATTCTTCGCTTCGCGCGTTGTACCACCCTCGTGAACCAGGGAGATGTGGTCCAATGAGGGACCACGAGGACAGTCTTGGCGGGGGCGTCCACCAGCACTTTTCTGAGCACACGGGGCAGTAGTCTGGGAGGAGGAAAAATATAAACATACCAGTTAGACCATGACACAGTGAAGGCATCCACATGAATGGTGCCTGGGTCAGGCTTGTAGGACATGTACAATGGGCATTTAGCATTCTCCCTCGAGGCAAACAAGTCAATATCTGGGGTACCAAAAACCTGACATATTTTCCTGAACAATTTATCACTCAGCGACCATTCTAGATTGTCAGCAAACACCCTGGAGGCCCTATCTGCTGCATCATTTTCAACCCCAGGGATAAAGGATACTGTGACCCAGTGACCACATTCCTCCAACCAGTCCCAAATCTGCTTTGCTTCTGCATGACACTCTAGAGATTTGACTCCACCTCCTTTGTTTACATAGGCCATAGCCGTAGTGTTATCAGTAGTTACATGTACATAAGTAGGTTCAGGAGGTAGGAATGATTTCAAACCTAGAAAAATGGCCCTGATCTCTAGGATATTTATATGTGCAAATTCCTCAGCGGACCATCTTCCATTTGTGTCCACTCCTTGTGAAACAGCTCCCCAACCCCCATGGCTGGCATCAGTTTCAATAACATAAGCAGGTTCTCCTCTAATTGCCCTACTTGCTGAGGGGGCATGTGTCCTCCACCATTCTACATCTTCTAACGCCTCCTGAGATAGAGTCATAGTCTGTGAATAGTCCCTCCCTGTTCTAACTAGGGCAGAGTTCTTGTTTCTTTCTAACACTTTGATATGGGCAATACCATAGTCCACAGCTGGCGTGTAGGCCGTCATGAGGCCCACAAGTTCAGCCACAGATTGAATGGTGGGGTATTCAACCTCTAACATGTCAGTAGTGCTGGCCACCATTTTGTCTACTTTGTCGGGAGGGAGGTACACTAAGCTTCTGTCTGAATCCAACATAAATCCCAGGAACTTCATAACTGTTGAAGGTATTAGTGAGGATTTCTCAGGGTGTATGACAAACCCAACACTGTCCAACAAATATGCCAGTTCCCTTACTGATGCTGAACAACCTTCATACGTCTGATCAATAATGAAAACATCATCAATGTATTGAAAACACTCAATTCCTCTGCACCTGGCTTCGGCAAAGATAGGGGCTAGAATTTTTGTGAAAAATCTAGGCCCACATGACAGTCCATTTGGAAGTGAAGTATACTGATATAGTTCTCCTTCCCAATAGAACCGTAAATATTTGCGATCACTTTGATGAATATTTACAGAGTAATAGGCGTCTTTCAGGTCAAGCGATGCGAGATGGGAACCAGGATCCATCAACTCAAGGGCTGTGTTCAAACCATGCATCTTGAAGTGTTGATACTCCACTAATTTGTTTAACTGTGTGAGGTCCAGAATGACCCTCACCTCCCCATCAGGTTTAGGTCTTGGAAATATGTTCGAAATCCATTCCCCTTTAGAGTGACCAGTTTTCTCAATTACACCTTTCTGTAGCATTTTTGAAATTTGTTTGTCAATCCCTGCCCTCTCTTCAGTGTTTAAACTATATGGGAAGGGTACAGTTAATTGGACTGGTTCCTGTACAAAAGGTATCCTCATCGCTTTAACCTGTTCAAGCACCCACCTATCACCAGTATAGTCAGCCCACACAGAAACATAATGTGTGATCTGGCCAGCCTGGAAAGTTTCTGGTGAGTGCTCAAGTTCACGAACATCAATAGCAGGGCATGAATGTAATTTGGACACACCTGTATTACCTACCACTAGGCGCCCCGGCGGTTGTT
This sequence comes from Harmothoe impar, assembly GCA_947462335.1. NCBI lineage: Eukaryota > Metazoa > Annelida > Polychaeta > Phyllodocida > Polynoidae > Harmothoe > Harmothoe impar. The sequence continues at coordinate 20,620,078 of OX381713.1, read as the reverse complement.
GTCTCGCCTGTCTTGCGGGTATAGGTTGTCTAATGGGCTGTGGTGACCATGGCCTCTGGGGTCCACGTTGCCGTTGCCCCTGCCCGTGCCGCCCCGTCGACCTCCTCGGCGTTGCCCGCGCCCTGGAGGAGGGGCTCCCCGAAAACCCCGGCCTGATGAGTACTGGTGCTGTGGGGGGCCGCCTCTGCCTCTACCCCCTCTACCTCTTGTCGCCCCTCTCCCTCTGGGTGGTCTAGCTGGGGGTCCCATGAGATCTCTCACCAGCCTGTCAGATTTCTTGGCTTGAGCTACAGTCTCTTCAACGTTACTGCCAAACAGGTTATCTCCACTGACATCTGCTTCCACCACAGAGTGTACCACCCTGCGGTCCAGATTTGGGCGTAGGGCCTGTCGACGTCTGCGCACCACAGACGTATTAGCATAGAATGCCAGCTGCATCGCGTCAATAGCTGCATTTCCCGTTTCTGATAAAGGCCCATCTCCTTTTCCCCTGCTGACCATCAGCTCCAGCATTGGTAACAGGGCTACAATTGACGCCAATATGGCCGACTGAGTAAGCTGTAGTTCCTTGTCTGCTCTTTTTGTGACATAGTCCACCTCTTCAGACCTATAGAAACCGGGATCCATTCTTGGGGCAACAAGTGAAGCAGCATTTCGGGGAGGGGGGTACTTGGCAATAAGCTCCTTTGCTTTAGATAAGTCCTTACAGTTTTTATGGAATGTCGATAACAACTTCGCCATACCTGGGGTGACTCCATCTGACACATTCTCCCTCTCTGCCTCTTGTACAGCGGCTTGGGCTGCAACTGCAAAAGGACTATCGTCCCAATCCTGAAAGGGATCCACCTCTTCTTCAGGCTCCTCCTCCTCCTCCTTTGCCTTTGGCTTCTTCTTTGGTTTAGTTTTAGCCTTAGGCGCTTTAGCAGTTGGAGCAGGAACCTTGGCCGGAGTCGCTGTCACACCGCTGTCACCGTGTTCTGACAGCGGGGCCGGGTGTGAAGAGGCGGCAGAAGGGGCGGTAGACCCGGCCGCTGAGGCGGCCTTTGACGGGGCCTTCCTTGATGCGGCCCGGCTAGCAGCCGACTTCTTTGACACCTGTGACACCTGTGACACCGAGTCTCCCACAGCCTCCTCATCATATAGGAAGCTCGCTGCATAATCAGAATCATCTACCTGTTGGGTGGGGTGCGTAGCAGTCCTCCTCCTTTTAGGTTTTGGTGGTGGGGAGACGGAATGGGCGGCCCTATGTCCCGCATCCCGGGCTATGTTCGCCCGACGATCATGTGTCATTTGCTCTTGATCCATCTGGCGTCTCCGCTTTTCTAACATGGCTCCATACTGTGCCAATCTTGCCCTTTCTCTTCTTAAGAACTCTTGGTCATCAATACGCTCCATATCTTCGTCATCTTGGGTGATTTCCCAATCAATAACATTTCGCCTTGCTCGACTCCGCCCACGTGGTAGAATCACACTGGCGCCTTCATCTCCAGCCTGTTCGTCTTCAGACTCACCGTCATTATTATCGACAGTCTGTTCAGCTGGAATTTGAGATTCAATCTCAGCCTGAGTTTCCTCTTCACCCAGTTCCTCATTATTCTCGCCTATAATCGAGCATTCATCGTTGGAGTTTGCCATGTTCTTGACACCGCGTGTAATCCAAGATGGCGGCGGACAGTCCGCGCACGTGTTTTCTTGCAATATTCGTCTATCTGCAAAAACACCAAGAAAACTGGTTAACACCGTCGACCAGAAACGGCACAAAACCTTCATGAAGTAATGTGACGCGTTTTTTATACTCCCAAATGGGAAGAAACCTGTATAAATCATGAATTTAACCGGTTACTTACCAAGCTCTTCTCTTTGCTTTCGGTCTGGTCCGATGCGCACGCGCAACTGCTCACTTCCGGTTCGGTGTCTTCTCCCTTGTTCTCCGACAGCACAACTAGTGGTGCTGACGGGAGAGTTAGAATCTAAGTTTTGTCTGTCTGGTTATACTAATAGCAGCTTACCCAGCGATGAAGAAAGAGGCGTTCTTGTTTTTGAGGAGATCCCAGACCAGAGCCCGCTGCTCCTCTATCCGGTGTTGTACGTACACAGAATCCTCCTGAAATAAACAAGAAATTCGTTTCATTTAAATTTAAGCGAGATATTTGGGACTTCTATTTGAGTATTTCAAGAAATTTCAAGTCTTGTCGTCATGGTGCACCAGTGTCTCAACCAGGGACGATATGCATGAATACACTGCTGAGTAACTCGCCAGGGCTGCATTCATGCATCATAACGACCAAGGACATAGAATATGACCTTAGTTGTCGAAATGGCGTTACATATCCATTACTCGCGCACTCACCAAGGACATAGCACATGAAAGCACTATGCAACCCTAATATAGAGTTCAGAGATGCCAGCCAGTAATCAACAAAAAGTAGGAAGTCTTAGAATCCTTGTCAATTTTCTGTAGGAATTTAACATAGTTTAACACAGAAATTTCAGCATAAAAAGAGTAGGAATTCCTACAAAAGTAGGAAAAGTGGCATCTCTGCGAGTTAAACTAGGTGGTTACCTGGTCCCGTGAGAAGGCAGTGAAGTGGGTGAGGAGGCCGCGTGACTGTAGCGCCTCCCACTCCGAGCGGCAGTAGTAGTCCTTCACCTCGTTACGACACCCGAAGAACAACACATTATCTGCGCATAACAAAAGTATCAGGTTTAACATTGGTGTCTAATGTTACAATCTAAATACAAATGTGTTTGGGGTTATAGGCCTATTGTGTTCTACCCAATTAGTGCTTCTTTTTTAAAAAACTTTTTAGAAGTGCCATAGAATCAGGTGCGAGTTACACACAATTGCAAAATTGGGATGCCGGTTATATGTGTGGTATATAGAGTTATATACTACAGTACCAAATTAGACGTATTCAGACCCCAGTGTGCATTATTATAGGATTTTAAATAGGGGGATTGTGATCATGTAGACATGTGCGAAATGCGGGATATATGTAATGATTTACACTAATAACTAATGAGCAGGGGAAGTACATACCTCCGGTTTCTGAGCTGGCACGCTCTTGGATGAACGACCTGAAGGGGGCGACACCGGTGCCTACCGACAAAATGAACTTTATTTTACAATGAATGCCACGTGCTGATGGATGTAACGTATTTAATGATCTATATCATACATCATCATTTATGATGAATACCGTTCCTACTCAGACTGAAATTATACAAATGTTAACTAGGGATTTAGAGCAGTTAATCAAGACATGTTGTAAGAGATGATAACTTGGATCAAAAATAAATTTACCTGGTCCGACCATGATAACTGGTATGTTGTCCGGAGGGAAGGCGATCGTCCCCTTCTTCACCCACACCGGTATGTTCACTTTGTCTGCGATAAAAAACATTTGACCAAATTTATTGACTGATATCAAAATGAAAGTTAGTTCTCTTTACTCTCGATTGACTTTATACCGTACTTCTGTATAGCGTTGGATACCTGGGTTACATTTCTACCCACTTAATTTTTCATTTAATAACTGTACTTTTTTTTATAGAAAAAATTGTGAGTTGGATGTGACTTGCCTTCTCTGGGGTTGAGGTTGGCTAACCAGTTAGAACACACGCCTCGTCTAGGTTTGAACAACTTGGTCTTGTACTTGACGACAGCCACCAACAACTCGACCCGGTTAGGGGTTACCTAGGGTAGACGTGACGGCAAACATGTTTTTGCTACAGATTTGAAAGCAATGGATTTCGTGGAGATCGAGACAACATATCATAGATACTAGCAGGGAGTGACTAAAGTTTCCCTGATACTACGGACAAGAGGTGAAGGTTTGATTTCATTACAATATTTCCTAAAACAGTAACAAGCTATACTCGGTAATTTGTTAGCTATAATATGCCAGTTATTGAATTGTCATACTAATGTATCTCATCTTTGCTTTGAGTTATAGACAAACATTTCTGTTTCTCTACCGCCTGGTTGGTACCAGCACATTCACTATCAATAATGAAGAATAAAAATAAATTAGATAAAATGTAAATAATCAAGAATAAACGTGTATGGTACCTAATTTTTTGGCAAAATCTCTCTCCCGTTTCATCGCAATTGGCCAAAAGGCTGTATCAATATCAGAGAGATAGAATAAAGAATATGAAAAATAAAACCAATTTCTTCATACCTTTTGTGAGGAGGCTATGGAGAATGCGCGCGGCTGGAGCGGTCGGATCAGGTCGAAGAGATATTCAAAGGGGATGTTTTTCTGTGTGTGGACGAAGTCGCTGAGAACCTCCACAGCCGTCCTCTTTGGGCGGTTACAGTAACTGTACATCTCATCCTACCATATAACAACAAGACGTTAAAGATGCCACTTTTCCTACTTTTGCAGGAATTCCTCCTTTTTTTATTGGAATTTCTGTCATATCTTGCATTAATTTCCTACATAACATTGTCAAAAATCTAAAGATTTCCTTTTTTTTGTCTACCAGTGAGTGTCATCTCTGACACGTTTACAATCCTGTCATCATGATGCACAAAGGCAGCCGGCACTGCTTTTGTGCATCATGCTGACACTTCAAAAGTATCAACAATTTTGGCTGCATCCATAGGGTCATTTCAACAAAAGGGCAGTGTATTAAATCACTATGCTAGTCTTACAGGGTTAACAACTGAGAGCAAGCATAGTTACAAACGGTAAACACTGCTATAGTATAGAGCACAGTTTTTCTAGTGTGTGTAGGGAATAGCTATAGGATATTTCCACTCCAAAATGTGATTGGGTTTGTCCCTATAACCTGTGTTTTATGCACGTGGCCTGACATCAGACTCTCAACAGGTAGGGATACCTGTATACGACAGTACTATCACTCTTTTAGTAAAGTCTGGGAACCAGATCCAGAAAAACAGTCTGCTAAGATCACCTATCAAACACTATATTTATTAATGAAATAAATGACAAGTGACAATTCTACAGCCATCTTTCCTACCTGTCCCTCGGGCGAATTGAACTCCTGGAACTTCTCTCGCTCCAACTCGCTCGTTGTGAAAAACGAGAGCAGCTCGAAAAAGTAGCGCCTCGGTACGCCGCAGATGTCCAGGTGGTGGGTGAACAGGTGTCGCACGGTGCAGGGGAGCGGTAATGTGTCCGGTAGGGGGATATCTGCAATATTACATTTACAGAGGTAGAACAATCAGCTGACAAGGACAGAATCAGGGAGTGGTCATTATTAAACAAGATTGAACGTGTGATTTACATCACAAATGACTCAGGGTCAGGGTTATCATGGGATTTATTGAAAGATTGAAGCTGTAAATCATTTCAGTCACGATGCATTATTTGTCAATTCCGAGACCAGAAATGTATTCCTTGTTCAAAACTACCCTCAAATCATGTATCACACTAGTATGGTATCACATTTTAGTTGAGGTGGTGGGTGTGGGCTAGAAGGTGGGTGTGGGCAAGCAAGTGGGTGTGGGCAAGCAAGTGGTGGTGGGTGAAGTGGGTGTGAGCGTTTTTGTTTTTCTCCAACGGAACATTGTTAGTTTTGGTTCTGCACATTGCGGCTGGGGTTGACCGCCTGGGCAGATGGGGGAGGGGGGCGGGGGACAAAGCTCTACTGTATCTGTCCACACATTAAAATAATTCAAGATAATTCAAGATACTTGAAGAGAAGTATCAAAAAAAGGTCTTACAAAAAACGTCTCACCTAGTATTACAAGATACCTCCCATTGACTTACCACTGGAGTTGTGTGGACCGTATTGGAGACAAAAATCGAATCTAGTACTTAAGACAATTTTTCTCTCCAACTTTTTGGTCAGATTTTGTGACTTTTATTAGATTCAATATTTAGAATGGTTGCAACATGATATTTGTAATATTTCTTGGTATAGCATGTAGATGAATGTCCCATCTTTCAATATCCACCCTTTTTTTGTAAATTGGCTGAGAATTTCCTACTTAAAATTGGATGTAAAATTGAACTTTCACTATCTTGATGCAACCCCTCATGAGGCGTCGCATAAGACTCAGGTTGGTAACCCTGAGTCAATTAGTGGGTGGGGGGGGGATCAAAAGAACTTGACCCCTTGAGGGGTAGCAAAAGATGCATGCGCATCAACATAGCTCAAAGGGGACGGCCGCGCTCAATTTCAAACTGCCGGTGGGGGGGGGGGGGGGGCACCAAAAGACCTGCTCACGCAAAATTGTTCAAAGTGCGGCTCCTGTATTTATAAAGGTCCTCTATAGTGAAGCATAGGTTTTCATGACATGAATAACATTTGGAATCAGGGAATAACTTGATGACTTTTATTCTATAATAGATGAGTTTAATGGGAAATCTACACCCATTTACCTACCTGGGTCAGTCTGTTCTAAGGTGAAGCTGAGGTTCGGGTCGAGGCCGAGTAGCTCCATCAGTTCGTTGACGGCGTCTGGCGGGTTCTGGGGGCTCACCATCAACACGTCACCCGGGCTGTATCTGTAAGTGATGCACATAGTGGGTTAAAATATGGATTAAGGGAGTGGTAATTTCTAACAACAGGTTGGGGGATTTTTATGTGTGCGGGTCGAAATATTTTTGGTGTCCCCGCAGGAAGGTCAAAATTGAGCGGAGATGACCCTTCAAGCTATAGTCACGCGCAAGCTTTTTCACTAAGAAGGGGTGAAGTTTTTTTGGTTCCCCACCTCAAGGGGTCTAATTTCTTTTGGTTCCCCCTCGAATCAACCACCCCCTCCCCTCTGCTGTTAAAAGAAGACTATTCCTTGATATAGGCCTTAACATATATATTTTTTGTTATATCTGCTTTCTGATGTACTTCCAAAACTGTATTATATCAACTGGACCGAAAATGTGTTTCTGAAAATCATATCAATAAACCGTTATGAGGAACATAACAAAAAAAAAAATATATATATATATACGCATTTATTATCAGTTTTCATACATAATGTGGTCAGTTAGAACACAAGACTAGGATTCCATACTGCTAAGACAATGCAGTATGTATACTCATACTGCAGTTAAGAAGCACAATTTTCCTCTGTGGTTTATTTTTTACACTCCTATGTCAGAAACGATTTTAAGGAAGTCGACTAGTACACACCGAATGAAAGAGTGACCTCCATTCATTTGGTTCCATTACCTCCTTCACTTTAATACTACCATAGCATAAATATATCAAATCACAAATAAATGCAGTGTGCAAATTAGGTTCCTAATACCTGAAGTACCTACTTAATTCTGGAGCCGGTGATGTCTAGACAAACTTGGCGTACGTCCTGCCAGTGGTCGGGGGCGGTGACACGGTCGTTGGAGACGAGACGCGCCGGGTAGGGATGGGTCTGTGAGGGAGTGTCTTGTACACCGTTAACACCATTCACATCGTCAGATGGAGCTGGGGTCACTGAATTCTTCTCCAGGAAGACGACTTTGTATTTCGCAGGAGGTCTATGGTAAGAGAATGGATATATTAATTTACTTTATTGATTAATTAACGCCTACATTTTTCTCGGATTCGTAGTCTCAGCCCACCTCCTTTCTTAACTGTACCGGTACTGAAATTCAGCAGGTGAATGGTCTAAAGCAAAGTCAATTTATTTCATTAATTGATGGCACTTTTCTAAACTTTATAGAAGAAGATGGTTTGAAGTGAACGCTGTGAGTATCTGCCTCGTCAACCTGCTATAAAGTAAATCTTCCATCATCGTCTTGACGCACCAAAACAGCGCCTGCCCCTTACTTGCCGGCAATGCATTGGTGCATCATGCTGACCCTTCAGGGGGTGTATCAACCCAGCAAGGTCGGTATGATGCATGCCGGTGATACATTAAGATCTGTCCATGTTCCAGGCGGCGCTGTTGCCTGTTACTCTCCTGTTACGTACCTGATGGTGGTGGGTACGATCTCTAACCCTGGGGGTATCGGGTACTGCTGTAGGACACTACTCCACCACTTGGTGAGCCACGGGTCTATGATGGCATCTGGCCTACAAGACAACGTGTAAAATGTCCTCTTTATACAGGTCGTACAAAGTATTATGGAAAGGTATTACAACATGTATTTATATTACCAGAGGCCTTCGGCCTCTGGTGACGTGTATCCCTACCCTCACCCCCCCCCTTCCCCTCCCCTCCCTCCAGCGCGGATGTCCTCGGAGTAAGCATCCTGGCCTCTCCCTCTCGAGTCTATGGTCACCCTGCTCTGCCCTGATGTAGCTTCACACTGTGTGGAGTAACTGGCAGGGCCCCAGTGTAGCTACTCCCACCTTGGTGGTCAGCACCCCGAAAACCTCCGAGGAAGGCCAAATACGTTCCGAATGCTGCCGAAGAAGGCTGTGTATCAAAATAGTGTCCCATCGTGCATTCTCCATAGGCTCGGAACTCAGGCTCCTCGCAATGATTCATTGTAAGGTTGTTTAACCAACATATCCTGGAACAATGTGAGATATGAATTCTGTAAATTTGGAACTTACAGGGTTACGGCACCCATTTTTAATTCTGATATGTGTATGCAGGTTACATTTTTATTGTCATTTCTATTGTGACGGGTTTCTACAAATTCATTATTTCACTTCCCATTTTCAGGAAATATGGCAAATACAGGCTTACGGGACCCAGTACTTTACATCCCACCGTAATATGTTTATGTTCAGGGATGTTCCTGGTATATAGTTACATTTTTATTGTTATTTACAGCTTTCTTACAAATTCATTATTCTACTTTCTTAGATATCTCAAAAAGTAAAACACATAATACATGTACATTGTACCGACCCAAGTTCATGTTGGTCATCGGCCAGTCCCAGAGGTTGTAGTGGCTGCCCTCCCAGCTGTAATACCCGCTTATGGAGCTTTTTGGCAATGAAATTAAATCTGTAGGGAATATAAGTGTCAGTTTGAGTACCAAATAAATCGGTGGTTGGATACCACTATGTGAATATATTTGTTTCTATTTTCTCATCTAAGGGAATCGGATATCATAAAGTAGACTTTTTCAATTTTTATGAAGATCTATGAAAAACTGTTTGTTTTCTGCAGATGAGGTTTTTATCTGATAAGATACATAACAAAAGGAATTAAAGTAAGAAATTACACAAGATAAATCATGGTACCTCCACTTACTTTGGATATGAAGAGTCGCCTAAACCGAGTACTCCATATTGAAGACGGACAAGCGAGTTGCTGGGAAGATTGCGTCTCAGGATGAAACGCCAGAACAACTAGAATTAACAAAATGGGAAAGATACTAGAATTGCACCATGTAAAAGAGTTATTGCAAATGCTGTATGGGAGTGACTGATATATAACTTGGATATGGCTGTAATTTCATTGCATTCTGTGCATATGCCTCTAGTATTACCGTATTCGACGTAATAAGCGCCCCCCCCCCCTTTTTTTGGGCATTTTTAGACTAGAACAAAAACTTTCACGATTTTGATGACAATTAAACTATTGAGTACTAAAAACGCCATGAAAATAATGTTATAAGCGCCCAGGGCGCTTATTACGTCGAATACGATAATCTTATAAGACAAAAGCAGTGAAACATGGGGACTTACCGTCATGTTATCTGGCGGGTCACCTTGTCCGGTTGTGGCACACACAAACACAACAAGTCGCTCTTGAATCAACTTGGCCTTTGTTAAAGAGAAAGAGCACATGGTTTTATTTTATCATGAAGTGGACATTTTAAAAAGGCCCTAGTCTGCATTGTATACAAAAAAACACAAGAAAATTATGCAGTGTCTTTTGTTGGTGAATTTACTTTAATAATGGTACTAGTATACCGTAGTGTGTTTTGATTGTATGGCTCCAAGCCTTAATAGTGATACTCATAAAGTACTATAGTAATTCAACTACAAATTACACATAGCTTTAATGCTCTTCATTAATTTGAATGATTCACACTTACTACTGAATATGAATCTAAGGCTGAGACTTGGACACGAAAATGCCTTCTGCGCGCCTCGCGCCCCACCCTCTCAGCGAGGTCCTGCGCTGTGCCAGTCTGACTGCCATACAACACGAGAAGACTGCGTCCCTCTGTGTCTGCCATCCTGAAGGTTAAAGATTGATTGTGTGATATACATCACATGTGACCCAGGGTCCCAACCCAAAGTTCCAACCCAAAGTCCCAATCCAAAGTCCCAATCCAAAGTCCCAACCCAAAGTCCCAATCCAAAGTCCCAACCCAAAGTCCCAACCCAAAGTCCCAACCCAAAGTCCTAACCCCAACCACAGCTCCACCACTGACACTGTACCCATTGACCCTGTACCCACTGACACTGTACTCACTGACCCTGTACCCACTGACACTGTACCCACTGACACTGTACCCACTGACACTGTACCCACTGACACTGTACCCACTGACACTGTACCTACTGACACTGTACCCACTGACACTGTACCCACTGACACTGTACCTACTGATACTGTACCTATTGTGGCTCCAGATGGGTCAAAAGCGACCTGGCGACCTGGGCCGTTTTGGAGGCGACCTGGCGACCTGGTGCAATAATAAAAGCGACCTAGCGACTTTTGGACAAAATTTACAATAGAATAAAGGGTTCAAAAAAGCGACTTTTCGACCTGGACCCCTTAATTTCGGCGACTTTCCGACCTCAGGGGGGGACCCCTTTGCACCCCCCTATTGACACTGTCCCAACACCCCAACCCCGCAAGCAATGTACACAGGTGGTTTGGCCTTTACAGATCACCTGGTCCCCAATGACCTTCCTTTAGAGATGAAACTGCACCAAAAGCGTCTCACCCTCCTTTCAACTGTGAACGTGACTCTTTTAAAGGGTGGATTCAAGGTCACTGTCCTATACCTTAGCACTAGTTCACACAGAGGGAGAATTTGAGGCAAAAGTGACACATTTTCTCCCATTTTTTTCAAGTAGTTATGTTTATTTCTCCATTTTTTTTACATGGCAGGGGAGAGGCATGATCTGAAAGTATCTCGTGATGCAATTAGATATACTCTGCATGCAATAACAATAAAATGCCAGGCAGTTGAAAACATGCCAGCGAAGCTGTGTTTTTCGGCCAAAACCGTCTCCCAGAGTCCCAGGGTTCCCTGGGTCAACAACCAGAGTGATGTTGAGTTTCTTCAAGTATTAAATGAAAATGTCACGTCTCAGGCCTAAACTCAGCTGCGAACGGAAGTCTTCTGTTTTTTGGTACTGTAGTCCTATTGTCTTATTAGTAAAAGATGCGGCTAGTCTCGGACCTGATTAAATAAGGAATGAGTAAAGTATTTCATTGCAAGTTGGGGGGAGGGGAATTAGTCACTAATTTAGTGATCTGGGCATACGATCACGAAGAAGTGGGCGTGGCCATGGCCATGGCCATGGCATGGGCCATGGGTCTGATGGCATGACCGGCCGGCATTTTTTTTTTTTGGATTTGAGAGGATACAAAAGTATCCATCCCATTTATTCAATAGCTCCACAAAGTTACATGTGTTCTTCCCATTGAACAAAGACTGGCCCACCTGAAAACCTATCTAACGATATCACATCAGCAGTTTTAGTTCATCACCGCTCAGGGAGAGGGGTTGACAAGTTGGAGACCAGCAATCATATTTAGCTGCAAAAGATGGTGCAGACTGACAAAAGTAACTGAACACAAGAGATGAATTATGAATTGGGTGTGGTTGACCCAGTGACAGTATACCACAGGTATACTTGAAAACTTCATTTGAAGTTCAGAGAGTCTATCACCATAGAGGTGAGCTCCATGATACATGTGACTGGTCACATCAAGCGTCCCAGTTTGAACATTTTATCACATAAACAGCAATGGTAGTACGGGAAAAGGAGTAGTCAGGTGGCGTTTGTGATGTGGTTTGTAGTAGGTAGAGTGCGTAGTGTAGGTGTGAGCTGCGGTGTGTGGTAGGATGTAGCATCTTTTCTTCATATACACTCAGAATGAGTCACCCTGGGTTTAGTCCTCCTTCCTCTGCTATTTTCTTCTTCTTCTTGAAATTGATTCCTAGGAATTTCTTTAAAAGAACTTTGAATGCGAACTTATCAGGGGCATCTTGTAGTGGTTGTGGTAGGGCGTTCCAATTTGCTGCTCCACGGTCTTGAGGGCTTTTCTTATAGCTGAAGAGCCGGAAACTTCTTCTTTTAAACAACGGTCTGGAGGTGCTCCTGGTTCTAGTGTTTGCCGTGTTTTCTGGAAGGGACTTTGACTTGGTGTAGAACAGCGAAGAGATGATCTCTCTCCTTCTTACTGCAGGGGTTGGTACTTGACACAACTTATATAATTTGTCTATTGATATGTCTCGTATCTGGAGCTTTTGGCAGCATCTTAGAATGCGGTGTTGGCATCTATCTAGTTTGCGTATCATGAAGCCCGTGTTTGATTCAATCAGGAAGGAGCAGTAGTCTATCTTGGGGACTATAGTTTGTTTGTATATCGCAACAGCAACTGAGGTTGGTATCAAGTGTCTTATTTTTCCTAGCTTAAAGCAGAGAAAATTGATGCTCTTCATCACTGACTTAGCCTGACTCTCCATTGTGAGGTGGCAGTCTAGTATTACCCCTAGATAGGTGTAGCTTTTTACAAGCTGTAGTGCCTTCCCGTGTATGCGTGGAGTGTCTTGTGGACATTTAGAGAGTTGCCTTGAGGTGCCGTACCAAGCGAACTTTGTTTTATCTTTGTTGATGGTGAGCCCCTTCGCAGTACAGAACCTCATGAGGGAGTCCAGGTCTAGTTGTAGCTCATGTAGTGCCTTCTGTGGGTCAGAGTTTGTGCTATACAACACAATGTCGTCGGCGTATAATTTAATTTTAGAGTATTTTACAGAGTTAACCACATTGTTAATGAAAAAAATAAATAGTGACGGGCCGAGGACCGAACCTTGGGGTACCCCGTAGGTTACAGGCCTCTCGCATGACTTGGCTTGACCTGTGCTGGTGGTCTGGGTTCTGTGTAGGAGATAGCTTTTAAACCAGTTTAGCATCTGAACAGGTAGTCCAATAGATTTAATTTGGTTTAGCAGTTGTATGTGGTTTATGCTATCAAATGCCTTTGATATATCGATAAAACAAGAGGCCACTACTTCCTTCCTGTCTTTAGCTACGAAAAGGTCTTCAGTGAATTCTAGTATAGCGTCTGCAGTACTATGACCTTTTCTGAACCCGTACTGGGATGGGGAGAGGAGGTTTTTCTCCTCTAGTATGCCAACAAAGTAGGTCTGGATAAGCTTCTCTAATACCTTACTAGGCGCGGACAATATAGAGATGGGGCGCCAATTTTTTACTTGGTCCAGTTTTCCTGCCTTAGGTATTGGGGTAACCGTAGCCTTTGACCATGTTGTGGGAAACACACCGTCCTTTACAGATTTATTGTATAGTGATGTCATTTGGGGTACCAGTAATAGCAGGGCATCTTTCATCACTGAGGCGCTGATGTGCTCTACACCACTGGGTTTGGTGGTGTCTATATCTTGGAAAAGGCTCTTAACCAATCCTTGCGTGAAGGTAGCGGGTGGGGGGTGTCTTTCTACATATTGGTGGTTTGGCTCAGTGTAGGTTTCAGTTGGAAGGTCTAGCTTCTCATATAGTACTTTGCCTATGGTACTGAAGTAGTCGTTTATATAATTCGGCACATCAGTGACAGCTGTCTTAGTGATTGGGTCTGTAAGGGCTGGTGTAAGGGCCGATGTAGGCAGCTTCAGTAGCTTGTTTAACTCAGCCCAGAATTTCCGGGGGTCATTTTTAAGCTTTTCCAATAGTTCCGTGACAAAGGTTCCCCTGGAGCTTCTAGAGAATTTGGAGATACTTCTTCTTTCCATTTTCGCCTTATTGAAATCTTCCTGCCTGTGATATTTCTTGAAATCCCTAACATGACCATTTCTTTTCTTTATTTTCTCCAGAATTTCTGGGGTCATCCAGATCTTTCCATATTCCTTTACTTTATAAGTTTTAATGGGGCAGAAATCATCCAGGAAGTAGTCTAGAGCGGTTTGTATGAAAGTCCACATTTCTGTTACATCAGACAAGTTGTAGTAGGGTGCCCAGTCTATAGCCTCCAGATATTCTTGTAGTATTTCCTTCTTATACCTAGAGTATGTTCTCCCTCTCTTTTCAGTGGTCACATATGAATTTTTAGCTTTTTTCCTGATCGCGAAGATCGGGAGGTGGTCACTTATAAGCTCGTCCCCTACCCAACTTTGCTTTACAAATCTGGAGTTGGTTAGTATGTTATCCAATGCAGTACCCTCTCCTCCATTTGGCCTGGTGCTTTCACTTATAAGCCATTGCAGGGAGTTGTCTCGGCAGAAATCCTTTATCTCTATAGTTTTTGGAGATTCTGAGTCCTTGAAATCAGCATTGAAGTCCCCTAGTATCCAGATTTCCTCCTTTGCATGTTTTATGAAGGGGAGTAGGGCCGACGTAAAGAGTTCAGGTTTCCCACCGGGCGGTCTATATACCGTCAGTATTTTCATCTTTCTGTTGTTAGGGATACAGAGTGAGATACTGAGGCATTCTATATCACCATTCATTATGCATTCTTCATCTATGACTTTGGAGTAGGGAAAAATTGGGTCAGCAAGATAACACATGACGCCTCCAGCATGTTGTGGTCTATCAAGCCTATGATACGTTTTACTTGGCCATTGTAGTAGTGAGGCGTCATACATGTCGTGTAGCCATGTTTCACTTAGTGCTATCACATCAAACCTGTTAAAGGTCCGCTGTATGTCAGTTTGTTTGTCATTTATACTGCGACAATTTACATGTCCAAATCCAATACCCGGGATGCGGGCATCTTTGGTATGAGGGTTTGGCAACATATTGTAGCTATATTTAACCACAATAAATTAGATAAAAATGCTTGGAAGGTACAGTTTAATTGTTCTGAAACCAACCAGAGATCAATATGCGTACACAACTACTGTCCGTGTGAAGGCTATAAGGATCTAGAGAGTTTACACAGTTTAACAAATTTCACAATATTTGTGACAAAATACAATGGGCGATAATGTGATACTTCTTGATTAAACAGCGATTCAAATGACTAAAGGTAACTAAAAATCTCTGACTTTATCACCTGTAACATAACGATTATCTAATCCGTGTTCCTACCTCAATGTTTCTCTTTGATAAGTGGAATTTGACTAAAAATCAGCTTCTTTGTGAAATGTCAACCTTTCTCTTCCAAGTAATTTTACGACTGCCGTATTACCGACTAAATCAAAGAAGACCATTATTAATTGCCCCTATAACCTTCAATTTAAAGTTCATATCTCAATTACCAATTTTCTTTTGAAATATCTTTCAAACTATTGTCCTTAATTAAGAAGTGTGTATCGTAAAGTTGACCTAGATTCGAGAGAGCAAAATAAGATAAAAAAGATGCAGTGCAGAATTCTGCGTTGTTAGCTAGAAAACTACTTACTACTGAATAATAGATATTCCTTGGGTAAGTTACTGTTTAAACGCATATATCTATTGACATATATTTCAAATTTGATACAGTATAATCCACGAAATACTTGTTGTTTATGTCACTTTCGTAATATTCTTGCATTATCGCTCACCTAGAAAACTGACCATAATGGCATACACACAGGCCCTGACACTAGTGACAGGGGAAACCAGACAGATTCGCACCCTATCTTCCTATTTACTACCGGTAGTAGCAGTACTGACACTAGTGACAGGTGGCATACCATAGATCTTTTCCTACCAGTACCGTAGGCCTATATAATTAGACACGTAGACTTAGACTCTATGATGAGGGTTAAGGCCTAAAAAAAACCTACCGACCCTAGGCTACGTTTTGGGGGCCAACCCTAATTATAATTTTTTTTGGAAATTTTTGGAATTTCGACCCTGTTTATTTTTGGCCATGTTACCGGGACACAACTTTTTTTTTAGGCCTAAGACTTAAAGGGGGGCTAGCACGGAGCGTAGCAAAGACTGGTACCTGCGCTCACAGATCGTACAAAACGCACGGGAACAAGCGGAGCCTTAGCGGCTACCTGATTGGTCAATCGGTCGTCACGTGACTTGCTAAGACGGGTAGTCTTCGCGGTGCTTATCCTTTAATAGGCTTTATTGCCAGCTGTTGAGGGGGGAGGAGGGGTCACACTGTAAAAAGTGCCCCGGGCTCGGCCGGGGAAGAGAAAACTGAAAACTGTCCATTTAACAGCATATCATTCCACCTGACCCCCATATGCAATTTCTGGAAAAGCAAAAACAGAACTCTAATAGTAGTCATAGGCATAGGAGGCTTAACAGCAACAGGGCCCGGAAAAAAAGGGAGTGATAATTGTTTGACAACACTGACACAGTCGGAGTGAACAGGGCCTAGAGTAAGCCGAATTAACAGACAGACAGCCTTGGGAATTAGACACATCATAAGGAAAGTTTTTTATTTCATGTGGAAGATGCTTATTCTGGGGTGTTTCTCCATGATCATGTCACTAAAATAGCTATTATACCAATCTTTAGATGTCAATTTTAGATATAATTTATCAATAATTACATGAAATAAACACAGAGGTTCACTCTAATCAGTCTGAATTCCTGGTTTCGCCACTTGTGGTAACTTGGATCATATCACCCTTGGATCATATCACACTCGGCTCCACCTCGTGCAATATGATCCAAGGTACCACTCGTAGAGAAACCTGTCATTCAGACAGATCATTGCGGACCTCTGTCTATGTAGTCCAGCACAGTACACCACTGCACTGCAGATGGATCTACATGTGCAATTACAATACTGGGTAGATTTTATATCACTGTCCATCACCTAAATCTGTCAAATTTGTGTTTTGGTTTAACTTAAAACATAGCTTTAATATCTGTCATAATTGTTTATTGGGATAACCACATCAATATATACCTTTTTTCCCCATTGCAGCTTTCAGGACAAATTTAAGAATTAACAACTGGAGGGAAGCAACCACATAGCGCACAATGTGAGACCACTTTGCAATGTTATAATTATTTAGCAAAGTGGCTTCTACCAACTTTGCGTCTGAAAGAGACACAAATGAGAGGGGCTTAAGGATCCACCCTCTAGGCATAGGCCAGAGTGGACATCCCTGCTCGAGACTTACAGTCCTAGAGTCTAACTATTAAAGGTCCTTGACCAACATCGACAACAATCATGACATTCACCCTGAAGGAGCTTGTCCGCTGGCTGGGCATGACAGTCTTCGAGATCTGGATGAACCTGGTTTGGCTTTTCGTCTTCACAATTATAGCAACGCTTAAACATGAAGGTGTCCTCGACACGTCCTGGTGGAACATTTTCATCCCGCTGTTCATCGGGGATGGGTTAAACGCTTACTTCTGTATCATCGTCTTTATCCGGATGCACAAGGAGCAGGATTACCGCGTAGCGGGACTGAGACTGCTGAGCTCCGTCTTCTGTTTGATCGGAGTCTTCATCTTTAAGGTGTTCCTGTGTCAGAAACTGAGTCAGGAGAAGGAGTACACATACTCAGAGGTCTTTGTACCTGTGTTTATAGTGCTCCAGGTGCTGGTCATCAGGGCTTGTCAGACACATTAACACCTGGAGGACGGGGGATTAACCCTTTAAGGGCCGCATAGTGCTTTAATGTGCTATTATTTGTGTCGTCCTGATACATGAATGCAGCCATATTTATTCGCCAGACCTGTGTCCATACATCATGCCGATCCTTCGGGAGTGTATTAACCCTTTAGGGTCGGCATGATGCTTGAATGCAGCATTTAGGAATTACTCGCCAAGGCTGCATTCCTGCATCATAACGATAAAGGGCATAAATAATGCATTAAAGCACTATGTGCCCCCTACTCCAACTCGAACTTCTGTCAAACAAATAAAAAGGGAAGGACAAATCATCACTAAAAACAAATTACATCTTCATCAAAATCATTTACAATAACTTTTCCTATTTCTGTGGAGCTATATACTTATTTTATTAGGAAATATGATATTACTCTTAATTGTTTGTATGTGGTTGAAATTTAATACAAAATGTATAGATATACTCCATTGTCTATGAGGACATTGCTGCAAATTCCCTGTAAAGTTCCATATGTGTTCATAATGAAACTGTCAAAACTGGTGTGAATTGATGGGTATTCGATATACTTAAAATTTAAATAAAGTATCATAAATATGACTGGAGTAAACATTATTACCGTAGATGACACTCCAGCTGTACCAGATATATTAGCTCCCAAAGTCATTAGACTGAAGGGTCCATTGTTTAGAATAGAAAATCTACATCAATAACTGTTCGATATTTTTGTAAAGTATTCAGACCACGGTAAGTTTATTACAAGATGTACATAATGCATGATAACATAGGATCACTGAGGTATGAATGGATGGAGTGTAATGATATCTGATACTTAAAGTGAAGAATGGATGTGAAAGAGAGATGTATATTATATATCAAAAATGTTAACACTAAAGTGGACAAATAAAAGTGTAAATTGATTGTATGTGTGCGTTTTATTCCCAATGTATATTATCCATCCTTAATTAGGGAGTGCTCATTTTCTAACAACAGGGGGGTGGGGTGGATTTGGGGGTAAAAAATTTGGCCCCCTTGACCGGGGGGGGGGGGTAAAAAATTTAGACCCCTCTTGGGGGGGGGGGGTAAAAAAATTTCAACCTTTTTTTGAGGGAAAAAGCCCGCGTGTTACAATGCTATGAAGGGGCGCGAACGCGCGTGATTTTCGGCCTGCCGGGGGGGGGGGTAAAAAATGTCGACCCCTTTGGGGGGGTGAAAATTTTTTCACCGCCCCCCTATTGTTAAAAAATGAGCACTCCCTTAAATGGCCGCCCTTAGGGAGTGCTCATTTTTTAACAACAGGGGGGGGGCGGTGAGATTTTGCGCGGAGCGCGCGAAATTTTTTCACCCCCCCCCCCCCGCTAGAGGGTCGAATTTTTTTACCCCCCCCCCCGGCAGGCCGAAAATCGCGCGCGTTCGCGCCCCTTTGTAGCATAGTAACGCGCGGGCTTTTTCCCTCAAAACAGGTTGAATTTTTTTCACCCCCCCCCCCCAAGAGGGGTCCAAATTTTTTACCCCCCCCCCCGGTCAAGGGGTCCAAATTTTTTACCTACCCCCCCAAATCCACCACCCCCCCCCCCCCTGTTGTTAAAAAGTGAGCACTCCCTTACACGCACCTTGGTCCCCTACTAGCTCGGGCGTGTGGGCATGGGTGGGCGGGTCTGACAGCGAGAGACTACCTTACGTACTGCCCCCTACCAGGTCCTACATTCTCCATACAGCCGGTGTCGCACTGTGCTACCCGCCCATACACTGCCCTATACGGCCCTACTGTTTCTACATTATCACTTCCCACTCTGCTTTGCCCTCGCTACCCACCCCCGTCTATTCTGCTCTCTGCACTCTGCCCGCTCCACACTACATGCCCAGTCTACCGACTCTACATTGTACTCTGTTCTCTGTGCACTACTCTGCACTCACTAATCTGCTCTCCCTATGCTGTCACTCTATTCTGCCCTCTCTCCTTTGACCACTTTACTCTGCTCACGCCATTCTTCCCCCATTGCTCTGCCCACTCTATCCGCGTACTCCACTATTCCTTCACTACCTTGCCCTCTCTACTCTGCTCTCACTATACTCTGTCCTCTACTCTATCCTGTCTACTACAGAAACGCCACCATTTCTACCTTTGCAGGAGTTCCTACTTTTTTGCTGGAGTTCCCGCATCAAGTTATGTTAATTTCCTGCAGAAAATTGACCAAAATTGTAAGATTTCCTACATTTTGTCAGTCACTGAGTGCCATCTCTGCTACTACCCCCCGCTCTACTCTGCACTTTCTACATGTACGTGCCCTCTCTACTCTGCCGATTATACAACTGTATTCTGCCAACTCCACTCTTCACTCTCCTCTTCCAGGGATTTTTAATGTGCCAAATACCTGTACTCAAGGGCTAAAATTTGAACATTGCAAGTCTTTTAGGGAGTGATCATTTTTTAACAACAGGGGGGGGGGTGGTTTTCCGCGCGGAGCGTGCGAAAAAAATTTTCACCCCCCCCCGGTCAACGGGCCGAAATTTTTTTACCCCCCCCCCCTACGGAGCGGAAATCGGCGTGCGTGCGGGGCCCTTTGAAGCATAGTAACGCGCGGGCTTTTTGGCCCAAAACAGGTTAAATTTTTTTGACCCCCCCCCCCAAGAGGGGCCCAAATATTTTACATCCCCCCCCGGTCAAGGGGTCCAAATTTTTTTTACCCCCCCCCCCCAAACCAACCCCCCCCCCCTGTTGATAAAAAATGATCACTCCCTTATGTTAGATTGGTCAGTTTCATCTAGTCTCTCGCAGTCAGACCCGTGTCCCCCACACCGAGTATTATAGAGACGGGGGCCGAGTCTAACTTTCATCCGGCCAGGGGCGGATCCAGGGGGGGGGGGGGGGGCATCGAATACCCATTACCGCCCCCCCCCCCCCCCCCCCCCCCCCCCCCGCCTTTCCGAAATTCCCTGCTTTGACTCTACTCTGCCCTACCTTCTCTTTGGATTCTGATCTGCCCTCTCCACTCTGCCGATGCCATTCTCTCTACCCTATCAACTCTGTCCTCTCTACGCTACCCACTCTATTCTGCCTACTCTATGTTAATCTACTACAATTAGCAATTAGAATCGTTGCAAAATACCGGAGCTTGTGCCAAACATATCCTCCAAGCCATTGAACTGCAACCATAAGAAGACATAATTAGAGAATGAATAAAATAATGAGGTTTGACTTCGTCAGATAGTTCGGACGTTTTTGTACAGACAGACTTTTCTATAGAACTAGAAAGTGATAGAAAACTACATTTGCAGGAGATACTGTAGAAAACGAGGATGTGTGTGTCCATAAACCACAACTACAAAAGTGCCCACCAAACCTGCTGGCAAAATCCAGCTGGACCTAATTATGCATGATTTTTCCTTCCATTAGGTCTCATTGGTCAACCTGTGGTCAGCTGGTCACTCACTGTCCAAGCTACATTTGCAGGAGATATTATGCAGCTACACATGTATTTCAAATTGAAATTTTTCTGTGTTTCAATATTTTCGCGTAAAACATAAGGCTGCTTTTCATCCGATTCCATATTCTACTCCAAATCTTCCAGAAGGCCACGTGCCCCGTAAGGGGGGAGGGGGTTGTAAAAAAAAGTGTACGTTCCATGCGACCCCCGCCTCCCCTGTTGTGAAAAAATGATCACTCCCTATAATAGGATATATACCTAACTGATCATTCCCGATGTGGAGGGGTTGGGCCGTGGAATCACTGCCGAGGCCGTAGGCCGAGGGCAGTGATCCTAGGCCCAAACCCGACACTGAGTTGGTGATCAGGGTTCTACCAAAGCAATTTTATGATAATTTATACCATAATAATTTGGAAATAACCTTATATTGACACAAAATTCTGTCCCACCCAAACAAAAAAAGTCACTGAGCAGTGATCTGTCAGATCACCTGCCCAGTGCCTTGTTTTGGTTAACATAGGCGTCAATGGGATCACCCTGCCCAGCTGCCCATCGCTGTGGTAGAACCGGTTATAACCATACACATGCACATACCCCCTCCTCCCATGTCAAAGACAACAACACTTACGTAATTGACTCAGGGTTACCACCCAGAGTCTTTTACGACGGTTTGGAGCATCCATTTCAAGATAGTCAGTCACTCAAATTTACAGTAGAATTTACCTAGGAAATATTGACCCTATAGACATATTGACAAATGGTTTTGAACGGTCGGACACTCGCCTACACGATACCCCAAAGAATATTGCAAATATCCTATCTCAACCCCTCCAAATGTGCAATTAAAGAAATGTCACAAAGATTCAGGAAAATGTGATTCCAAGTGCTAATGTGGACATTTGTCTACATTACGGTCTACACATTTCCAGTGCAAAGTCAATGGGGACTATCTTCTATTACTAAGTGAAACGTTTTTTGTAAGACCTTTTTGGTATATTTCTCTTGAACTATCTTGAATTACATTAATGTGTGGACAGGTACTACTGGCCGTGTCTCACGACCTTGGGTCAATGTTTTTGTCTCTGACCGGGTGCCGTCTCTGACCGGGTGCCGTCTCTGACCGGGTGCCGTCTCTGACCGGCAAGAAGGAAGTGTTTTTTATTTTTTTAACATATACTCATATATATATTAGGATTTGTAAAAACGTTATGGCAGTTGTTATGTAACTATAATTAGCCTCCTGCTGTTGGTAGAAGATAACTAAACTCCCAAATAGCGTCCGGTCAGAGACGGCACCCGGTCAGAGACGGCACCTGGTCAGAGACGGCACCCGATCAGAGACAAAAACATTGGCCCAAGGTCGTGAGACACAGCCTACTGTGATCACAGGTATTGAGGAGGCTATCAGTTACAGACTCCTATGCCAACACTGCTCCGGGTTCCTCTATACAGAAAAAAACCCATCTAGGTTCTTAAATTTAAAGTAAATTTAGATTACCTTTTTAGTTCTCTCTCCACCTGTAAAAGATATGGTGGTGCCACTAGCAGTTCTCGTACTCCGCAAGAAGTCAACGAGACAGCACGACAGTCCCACAGTGGCAGCATAAAAGGAGTGCAGAGGGAAATTGTACCACCCGTATCTCCGCCGTTTATTGTCCGATCAACTCGCTCTTTGATAGGGATAAAAGGCGGTACATGCCCGCAGCCTGCAACTGTCGCCCACACCCACCTGCACACCCACACCCACCTGCTCTCCCACACCCACCTGCTCACCCACACCCACCTGCTGGCCTGAAATGGAATAACATACATGTATGACACATGACTTGAGGGTACTTTTTAACAAGGAATTCATTTCTGATGCCAGAATTGACCAATGCATGATTATAAGGGAGTACTATATCTAAGTACATGATAAGCTCCAGCTCCAGCTCCAGCTTACCCTGAGTCAGGGGCGGATCCAGAGGGGGGGTTCTGGGGGTCAGGACCCCCCCCTTTTGGAAAAAAATTTAAATTTTTTTAATGATAATTTGATCCGCCGCGAGTCGCGGCGCGTCACTTTTCGGTACTTTGGTGTTTGGTGGACCCCCCCTTTTCAAATTCCTGGGTCCGCCCCTGTGAGTCATCTGTGAGGCCACTCACACGCTCAATCTTTTAACCATGTTACTTAAGATTACAATGAAGATGAAGACAACACAACAGTTCACCCTCTAGTAGGACCAAGGATGTAGAAAATGGGCACAAATAGCGCTTCAATGGCCGAACCGGCGGCGCGCGGGAAAAATAGTGCTCCCACCTGGCGGTGAACGCTGAAACTACAACCGGAAATGCCAGACAGAAACGAGGCTTACTACCGGTCGCCATTTTCGGTGCACCAGCGTGGTAGGTATTTGCTTGATGAAAACCTCTCATCAATTATTTCATTTTTTCGATGTAATTAAGCAGTATTCGAACTTCTATTTGTGTTGATTTGTATCCTAGATCATTGGTGGGGAACTGGGAAAAGTTTTAGAACGGGAGGTCTGTGTTTGGATGGAGAAAAGTCGGTTTTATCTCAGCGGGGTTTTAGCTTCTGCGCCAAGTCGGGAAAAATTAGACGGCGTGCCAAGCAGCGAACGGAGTTGACCTCTACCACGGTCACCTCGGGACAAAGCTCTTGTTTTATCTCTCAGTCCTATCATACCGATTGTGACATAGCATAATGTCAAAGGTACCACTAAATCTTGTGAATATGAAAGTTAAAAACACCGCATTGTGTGTATTTGAAAGGGGAGCGTGGGCGTGGCAGAGAGCGAGGAAGGGTTCGATTTGGAAAGGCATGTTCTGGAAAGATGGCGTCATTGAACTTGGAAGTTGCTGTTCAATGATCCAAATTTATAGTGATTTCTGTATCGAAATTGTCGTTATTTTGGGGAACACGGGTGATTTCTGTATCGAAATTGTCGTTATTTTGGGGAACACGGAACCTGAAATTCTGGTTACGAAGATAGGACGTCAATTCAAAAGTAAATGGTTCTGAAACGAGTACGTTTTCCGTCACAAAATTCGATAAAACCCGTGGGCTTGTCTGGGCAGATCAGTCCGTGAAAAATCAATGATCTACATATTAGATAGGCCTAGACAAGGCCTAAGAGGCTAAGTAGAAAGAATGCCACATTCAATATTGAAATCGACCTCTGAACATAGTTGACCTACACACCTCAGTCCGTAAAACTGAAATCGACTCAGCTAAATTTATATAAATACTTCTAAAACAGTGCTTTAATGGTAATAATGTATGGGAATTTTTGGTCACAAAGACTATTGAATTAGGCTTTGATCATGTTTATGATCCATCCCGATTTAAAATGATTTTTTTAGATGTCATCAAGTGCATGCTTACGTTAATCATCACAACCGTATTCAATGTTTCATATTATACCTAGATATAGTAGTGGTGATATTAAATAACATCTTCTGCATGTTGTGTGTCCCTGGGTTTGACCTCTAAAAGGCTCTTTAAAAATGTAAAGATACCAAAAAAATGGTTGAATGACCAACATTTTAATTTATGATAGGTTAATTAAGAGCTGAATTTTTGTTAAAACCATTTATTTAGGAGAGACTAATGTGTAACAGGAAATAGAAATAGGCTACAGACTAGCACAGATGGTATAAAATTTCATAAATCTAAAGATAATTGTCTGGTCTGTAAGAAGGTGACTATTTTAGAGGTCTCACCCAGTGATGTTTTACACTTGACTCTGCAGTGCTTAGATGTAATAATATAAGCTGTAAATAACCCACATGGGAAAGGCTCATCTCCTGAAGCAGTGTTGTGGCTTTAAACAGTTCCAAAGTACTAAACTATTTAAGCACTTCCCACGTTGTCTTGTTATCCTAGCATAACAATATTAAGCGGTATTTATACTGAAAATGTCATGATAAAATATCACAATCTTGATTGAGATTTAAAGAATTGAAAACGAAAGAAATTGAAACAGCAATGGCTGAAGCATTTAGGACGTTTTACCTATCTTTCTCTTAGATGAAATTAAAACATCAAATTAAAATTCTAAACTCGATCCACATCTAAATGAAGTTGGTTTTATTAATAGTACAATAGTCCAAAATCGGTAATGATGTACAAGTGGTTTTCAAATATTAAGTCCCGTTTATATTCGTTTCTACAGTGAGTCTGAACTTATTAAAATATGGCTTGAATCTGATTCTCAACGTATCTGTTGGCGTTGCCCACGTAACATTGGGCAACGAGTAAGTGGGCTTCTAGAAATGGTAGATTAATTAAATATATTGTGTGATGCTTATGTCGTCTTCTAAACGCCATATGTAAAATTGTATCTGTATTCTGTTAATTAGACGTGGATTGGGAATCTCATTCATGCATATTGATTGTGGTTTGATGCACTATAATCTGTGCTTTCTGTTTATTATGGCATACTTTTAAAACTTGTGTTCTCACTTTTTCATTTTTACAGCTTTTGCTGGCATATTTGAATTTTTTGAATGTTTAAATTTTTTTGGCTTTTCATTTTTTTCACGACAATGAAGACCAACAAATCAGAGTGCATTTTTTGCACTGAGGCTCAGAACAGAGGAAACTTAGCGGATCACGTTTGGTTCGGGAGAACTAACAGTAGCCAAGATGGATCAGGACAACAGCGACACGAATCTGATCATAAACTATTTGCCGCAAACCCTGACTGATGAGGAATTCAGGTCCATGTTCCAGAGCATCGGGCCTCTCAAGTCGTGCAAGATTATCCGAGACAAGGCCACCAGCTACAGCTATGGCTTTGGCTTCGTGGATTACAACAATAAGGCCGACGCTGACCGCGCCATCAAGAGTCTGAACGGGCTGCAACTGCAGAACAAGACCATCAAGGTGGCGCTGGCACGGCACGGTCAGAACATCAAGGGTGCCAACCTGTACATCCGTAACCTGCCCAAGGAGATGGACCAGGGAGGGCTGCGGGAGCTCTTCCAGACGTACGGGCAGATCATCCAATGCCGCATCCTCACGGACCAGTACGGCAACTCGAAGCGGGTGGGCTTTGTGTTGTATAACAACAAGGAAGAGGCCCAGATGGCCATCACGTCCCTAGATGGTTACACGCCTGAAGGCTCGACGGAAAGCATCAACGTTAAGTTTGCCGAGGACAATCGTGGTAAGGCACGGCCACCCGGTATGGGCATGGGTCCTCCCGGCGGTGGTGCACCTGCTGCCCGCGGTGGGTACGGAGGTGGTGGCGGAAACCCTGGGTTTGGCGGCTACGCTGGAAACAACGGTCAGGGCTTCTATGGCACTGGCTATGGCAATGCTGGCGGCTACGGTAATGCTGGGTTTGTTGGTGGTGGCGGCGGAGGTTTCCGTGGCGGCATGCGTGGACGCGGCGGCGGCGGCCCAGTCGGACCCGCCCGCAACCAAGGTCGCTTCAACAACAATCGCTTCAACCCAATGGGCCAAATTGGCAACAACAACAACGCTGGGCACAACTTCCACTTAGACCACGACGGTGGTGCTGGTGATGGCGAGAGTGGTGTGGTTCTCTTTGTGTATAATATAGGACTGGAGGCGGACGAGAGGTCCCTATGGCAACTGTTCTCACCCTTTGGTACCATCCAGAAAGTAAACGTCATCCGTGATTACCAGAAGAACCAGTGCAAAGGATACGGTTTCGTCACAATGACCACCTTTGCTGAGGCCGAAAACGCCATCGCTAATCTTAACGGCTATAGATATCTCACAAAACCCCTGCAAGTCTCGCTCAAAACGGATAAACAAAAGTAAATTCCCGACTATAGAAAGACTTGGTTTGCTTTGCTCCGGCAAAGTTGGCATGGTGTAAGATCTTGCTTACTGGGAAAAGACTGGTTGAAAAATATCTCGGTGATTTAAACTGGTCAGAATGTAACGAAATCATAACAAGTCAAAATTGATGTAGATAAAATCATTAGTTTGTGGGCTGTTAAAGATTGACAAACATGTAAGGCAGATATCGTACATAGCACTTGAAAATGTGAGAAGACATTACAGCCATAGTTAAAAAGAAATACAACAACCAGGAGTTGTTCTACTCCCAATCCAGGCGTCCTACCACCATACTAGCTAAGTACTGTGGTCTGGAATACTATAAAGTATGTGTATAGCGTGTCGCTCTAGCATTTATGTGACAAGATAGTGAGCAGTCACAGGTATCATTACTGTGTATATGATAATATCAACTCTCTTGAAGCTCTTTGTGAAGGTATAACATAACATTATAAATAGGCACTGAACCCACAGTTGAAACAACCCGGAGGACCACTTTTTGAAAACCCGTCCATAACTTACTGGAGCCTCACGAGGCTTTGCTTTTTATTAATTAACTACTAAATATCACATCATTTACTACTGCACTGTCATGTATGATAATATGAAACCGACTCAGGTTAATCAAAGTGTCATTTCCAACGTAAAACTAGATGTGAATTATCGGTGTCTATACCGAGCTACGATTATGCGTCTCTTTACATTAACTATGATAGTCCTTAATGTGTGCGTCAAGGGTGGTGTAGTTATACATGTACATATATATACCTCAATATCAGTGTAACCTATACAGAACACAGCTGAGAAAGGAACGTGGTGGCTCTGTTCACCAACGCTGCAGATACTCTTTGTCTGTTGGAAACTTGTCTTTTAACAAGAAAGATTGGATATCTGAATATTACATGTTAACGTTGTTGTGCGATGAAAAGGCATGTTCAGCGAATTGTCCCTTGGATTAGATTCCATTGGTCATAAATCCACAGACTTTATGGCAGACCTTTATATTATCACTGTCTATTGAATCTGTCATCTCCTGCCAAAGTGAAATAGATTATGAATATACTCCCGAGCTGTAATTGTGGTATCGCGTTAAGATGTTATCTTGTATAATCAACCATACTTTGAATTATGGTTAATTGGCGATGAGGTAATAGAAGTGAGCTAACCGAGCGAGCCTCCTTATTATTAGGGAATATTGCACTACAAAATGAAAGGCTCCCATTAACTTTTAATGGTTGACTGGTTTTTATTGTACTCAGGGTTTTTGTGCACAGTTCGCCTGGTGTCGCTTTTTACGTCCAATTCTAAAATTGGATCTTTTAAGGGTTTGGTCGCGAAGACTTGAAGGTAGCGAGAGAATGTGTCTGACTCTGTATGGGAGGCCTACTCTTTGGTAGTAGGGGATGCGTGCATTATTTTGCAAGTTCACTGAAGACGAGGGTTGGAGAAAGGTGTCATTGATATTTGAATGTTGTTCAGGCCTGCCAAATGCAGTGAAAAAGACTGCTTAACTGAAATCTCAAATCTGTTAGAACACAAATCTGGCATATAATTGTTGTAGCTACATTAGCGGAGACCGTCATGAAGTGAAATTGAACTTTATACATTGTTCGAACACAAACTAATGTTCACATCCAACAGCACATGTTCACTGTGTGCAGTTATCTAGTTAGTTCAGGCCAGATTGACGTTGACGTACTGGAAATGCAGGAAATTAAAAGAAATGCTATGCAAAGTTTTCTCGATACGTAGTTAGTATATTTACTGATGGCGACATCAAACGCTATTCGTCTACACAGTCTACTACAAGATGGTGGTTTTAACTCAGAGGGAACATAACCTATGATAAGGGTGACTCTTTGCTGTCTTTGAAATAATAAGTTCAAATAAGTATAATTAACCATGTTTAT
Source organism: Harmothoe impar (assembly GCA_947462335.1). Taxonomy (NCBI): domain Eukaryota; kingdom Metazoa; phylum Annelida; class Polychaeta; order Phyllodocida; family Polynoidae; genus Harmothoe; species Harmothoe impar. The sequence continues at coordinate 20,591,385 of OX381713.1, read as the reverse complement.
TTCTCTGACCCATGAGACAACAGTGACTGAAAATAAGCGTCTTGATATTTTGGGCGCCAATTCACACTCGTGTAGACTTCGTCCAATACAATAAAAAGTGCGATTAGGTTAGGATTTACGTCAGTTCTGTTTAGGTGACTCCGATGAGAAAATGCATGTGCATTATCGGGTTGTACTACATGGTGTAAAGATTATGTAAAATCTTGTTACGCTATGGGGTGGATGAATGGAATGTATGGATTTGGTACTGAAGTCCATTGAGCTGAAATGATTCTATCCGGTTTGTGCGATTGTTGGCTGACACTTGTGTCCTGAATGAATGTCTGTGCACCTAGAAAGACCTTTCACGAGTCTGGGAGTAGTGCTGCTGTATGTACTTATCATTGTAACAGGGAGAACCTACTAAATTTTAATACAAACGTTTTCTCCATTTAATTACCATTATTATCGTTATCAGAGGAAATGTGGACATGATATAAAGGTTAAAATACCAGTTTTATTTGTAATATTTGTGTTAACATTCCTTATGCTAAAGCAGGGTTTGTGTTGTATGGCTAGGTTATGTGATGGTTGTTGTCAATATAATACAGCGCTTCAAAATGACGGGAGATGCGTTTCAAACCTATTATTAACTGGTTTTAGTTATTTTTTCCCTCTAGAAAATAAGCTATTGAGACAGTTTGTATATAGTGTTCAAAGGCAGCTCGTGGAAAAGGAATTGTACATTTTGGTTTTGGGTATTGTATCGAGATAATGACTGAATAACCCAATTTGTTTCTGCATTAACTTGGCACGTATACTATAACATATGATAAAACCACGGGTTTCAAAAATGTTTTCAGTGCATTTATAAGACTGTAAATCGGCCTAAGTTTTTATTTTTGGATAAATTTTCAATTTCCAATATAAATTCACGTCCAACTACCATAATGACAAGCAAGTAGCACGGTCACGAATGTAAGTTAACCATGTAAGTCGAATGGGTTTGTATGGATCTGCCAAATTTGAGAACTGATATCGGTGTCAAAAGTCCGAAGACTTAGGACAGTTCTTTATGAAAAAACATGGAAGCCTATACCAAAGGAATGGTGCACATTGTTATCGTTACAGACTCACAAAAGTACACTGTCGAAAATTATGATCAGAAACACACTGTCCACTGCCAGTGTTTTGTCTTCTACTATAGATAACTGTTAACTAACTCAATGTTAAGCTTCTTTTTCAATATTCTCTGACATGCCTCGCATAAGCGCATAATAATAATGTACAACATGGAAATCATGGGAATGTATGTAATTTAGTGCGAGCGCTGTGTAGTTAGTATAACCTTGGTATTTAACCAGTTGTAAATTGTCTTTATTTATATCCCCATCCTGTAAACATGGATTCTTGTTGCCCTTCAGATACTAAATACAAGCGCCTTCATTGTAGAACTACTGATCTCTGATTATTAAAATGTTACATGAAATCTGCAGTCTTGTGTTGTCGATAATCTTATATACCATAGAGCAATAATAACTAAATTCCTGCGTATCGCAAACCAAACCTCTAGTGCAGGTTATAATATTGTCAAATTCTAGGTGCGGATATTACATGTATGAGGGCTTTTGAAAGTATATATAGACATGCCACGCCACCTGATACTTGGGTCTGATTAATGTGGTCATACTTTATTTCGCTGGGTATATATTTTCGCTTTATTCACGGAAATGAAAAATCCGCGAAATTCTTATATGCTACAGTATGGAATAAATACCCGCGAATTAGTCTTTTTTGCCACCTCAGCGAAAATTTACACCCGTTAATTTAAGTACTTTCACAGTATGTATACGGTAGTAATGTAAATAAATGATTTCTGGTGAATATTTTGAATGGGATGCAATGTCAGAAGTGTGAAATCTCCGGGGAAACGCGGAAATCCGCAGTTTTTATCTTCACAGGGACAGTTCCTGAGATTTGTCCAGATCCAATGAGAAATTTATTTCCCTCTATGTTAGGGGGGGGGGGGGGGGGACTTGTCAAGTATTGTCAAACCAGAACACCAAAATACATGAAATTTCACCATTCTGCTTCTAGATTTTCAAAATTTTCTTAGGGGGGCATGCCCCCAAACCCCCTAGTAATGTTAAAGTATATAATTTGAAAGGGTTTGGAGTTGCATTGTCACTTTAAGCAGCATCTTCAGAGGAAACCCATTTTTTTCATTTCACACCCCTGAATGTAGAATACCTATATATACCAAGCCCAATCATAAGGATAAGTCATGGTGTTTGCGAAAATTGGAATTAATTATTTTGAAGGCTATTTAATAAGGGTCATCCTTGTCACCTGTGCACATCAGTTGAGAACATATTTAGACATTACAAGGGATGGGGGTGTTAGCTCAGGAGGGACCCATCCCATGATTTATATAAACCTACAGAAAAATTATTGGAACTTTTTTCAATACTCAGTGCCGTGTGGTATGGCTGTTGGGTATAATAGGCCTACATAATATCCCGGTGGTTTCCAGGATCAGCGCTCATCATATCAGGGTTACCACCAACAAGGTAGTTCTAAAATACAGACCTTTCCAAAGAAATAAGGTGACTTGTTTTATTTATTTCATGGTGAATACGGACTGTCAAGGTTAAAGCAACGGGAGGGCCGTACGTGAGGGGAGCGTGCAATAACCCTCGGGCGTATTTCACGCTCTGGCCGTATTGCACGCTCCCGAGGGTCACGTGACCTGTGCGGAATTCAAAATGGCGGCTGACGGAAGTAAACAAACTCCGCGGAAGTAAAAAAACATCGTGGAAGTAATCAAATATAGACTATCTATTTGTTTTAGATTGATAAACCCTGAAATAAATACAGAGCGTCACTTAAAAGTGACCTGTCACTGGTTAGTGCACTCGTGGTGCTTGGGTCGTATTGCACTAGGCCTACGGCCAGCGTGCAATACGACCCAAGCACCACTCGTGCACTAACCACTGACTCAGTCACTTTAGCGTGCAGCTCTGTCTATGTATTTCAAGGAATTTCCCTGACAAAATATTAATTTCCCAGACATTTTCAGAAAATCAAATTTTCCGGGAATTCCCTGACATTTTGTCAAAAATCTGAAATAACCTGATCTGGAACAAAAAATATTTTCCCTGGCGGTGGCAACCCTGCTCTTATTTTTTTGAAATACAAGATTTACTATGCCTAAGTACTCAAAGGGCCGTATTCAATGCCACCCCATTGAATTCAATGGGTTAGAAAAAGTTGGTTTTCCTTCATTTAAATGGCTTCCAAAAAAAATAAGCACAAATGCCAACTATATTGATACCGCTCTGATGTATTTCACTCGTGGGGGCTGGGGCGCATCCCACTGAGCCTGTGGCTTCGTGGGACACTGCCCCAGCCCCCTCCCGTGAAATACAACAGACAGTATCAATGGGCGTTGGCATTTGTCTATGTTTCCGACTTAGAACCTGGTATTTAATGACCATTTTATTATCTTTTAATTACCCTAAATGACCATGGGGTCTACGGGATATAGACACCCGCAAACCCTGCTCTCCCATTGGTCAATTTGAAATACCAGGTTCTAAATGTTTAACATGGCGCTTGAATGCAGCAATACATACTGTAATCCAAATGGAATTTGAGGGAGTAGATGAAAGTCCAATTATCAATGTAGGAACATGTAGTTCTATAGCCGTTTCTTTCTATGAAAACAACACAATCATGAGGCAGTAACGGTTTCATTATAATTTTATTCAACACAGAATGATTCCATACAAAACATACGAATTATTACACATTTTATGAACCACATGCTTCCTTCAAATTCAGCACACACACTCCCACTCCCCCTTTCGGAAAAGGAGAAGCTTTGCCTTCTTTCATGAACCATTCGCGACAGTGAGAGATGAACACAAGTACATTATGTTGATGATCGCTGTATTATCCCGGGTGTATTATGGACTAGACTTCGTCTTCGTTGAGTAACATGTTGGCGATACCTCTGGTGATAGGAAACTTGCGGCCGGACTCAGGACAGACAAGTTCTCCCTCCTCTACCTCAACCTGTTAAAATAAAAGAAGTGTAGAAAATGTGCATCAAGTTTAAGTAAGGATAAGGGATCAGACCTGGGACAAACATAACTCCAATGTTGAATACATTCTAATATTCCAACTTCATAAAGTGGCATCGGTGACTGAGATAGAAACCCTGCCGCTACACATTCAGCTGGTACTTTAAATTTTACTTCACAATTAAAAAAAAAAGAATTTGAGAAAATCGGGGGGCGCTATTCCTGCTCGCTCGCTCACTCCCCTGCCCTATCTTGCCCCAAGGGAAAAAAAAGTGCAGCCTACCTCCATGATGACCCTGTGGACTTTCTTCAGGAACGTCTCGTCTGTGTCGTAGTCGGGTCCTAACTCGTCTGGCAGCTCATTTCTGTGTCCAATCTGCACATACAAACATACTAGGTGTTAACGAGGGAAAATTGAGTCAGTTATGATAAGGTTATGATTCAGTTATGATGTAAATACGTAAAAGTAAGCGAGTTACGGTAGTGTCACTATATCTAATACATCAAGTATCATCATATCAATGATCTCTCGGAAGACTGCTCTTCGAGCGATACATTCATTCATATATACTTAGGCCACTTTTTTTTTTATTCTTTGGGTTACGGACATTTTCTCAGGTACGGAGGACGAAATAAAAAAAAAGATTAGAATAAAATAAAAATTTGTCTTTCACATTTTACTACCTAAAATCTTTAATAATGGTCCGATTTACACACCCTAAAAACTGACATAAAGCAATTTAATTGGAGATTCAAAATTTTATATTTAGAGCGGGAGTTTTCATGATAGTGTGGCGGGCCCGTAACCCAAAGAATAAAAAAAATAGTGGCCTTAGTAGGGCCCACGAATACAGTCTACTTTTTGTATCTACATGTATAATGATTGGCAGTGACATGGATGCACTTACACTTTCTGCTGCCTGGCAGATGACCGGCCACTCCAGCTTAGGGATCATGCGGGCAACAAACGTGGGGTTGAAGTCGACTTCTTTCACTTCAATCTTTGATGCCTGAACAGAAGAAAGGCACATTCATATTATAAGCTATTATACATTGATATTGTGTTTGGCTCTTGCCGTTTCCCCAAACACCAGCCCCTGGTAAAGGGGTGAGATTATAGATTAATTTCGATCCCTCATGTTGAAAAGTAACCACTCTGTTAGTTATCAAGTTTTATAATTTAGCATTAGATTCACTGGGCATATAGCCTATATACAACAAAAGTATTATAGGTGCCAGTAAAGCCTAGCTTTAGGTAGTAATGTAATTGTTAAACCTCAAACAATATATCAAAGGCACCCAGTCACCTTGATGTCTAAGGGAACAACACTATGCTAGGAGGGGGAGGATACACTAGGTGGCAGCACCACGCACATGGCAGCTATTAGCTGTGATCAGTTGATATCCAGACCTATATGATGACCCTCTGAGATTTCTCATTTGTGTGGGCCATGCTGCTTAAAATGATATAATTTTCCCTCTGATTTCAAGATTTAAGTGCAAGGATCCAGGAGACATAATAAGAATATGTATCCCAAAATAGATAGCATTACATAGATGTTCACCAATAATACACATATTGCACCTCTATGCATTTATGAAAAAAATAGTTCCAGCATATTACTAGTATTGGTACCTAAAAGTATGTGCACTGAAGTGTGCATTCCCCGGTTTTCAAGGCCCTAGCTATCTGGGAAGTCCTAAGCCATCAGCATTGGGAAATATCTGTATAACATTATTCTCCCATAGGAATCTGCTCCCTTGAAGTATAATCCCAATATATCAAATACCAATCCTACTGGGATTTGTAAATATGATATTGGAAGTTGCCAAAACCAAAAAGAGCTAGGTCATAGATAATTGCCAAGTGCTTAGCCTTATCAGTTAAACATTGGGAGTGTCAGTCAAGAGAACAGCCTATGTACATTGTAGTTTACTAGGGGAAGTCACTGGTCAGGGATACCTCAGGTGCCCTACACCAGGGGACACTAGTGCCCCATAACTTCACCACTGGCCTAATTGACCTGGCCAGGGCCCAGCCTCACCTCGGGGGGAATGATACCAAAAATATCTCCTTTGTCTATGTAGGCTACTTAATATTGGCCCTAATAATATATTATTATTATTATGTATAGCTTAAGCCTACTCGCGACAACATATCTGCACGTAGGCCACACCACCAACGCATACCTCTTTTTTTGTGTGTGTTTGGGGGGGGGGCATTTTCTAAAAAAAAAAAACTAAAAAAAACTTGGTAGGGGCCAATAGGGGGTAGTCACCGATGTCGACCTATGCTTCTCATAGAGCACTAAGAGCACCTATCAGATTCTATCAATCTATGCGATCATTGCCGACATTGGTAGGGCACGTCCAGCTATCCATTAGTTGAACGTGCCCAAAACTAATGGTCGCTAGATTCTGAGAAGTGCTCCCATTTTTTAACAACAGAGGGGAGGTGGTGAAGCCTTGGTCGACATCGGTGACTAGCTATCCATAGGGACTGGATAAAACATTAAAGTTAGGCACCACAGTGCTCTACAGAGGGCGCCACTGGCGTTTTCTGCTCTCATTTTAAAATCAACTGATGGTGTAACACATTTTTTGGTCCAAGGGGTAACTCTATTATCTCAAAACCTATCATACTGAAGGTGGCAGATTCTGAAAGAAAACATATTGAAGTTGGTGTATCCTAGCTGGTTTGTCAGAATTCTGGATGCAACTACCCAAAACAAGCAGTGGAATATGACATTTTTATCATCCTATTGTAGTGGGTCGCCGCTGTACTATTTCTAGGGAACCAGTTGGAGTTATATTTGGTATATGTGTTGTCGTGTATCCAGGCCGCACTCCTGTCTACTGCCGAGTATAAGGTTATATAAGCCCACCTGAGGAATGGTGGAGCGCGGCCTGGTTATGTGCATTGAGCCGTGACCGCCACGTGTCACCCGACATATCTCGGGTACAGTGTCGGCTCGGATGCACCGGCGCGTGGTTACCCGGAGTTCCTCGGGAACTCAAGTGTTTACGAGTAATGGAGAGAATTACATAACGACCAGTACATAAGACCTGGAGTTCTGCTAATCGAGGACCCAGTCTTGCTGCGCACTTCGGCCAGCTTGGCTGCTCCACAACAGAGCTTCCCCGAACTCTGTTGTACCTTTTAGGCCTAGTCCTGTCGCTGCTTCCACCTTGGTCACCCTGCGTCTTTCTCTGTTCTACCCTCTGGGGGAACTAGAGGAGATAGACGCACTGGTGTACAACTCCGGGTACAGAACTCCCTACGGGGGAGTCTGTCCCAAGAGGAGTTAACCAAGATGGAAGAGAGCATTGGAACTCGGGAACTATGTACTAGACCGTGAGCGTATACCTCCTGTATGTTCATATGACCACTGGTGTTCAGAAGCCTATTTGATTATTGCTATCCGTCTGTATGATTACGAGCCGTATGTCAGAATGAATAAAGTGTAATTTCTGAACAACCTATTTTCGAATCTGGAGTTTTTCATAGCAGATGTCTATCTTAGAATAGCCAACAGCTACACTGGTGCCGTGACCACTTTGGGTAAGTATTGGTTTACATTTATTTTGTTATTTTTCTTTCTGAAATTGAGAGGTAAGCTCTTATATGTTTGAACCAGAATTGGTAGGTTTCAAGGATAGCTATTACAGGTTGCTTTTGTGTGGTGAAGATATGTCAGATACAGAGGTACCTCCCCCGTCGGTTACTAACCAAGGGGAGGGGATGCGTCCTAGATTGCGATCTAGGGTGAGGTTTAATGCTAGGCAGAAGGTGCATACGTTCAATCAGAATAGGGAAATTGGACATGGAGGGGAAGATAGCGCCCATGAAGTGAGATCTGAGGATTCACTAGGGGACCCTCCAGCGAAACGTCCAGCTCTGGAGCCAGATAGGGAAATGGTAGGCCGGGTCCAGGTAAGGGAAACATCAAGAGAAGATGTGATGCTTGGACCGGTAACCATAGAAGATATTGGAGAGGATAGTGACTCTAGTATACCTAGTCTGGAGGGTACAGTAGATGTACCAGTGAGATGGGAACTTAGACCGGTACCCACTGTGGAAGCAGTGGAAGGGACTAGAGTGGTGGTCCCAGTCAGTCAGGAAGGAGTTGAGGTAGTCAAAAGGGACGACCTAGGGGAAACTCCTGAGGAAGGGGAAGAGACAGCTGAGGTGATCTCCAGGGGAGATAAGCTGTTCCCAGATCCTTTTAGGCTGACGATACCAGGTCTAGAGGTTCCACCTTATGAACCCAGGGAGAGGTTGAGCCTGGATGACATAAGGACGCTCAGATTGAGAAATGAGCATGAGCATATGAAAGAAGGGATAAGATTAGAGGAGGAATCCCTTAGAAAGCTGAAGGAGGAAAGGGAAGCTTTCGAAAAGAGTTTTTTGGCAAAGAGGTCGGGAAACATTGGGGAACATGCAGCTCAGATAAAACATCTGGAACAAATTTCAGTCAATGTAGGTCTACTTGAGGGAACTGAAGTCAGATTGAAGTCTGAAACAGAAAAGCTAGTGGTGCGGAATAAAGAAATTGGTTCCGAGATACTGGCAAGGCAGTTACATGTAGCGGAGTATGATGAGTTGTTGAAGAAACAGGATAGTAAGTTAGGAGAGTTGGAAGCACTAGCTCAACAAGCTGAGAATCACATGGTGAAGAAACTGGAACCAGAAGTGACTAAGGTACAAAGGGACTCAGTGGGGACAGCACAAGAAGTGTCTAAAGATGAGACCTTTGTGACTGCCGACGAGCCCTCAGTATTTATAGTCAATACAGTGGAAGAGGTGGTGAAACCACCTGCCACTGAGGATCTAGATGGTTCCATGGTGATACATACAGCTGACATGTTATCCAGTGTGAGTGGACACTCATCCATGCATGGCAGTAAGTTTGATAAGAATGAGGAGTTCATGTTGGAACTGTGTGGTAGAGTTGAAAAGCTGTTTCAGGAGAAGTTAGATTGCTTTCTTGAGGAAACAGAGTCAGTGAGTGTGGAGAATGACACCAAGGGAGTAAAAGGAGACGTTCCGGTAGCCCAGGCTACAGGGAATAAGCCTCCTGTGGGACCAGGTAACACTGCTCCAGCTCCAGGTGCTCATTCTACTCCAGCTCCGGGAACAAGGCAGGTTCCTACAGGTCCGGTAAACGTGTCTACAGTGGGTAGACCAGGTTTGCCCAAGGGGGTAAACATGAATGCTCGGCCGCCAGGTCAAGGGAATCTGGCAGGGCCTAACACCTCCTATGGGGGGTGGAGTAATGTTGGTCCGGATAACTGTTATGGGAACGCAAGACCTATGTTCAATATACCACCTCCCCCATTGCCTGGCAGTCATGTAACTCCAGGAAGCATGAATACACCAAGGACAGGAGGTACTATTCAAAGTGGGACACCCTACCAACATAGGGCAAATATGTCTATGGAAGATGAGGTAGTGTTCCAAAACAATCCAGCAATTAGAAGATTGGGGATTGATGCGGTACCGAATGACGTGGGGAACTTTAAAGCAGTGGACTATGCTTTGAGTCAGACTGATATACCGTTGAGAACGGGGATGACACCTGTGAGAAAGCAGGCTATCAAGATGAAGCAGTATGATGGCACAGTTCCATGGAGAAAATGGTTCACACGATTTTCAGCAGATATGAGACATAATGGTTGGGAAGGCGATGAATGCCTTGCAGCTTTGTCATGGTGTCTGCGAGATGGTCCTGGTGATCCCGCTCTAACAAGCTTTGAGTTAAGCGGGGGTAGAACGTACAAGGGATTAGTGGAAACAGCTTCTTGGGCTTTAGGTTCCACATCCGGTGCGGATCCCGCATCTGAGCTAGAGGCAAGAGTTCAGAAGCCCGGTGAAGGGCACAGACAGTTTGGAATGGCTCTCAGAGTGCTAGCAGCAGAAGCATTTGCATCTATGAGTCCAAGTGATCCATGGCTGGTAAGGAAGTTGTCCAGCCTGTATATAGATGGACTTAAGGACGAAAGATTGTCGAGCGAGATTGCTTCACAGTGGAAGACCACTATGTCACTAGCAGATATCTTCGAGCTTACAGAAGATGCTCTGAGAAAGAGGAAGCTGTTGAAAACTGTAGAGGCAGCCCCTGTAGCAGTAATAGAAATGCCCGTAGAAGAGGTTGAACTGACTACAGAGGGAGTGCAAGAGGTGGCAGCAATAGATCCTAAATGGAAAGGACGTCGTTCTTTTTATGTAAGACGAAGGGTTCCAGGATCAGACGCTCAAGCGCCAGAGGAGGGTGCATTGAAGACCATGATCGGAAAAGTCATGGAGGAGCGTAGTAAGGCTGAGAAGGCTGAAAAGGTCGCATCTCGTGGTCGCGGTAAGGGGAAACCCAACAAAGACACGAAATGTTATAATTGTGGGAAGAAGGGTCACTTTGCAAGGACATGTTGGTCCAAGGATACTAAGAATGTATCATCGGTCGAGAAACAAAAAGACGGACCCTCTTCTGACCAAAGCCCACCACCGACGGAAAACTAACAGGGGTTGTTGTCGATGACAAGATAACAACCCCACCTGTGATTGTCAAAGGTACTGTTAGGGGAGAATCAAAAGATTCCACTTCATGGGAACCGCTGGGGTTAGCCGCACCTGAGTCTGATCCGCCAGGTGGAGATGGGCCCCAGGGAACGGACGAGAATGGTGTTGAAGATTTAGCTCATCTGGACACCGTCCGCAGAATTGAGTTGGCGGAAGAAGTAGAAAGGTTTTGTGCTTCGCGACTCAAACCCGATGATCCTATAGTTAAGTTTCTCAACTCGAGGGGATATGACTTGGGCGGTGAAGCTGGAATCCAGAGATTTGCCTTGCAACCTTCCCCTTTACAAGGGAAGAGATGGTACTTGCCTGTGCAGATTCAGGGCTGCTTGGGGGAATTTCTGATTGATACTGGAGCTAGTCACTCCATGATGGGTCACCATTTCTTCAAGAAGCTCGCAGGTCTGTCGACTAACCCTGTGGGGTCTGGGTCGGTCAGAAGTGCTGATGGGTCTCATATGCGGACACATGGCAGACAGGTGATACCCTTTTGGGTGAATCAACATTCATTTGTTGTTTCAACAACTGTGGCTGAATTGACGGATGAGGGAATCTTGGGAGTAGATTTTTGTTCTCTGTATGGGGCGGTATTGGATAGTGTGACAGGGGAACTCACTCTTCGATATCCACAAGAGATGAAAGTCCAGTGTGTACTCCGCCGGATTTCAGGCGTCTCGTCTGTCTCTCAGACAGTGCGAATTCCTCCCCGCCATGTGTGCAATGTAGTTGTATACTGCCGGGAAATGGAATTTGACCGCATGGGGGTGGTGGAACCGAATCAGCAGCATTTGAGTAAGCTGGGGTTGGTTTCCACCAGTGCCTTAGTGCAAAGTTCAAGACGAACAGTAGTACCAGTCAGTAATATGACTTTTCAGGATGTGTACCTGGAAAAGGGGACGACCTTTGGGGACGTAACATATGCTGACGTGGTAGGAAGAGCTGACTCACCAGAAGTGGAGTTAGCAGTAAAGAGGGCAGTGGAAATAGGAGCTTTGGATCCATCCGCTATGCCAGTGGTATTGCAAGACACTGGAGAGCAGGATAGGAAGGAAGGATATGGTTTGCCACTGCATCTTTTACCATTAGTGACAGATAGCCACTTGGAGACGGAGGAGGACAAACAGAGTCTAGCTCAGCTATTATGCGAGAATGCAGACTTGTTCTCCGCTCCAGGGGAGCAATTGGGTAGAACTGACCGAGTAACTCATCGGATAGACACCGGTTCTAGCCCACCATTGCGCTTGCCATACCGGCGCCTCCCGTTGTCTAAGAAACAGGCATTGGAGGATGAGGTGGACAAGATGTTAGGGGAAGGGATAATAAGGCCCTCAGATAGTCCATGGGCTAGTCCGGTGGTAATGGTTACCAAAAAGGATGGCACCTGTCGGTTCTGTATAGATTACAGGAGACTGAATGGGATTACGAGGAAGAATGCCTACCCCTTGCCACGCATTGACGAAAGTCTGGATTCCTTGGGAGGCAATCACTGGTTTAGTACCTTAGATCTCCAGTCAGGATACTGGCAGATTGGGATGCACCCAGAGGATAAGGAAAAGACAGCATTCACAACCCACCGGGGGTTGTTTGAGTTCAATGTAATGCCATTTGGCTTATGCAATGCTCCGGCTACTTTCGAGAATATGATGGAGACAATGCTAAGGGGATTGTTGTGGAAAAACTGTCTAGTTTATCTAGACGACATCATAGTTTTCGGGAAAACTCGGGAGGAGTGTCTATCAAATCTGAACAAGGTGATGGATCGATTGAGATCCTACAACCTTAGACTGAAAGCTAAGAAATGCAAGTTCTTCAGGCAATCAGTGGAATATCTGGGCCGAATAGTCAGTGGCACAGGTATTTCGGCGGATCCAGGGAAATTAGAGGCTGTAGCTAATTGGGCAACGCCAAAAGACCAGAAAGAAGTGAGGTCATTTTTGGGTTTCTGCTCGTACTACCGCGATTTCATTCCCGGATTTGCTGAGGTGTCAGCTCCATTACAGGCGCTGGTAGTAGGAAAAAGGAAGGGAATGTTGAAGCTACCACCGTTTATTTGGACGGAATTAGCTGGACAGGCTTTTCAGAAGCTGAAGGAGTTATTCACGGTAACTCCTGTGCTGAGCTATCCTACTGAGGGTGATCAGTTCATCCTGGACACCGACGCTAGCAACGATAGCATAGGCGCTGTCTTATCCCAAGTGCAGGAAGGTAGAGAAGTGCCCTTGGCATTTGCTAGCAACAGCTTGAGTAAAACTCAACGCAATTATTGCACCACCAAGAGAGAGTTGTTGGCCATAGTAGTTTACACAAAGAAATTCCGCCATTATTTGTATGGTGGGAATTTTATTCTACGAACAGACCATTCATCCTTGAGATGGCTCCTTAATTTCAAGGAAGCAGATGGGATGATGGGTAGATGGATCTCCGCGTTGTCTGAACTAGGGATAGAGAATACCCAGATTCAGCATCCGAGCGGAGTGAAGCACGTAAATGCGGATTGCTTGTCTAGGAGACCAATCCGAAGATGTGCAAGAATGGACTGTGAAGACTGTGGCATACATAACGCGTTGGTGGCTCCAATAATGAATTTTGATCCGGCCTGGGAAGAGAACTTGGTGTTTTGGTCGGCGGAGTCCATACTTGAAGCTCAGCAGGATGACGATGGTATCAATATGATACGGAATCTGATCCTGGAGAGAGCTGCTCGTCCCGTCAGACCTGCTCTGTCATTAGAATGTGTGGAAGTAAGGAACTTAGTGGGCCAATGGTCGCAGCTGGTAGTGCGAGACGGCCTATTGTGTAGATGGAAAACTCTTGAAGGCAAAGCCAGGAGGAGGCTACAGATAGTCTTGCCAGCTTCTCTGAGATGGGAAGTATTCGAGTTTTTCCATGGTCATCAGACTTCCGCTCATTTTGGCAGGAAACGGACTTTGGACAAACTCGCGAGGAGATATTACTGGCCTGGGATGTCTAAGGACGTAATACGTTGGTTGAGTGAATGCCCAACGTGTTGCCTGGTGAAGCCGGGCCCTGGGAAAGGTAAAACATCTCTCAGACAGGAACTGTTCGGAGTCAGATTTGCGAGGATAGCCATTGACATAATCACTGGCTTCCAGACAACTCCAAACTCCAACGTGTGCATGATGGTGGTACAAGACTACTATTCAAAGTACGTGAAGGTGATCCCAATGAAGGATCACACGGCATTAACTTGCGCACAAGCTTTGGTTGAGGAGTGGGTACTAACATTTGGCGCACCTCTCATGTTACATTCAGACCAGGGTAGGGAGTTTGAATCGCGTCTCTTTCAGGGGATGCTGGAAGAATTAGCCATAGTTAAGACACGCACTAATCCGTACCGACCGCAGTCGGATGGGATGGTTGAGAGATTCAACCGCACGTTGATTCAGGGGCTGACCACGCTGGTTAATTCTAATCAGGATGACTGGGATACGTTTTCCCAGTATGTGGCTCATGCATACAACGGTACGGTGCATGCTTCAACTGGCTGCACTCCTAACAGCCTGGTATTTGGATCTGAGATCATAATGCCTGCAGATTTGGTCTTTGGCAGTGTACTGCGGAGAAAGGATGTCCCATGCCGAGTGGCATTTGCGGAATCCCTGCGCAGAGAATTGCGGGAAGGCTATGCATTGGTGAGAGGCCATTTGAAGAAAGCGGCCATCCATCAGAAAGTAGGGTATGATACAGGCTTGAGAGAGAGGAAGTATGTAGTTGGACAAAAGGTGGTGAGATTGAAACCACCTGTACATGGAAAAATCTCGAAGGGTTGGGATGGGCCATTTGAAGTGACAAAAGTAATATCGGATGTTACTGTGTTATTGAAAAATGTGAAAGGCAAGATTGTTGCAGGCCATGTAGATCGCCTGAAGCCTTGGCTAGGTCGCCGGCCCGGCGATGAGAATGAGCCTTTGGTAGAAGTGCCAATGCCCCAACCCAGGTGGGTGCGTAAAACACAGGTTACAGCACCCCCGCCTACAAAGAAGACTAGAAAAGCAACGCCAGCTAGAAAAGTCGATGGTAGGAAGAAGAAGAAGAAGTTAGTTACTGAAAAGGAAACTAGAGAGCTTCCTACAGTAATTAAGAAGAAGAAACCCCAAGGACCCATACGTAGAAGTGCTCGTATAGCGGGTCGAGGTGCTGTTACGTAAGAGCGGCGGGGCTGGGTTTGTTTGTTGTGGTTACCCGAAATAGTTCGGGTCTCCAAGGACTTACCCGGTAAACCCCGGGAAGTTGCGTAACTGGTGCTGATTGTCAAAAACACAACGAGAAATACCGGATTTTATTCTTTAGTCTTTGTGACAGGAATAATGGTGAAATTGACCAGTAGATGGCATTGGGGTACCCAACGTTCTGCTTTACTAAAGTTAGTTTTGAATGTTTACATGCTATGGTCTGTGAGTTGGTTTCCCATTTAGTACTTGTCGTGATGGTTTCGGATTAGAATCCAATCAAACCTAGTCAGTAATTTTTCTAAGGATAATATGAGGATCCTAATACGAAATATTATGTGGAAAGTACGGGTGTAAAACTCGTTACAACAACATGAGAAAAGGGACTCATACGTATTCCGAATTTGTTCGGACAACCAAAGAAATTTACTTTGACACGTATTTTTTTATAATGTTTGTTTAAAACAGCGTTCTGAAAGTTCATAAGCTACAAATGAGACAGCCGTGACGAACTGAAGAATTGCTATTACTTGAAATGATGTGCAAAAATACAATCCGAGAAAACCCGGCGAAGATTGCAACTACTACGCAGTTAACTCCGCCACCCGGTTTTCTTCGGATAATACCGGATAACTTCTTCGGGAAGGGCTATCCGGTACCCGTGATCCTTTGCGCTTGGGTGCGCACGCATGCTGGTTTGGCGCGGAAAGCGTCAGTCCTGCACATACCGTTGGAGAGGGTGGATGCGCCGGCACCTCTCTCCGCGTATGTAACACCGGTTAGAACATCTACATGTGAGGGAGAGAGGAGACACTAAAGTGAGGTAGTACAGGAGGACACATTTGTAACAATTTTCCTGATTTTACTACTCATTTAAGCTCATTTTAAGAGTGGGCTCCTCTGGGCCGCCCTCTGTGTAGTTATCATGGCGGATAACTATCCGTCGGGAGACTCCCATAGAAGGAGTCACTCGACGGAAGTTTCCCCTCTGTCGCAGGAACAGAGAGAGTTGTTAGCTTTGGGGGACCTGGAGTCAACAGCTCCGGTCGAGTATGATCTTCCAAAACGATTTCGGGAGGCAGATTTACCTAAATTTGTGTATCATCCACCAGCTAAGATGAAGAATAGGGGTGTGAAACGCCGAAATCACAGTAATATCTCTGAGATAAGGAAAGCTGAAAAGGTTAAAACCACACAGTATCTCCTAGCTCGGGGAGAACATGTTAAGAAACTGGTAGATATGGGTTTATCAGTGGCGCAAGCTAGGGGGTTCGTGTCAGGGCCGGGGTTAAAAGGACTCGAGGCCGGGGGATTTCCCTTGTTCCAGGTTGGGAATATTGCGTCACCACCTACTTCGGGAGTGACCCGGACTGACCCGAATATGCCCGGGATACCGGTGTACCCGGTCAGTGACGTGCCAGTGGGTGCTCCGTGGGGTGCTATGTCGTATGACCGTGCGGATGGTTTACATCCGGTGCATGGTAACTTTGTACCCGATTGGGATGCCCCTGCACAGTCAACTCCGGAACGTATTCCAACTATGGCAGTAATGCAGTTAGCAGCAAAATTTGAGAAATTTAAGCCGGATGCAGTGATTCCCGGGAGTAAGATATGCAGGGGGGCATACATCCAAGAGTTGGACAAATTCAACGAGAAGAAATGTACTAAACTATTCAGACCTCCTTCCGATAATTCTAAGTCCAGACCCTATACAGGAGAGGTTACTGGGGAGATAGGGAGCCGAGCTAGGCTACCATCCTACGAAGATACAGAGAGGGATATGGAGTTCTGGTTAGAGCATACTAGTTCAGGGGCACATCAAGCTTACAAGTTCTGGGATGAGGTTATAAAGCAAAGTATGGGGACATACAGGGCTGCCGACCTCTCCAACGAAGATAGAGACCGGTTGAAATGGGCGTGGATGACATTTGTCCCGCCAGGTATGCCTACTTATAAACCTGGTAGAGGTTGGAGAATAGGTTCGGGGCAATGCCCATTCAATGAGTGTATGGATAGAAATCCAATAGCTGAGTATCTGGACCTGTACCAGTTCGCACGACATCTAGTGGAGTTCCACGCGCACTCCAAAATGATGTGGCAGTGCCGGGCCAGGCCTAATCGCTCAGGTAAATGTATGAAAGATGGTGAACCTTTCAGCACATCTAGAAAGGGTTGTATGGTAAGGCATTTAGTGGATGTACACCATATGAAGGCTGAAACTGCCATGTCCAATCTAGATATTCTCGAGAATAGTCCGGAGGCCTTAGGACTCACGGACAGAGAAAAGTGTGTGAGGGTACCACAGGGGTTGGCATACACCTTAGTGTTTAACCATAACCCGAGAAGGTTGTGGTTGAATCGAAAGGCGTGGCCATACTACCTTCAGGACTTTCCAGAGAAAGCCTCTGATTATCGTAGTAAAATGGAATTGGCCACTCCGCCTAAAGGTAAAATGCTGTCTGAAGGTAAAACTGTGGACCATGGAGTGTACACTCCTGTCTCGGTTACCTTAGGAGAGATGCGGACCACAGGTTCAGAGGAGTCCTCAGCTTCTGCTGGGTTGGACTCATCACCTGACGGCCGATCTACCCCAACCAAAAGACGTGCTCCGGGGTCTTCCTGTGGGTTTAGTAGGAACACTACTGAATCCAACAAGGAGGGCTCTGGCGGAACTTTACCGAGGGTTGCTGTTAGCCCAAGGCTAGCCTTAGAAGAGAAAATGGTAAATGACCTGTTGGCTTCTCCTGTAGAGGAGGAGGACGACTGTGTATTTGTGGGAGAGGAGGTAATACCTCCTACCACAATCTCTGAAGCTAGAGGGAACCCGGGAGTGTCAAGGAAGATATTAAAAACAGAAAATACTTCTACTGATAGTCAAGGGTATGTAACAGGGAAGATAGAGTCAGTAAGTGGGAAAGAGGATTCCAAATCTAAAATGATCTACAGAACGATTGATTTTCAATCTGAGGGAGATGATTGGGTGGACCAGAAATTCACCCCACCCACAGGCAGGGTTCAATCAAGTAAAACAGAGATGAGGAAGGAACAGGAGATTGGTTGCAGACTATCCTCCGTTCCATCACCATCTACCTGTATGGGGGGTCTCTCACTAAACGCTCCATCACCTGGAGTGGGTGAGGAAGATATCTCTTTGGAGTCGGTCCCTCTGCCTAAGCTGACTGGTGATATTGATCACCCTGAGAATGTAAGTATCAGGAATCTTCTGAAAGAACAGTATGTCACTGGACTGAAAAGTTCATTTGACACACTGGATCTCGCTTGTCAACTAGCTCTGCAAGGAGCTAGGGCTCAAGCTGAGCAATTGGTAAAAGAAAGTCGTTTGGCCGAATTAGAGAAAGTGGAGACTGCTAAAGCAGAACTCCTATCTAAAATGTCCAAAATGACTGAGGAGAATGAAGCCCTCAAAAGACAGTTGGGACAACGAGATGACATGGTAGCAACCTCTAGCAGAATAGTAGATGATTTGAGATTGAACATTGAAAAATCTCGTATGGAAAGTCAATTTTTAATTGATGATCTCAAAGTCAAGTTGGATCGCAGTAAGGATATGGTCAGTTCTGCTGAACATAAGCTAACTGCTGCCAGGACTGAAATAAGTCTAAAAACCATAATTATTCGGAAGTTGGAACACGAAATTGGTGGTCTAACAGAAGAATTTTCTAGCTATAAAAAGGAAGCTCAGCAGAACGATGACTTCTATGAAGAGTTGGCTGAGTTCTTTGAGGATTGCTATGAGATACCATTGTCAAGTTGGTACGACGAGAGTGTGTACAGGGTTGAACGGGGTTCCGCCCCTCTTCCCTTAGGATTTGACGGTGATGCATACGCACAAAGGTTGAGAGCCGACTCCAGGGCTAGTAATACCCCTAGGAGTCCTCCACCTCCATCTACAGAAGATGAGACGCACCTGGCCGACTGCAGTTACGTGGCTGCCACCTCCATGGCCTGTGGGTCATCGGAGTTGGTTCCTGTGACGTCTGTTCCTAAGACGTCCGTGGCTGTGACGTCTGTTCCGGTGTCACCTGTTCCTGTAACGTCCGTTGCTGTGGCGTCTGTTCCGGTGTCACCCGTTCCTGTGACGTCTGTGGCTGTGACGTCTGTCCCTGTGTCACCAGTCTCGGTGACACCTGTTGCTGTGACGTCTACCTCTGTGTCGTCTGATGCTAAGACGATGCAGTATACTACCATGGGGGTGGACACAACCGTGTCTTCCTTTGAGACTATGGATACTCCAGCCGGGGTGTCCACTCTAGCGAGGATGGTGGTGAATGAACTGCAGACAGAGTCACATAACTCGACTCCTGTCTCAACACCAATACTCGACACCACCTCTTGTCAGTCACCGTACCAGATAACGGAAAGTGAGACTAGAGAGGCGGTTCAGATACTGATGGAGCTGAACGATGCAATTGCAGAGGCTGACTTACGTCTGTCTATCCGTGATGCTGAGGCGCTTATGGCTCCTGAAAACGAACTCGAACAATCCATGATGGTGGATCCTCCAATGGACCTACCTGTGACGACTGGTTCTATGTCTGGGAACCATCGTCCATCTACCCTGGACATTCCTGTATCCATGGCGAGTGTAGCTATGGGTGCTCAAATGCATGGTCCTAACCCTGACGCTTCGCAGCTAGGGTTTGGGATGGACATATCCATTGAGATGAGTGACAATCGACCTAGTGAATGTATGTCTCCAGTGTCCAGAAACGAAGAACTTTTGCTGAGTGGCGAGTCATAAAAACATTCCCAGTTGCAGCATATATGGAACCTCTACCATGTGTCGTCATCAAGGTTGAACTTTTGCAGTAGTGGGGTTGTTAGTACACCACGGATCATATGATACTTTATACCATAGACTATAAGTCACAAGATGACTAGATAGATATATATATATATATTTATAAAAGACTGAGATGACAAGAACAGTGGATCATTATCACCTATTTATGAAAAGACTTTGATATGATCTAGGTTTGCAGTTATCGCTATATATGAAACTGTTAAAACCATCACCAAAGAGTGTTCTATATTTTTTTTTGCCATAAGACAGTATTTGTGAAACGGGTTCTGTTTGAGTTGATGACATGTGCTATAGGTATGATTATTGTATGCCGATTGTGATACTCTGATTTAACCGTCCAATGAGTAAAGGTATGAGGGACTGGATCCTGATGATACCTACTGAGATGAAAAGTTGCTTGACTACATTCGTACTATGTGTAGATCTGTGGTAATAACATATCAATGAACCTGAAAAACGCAAAATTTATTCAGGTACTGAGAGTGGAAATTGCGTAAGTTGTTATGGAGATCTGTAGGCTCCCGTTGATTACTTTCAGAAGGAAGGTATCGAGTGAGGAGCCGGGTCATTCTATTTTTCAGCTTGCTGCGTTTTTGATCTTTGAACTAAGTGTGGAGACTAATTCTCCCTGAATCGTTGAAATATGTTACGCCAACACTAGATCTGATTGCTTACAGTATTCCTATATGGAGAATGTCACTTGTGTTATTGTGTGAAGACACCCATGTGACCATGGTGCATAAGGTTTTGGAGACCTTGATTGGATTGAAAACTGCATTTACCGGATCTACGCTATATGTTCATTTATTCCAAAAATATTGATCTTTCAAACCTTACTCTGGCACGTAAAGCGAGTGAGTCTATTCAAATAGACGGGTTGGGTCAAGGTTTACTATAAAGTCGACACTTGCCACCTTTTTTGTTTCCAATATGTCTTGTACTAAAACTTGGTAACTTTTAAGGAGAAGTGCTCATATTTGATCTGTATGTATACGATACCTGTTGTAACAAATCGTTTTCGATGAGACATGGTTAGTATGCGATAAATATGTCTTGAAGGTTTTATATTTTTTTATGATATATAGTCAAGTTTGTTTTATAGGGCTTGACTGGCTGTGTGGAGTTTATCCTCTTAGTCCCATAAATCATGACTGTTATTGAAGGATAATACTCGATTATTGTGTAACTGGATCCTGATGGTTGATATGATTGACGTTAATATCAAAAAGGATGAATACATATCTATGATACCCAAGAAATATATTAGTGGTTCTAATAGAAAGAGTTACGCTTGCCTCCACTATGTATATGTTTGGAGACAATATATTTGTTTTTTGGGTTGTTTGGAGATAAAATTTGTCATTTGTATTAAGGTAGTATAATAATACTGCACTTAGTGCTGCTATTTAGACGCTGTGATATTGTCTGAAGGGGGGTAGTGTAGTGGGTCGCCGCTGTACTATTTCTAGGGAACCAGTTGGAGTTATATTTGGTATATGTGTTGTCGTGTATCCAGGCCGCACTCCTGTCTACTGCCGAGTATAAGGTTATATAAGCCCACCTGAGGAATGGTGGAGCGCGGCCTGGTTATGTGCATTGAGCCGTGACCGCCACGTGTCACCCGACATATCTCGGGTACAGTGTCGGCTCGGATGCACCGGCGCGTGGTTACCCGGAGTTCCTCGGGAACTCAAGTGTTTACGAGTAATGGAGAGAATTACATAACGACCAGTACATAAGACCTGGAGTTCTGCTAATCGAGGACCCAGTCTTGCTGCGCACTTCGGCCAGCTTGGCTGCTCCACAACAGAGCTTCCCCGAACTCTGTTGTACCTTTTAGGCCTAGTCCTGTCGCTGCTTCCACCTTGGTCACCCTGCGTCTTTCTCTGTTCTACCCTCTGGGGGAACTAGAGGAGATAGACGCACTGGTGTACAACTCCGGGTACAGAACTCCCTACGGGGGAGTCTGTCCCAAGAGGAGTTAACCAAGATGGAAGAGAGCATTGGAACTCGGGAACTATGTACTAGACCGTGAGCGTATACCTCCTGTATGTTCATATGACCACTGGTGTTCAGAAGCCTATTTGATTATTGCTATCCGTCTGTATGATTACGAGCCGTATGTCAGAATGAATAAAGTGTAATTTCTGAACAACCTATTTTCGAATCTGGAGTTTTTCATAGCAGATGTCTATCTTAGAATAGCCAACAGCTACACTATGTTAAGTCTATGGGACTGCAACATATTTTTGGTCCATGGGGTAACTCAATTTTCTGAACCCCTGTCACATTGAAAGTGATGGAAACTGAAAGAAAACACCTTGAAGTTGATGTATCCTAGATGGTTCGTCCAGATTTTGGCCAAAACTACCAAAAACAGGTTGTGTAATGTGAAACTTAGTGTGTATTCTTAAAATCACAAAGTTCAAATAAATGCACTTTTTATCATTATTTTTTTTGGGAGAAATTCTCTCAAAAATCCAATTTTCACAGTACAGAAAAGATGCTATGCTTTCTGACATCGTAATGATCTAAGCTATCTAGTGATGTATAGCAAGATATTTTAGGAACAATATTTATGATTAGCCTGTTGTCCCTATTAAAGGGAAATGCGGGTTCCTACACACAGGCCACCTGGTGGCAAAAATCAATACTCATGAAAATTCTTCTTTTGGCTAAATTTGTTTTCCAATGTATGGTACTTTCCCTAAATCAACCATTTTATTTGCCATCCAAAGTTTATACCTGTGTGTATGGCATTTACTAGTCACTGGGACACCCATAGCATCCTATAGTTAAGGCAAAATAAGTATTTTTGAAAAATTCATAACTTTCTTATTTAATCGGTGACCCCTTAGTATTTTACATCTAAAATGTTCCTATAGATGCCCCTGAAACATTCCCAAGTTTTGGTTGATATAGCAATAGAGGGGGATAATCAATGACCGATAATGTTAGAAAATACTGTTTTCCCATTCATTTCTATAATTAAAGGCGCACTGAGCTCAGGACCTAGCCCTGCAGAGTTTTGTACGCAAATGATGTCGTGGGTTCAGTGCGCCTTTAAGGTACTCATTTGCTCAAATGGCTGTATCATGAAAATTTGCTTGGTGACAAGTCAATTTCTTTTCATTGTATGCGCATGTCCGGGACTCCGGATATGTGACGTCATTGCGTCCTCCCGGCGGGAAAAGCAAGCTTCCGCCCACCTCATATTCTCAATACTCCTCATTCACATTTTGTAAGGGAGACGTTCAACATCGTTTTCTGTTCAGACACAATTTGTGAATACATTCCACTAGTTAATCCTGAAATTTTATATCATTACTTTTACACTCTTTTTACACAATATTTTACCTGGATTAATGTGGAACTACTGGTGCTAAACCTCTCACGGAGCTGCACCAGACATTGTACTCATACGTACAAAAAATGGCAGCACACCAACATGGCACCCGGTTTGCGGAACGCAGAATGCGGGAACGTCTTGGAGAAATCTACGACCGCAACATCAGCTCTCTTGAACAGGAGACACAACTGCTTGAACTCGACTACAATTCAGGCTTCTCTACAACTGGTAGTGAAGCACCTGTAAACAGGACACGCCACAGGTCGCTGAACACTCCACAACTGTCACCGACAAACAGCACCGGCTCACGCCAACGACATGCCTCAGCGCGTCCCCAGCAACAGCCGCCGGCACCACGTCAACACAACCTCACTCCCACCGACGAATCCACACAGCCCCTTGCCTCCAGGGTTGCTGAACTGGAATACAGGTTGGGTTTGATGCAAACTGACGTAGGGGGGATATCGTCCAGCCTTGATTTCTTGGTGTCAGACGCCAGGGAGAGGGCCGAGAAGGAAGAGCAAGACCGCCTCGCCCGACAGGAGACCGCCGAGCACGAGAAGGCCGCCCGGGAGGAAGCCCGCATGGACCGCCGTGCAGCCAGGGAACGCCTCATCCAGGAGGAGGCCGATCGCCACCAGCGCAGGATGGACGACCTCGACCGTCGCCAGAAGCAACTAGAGGAGGTTGAGAGGAGGGTGCATCAGTCAGCCGCCAGACAACGAGAGCACCCACCTCAGCCTCTACCACGTCAGCATCGCCCAGAAGTATCAACAAATGATCATGATGATACCATCCCATACGAGGCCGGGGCGCCCGCCCGTCTCCAGGGCAGGCCCGTGCCTACACCACGTCGAAGGGCATCAGTCAATTCCACGTCCTTCCCAACTGCAGCCGACCTCAGGAGGGAGCCCGGCGCCCGCGACTACATCGACGCTCAGCTGATGAGAGAGCGTTACGACGCTCAACACAGCGATGGTAAGATCAACTTCATCACATCCATCATCCCTACAAGGACAAAACCAAAGCCTTACATGTATATTGATCGTGAAAGTTGTTACACCCTTAAGCAAAAACTTGATGTCAAAAATGATCTCCAGCCAATGGAATATCTTGACGCTGCACTGAAGCTAGTGCACGATCAGGATAGTACATGGACACCTGAAGAGCGTCAGGACATTCTCAAACATGTAAACAATGTTACTCACGACTCTATGACCCGCCATTGGCCAGACGTCAGACGTTGGTCTGACCTGGTTTTTGACGCCATAGAGAAGAATGAATACCAGTGGGACAGCTATTCTAAAATACAGGATAAACGGGTAGAAATATCATTTACAGGGGGTGGTAGAAAAAACCCAGGTCACGCCGGCTCGGGTGCGTCTGCTGGCGCTCCCCGCCCCCAGGCACATGGTCAAAACAACCCTGGTTCATCCCACAACGAACAGATCTGTCACGATTTCAACACAGCTCGTGGCTGCCGCCACAGCACTCATCATGGTCCCCCCGAGAACCGCCGCAACCATTACTGCCTTTACTGTGCAGCAAAAGGAAAGCAGACCAATCATAACATCATTGCCTGTAACCAAAAATTCAGAGACGCCCCGCCACCGAACACTAACATTTGGCAGCCAAACACGTGGCACCAAAACACGTGGCAAAACAACAACAACAATGGCGGACATGCGCAGGCGCAGCGACCGCACAACTCCGGCTTCTACAACAACGGCCCGTCTAACGGCTATTCTCAGCCAAAAAACGGGTAAACTGCGTCCCTGTTTCTACAACATCGGACGCAGGACAAGCTGATTGTTACCCCCATGACATTTCTTACTATGATGTGCATTTCCCTCCGCTAAAACTGGTGTATCCCGAGCCTCACTCACCGAGCACGCCACCGGGATTCCCCCTCTGCCATCCTGATGACGTAGTACACACTGACTCTCCACGCATGCGCAGTAGCGACCACCCCAATGGGCGCCGCCATGTTGGTTCTGTGAAATACGTCACTGATAATCGCGCACCGAAGTCAACCGCCACACAAGATGGCGGTTTCCACAAACACGACCAAGATGTATCCCGAAAAGTCACAACTGTTCCTATCTTTGATGTAAATAATCCTCGTAATACATTGAGAACCGGTCGGTACAGGTCGGCACCAACACAGGAGCCCCCAAAGCCACCGATGCCGCTCAGGGAACAGCCGATACACCCCATGCCGGACTCAACTGGCACCGCCAACTCCGCCAGCCTCGCACATAAAAAGGTAAACATTGACATCAACCCGGACTTTGATAAAATCCGTTTAATGTGCGAAACTGATATCGTCCCACATGACATTGACATCTCTCCACATGCTTTCCAATCATATAGACAGCTCAACTGGCCTGACTTTGTATATCAACAGGACGAGCCAGAACTAGCAATCATGTATGATTATGTAAAGAATACCGGTCTCCCAAACTCTGTCTCAGCACGTATTCCAGTCAAAAGCAATCTCAATATCCCACAATGGGAAAAATTGTTAGCTGATAAACCAGATAAACAAGAGTTGTTAGACTTTCTCAAATTTGGTTTCCCGGTCGGCTACATGGGGCCCGTATCTGACACTCAAAGTACACCCAACCACCCCAGTGCCACCGATTATCATGCTCATGTCAGTGAATTTGTTAAAAAGGAACTCGCCCTAGGGGCATTAAAAGGCCCGTATGACAAGCCACCGTTCACACCCTGGGTTCACGTGTCACCACTCATGACGCGCCCAAAACGTGACACGGAGGCACGCAGGATCATATCAGATCTAACCTTCCCACGTGAATCTTCTATAAATGCTTATATTTTGAAGAATACGGTAAACGGTATCTGTCACAACCACAGTCTCCCCACTGTCCAGGAGGCAATGGACCACATTGCCACAGTCGGCACTGGCGCAGTTATGAGTTCCATCGACATCTCTCGCGCATATAAAAACCTTATGACTGATATATATGATCTTCCACTTCTATGCCTCAAGTGGGAGGACAAGTATTATCTTGACTTAAGTGTGCCATTTGGATCCCGCGCGAGCGCATCCCATATGCAGCGTGTCGCCGACACAATAGTGGAACTGTTGGCTGACCGCGGCATCTACTCACGCATGTATTTGGACGATCTGTTAATTATTTCAAACGATTTTAAATCTGCAGAACAGCACTACAAGATCGCAAGAGACCTCATCAAAAGTCTGGGACTGCCTGAAGCCAAGGAGAAGCTGCAGCCTCCATCCCAGCGCCTCCAGTGGCTCGGCATCATCATTGACACACAACAGATGACAGTGTCTATACCTGAAGACAAGCTCACTGAGGTAAAGGGAAAGATAAAGTATTATGCCCGCAGACGCTCAATGTCAAAGAAACAATTACAGTCCCTTTTGGGCGTTTTACTGCATATAGCCAAATGCATAAAACCCGCGAGGTTATTTGTCTCCCGTCTCCTTGACAACCTCAGGGAGATGAGAGCCAAATACCTCAACATAAACTCAGACATGCGCGCCGACCTCAAATGGTTCGAAGAATTTAGTGCCACCTGGAACGGCATCGGTATGATCAAAAAGCCCCGCTCCTTCAACAAAGTGATATACGTGGACGCATGTGGCACGGGCATTGGGGGGTCCGACGGCTCCTCGGCATATGCCTCCAGGGTCGCCCCTCGCCATGATCCTGTTGTGAACATCACGGACTTGGAGGCAGTAAACGTTGTGGTGGCTCTCCACACCTTTCTGGACCACAAAGACAAAGGTTCCAGGGTGCTAATAAAATGTGACAATGAATCTGCAGTTAAAGTGTTCAGGTCGGGAAAGGGAAAGGACAAGGTACTCACAGACGCCGCTAGGGCGTGTTGGATGATACAGGCTCTCCTCGAGGTAGACATTGAATATGACCATGTGCCTGGGCGCGACAACCAGTTAGCAGACGCCCTCAGTCGCGCTCACCTCAGTCACACACACATGCTTAAAGCTAACTCTCTCATCAATCATCATAACCTGTCTGTTCTTGAAGGATGCTCATACATATTCGGTGTGATAAAACCTCAAATTATTTGCAGATCTGGAGTACCGGTACTACCAGGAACAGGCAGCGGCGCGCCAACTCCAGGCCAGGGCCGAGGGTACCGAACGCAACCGACGATCGGCAGCCGGCCTATACCACCTCTTCAGCAAACGAATGCAGCTCGACCCGATGCGGCCCACTTACCAGACTATATGTGGGTACGTGGAGTTTATGACCACAACCACATCACATCCGGGCACGATAAGAAACAACCTGGGGCATATAAACCAGCATCTGATTCTGGCTGGCGGACAAAATCAGGCTCTACAACATCCCAGAGTGCAGAGGGCCAAGCAAGCCTTGGACAGAAACAAGGCCATCAAGTCAAACAAAAAGCCCCCCGTGCCAATGAC
This sequence comes from Harmothoe impar, assembly GCA_947462335.1. Taxonomy (NCBI): domain Eukaryota; kingdom Metazoa; phylum Annelida; class Polychaeta; order Phyllodocida; family Polynoidae; genus Harmothoe; species Harmothoe impar. The sequence goes on along the minus strand of OX381713.1, from coordinate 20,563,942 downwards.
ACTCCTCAGGTCAATCCTGACAGCGCTCCCCGACACTCACAACGGCAGTGTCCTGAGAGCCGCGATACTGGTGATTTATCATGGAGCGTTAAGGAAAAGCGAGGTCCTTCCCCCATCAAAGTCCGGGTTCAGACATACGTGGCACCTCACAAGAGGGGACCTACAGGTGCAGGGAGACTCCATGCGCCTACTGGTCAAGGGTGCAAAGAACCTCCAGACCTACAAAGACTCAAAGACTGTGACGTATTACAGGGTCGAGGACACGGTTACATGCCCTATTGCAGCGGTCGAGGAGGTCCTACAGAGGACGCCCACCCTGTCACCAGAAGAGCCGTTCCTAATGAACTCAGAGGACAGGTCCCCGGTACCTGTCACCCACATAGAGAAGGAGTGGCGACTCATGATGGAGGCCCGCGGAATAAAGGCCAGAAAATTCAGCCTTCACTCCCTTCGAGCCGCCGCATCCACTGAAGCATACCGCGCAGGGTGCACTGAACTTGACATAAAGACCTTCGGCGGCTGGAAGTCGGATGCATATAGACAATACATACACGTCAAGTCTCTAAAGCCCGTATCAGAGGCAATCTCCTCAGCACTAGTCAATCCACAAACAGACTAAATCACATTTTCCCATCCCACCATCCCAATACATACATTTTGGCCTTTTTGGCTCCATATTGTATTTTACCATGTCATAAATACGTCTATTTATTACCATGTTTTATGTTTCACATAATAACTGTTTTAATGTACATGTTTCATAAATTCATAAAATGTCTGTATTCAACATGTAAATAATCATAAAATTTATTCAACCAAAAATAAATTTTATTATCCCAATCCTCCTGGTCGAACTTGTACTTTTCCTAATAGCAGGGTAGTGATGTAATGGTATGCGCATGTCCGGGACTCCGGATATGTGACGTCATTGCGTCCTCCCGGCGGGAAAAGCAAGCTTCCGCCCACCTCATATTCTCAATACTCCTCATTCACATTTTGTAAGGGAGACGTTCAACATCGTTTTCCCACCCACCCACTCCTACATTTAAAAGGGTCAATTATATCCATAAAACTCAACTGTGATAAATTATAAGGTATAACGTTGTTACTACCACATAAAGGTGGTTTCATCACTCTTATTCTCCATATTGTATTTTACCATGTCATAAATACGTCTATTTATTACCATGTTTTATGTTTCACATAATAACTGTTTTAATGTACATGTTTCATAAATTCATAAAATGTCTGTATTCAACATGTAAATAATCATAAAATTTATTCAACCAAAAATAAATTTTATTATCCCAATCCTCCTGGTCGAACTTGTACTTTTCCTAATAGCAGGGTAGTGATGTAATGTTCTATTTGATAATAAATCAAGCTAATATAATCTTGAGTTACATGCAAATAGCAATAGAATTTCAGTATCATCTCGACAAGTAGCATTTCCCTTTAAAGTGCGTAGCCGAAGGACGATTCATTTTCAGACGTGGGCGATAATAGAGGATAAACCCCCTTTACCGGTACAAAAAGGTCTCTCACACGTTTAGTAACCGAGTAAACACGTTTACTTACAATAATTCCTAGAGGGTATCCCTTCGTCACTCCCTTGATCATATTTGACGTCAACATATTGTGTATTAAGAGCTTCATTTTGGTTGTTGTGTGTGCAATCGCAATACCACATGCGTTTTCTCGCAGATTCATACAGAACGCCCAATTAGAGTGACCAATAGGCCTAGGCCCTATGACAAGCCCTCCGTATATGTTTATCCTCCCTATGACAACCAGTTGTCACAGGACTTATTGGTCACCCAAATTGGCAGTGTATGTAGTGCAAGCTTTGCAAGCAGGTGTGAAAGACGTACGTTGGGTAGGCATGGACTTTTAATCTTTTATTGATTGCACTGGCCAAAATAAAGGCCTTGTAGAAGGGGTTAGTTATCCTAGCTTCCTAGTTGTGAAGTGTTGGCTGAGACAGTCTCACTGTCACTGTCAGTGAGAGCCCAAGGCAAGAGACTGATGAGTCAGTGAGTAGTTCAACTTTGAGTTTGACCTCCCAGTCCCTGTCCCACTCCCAGCTACCCCCCCCCCCCCCCCCCCCCCCCACCCATTTTTTAACAACAGAGGGGAGGTGGGTTTTCACGGGGAGCGCGCGGAAATTTTTCACCACCCCGGGCAACGGGTCGAAATTTTTTACCCCCTCCCTACGGGTCAAAAATCAGCGCGCATGGGCCCTTTGAAGCATATAGTAACGAGCAGGCTTTTTGGCCCAAAACGGGTTTAAATTTTTTGACACCCCCCCCCCAAGAGGGGTCCAAATTTTTTACACACCCCCCCCCCCCTCCGTTGATAAAAAATGATCACTCCCTTTTTTACTGGGGCCATTTGACAGTGTAAATGGTGCGATTATTAACTAATGAAACATGATTTTGCTTTACCTTATATTCAGTATGATCATTTGTAACTTACAAGCTTCAGTCATAGGTCTGAGAGAAAAATAATTAATGCACAATAAATCTTCACCCGGAGTGTCCCAGTTCTCCCCGATAGTCAAGAGTGTCTCAATTTTCCCCGCAATGAGTATCCCAGTTCTCCCAAGGTTGAGATTTTTAAACAAAATGTTAAAAGGTAGAAGCCAGGGTTCGATCAATTTTGATCTACCAACAATTTCTCTTAATCACTTGGGACTATATTAGTTTGATACATGCTGTATAATAAAAGCCAGAAATTCAGTACTTCATAGTGCTAGATTTTGATATACCGTATTCGACGTAATAAGCGCCCTGGGCGCTTAAAATATTATTTTGAGTTGAAAAATCAGCCCCAAATATCCATTCTAATAAGCGCCCCCCATTGCAGTATTATAGGGGAGACCGGGGCTAGTTGAAACACGGGGTCAGTTGAAACACAAGCTGTATGATAGAGGCAACATGTGTTTGGATTGATTTTCTTGATTCTCATGTTAACTTATTGTTATTTTTATCACCAGTGAAAAAATCAGAAAGATATTAGCTAAATTCTTTGATATATGGCCCAAACCATCTATAAATCATGTTTTTTTTCTTCTCAAAACAATAAGTTTTTAAGGTATCCGTCTAATTTAACTTTTATATCATTAACCATGTATACTGGAATCACATATATTATAATGAATATATTAGCATAAAGTGATTTTAATGTCTAAGGGGACAGCACTATGCTATGTGGTGTGGGGCCGGTTGAAACACTTTTGTCGGGGTTAGTTGAAACAAATTCACTGGAGGCATATATGCCCCCTATACGCCAGTTACCACACAACTGCACCTTTCAGCTTTAGTTGCAGCTGTGTATATGTGCAGGTACACAGTGGATAATATTCACACCACCATAGGTGCAGAATTTGTGTATAATTTCTGCAATAAGTGTCATTTTAACCCAAATTGGATCTGGGGTTAGTTGAAACACCTGTGGGGCAAGTTGAAACATAATTGTTCAAAAATGTTCCAACCAACCCCTATTAAAATCGGGTGAAATCTTGTGTTTCAACTGACCCCGCCTGGGGTCTGTTGAAACACAAATTAAGACTGATTGTGACAATGAGAGTATCATGAATCAAATATAACCTTTTCTATATTAGAATTGATGCTACTTCGGGGCATTATTCCAGCCATAGAAAGTTGCATAAAGGTGAAATCATTCATATAAAAAATTGATTTTCACTAAAAATGTTTCAACTGACCCCAAACATATTTTTGGAAAAAAATATTTTGCACCATCAAACTTTGGAAGCAGAAATCTTAACATGTACTCATAGCTGAGGGTAATTCTTCCTGTGGATTTATTTATTAATGAGTGGATCTACAAGGTAACTGTTTCAATTATTACCTATTTTTAAGATTTCTTCTCAGGCCTAAAAAAAAAAAAGTTGTGTTCCGGTATCCCGACCGACCCTACGTTTTAGGGGCCGACCCTAATTTTTTTTGGACATTTTTTTAATTTCTGAGGAAATTTATGACATTTTGGCGTTTTTACCACTAAAATTGACTTTTTTGACAAAAAAAAAATTGTAAAAAAAAAAAAAATCCGACCTACCGACCCTGTTTATTTTAGGTCATGAGACCGGAACACAACTTTTTTTTTTTTTAGGCCTCATTCTCATTCTTTCTTTCTGAATCTGAAGAAATAACATTTGTGTTTCAACTGACCCCAGCTGTGTTTCAACTAGCCCCGGTTTGGGGCTAGTTGAAACAAATCAAATAAATGGAATTTATTCCTATAAATATTGAAATGAAATGCAAATAAAATAGTTGTGCACATAGTACCATATGTTGTTTTTGACTTCTCCCCCAAAAAACTGTGGAAAAACTTTAACTATATAGGAAAAAATCCGAAATTGCTTCATGTGTTTCAACTAGCCCCGGTCTCCCCTACAGACTACTTGACCACCTCAGTAGGCTCTACAGTGCTTCTACTCACCCCTATGCCTTCACACCTGGCTTGGCCTTAACACCTGGACAGGTGTAAAATTTTTTATGTCACACAAGGTGTGAAAAAACAGTAACAAAATCGGACAAACATCTTGAAAAAATCTGAAAAAAGGGGGGGGGGGGCGCTTATTAGGGGGAGGGCGCTTATTAGGTCGAATACGGTATTGGCAATTGAAGATAGGACACCCTTAACAACAGCCGGCTATCAGAAAATCCCTATTTTTTTCAACATTTTCCCACTTTTTGAAAATTTGACCAATAATATCTCAACCAAACTTCTCAGATGTTTAGAGGAGATAATTAGTAACACAATCAATCAATTGAATGTCATAGGTGAAACTAAAGAGCCATGACCAATTTAGGGAAAAAACACAAATCAAGAAAATTGTATTTTTTTCTACATTTTGCAACACAGAAAACAAAAGTGCCAACAATTTGTAACCAAAACCCTAGCCATCTGTACATAAGATCATCTGATACATTTTACTACCAAAATGATAGTGGTTCATTGATGAACTAATACAGTTTGGGAATTATTCAAATATTTTCTAGTCCGTCTAAACCACTATAAAAGAGTAGCGTGCATCTTTTAGCAGCAATGAAAAACAGTGACAAGATGATTGTGTAGAACACCACAATGTGGCATATAAAAGGTTAGTACTACTAGTAGAGGTGAGTTAGGACATGCACAAAAGAGAAATATGATTTTATCATGATTATAGGTAGTTTAATTTTTTTTTTGCCACCAGGTGCCGTATGCATAGGCCCCTAGACCTTGGCTTCTACTTTAATACAGTTCAAAATATGCTAATCTGTGTTTTTGCAATTAGCTGGTCATTTTGCCAACTATCAATGCTAGATAATCTAACACTAAAATATTTGTTTATCAAAAGGTAACACTACATAAATTTAATCATCGGAGACCTGGGAAAAAAACTTTTGTTATGTGGAAATATTGTAATCTGGTTCTAAGTATTATAACATGACAGCAATTTTTTTAGCACAAAATACATTGACATTATTGGCCCAAAAAAATAGCACCGGTGGTGATCCATCAAAATTATTGATTATGGGCAGAATACACAGTGTCCTAGTTCTCCTTTTGTCCCAATTCTCCCAGGTCTCCCCTACCCAGTACCGGGAATCACACTGACACAGTCTCCCAATCACAACGGGGAGGTAGGGACATTCGGAGAGAAAGTGCCCTTTATGTAACAGTGGTGACATAGGAGATGAATTTCATTACTGGTACCGGTACATGTTTCACTGTAGTGCTTTCGATCATGACCGGTCAAGCCTCCTTGCCAACTATATACCACCCCGCTCAAGCACTGTAACCATGGCTAATCTAGGCTATTCAATAGCAAAGACCCCATTGTCCCAACTAACCTATCTACATTTTGTGCAATAGTTATGGAAAGATTTAAACCCACAAAAAGGATATCACTTACGAAAAAGGACAGGTCTAAAATTAAAAGATCTAGGCAAAAGAAGGTTGCATTGATTTAAAGCTCTGCCAATCCTGGTTAATTAAAAAGAGTGGTGTTATTATCCCTTTTTCACTATTTCTTTGATCTCATTGAACCACACTGTCTTTGCACCCTTAGTCAATCTGGTGCTCATTGGTACTGAAAAGGGCAGAGAATCTCTATATATTTATTGGTGCCGCCAGATGTACCTAGCCTACACTACCTGATAAAAAGGTGGAATGATATATAACAACTAGCCTACTGGTACTGTTAATTTTACCTAGTCAGATATAGAGAGTTTGCCAACTCTTATTATCCATTAACTACGCATGACATAGAGTGTATTGTAAACTCCATATTTATGTACATCAGTGATGCCACTGTAACTATCCAGGGGTAGACACTAGCGCTGCGGCCCGGGAGCCAATGGCCCATACTTTTGAGTCTGGGCCTGCAGTTTTCCCAAGAATTACCTTGCTATGGGCCCAGGTGGCCCACAGGAGTAGGTTAATAGGACAATATATCCATGGCAATATAGTCATGACATATGTTATTGGAAAGAGGAAATCACTGGGAAGTTTGCCATTTTGGTTAGGTTTTGAGATATATTAGTCAGGGATTGCTATGATTTTCTCTTTAAGAAAGGCAAAATAATTATTCTGGGCCCATAGCTGAAAAAGGTTAATGTCTACCCCTGCTATTGGCTAAATCTGATTCATCTTATTTTCTTTCCTTTAACTCTCACGCGGATGTGAATAAACCAAAATTGAATTGAACTGGCTTCTTTCTTTTTCAGTACCGGTACCAAGATGTCCATCCTTCCAGCTGTAAGGCTGCTACGGTCTTCTTCTGTCCCAATTCTCCAACTGAGGCAGCTGGTGCGTGGACAAGCGGCTGTGCAGTGCGCGCGGGGTTTGCTCACCCTCTCCTCTGCACAGGGTAACACTAACAGTGTAACGCATACCGGGCCGCTACTGAGGGCCGCATCACCATGCACCCAACAAGTCATGTCTTATGCAAAGAAAAGCAAGAAGGAGAAGAAAGACAAAGGTAGGGAAATGTTTATTTGGGTTCCATGCACTTTAATAACTGTAACAAGAGGGAGTGTAATATTTAGTGTGTATGTGCAAAACTCTTAAAATCGTTTGGGTTGTACACCCACTGGCCTAACATCCAAAGGCTTCCCGTCCAAAACATCTGACATACCCATGCAAGGCGTACAATAAGATAACTCACATCCAAATGGTCCTACACCCATTGATCCAACATTACATTACCAATGACCCAACATATAACGACCTTGCACCCAATGACCTCGCACCCAATGACCCTGCACCCAATGACCCCATACCCAATGACCCCATACCCAATGACCTCACATACAATGACTCCATACAAATGACCCTACACCTAATGACCACACACACAATGACCCTGCATAAAATAACCCCACACCCAATGACCCCACAAACTCAATGGCTCCAATACGTGTACAGTGACCCCATACCCAATGACCCTACATACAATGACCCCATACACAATGACCACACACACAATGACCCTGCATAAAATAACCCCACACCCAATGACTCCACAACACAATAACCCCACATGTAATGACCACACATACGACGACCCCATACAAAATGACCAAATAAACGATAATCCCACATACAATAACCCCACATGCAATGATCCAGCTGATGGTTCCTGGCACTTCTGGAGGGCCCTAAGGGTGTGTGTTGGCTACAAGTGGGTAACGGTTGGCAGGGTTTGCAGGTTGGAGTGTCACTGCAGTGAGTTGTGCTGCCAATAAGGGTGGGGCACGCACAGTGCCAGGCCTTTAAAGGTGGAATGCATGGTACGTTGTGCATCGATATCTTGTGTGGGTTAGGATGGTACCATTCATCGGTGCTGCATTCATACATCATGCATGATACACCAATGCAGCGTAGTGAATTCCTCATCAGCACTGCATTGGTGCATCATGACAAGAAATGAACAAGCGGATCACTCATGACATCCTCCCATCTGAACCCATCATCAGATGAACACTTGGACTTTATTGGTAGATTAAAATTCTATTCAGATATTTTTACAATAATCATCTTTCATCACTCTCTGGAGTGTCGTCATGAACACTTTATCATCTATTTCCGTCACAATCCTGACATTACTTTGCTTGTTCAGCCTTTTACCCCAGTCTACGACAACTTCTCCGCGGGTAAGTTTCCCTTCCAAGTCCACTTGCGCGTAGAGTTGGTGTGAGTTTTTGATAGCGTCCGACTCGACTGCCATCAACATGGCCATCTCGTCACAGAGAATCCACGTGGCCCAACCCCACTCGAGGCAGTTACTGCGGGTCTTCTCCTCAATTCGTTTCATGAATTTGCAAATTTTTGTTTCTTCTTTTCTCAACTCACTGTAAACACTCTAAATGAAAACAAAAGGGAAAGGAGAACACAGTAGAATGGAGAAAATATATAATCATTTAATTCATTTTTGGTATATTTTACAAATTCCATCTGGCAATCAGTAATCATGATATGAAATTGTCTCGCAACATTAATCGCTACGTTTTATTTCCAATCTGACTAGGTAAAATGAATTATCCCTGACTAGGTAGTACATTCTTGAGCACCCGTTATATTGCAATTGGTATATATATACATGTACCGTAATTATGAAAATATCACTTTAAATTAAGAAACATATCACATAAACTTGCAATACGATATGTCAATTACAACTAGACTGAACAATTAAAAAAAAGGAATATTCAATATATACGTATCATTATGAGCCCTAATTATCGGCAGAAATCATTGAATTAAATCAAGTACACTGACGTGTTATCATCACATACGGTAGTAACAAATCTACAAGTCAACAACAATATTCTCAACATCAATAAAGATCACACTCCTAGTTCAAAGAAGTAGGTTCTCCCCACATAATGGGTATCATTTTTTGGTGAAAATTTCTCACTCTCCCAAGCCTAATGTCTGACCTCCCCGCAGTGGTACCAGGTACCGGGAAAGCCATGCATCAAGCCCTCTCTTATGGAGTTGAGTGGCTTTCCGCAATTTTTTCCCCCCTCGTCTGCCGGTCCCCTCGGACGACACAGATACAATTCTCCCCACATAATACATCCATAGTATATAATACCCCACTTTTAAATTCCATATACAGCTAAATATATGATCTATACAGTGGTTATTGCAGGGCGTCCAGTAATAGCTGTTTGTACATATCATTATGAACCTCTTTAACAATTTTAACATTCACGGCTTGCTTTGAGAGTTTTGACCAGTCGCAGATCATTTGACCCCTTGTCGTCCCGCCGGATAACTCGACGGTGCAGTATACATCCATAGAACAGCGAACCACTTCAGGTTTTACCAAGATGGCCATAATCATCTGGTCTGCTGTCTCATATTCTATGCCGTCGCTGAGTATTGCCTCGTAATAGCTCGACATGGCTTTTTGCTCGATGGCTTTGATGAAGCGACCTTTGACTGTCGCGGTTGCTGAATAGACCTCTCTGTACCATTTCTGAAAGAGGTTAGACATCTGAATTTGAAATTTGAATTGTCTTAACAAAACAGGATTTTGAGGTTTCCTGATGCTTAAGGCTTTCAAGATTTAAAATAGGAGAACATATATACCTAAATTAGTCCAGAAAATATTATTTTGACGGCCAGAAATTCATATTTTCAGATTATTTTTCTCCTTAGCATTATAGATAATTTGCATTTAAAACAATACGGTTTAAAGCAACCAATAGCTCATTTCCACACAATTAAACCATAGAACGACACTATGACTATGACTTTTTTTTTGTAAATCACTGGTCTTCTTTTCACAACCCAGTCAAAGTTGCGCTTCAGTAGATATCGAGATATAAGCCATGCTCAGACTGAAAGAGCTGTTTATTAACCTCGCAGTGTGTTTCACAATTTGAGCCCTATGAACCAGGGACCATTGGAACAGAAGTCCCCTTAGATACCCAGGCACTTGTGCCAAGGGCCCTGATTTTGCTTGAAAAGTGGGAAAGAGGGGCCCTGAAGCCACATATGTAGTATTACAGGATTAGTGTTAACAGAGAACAGTAGGTAACCTTACCCATGGCAGTGCGTGTTTGACGCAGAGCTCCCAGCATGCCATAGTGATGGGTGCGTGAAGGTCGTGGAGGACCACGTGGGCCGCCTCGGGGTCGCTGTAGAAGTTAAACTCTGCCGACATCGTCACGTTACCGCGACCTGGCCGAACGAGAAGGGGAAAGTTGTAAGGCATTGAACTGCACAGTTTTAATATTGTAACAAAATATGACTTGCAACATATCAGACAGAAAAAAAGTATACAAAATAATTGAGTTTCTCCAGCCATATATAGCATCTTCTGTGGCTACCCCACAAGCTACAATAGCGTAAACTCTTACAGTATAACCACTCAATAACCCATGGGTTATACACAATTGCAGGTTTGGGGGACAGGTGGTTACACAAAGTATATATACATGTATATCAGGCCGTTTTGTTTGATAATTCTTCTGTATGGAACTACCTAAACAGACAACTCCCACCTTCGTAGTTGCCACCCATGATGTAGCAGTCCTTGAGGTGTTTCCCAAAGTGGGGGTCCAGACGGATGGCCAGCGCGATGTTAGTCAGCGGGCCCAGGCACACCAGTGTGATGTCACCTAGAGTACCAAAGGAATTATATTCTCTATGTCAGGCATTTTACGGATTATGAAAGTGGATTTTAAGAATATCTTGTTGCTTATTCAGTTGTCAAACTTATTAATCGGAATCAAACCATAAGGTAGCTTTCAATATGAATTTGAATAGTCATTGTTCTGGGTACCCATTGCCTCTGTAAAAGTGTCGGGCGTTCTTTCTACCTTCGCTCACTTCATAGATTCGATCACTGCCCTAGAAAACACCTTAGCTGTTATGTAGGGCATAAAACAACCTTACAACCAACCAAACCAACCAACTCTCTGGAGGGCTCTAGTTCCAAGGGCTCTGATTCCAAGGGCCCTGGTTCTTAGGGCTTTAGCCCTCAAATCCAAAAGGATCCCCAATGTATCTTACCCTTGTTATTTTTGACGGTGGAAAGGAGTGCGTTGACCCCGTGTTCGGGGTGTATCAGCTCAGGGCCAGGTGAGTCTGGGTCCGGTACGTCACCGAAGCCATCCATTCCATGGTAGTAACTCGCGTCATCCTTGTTACCCAGAAGCACCTCCTCACATCCTGCATAGACCGGGATCTAGGCAGAGGCAAAGAGAGATTATTTATGGGGATTTGCAGAAGGACTTTGTAGAAGGAGGGGTTTTTAGACAGGGAGGTAGGGAGTTATAGAGGACGAGGTAGGTTGTTTACGGCATGGAGGTAGCTCATTTGGCTGAAGAGGTATCATGGAGATTGTGACAAATAGACAACAAAATACTGGGATCTCAAGAAGAAAATGATACTTCAATGGATTAGAGTGCAGCTATTATCATCGATATACCCATCTTCATCAAATCTGGGGTATTTTGATTTGATTATAACCACAATCGACAGCAATGGCCTGAATAAACAAAATAAAATATAATCAACTCTTTCAAAAATAATTGTCCAATAATTATGGAAGGTAAAACTTCTACTTTTAAATTGAAATAATTGCCCATTTGCTGTAATAATCATCTTGTGCCTTACCTGTTGGTGGCCGGCGACCTTAAGGAGGCGGAGTACATTGAGAGCCACCTGGTGGCAGTTTGTGTTACCGCGCACCGTGGAGAAGCCGATGACCTCCACCTCGGGACTGGAGAGTGCCATCAGGATGGCCTGCGCGTCATCCACACCCGCATCTGTGTCGATCCAGATCTTCTTAACCATCTTGAATTCTGTGAAAATGATAAATGGCGTTTGGGTTGAATATAATGATTCTTTTTCTATCGGCGGGGATGGGGGTAGGGATGCAGGAGTCTAATATATAGGGGGGTCATCTCTCAACTTAGTTGAACTATTAGTGGTGCTAATTTAATGCTCTTCATCCCTTGAATCTTGGCTACAGTGTCAGGGAGTATGGTGTCAGTGTGTACGCGGCGGGGTACGCGGTCAGTGTGTACTGGGTCAGTGGGTACAGTATTAATCAGTACATTGTCATTGGGTACAGGGTCAGTGGGTACAGGGTCGGTGGGTACAGTGTCAATCAGTACAGAGTCAGTGGGTACAGTGTCAGTGTGTACGGGGTCAGATGTGGTACAGTGTCAGTATGTACAATCACACAGGGGTGTGAAATGTCTTTGGAAACTCTGAATTTTTTATCATCAAATTGACATGAAACTACTTATGCCTTTGTTCACAGAATCAATCTTTCTTGTATACATATTTTGTATAGTACAAATGTGAGCTGCAGACAAAAATGATGCTCAGCGCGTCAATGTAGTCACTTGCAGCGTATCCAACCCCATGCAAATGAGGTTGAATAACACCTGGTGTTACTACAGCTAAACCCAGTCCTACACTGAAAACCTCAGTGTCGTCATTTTGACCATACCAAAATTGACAACTTTAGGTGGTCAAGGTGACGACCTAAGGTCGTCATTGTGACGACCTAAGGTAGTCATATCTGATCCATAAAGACCAAAGTTGTCATAATGACGACCTTAGGTAGTCACATGGATTGGGTAGTCAGAATGACTATCTTAAGGTTGTTGTTTTAGGTATTGTAAATTTGAAGACCTAAAGTCATCAGTAATGACAACTCTCAGCACTATTGGGTAGTCACTGGGACAACCTAGGGTATATCTGGGTGTTGGACATGGCATATGCCCTGTCATGTGCTACCACTCAGGGGAAATGGATTGAAGTAAATTTTCTGTCATGAGATATATACTGGTGACAGGGAGCAGAGTAGTCTCTATACCTTCATGGCCATCATCAGTGTTGCAGAAAACTTTTTATCCACAAGAGCCAATGTGGCCTGTGTCCTGGGATCTTACACAGGCTATTTGCCTTCTACACAGGCCACATCAAGTCATCGACACCGCATTTCAGATTATTGTTATGGTGACACTACTTGATATTAAACTGAATATCATTTGTTATACTTCTTTAACCCCTTCACCACTGGGTTTCCTGTAACTCAATGCAATTTTGTGCAATATATTGGCTTACCGCGTGGAAGGGGTTAATGAAAACCGACTTAAATATGCTTAAATTCGCTGAAAAATATGCATACAAGTTGTAAGGACCTAGCTCAGCTTCTAATAGGAATTTTTTGAAAAATCCTTTCACTTTTGGAAAGCTAAGATCATGGCCGGCCATTGTGGCTGGTGTCCAAGACCCCTACATCGGCCATTAGGATTTTACACCGGCAAAAGCCGATGTGCCGATGTCATTCCGGCAACACTGCATCATTCTCACCCATACACTACTTATTTATAACAAGTAAAGCTACTTAGTTTAATCAAGAGTAAACCAAATATGTGAAAGGGATCCCTCTCAATGAGAGTCTCATTAGGAGGTGAACTAATTAGAGACTATATTCATACACCATTCCCCAGATCACTTTCCATTAGTCACTATGACAACCTAGGTCATCATAATGACTAGGAACCTTCCTCTGGGATTTCATTGTATGCCTGGATATATAAACAAAAGATTATTGTCATTGTATTTCAATACAAATGGTGGTAATTATTTGAGCTGATACGAAACAAATTACACTGGGAAATGGAACCTGATATGTTATAGCATCCATTATCAAGAGCATTGGGTCATCTACCAAATGGTGGTGCTGATATCATATCATATCAGCATTCGACAAGGGGAGCAGACTATGATAACATAGTTCTGGGGGTGGGCGGGGGGCTAATTCATGACTGGTTTGGGCGGGGTGGCAGATCCATTCAGTTTCATCAGATCCCCCAACCCCTGCTAGCACTAAATAGTCAGTCCTTTAACCGTTTGAGGATGGGCAAAAATTGATACAGTTAGCTGGGAGGGCGAGATATTTTGCAAGAATATTCCCTAAGGACGAGGCTTTGCTGAATCCCATAGAGTTATGATGACTATAGTCGATGCTCGTCCAGCCATGGCATCAACTATAGTCGATGCTCGCCCAGCCATGGCATCAACTATAGTTGATGCTCGCCCACAAAGGGTTAATAGACCAGTTATCGTATTACAGCTCAGCCATATCTCTCGCTATCAGACTGTCTGGTCTGAGACCTGTTAACTGTTCAGGGATGGAGATAAGGAGATAGAAATTGGACTATCCTTATCATAGTCATCCTTCAATAAGCAATGGTTAGTCGTTAGTGACAAGTTGTATCCACATTAAAGGCTAGCCACTTTGGCTCTGTTCTCTTCTGCACAGGGAAATGGGGGGTCCTTGATATATGGGTTTTAGCGGAGTTGTCTCTGTATTGGAAGAGTACAGCTATAGACCAATGCAGCAAGAAAGGGTGACTTTTTTATAATAAAGTTGTGTTTACGTTGGTTCTAGCAGAATCCTAATAACATTGTCCATAATGGCTGAATCTGTAAACATCTGACATTAGGAGATTCACAGGATGATTATCTTTCAAACAATGTATATTAGAATGCAGCATTTTGAGGTTATATTTGTGTATTTTTCGGTCATGCTTCACAAATGTTCAAAAACTTTATCAGCAACTTTTCTAAAAAGTCACCCTTTCTTGCTGCATTGGTCTATAATAACCCAATAAATGACCCACAGCATGTTTACAGTGCCCACACCAAAGTAACCAGTTCAACTCTTTTCAACACGTCAGTTGACCTGGCACATTTTAAACAATACAGCCAACTTCTAACACCAAGAGGAGTTTCTCATAACATGACCAAATCAAAATATTAAACAGTGAAGAATTCGTTTCAGATGAAACAAGTTTAGTATTCTAATTAGATGGGATGGCATAGCATTTGTATTGTCACACCACAGATCCCCTCTTACCTTGTATATCACGCATATTACGCCATATTACACAATATCATGTAATAATTATGATTATGATAATTATGAGCATATTTTATATCAAATATATATCATAAATATGTATACATAATTACACACAGATGTTCATCAGATTTAGATATTATAATTCCAATTATATGTTGGTTCCATGATGTCTACCCTCATGTTAGCCTACCACTGTTTAGCCCCCATACTAAGATTAACACAAGCCTTTCATGTAACTGTCAGCCCAGCTGTGTTAAAGCTGACTGCAGTCAAGAAGTCTAGCACTACCGTATTTGACGTAATAAGCGCCCTGGGCGCTTATAGAATTATTTTAATGGCGTTTTAAGTACTTAAGAGTTTAATTGTCTTCAAAATCGGGAAATTTGAGCCTTTGTTCTAGTCTAAAAATGCCCCAAAAGGGGGGGGGGGCGCTTATTAGGGGGAGGGCGCTTATTACGTCGAATACGGTAATCCCCACCTGCACAAGCCGTGGGCCAGGACAACAAACAAAAAACAACAAAGTGACACTAACAATGCCTAGCCACCTGGTGGATGGAGGTAGTGGTGGCCACACCACCACTCCCCCCTCCCACCAGGGGGCAGGTCACTCATTGGTCAATTACTAATAACCAGTAGATTTACAGCATTTATTTCTAACCAATCAGAACACCGGAAGGAATTCTGGGATACCAGGGAAGACCGGATATAAGCTCATGTAATCCCAGGTGTCCAGTCAGTAACCTCCAGGTGGTCAACTATTGTACAATACCAATGTACCAATAAAACACCAATACTTCATACCCAAGTCTCCATCTTCATTCCGCTCATATAATGTGGCACTTTTAGTGCTACAGTATGTTTAAAAGTCATATATTTGGAACCCTTTATTTTGCAGAGATTATCCCAGATCTGATATCACTGAGATGTAATGACTTGTAAACTTTGAACAATTTCCTTGATCTAAGCAGGATACATATATGTATATTGTACAGATCCGTAATGTAAGCGTTATATCTATAAAAGTCGAACAGCTTGACCTCCTTCCATCCATATTTAGTGGTATATTTGAAGTAGAAATAAACAGGCTTACATACCTCTGTTTGCTTACTTTTCACAACTTGTGTCCCACTTTGCTCGACTGAACCCACAGATGCAGAGACTCCTTGTGGCTTATTGTAGGTTCCTGGTCCTCGGGACTACTCTGATCTCTCTATATATTTTTTTACCACCGAATTCCTGCTGACTGTTGAGTTGACAATAAAGCTTGACTATAACTATGCCTATTGCTCAGCATGTATAGACAGCAGTTTCTAGTTGTAAATAAATACGGCTAATAATAACCTATGTTATGTATAGGCTCTATCCCTGACCAAGACCTATGTTTGGTGGAAGCTGTGAACCCAGTAAAGTGGGCTGCACATGAGCACATGGGTATAGCCTCTGGACTCTCTAGAAGCGCGGGTCCATTTATTGCTATGAATAGTAGGATACTACACCCCCTCCCTCCCCTCGTACAGGGACAGACCAATGAGAGGACGTTTGGCAGACAGGCCCCGACCCCAGAGCTCAAAGGTCACAGGGGGCCTGGTTGTAAGGCCAAGCCAATAAGGTCTCCTTCAGTTTCCGTCTAGGATGGCCATGCCTGGAGTCGACTTAGAGTAAAAGGGTAAACGTCCTTCTCACATTATCTAGTGTGGGAAGTAAAAGCAACATTGGTCACCTAGCTTCTACCGTAGTCTACCCAGAAAGTATAAAGTAGATTGGATGGATTCGCTGGAATGCAAGTAAAGGGCTAAATGCTGGTTAAACTAGTACCCAACAAACATAGGTAATAAAAAACAAAAAACAACTTCAAGAAAACGGAGTGGGGTGCTTCTTTCTTCTGGCCAGAGCTACCTTGTTATGATGGCTCCGTTGCCATGTCCAACCACCGTTGTTATGGGTTTCCCTAGTAACCGGTATTGTTATGTCACAGATTACTTTGGTCACACAGGAAGTTGCATTGTTATATCTACTTCCAGGTCATGAGGTCATAATGTGACCTTGTGACCTCAATCCCTTTCTAATATTTTTCTAGGGTCCACAGACATTGTTTGTGCGTGTGACTGAACAGGTTTCGATCTTTGGATCTCATCAGGCGTACAAGGCTTGTGACAATTGACACTATTTAGTCCCATGGCCCATTGGGACGTTTATTTGATAAAATATTTTTATCAGATAAATTAAAAGTTGAATTTCATAGACCAATTTTAATCAATAAAATCCAAATACTAACAATGGTGAGTATCCGGGCTCAGTGAGCCCAGTACTCAACTCAGAAATCCCATTAAGGGGCCACATATCTATGGGGGAAAAAAACAAAAAACAAAAGAAAAAATACACAATATGTTAATGTATTGCAGTCCTGCAGTGTTCCAGAATCAGCAGGTTAATATCAAATGTTGAGGTCGGTCCCACATGTTAAAAACAATACAGCATATTAGATTAGCCGAGTGTACAACTGAAATGAGGCCATTTCAGGAAAAAGCTATTCCAATATAAATCATATTGAATCGGATACAGTGACTCGAATCCACACAGAAAGTTAAAAAAAAAATAAAAAGGAGACGAATGCGAATAAAACAGACGGCTGGCTCTCTGTTGGATGTCATACAATTATCTCAAATTCAAAAAGAAAAAAAGAGAATGCAATTAGCGAAATTAGGCTATGCAATTGAATTACTGTCTCTTTGAACTTAACCCATGATTATATCCTGATACATTGCATCATGTAGTGGCACTGTCGTCAGTCACTGAGCCCACATGGTTAACTCTATAAGGGCAGCATGGTGCTTGTATTTCTACTTTCTACTTTCTACTTTAATGAAATATGCAATTTTGTCGTCGTAATGCTTCCCTGTAGCCATGGTGAGTGACTCGCCGGAGTTATATTCATGCATCATGCCCTACACGGTTGATAGACCTCTGAAGGATTGATATGATGCACCAATGCACCCCGACAACATGTGGATATGAAGCCGTGGGGCATCATATAGTCGTTAAAGAGTTGATAGGTCTTCTATGGGATTGGCATGAAGGTCCACCCCCGGATCCACCACTAGCATGGGCCAGGGGGGGGGGGGGCACGTGGAAGCGTTTTATGTGATCTATAGATGTGGTATTGAGAATGGCCATAGTGTATTTATTATAAAGACAGAGGTCCACGATAACCTGTCTGAACGACAGGTTTCTCCACGAGTGGGACCTTGGGTCGTATCACACGAGGCGCAGCACGAGTGGAGAAACAAGGAGTTCAGACCGATTTGAGTGGATCTCTGTGTTTATTTCATGTGAATGTTGATCAATTCCATTTTAAAACGACATTTAAAGATTGGGTTGACAACTATGCCATGGAGAATGGAGCTGTGGAGAATGAGCATCAGTTTCTGCACGGGGGTGTGGAGAACGGCCGTTCTAGTACTTAAGCATGGTTACTTTGTTTCTCCATATGGAATAAATGGTAATAGCCTGCCAGTCATTTATCCACCCTGGATCATAATCCTAAATACCTATAACAAGAAAGGTCCTCTATCAATAATGTGTAGCTGTCTCATCTTCTTTTATACATTTTATCAACTTGAATACAAAAAGATGTAAGTCAACAACAGTAGTAATATAGGCATGTACTGTGTAAAGCTTGAACAATTTCAGTATTAATACTACACCATTAACGAGCACAAGGTACATGAAGAGAAAGAAAAAACAATGGATGGAGTGATGAGATGGAATCAAGATAGAGCTGAGAATGGCAATAAGTAATCTTAAGTAGGTACATACATTATCAGACAATGGGGTTACTAGTCCTCCATCAATGATTGGTGTATGACTGTCTCATCTATTGTCTGGCTAGGGCAGAATCAGTCAGAACTAAAAAGGAATATAGGTGCCTCTACAAGGGTAAAAATCGACACATGCGACACAGGGGTTTTAAGAATCGACACATGTGACACGGGGGTTTTAAAAATTGATGGATGTAACATAACAACAATGAGAATAAATGTAATATCCAGGATCTCTTTATTGGCTTTGGGACCTTGTCCCCAAAGCCATTTACCTCACAGACCAGAGTGTGAGTTTTTCGGCAAGAAATGACTAGCATAGGCCCCCTTGGTCATTGTTAGATATAGCTCTAGCTATCCCTTAAACCTTGCCTAGGACTGGCATCCCAATGTGTCCTTGTAGTTGTGTGCAAGACTAATTTATCCTAGATCTTGTTTTCAGTTACTGCATGTAGAACCAATGTACCTTGTGGTAAGGCCTAGAAATCTTGTGAACAGCCATATTTTGAGTTCTCTAATGTGGCTGTCAATGGCAAGGATAGGTGCCAGCCTAATAACTATTGACTCCTATGTCAAGCCAAGCTGTCAATGTCAATGCCAATTCCCATACTATGCACATACAGGACCTATACTAGAAGTTGAGTGGGTCCAGGGTGGCTCTTGAAATCACTCAAGCCCGCCCAAAGACAAACTGTGAAGTCCAACATAATTACCCCTCCCCCACCCCACACACACATGCACCAACCCTGAAATAATATTTTACAATCTTTAAAGGAAGGCCATAATAAGTCCCCCTTGTGCCCCCTCCTCCTCCCTGTGCCCTCCCCTCCACCTCCTCCTCCTCCTCCTCCTGCCTCTGCCCTCTCCTCCTCCTGCCTCTGCCCTCTCCTACTGCCTCTGCCCTCTCCTCCTCCTCCCTCCTTTCTCTGCCCTCTCCTCCTCCCTCTGCCCTCTTCTCCTTCCTCTGCCCCCTCCTACTACCCCATCTACCCCTCTCCCCCCCCCCCCCACTCTACCCATTTTCCTCCTTCCTGTTACCTCCTCCTCCCCCTGCCCCTCCTACTAAGTCCCCATCTTTCCCCTCCTCCCCCCCCTCTATCCCATTTTCCTCCTTCCTGTTACCTTCTCCTCCCTCTGCCCTCCCTCTGCCTTCCTTCCTTCTGCCCCCTCCTCCTCCCTCTGACTGCCAAGATGCCTGCCGAAAACTCAAGATTGTCTGATTTCCTTGTGAGATACATGGCTAGTAGGGTTTTCTGGGATGTAGAATCCATTTTCAGGCTCAGATTTTCAATCCGAGAAATTTCCAAGATGGCTGCCAAGATGGCCACCAAAAACTCAAGATTGTCTGATTTCCTTGTATGACACATGTATAATAGGGTTTTCTGGGGTGTAAAATCCATTTGTAGACTCCGATTTTTGATCCAGGTAATTTTCAAGATGGCTGCCAAGATGGTATTTGCATAGGCATCAATGGAGTGCATCGCCACCAATGGAATTGCATTGGTACCTATTTGATTCCATTGGCATATATTGGGTTCTATTGTTATACCAGCTGCAGCAAAACCAATAAAAATCAAAAAGATTTAGCTAAGTGCATGTAATTAACTGACCATGCAGTGTTGCTGCAAACCATCAAACATGAATTGCATAAATACCCCAGAAACACCAAAAATTATAAATCTATGCCCCCTCGTTTTCTCACCTGTAGTTCATAACAATCCTATAAAACCCAAAGCCACTACGGCTCTGCCCTAAAATCCTTGTATTTGTCCCCTTGTTTTGCCAAGTCCAACACCAGTGTCAGTGGTTTCCCACTGACACCTCCAATTGTCCAAGATCTTAACACAGGGCCTGCTCTCCTTCTTCTCTGCTCTTCCAGCGCTGAGCAGCTCACCATATTGGCCCTACCTCCAGCCCAGAGGGAGAGGCCTAGCATGTACAGCCCCCACCTCAGGCCCCAGAAATGGTGGTACCTCTGGCCTGATTGGTCTAACCCCAAATGATGTCATAGCCACTAACTAATCACACCCTGTCACCCTCATCAGACCACTACCACCCTCCCATCCCCCTGTCTGGAGCTAATTCAGAACCTGAAGGAGGGAGGGGTGATGCAGAGGTACACCACACAAACACACCAATTAATCATTTTCCATACCTGGAGTAAATACATGCATGCACAGTAAATAATAATATTGATAATAATAAAAAGGGGGGTAGATCTGGTTATATTACATGGACACAGGCATTTTATAAGGGCCTAGTATATTCTATATAATATAAAAATCGACATGACGACACTGCCCCCTTGCTGAAAATCGACACGGCGACACGGTCAAGAATGTCATTGTGCCTACCTATGTAGAGGCACATATAGGAGGGGGTGTTTATTCATATAATTTCATAGACAGACCTATTATTTGCTTTGCTTTAGCAAAGCAATTTGATTAGGGGGTGACTCGTAATGCTTAAGTACTAGAATCGGTCTGAATACAAATCACAATGCTGAAACAGTGGACAGAAATAGGCTATTTTATAGACTGCAGGGGGCTTTTTTCCAGGAAATCGTATTGCTCCAATAGGGAAAAACTCAATTAAAAAATATTTTTCAACTCTTTTTTAATTCTATTTGGTATCCTTATTATCATACATGATTTAAGAATGCATAATTTTTTATTGAAATACTTTTTAGGCACATTTTTGTGATGTGCTCTGGTTTATGCAGCGGATTTATTGGGTCTGCTGTATTAGAAGGACCTGCAGTCAAACCTGCACCACCACTCACCTGGGTGGTGGGGCTGGCTGCCTACTGGGCGCACTGAGGCCACACTTTAAAAAAAGTTTGTTTCCGGTGGATCGGCCGGGTGATTTTTTTCCCTAGGGCTACACGCCCGCATTAAAAATTTTTTTTTTTTTGTCAGATCCGGATTTCCGAATTTGGGAAAATAATATTCACTATTTTTTCACCCTCCCCCACACTCGGGCCCATTTTTTTCAAGGCCACCCGCTCCATCGGAAACTGATAAATTTTTAAGCATGGCCTGAGGGCTCAGTAGCGGCCACAGCACCACCACTCACCTGGGTGGTGGGGCTAGTACATTGGCCATAGAGAGACATTGCAAAAATAGCACTTGGAATCGCTGCAAAGCACTGGAGCTTGCTCTACACCTTCTACTCTCGTTCCCAAATCCTTCCGAAGGGAAGGCTCTGGTAACAGCCAAATGGCCTTGAACTTTGTATTTTGCTGGGTCTGGGCAAGCCCTGCTGGTAGGCTGGAACCAGCGAACAGGAACAGGAAATGGAACCAGAATGTATGATGGTAGTTTTAGGTAGATTTACCATCAGCCTTTCTGGTTCCATTTCCTGTTCCTGTTCGCTGGTTCCAGCCTACCAGCAGGGGTTGCCCAGACCCAGCAAAATCCCAACATTTGGCAGTTACCAGAGCCTTCCTTCGGAAGGATTTGGGAACGAGAGTATACACCTTCGAACTCGTTATTTCCCACAATCCTGCAGACAGGATGTTCCATGCTCAAAATATACGGTTATTACTTCCCACTCAGTGGCTTTGTTGTTGCTCAAACAATTTTTCTTTTGATAATAGCTGCCACTAGGATATTTCTATTGCAATTTGAAAAAGAAAATCTAAGTATGTTTTCAATATTGGTATTTCAGGTGGTAAGGGCGGGAAGCCGAAGGTGACGTTGACGGACGGGGAGCTGAACGAGGTCATTAATTACGACAAAATGTGTCAACAGATGGACCATGTGCTAGAGCACCTCAGGACCGACTTTATAGAGCAGCTCAACATCAGAACCAACTCAGGTATTAAACATTGTTATTTTAATCTAGTCCTCCACTGTAATGTTCTCTCTCCATCAAGTGCTGCCTACCTCCCCGCCCCCCTCCCCCTTCGCCCCCTCCTCGTTTTACTCTCTACGACCTCAATGTCAGAATTAAGCTTGGCTAGAGTATATGATGTTTGGTCGTCTTCAATTTGTACTTGGGTTTGTTCCTTCTGTGACAATGTATGGTTGTACGGGAGTTGCAGAATCGCCACTCTGGTGCAGACGGCGTACGATGACGCACATTATCTTGAATTAAAGCTAGCAAGTTCTTCAAAGTTAACCATCTCATTCTGGACAATTATGACAATTGAAACATGGTGATAGCGGTGGGATTATATGTAGATCGGAAGAGCTCGATGGTGAGACATGGTGATAAGCGCTGGGATACACTGTAGACTTGTGAGTATTGGAAATGATGACCCACTGTTATTAGACGGTGCCATTAATCTTTATAGTGTTGTATCTTTATAATGATGGCACCTTCTTTACTAGTCACTGAGGTCTGATCCTGGATCTAGGTGGTTTGGTCATATAAGTGGTCAAATTGCACATTGATACAAACTCATTTTGATATTTTCAGTATCATCATTGTGTGCACAACATGTATATCTATCTGGACATGTTTTCAAAAGTTCACATTTGAATTAAGTTTTTGGTGATATTCAGTGTTTTGTGGTAAAAAATGGGGTAATTCTCAGTTATAGCACTGAATTGAATGGGGAGCTTCTTCTGCACTAACACTTTAGGGAATTGCATTTTATACATACTTTCCAAATAGATATCATCTATTTGTTCAGACAGCATGTAGATGAGATCCACAGTAACCACATGCCTTTAAAATGAAACTTACATTTTGATTATTTTGATAAGGAATTTAGATCCTTATATCACCATTCATTTAGGGCAAAGTTGTTTGTGCAAATTCAGGGTTGTTGACCCGTAACGTCTGGCTGGCGGCGGTCAAGTAGGCTGTACCTCGTCACCCCTCCGACACCCTCCCCCCCCCCCCTCCCCCCTTCACCTTTAATGATTATGTAAGGTATGGTGCATCTGCGCTACCAGACTCAACTCGCTCGCCTGTGTAGGAGAAGTGCCGTGCCTCTGACATCTGACCCCCCCCCCCCCCCCCACACACACACAACACACACACACTACAGTCAGGGCGGGAGTAGTTTGATCCTCACCAGCATAGAGCAAGGTATAGAGGCATCTGTGGTAGTTAATCACAAGTTGCCCCCGGTATTCATTAAATAGGATTATATCAAACATTAAAGTAAAAACTAGAGGTTTGTGGCGGGAGTGGAGGGGATGGGGGTCTCAATGCAGCCCTATGAAATCTACCAGTAAGGCTCTGGTGGGGAGGGGGGGGGGGGGGTATGCGGCAAGCAACATACAGCATACATACAGCACTGCATCACGGTGTGAGGAGAGGGAGGGGGGGGGGGCTAGGGAAAAGGTGGCGGGGGCAGTTCAGAGGGCGGACTTTTCAGCCTAGGCCATCCTATATAGAGTTGTCCAGTTGTTCTATCTATAGCTGATTGGGGATCAAACAATCGCAGTGCCCTGTGCTGGGTGCAGTCAGTAGGGTCAGTGCAGGTAAAATCAACCAGTGCATGGGGATCACTTCTAAACCATGGCAGAACTGGACAGAATGTGGAGCTCTCATTCATTAAATACTCCAGTAGAGAACAGCTAAATTCATTTCCGACATTTCTCTTACATTTGCTGATAAAAATAAACATCCAGAGTAGTAGCCTAGGTACTGATCTATCCCTCTACATTTCGGGTTTACCTATTAATGGAATGGTGAGGCCGTTGCTCAGACCTGGGTAGGTGAGGGTTACGAAGGGGGGGGGGGGTGATGTCCAGAAACGTGTGTGTGTGTGTGTGTGTAGGCGAAGTTTTTTGTGCAAATACAGGGTTGTTGACCCGTAACGCCGACTCAGCAAGTCTGGCTGGCGGCGGTCAAGTAGCCCCCCCCCCCCCCCCCCCAAGGTGGGAGGGGTGGAGCGGTG
Organism: Harmothoe impar; assembly: GCA_947462335.1. Taxonomy (NCBI): domain Eukaryota; kingdom Metazoa; phylum Annelida; class Polychaeta; order Phyllodocida; family Polynoidae; genus Harmothoe; species Harmothoe impar. The sequence continues at coordinate 20,539,353 of OX381713.1, read as the reverse complement.
CGTGTCAGGGAGGGGGCTGTCCAGAAGCGGGAATGGTCAGCGGGGTCAGTAAATGAGGTGGGTGAGGGTTACGAAGGGGGGGGGGGGGGAGTGTGTATGTGTGTGTGTGTGCATTATGGCCATTTAAAGTACACAATTAACTTATATGATGCAATGGCACCGTCTCCAAGTATACAGAATTGTTACTATAAAAATGATATAAAATGAAATGCTATCATATTTCTGTCAAGTGATGTGAATTGAAACTGTGTCATTCCCAAAACAAACAAAAATCACAAAGTCAAAACTGAACTGTCAGTCAGTGTAACCTATGACCCCTGCCTCTGTCAACTATGATTATTCAGTCCTGTCAACAAGGAGAACCCTGAACATTGTAGGCCTATGTGTAACAGACTGTCTAGGCCTACTGTGAATCTGCCCAGAGTATAGATCTACTGAGATCTACTGAACTGTCAATGACAACATTATCACTGTGATAATGTGTCTGCCCTGAATTTAAGTCCACTTACCTGAAGTGGGCCTGTAATAGGCTGTATCAGTGTGTTGTCACTCCTCATCTATATTCAACTGCTCCATTGTCAAAAGGAAACTGGATAGTAGGCCTATATCAGTGTGTTGTCACTCCTCATCTATATTCAACTGCTCCATTGTCAAAGGAAACTGGATAGTAGGCCTAGACCTAAATAACTTGGTCACTGTGTGACATCTATATAGGCCCATAGGCTATATCTTGGAAATCTGCTGCTACACAAGTGTGCATCATGCCTGGTGATGATGACCAAGCTCCTCCCAATCATAATGTGGTTGCTCCTCCTCCTCCATACCTCCCAAATATTCAGCTGCCTCATGAACTTGACATGGACTCTACTGGCATGAGGGAAAGATGGCTGGATTGGAGAGAAGACTTTGAGAGATACCTGCTTCTGTCTGGTGCTGGCCAGCAGTCTCTGCTATTCCAATCTTCCGCTCTACTCCAGTCCATCGGGTTTGAAGCCCGGAAAATCTATAAGGGGTTTGTATACTCTGCAAATGAGGATAAAACTGACCCAAATGTACTCATTGAAAAATATGATGAATACTTTGTAAGTGAGACAAGAGATTTTATTGAGCGACTTGTCTTCTCACGTCGCAAGCAGGAGCCGCAGGAGACATTTGAGCAATTTCTGTCGGCATTGCGGTTTCTGGCGAGCACATGTAACTTCTGTAATCCCACATGTAGGGATGCACGTATCATGGATAGAATTATCGATGGACACAAAAGTCCAAAGGCGAGAGACAAAATGCGATCAAAAAAGACATTGGACCTTGCTGCGGTGCTGATTATATGTAGATCGGAAGAGCTCGATGGTGAGACACAGAAAGTGGTTGATGGTAACATGGAGGCTGAAGTGGCAAAGTTGTCGCTCGTCGCTCAATCTGACAATAGAGATGGCAATAAGGATGTAAAGAGGTGTAACTTCTGTGCAAACTCTCACATCATGGGGAGATCACACTGTCCCTCGTGGGGCAAAATATGTAATGCTTGTAAAAAGGAGAACCACTTTGCTGGCTCTAAAGAATGTAGTAGACTTAATCCAGTACACAAAGGTTCTCATGATAAAAACAAGAAGAAATATCACACTCATAAAACGGTTCATCAAGTACAAACTGATTCTGATGGGTCGTCAACTGAAGGTTCTGTAAGTGTGGTTGCCGATGCGTCTACTGTGAGTAAGTCTAAGGCAATTTGTTGTAAAATGGTCATAGATTCTACTGAGGTCATCCATCAAATCGATCCTGGTGCAACTGTTTGTATTCTTCCTGTCAAATATGTTGGGGGTAGGCCTATTAGAAATGAGTCTGTGACACTACGAATGTGGAACGGCACCTGTGAGGCCGCCTTGGGCCGGGTTAAGATCAAGGTAAGGAACCCTAAAACTGGAAAGTACTGGAATGTGGACTACGTAGTAGTTAAGGACGATACATTCATGCCTCTTCTTAGTCGCAATGCTGCTGAAAACATGGGTCTGATCACTGTGAATTATGAGAAATTTGAGGTATGTACCCTCAAATCTGACATCCTGTCTCAATTCTCAAGTGTGTTCAACGACAAGTTGGGCTGCCTGCCTGGTGGTCCTGTCCACCTGACTGTGAATAATGATATTGACCCCGTTATCCAGCATGCTCGCACTCTACCTGAGTCTCTCAATGATGATGTGTGCAAGGAGCTAGAGAGACACATCAATGAACTGACTGGGTCAACCAAATGTCTATAGTAAAGGAGTCAGGTGATATCCGAGTGTGTGTGGATCCATGGTCATTAAATACTGCACTGAAAAGGGAGCATTACATATTACCTGTCTTGGATGATGTGCTCCCGAGGCTGGCTGGTGCAAAGGTGTTCTCTGTGTGTGTTCTCAAACAAGGATACCATCACGTCGAGTTAGACGAGGAGTCAAGCTACCTGACAACATTTGCTACACCCTTCGGCCGCTACAGGTGGCTGAGACTGCCTTTTGGTCTGAATGTTAGCTCTGAAATATTCCAAAAGAGACTGTTCCTGGCACTGGAGGGTCTACAAGGCATCCAGTGTGTGGCTGACAACATCATTGTCTATGGAAGTAGGGAAGAGGAGCATGACTGTAATCTGCGTAGTCTCTTGATACAATGCCAACTGCATGGCATAAGGCTGAACAAGGACAAGTGTCAGTTCAACGTTTCTGAGATCAAGTTCCTTGGACATATTGTTTCTGCCTCTGGCTTGAAAAGCACAGAGAACCTGAATGAGGCTGAGTTTGAATCAGTCAATGCTGTCACACACCTGGTGATGAATGACTATCCTCTGACAAGGATCAGAGCAGCGACTAGCACTGATCCAATTCTCTCTATTCTCAAGGCTACCATTCAGAATGGATGGCCCAGGAAGGAAGATGTCCCACTGCTGATCTTGGGATACTATGACTTCCGTGATGAACTTGCCATGACTGATGGACTGGTCTTTCGTGGTGAAAGACTAGTCATTCCCAACGAGCTGCGTGGGGAAATAATGACTGAGCTCCACACGGGACATACGGGCGTGGAGAGTTCACTACGCCGAGCCTGCGAGGCAGCATACTGGCCTGGTATGAATGAGGATGTAAAGAAGTTCACCCAGAACTGTGACGCGTGTCACAAATATGAGCGGGCACAGCAGAAGGAGCCGCTCATGCCTCATGAGGTCCCAACTCGCCCATGGCAGAGGATCGGGGCGGGCTTGTTTACACTCAAGGGGAAGGATTATCTTATCACTGTAGATTACTACTCGAACTTTTGGGAAATTGACCGACTGTATGACGCCACATCAAAGGTGGTGACCCAAAAGATAAAAGCCTGATGTGCGAGCTATGGAAGTCCGGACGAGATCCTTACGGACAACGGCCCGCAGTTGGTAGGGTCAGAATTTGTTAGATTCATTAAGAAGTGGAGAGTGGCACATGTCACCAGCTCCCCACATCATTCTCAATCAAATGGAAAGACAGAGTCCGCAGTAAAAGCGGCCAAGAGACTACTCAATAGAACAAACAGGACTGGTGAAGATCCATTCCTGGCCATCTTGAGCCTTCGTAATACCCCTCAGCAAGGTATCAGCCTGAGCCCTGCACAGCGACTTATGGGTCGCAAGACGAAGACTCTACTTCCGACAATGGCCTCACTCCTGAAGCCAAGTGAACTCCCTGACGTCACTGAGAAATTCTACCATGACAGGTCAGCCAAGCCTCTCAAATCTATTGAGAAGGGTGATAGGGTTGTAGCCAAACCCTACCACCTTGGAGATAAGTCATGGAAGACTGCGACCATATCACAGAGACTGGATGATGGGTCATATGAGATCCACACAGATGCAGGCCAGTCACTCAGGAGAAACCGTGTTCAGCTACGGGCATCGCATGACTTGGAGAAAGTCACCGCTGGTGATAATATTGAACACACTGAGACACCACCAACAGCACCCCCAGTGGATGAGCCTCTCAACACCAATCAGATCCCGACTGGGGATCTGCCTGTAGCCACTCAAACACCGGAATCACCTCGAAACCGATCAGTACGACGTTCTGGCAGAACATCTGTGACACCCCATCATCTTAATGACTATGTTTTAAATCACAAACATCAGTGAGACCCCTTCACCTAAGAAAGACTTCATTTAGCCCATTGACATTTGGCTTTTAGATTATATACATATTGTGTTGACATGTTCAGTCACTATTGTGTTATTCTTTGTTTCTGTATCAGGAGAGGATGTGACAATGTATGGTTGTACGGGAGTTGCAGAATCGCCACTCTGGTGCAGACGGCGTACGATGACGCACGTTATCTTGAATTAAAGCTAGCAAGTTCTTCAAAGTTAACCATCTCATTCTGGACAATTATGACAATTGAAACACCTTCCTGCCTATCTGACTTGCTAGCTGTCTCCTTTAGTCCCTCCCTCCTTTGCTCCCTTGTCCCTAGACTGCCTACCGTCCCCGTCTATGGCGAAGAGGAGAGGGGAGGAGTGGGGGGTAAGAGGAAGGAGTGAGTATAAAGACAGACTTGAGCAAGTCTACCTTGTCCCCTCAACTCTTTCCTTCCCTCCCTTGACCTTCTATTCCTTAAATTGCCCTCCACTATTTCCTCATCTCCCTTGTGTCCTTCCCCTCTGCTTCATTCCCGTCCCTCCTCTCATTTCCTCTCCTGCTCCATTTTCTCGTGTCCTTCCCCATCACCTGGTGAAATCTTGCCCCCATCTAGAGGAGTTGAATTTGTTTATAGCCTCCGTTGAGAGTGAAAATAATCTTTAAAATTGAATTCTTTAGTAGAAATGACCCCTACATTCATACAGGTGTGCTGAACCAGGTGTTTAGTAGCCCTGTTGCCCTGTGTTCCCCTAGGTGTGCTGAACCAGGTGTTTAGTAGCCCTGTTGCCCTGTGTTCCCCCAGGTGTGCTGAACCAGGTGTTTAGTAGCCCTGTGTTCCCCCAGGTGTGGTGAACCAGTTGTTCAGTAGCCCTGTTGCCCCGCGTTCCCCCAGGTGTGGTGAACCAGTTGTTCAGTAGCCCTGTTGCCCCGCGTTCCCCCAGGTGTGGTGAACCAGTTGTTCAGTAGCCCTGTTGCCCTGCCTTCCCCCAGGTGTGCTGAACCAGTTGTTTATTAGCCCTGCCTTCCCCCAGGTGTGCTGAACCAGTTGTTCAGTAGCCCTGTTGCCCTGCCTTCCCCCAGGTGTGCTGAACCAGGTGTTTAGTAGCCCTGTTGCCTTGTGTTCCCCCAGGTGTGCTGAACCAGTTGTTTAGTAGCCCTGTTGCCCTGTGTACCCCCAGGGGTGCTGAACCAGTTGTTTAGTAGCTCTGTTGCCCTGTGTTCCCACAGGTGTGCTGAACCAGTTGTTTAGTAGCCCTGTTGCCCTGTGTACCCCCAGGGGTGCTGAACCAGTTGTTTAGTAGCTCTGTTCCCCTGTGTTCCCCCAGGGGTGCTGAAGCAGTTGTTCAGTAGCCCTGTTGCCCTGCCTTCCCCCAGGTGTGCTGAACCAGTTGTCTAGTAGCTCTGTTGCCCTGTGTTCCCCCAGGTTTGTTGAACCAGTTGTTTAGTAGCTCTGTTCCCCTGTGTTCCCCCAGGGGTGCTGAAGCAGTTGTTTAGTAGCCCTGTTGCCCTGCCTTCCCCCAGGTGTGCTGAACCAGTTGTCTAGTAGCTCTGTTGCCCTGTGTTCCCCCAGGTTTGTTGAACCAGTTGTTTAGTAGCCCTGTTGTCCTGTGTTCCCCCAGGTGTGCTGAACCAGATGGCAGTGGACACGGCTGACGGTCAGTTCCCGCTCATACAGCTAGGGCAGGTGGCACAGAAGACGCCACAGCTCGTCGTCATCAACATGGCTGTTAACCCACAGGTAGGCCGCACTATCTTAAAAACTTTTTTATATCAAGTTTTTTTAAAATAATTTAACTTTAATAACTCAAACATAATCCTTTTTAGTTACATACACACCTAGTACATAAAGATGTACGCAATGAAGATGAGTTCCGACAAAAGCTAATTGAACAATAATTTTTTTATTTTTATATTAACCCTCTCACCGCTAGCAGGCTGCTAAAGCGGCCAGAGCATATTTATAATCTACTGAGCTAAATAATTATATTACTCAAAATTGATGAAAATATGTTCTTACAAATTCTAGTCAAAAGTCACACCATTTGCGCTCTAAAAGAACGTTCTAGTTGTAGCCATATTAACACCTTATTTCATTTTTTTATATTTGAATATTTTTTTTTATAATTTGGCCCAATATAGAGAAATCTGACGGTGAAATGGTTAAGAACACACACTTATTTGCCCGTTTAGATCAGAAATCACACCCTCTCATAAATTTTCCATCTTATTGACCATCTAATTTAATATTATCTCATTGCCAAGTGAATAGTACCCTACTGCTATTGTAACCTTCCAAAATACCAGTTGCTATATCTCAATATATACAGGGCATCTATCAGTGCCAGAACTGCTAGTGTGATCGCGCACCAACCCCAACATATGGGTCCCCTGCTGGGCAGGTTGCCCATTCCTCACCATTGAAACTTATGCATACATGCGATTATGTCATTGTAGCATAATTTAAAGTGGTACATATCAATGGTGAATACCATAAGCAGTCCATAGATGTGTTTGGTTGATAGATAGTATAATTATTAAAGGTTCCAGCCCCAAAAACATGAGACGCCCCATTGGCTTAGCACTACCACTGCCCGGGCAAGATGGGCGATAATGTGACGTAATACGTGGAGCGCCGTCTGGTGACTAGCGTGATCACTTCTGGTCGTTCTCTAGTATAAATGTCTGTTTGTTTCAGTATATAAATGAGGTAAAGAAAGCCCTGACGGAGAGCGGCATGAACCTCAACCCACAACAAGACGGCACCACGCTCTTTGTACCCCTCCCCAAGTAAGGAAACCCATGAGGAATTTAAATCAATATTTTGTAATTTTCTGTGACGAAGCGACTTTTTTCCTCAATACTGGAATCTTATGATGATCAAATAAATTTCTACACTTGATTTATCTATGCAGGCTTTATTGTGATCTCAGGTTATATGAGGGTTGTTGAAAGTGTACTCAAGTACTTTAGACACCTTGTGCGAGTTGACCATTTTCTCTAGACGCGGGTTATACAAGGATGCGGATAGTGCGAGAGACCTTGTGGAGTATGTGGACATGCAGATATAATATATCAGAACCCTCAGGTAAAGGTTGATTGATGCAACCTTAGGCTGTGCGGGGCATCCTTTCTGCTTCTCACATCTGATGTTTCTTTTCCCCTTGCAGTTACATTTTACACAATACCTTTGTTGCAGAGTGACCAAGGAGCACAGAGAAAACTTAGCCAAGAACGCCAAAACCCTTTGTACTAAATCCAAGGACAAACTACGAGACGTCCATAACATATTCATGCGTGACCTCAAAAAGAAGAAAGACGCTCACTCGGAGGACCTCATCCGCAACATTCAGGAACACGTACGTAAAGAATTAATAGATGCGGGTTATACAATGTTTTCAAGGTTAGGGTGCAGGTTTAACCAGAGTTTTTGGAAGTATTGAAGTAGCAATTTTCATTTCTCAAAGTCCAGGTGGGGTATGCATTAAAAAATGGTGTTGTATAACGGCCAACGGAACAAGACCTCTAAATGCATTCATAAGCCTAACTTTTAAACCCTTTAGTTATGTGTTGGTTTAGATTTTTGATACAGAGAACTATTATAACGTTCTTCTTTTTCAGATTGACCAAAAGATGAGAGATTATGCCGCCCAAACAGATCAGCTAATGGAGAAAAAGCAAAAGGAATTGTTACAAGAAAAGTAGCATTGAATTGATTGTAGCTTATTTGTAGGACTATAATAATATATCCGTCGATCTAGAATGTAACATAGTATGATTGTGTGCCTGTGAAAATAACCCAGGTATTTAATTTGTGATATGGGGAGAATGGTTCCACAGGTGCTTCTAGCGAGCATTTATTGTGCGTAATTCTGCTGATGTGAAGGATTGCAGATGTTTCAATGAAGAATAAAAGTATTACAATACATATTAATTGGAAATGTGTCGTCTTTGAGTCTTAGCATAATTGAAAACAAGTACAATGTACCTGGTATCCAAAGTTATTGATAACGCACATGCATTGTACTTTATTATACGCAGAATCACTTTTTCAGTCGGATCTTCGAGAAAAATTAACCCAAAGTCTGCATTGTGTGCTGATCAACTCACAGACTGTTCCACCAATAAACAAAATTAATAATTGAAAAATGTAACAATAGATCTTAGCCCACCCCCCTTCTGGATCTACTTATGACCACATAAGAGATGCCACTTTTCCTACTTTTGTAGGAATTTTAAGGGAATTTTTGTTTTAAATTATGTTGATTTTCCACAGAAAATTGACCAGAATTGTGACCTTTCGTACTTCTTGTCGACAACTGAGTGGCATCTCTGGCCACATGATTTTTCTGTTAATAACTAGTTCTAGTTTGGTTGCGAAGTGGGGATTTTCCTGACAACTACGGGCAACCTATTACTGATTGAGTATATACTTTAAGAAGTTATGGACACTGGATGAAAGGACACAGCAATGCGTAACAACCCTTGAGATTAAATAATTTATTGTCCTTGTAGATAGGCATGATCAGTGTGGCTTTGATTCATCATATAGATAATACATACAAGTATGTATATATAGTCTTCAGGGTGACATGGAATGATACAGAAGAAATGAGTTAACCCTTTAAGGCCAGCATAATGCTTTGCCATTTCGTCAGCATGATAGATACTCGAGGTAGCATCATTATAGGGTTAAGTGATGTGAACACATTTTGTGTGGGAATATTGTCGTGGGTTACGAGAGATGTGAGTTGATTTTCTGTTTGAGGTCTGTAAACCTGTCCGCCTCGAGAGCTTCCCGGATGGAGACGAAGAAGGAACTGTAGTGGTGGACATTATGTCTGCAACATTAAAAGATATTCTCAGTATGACAATACTCAAACATTCATTTTTAGTGGGAGAAAAAGATTATTGAGTGAGTGTATGGGAAATACGAGAATAGCTAAAATATGATTGGTCAGTTTTTAAGCGAACAACATTTATGTTACGGCTAAACTGAAATATTCCAATCATTTATGGCATGAACTTAACAATATGGCCATTTTGGTTTGACTATTTTTGATAGGGACAAACGTCGTCAGGCACTATTTCTGACACCAGTTTTATGCCTATTTGCAGGGATGAAAGTAGCATGGAAATGAACAATCTTGGTAACATAAAGAAAACTTTTTAATTCTTTCATTTCAATTTATATTTATTGCAGTGTCTATTGCCGTGATTTTAAATTGAAATCTAGAAACATCATCAAGACTTTATCCCTGTATTTGATTGAAATGATAAGATGAGTTATTGCCTTACATGGTGAGCAGCACTCCCGCGAGTATCTCGGACGTGTTGAGGAGGTGGTTGACGTAGGCACGTGTGTGGGTCTGACACGTGTAGCACTGACACCCGGCCACCAGCGGGCCAAAGTCCTCTGTGTACCTACAATAAGAACATCATGATGTAACGGCACCCGACCACCATGTGATGACACCCGGTCACCGTGAGGCGACACGCGGCCGCCATGTTAGGACACCTGGCCACCATGTGATGACACCCGACACCAATCCATCATGTCACGACACCCGGCCACCATGTGATGACACCCGGCCACCATCTCACGACACCCGGCCACCATACCACGACACCTGAGCACCATGTGGTGCTAGGATATCAGGAAGGATTCATGCTCCAGTGTTATCTGAACAATCAACTATTTCCATAGTCTTTTAAAATGATTAACTTTGATAGTTTGAATTACCGTAAAACCTCTCTGATAAGCCGGCCTTTTTTGGGGCAATTTTTGGCCTGATTCGGCTTGTAGTATCTCCTCAAAGCTGGGGGGGGGGGGGGCGACTTATAAAGGGAGGCATTTTATCCAGTACATTGTAGTTTTAAGCTCTCTTAATGACCCAGAATTCGGCTTATAGAATTCTCTCAAATGGGTGGGTCAGCTTATAAAGGAGGTCGGCTTATCAGAGAGGTTTTACGGTAGATTAAATGAAAACTTACTCTTTGTCATTAAGATTTATCTCGAAGGGGCGCTCGGTGATTGAAGAGGCTGCCCCGTCATTGATGCTGATGGCGGCGACTCCGTTTGTGACTGCCGCGCCGTCTGTGTGATCCACGGCTGGTAGACTGTGGTCGAAGGTCAACGCACCGCCCCTCTCTGTCACTAGGTATGGGTAACTTGTCATAGGTCAAGGAGTCATATTACAGGAGGGTTAACACTGTGCTTGAATGCTTTATCCCCCTTGAAGTCATAATGCAGTTAATACCCACGGCTGAATTCATATATCATGACGACCCTATGGGTTTGATAAACTCTGAAGGGTCGGCATGACGCATCAATGCCAGAGCCGTATATCGAGGTAGCAGTGGACTGTATTTGAGTAAGTACTGAAGTAACTTACTACACTGAACACCCCAATATAGTCGGCATGTATTACTCCAGACTGATGGCACACAGTTGTATGAGATTGGAGTCTTAATTGCTTCCTTACTACACCTATGGCTGCCTTCTTCCATGCTGTGGTAGACCTTGCTTCGGTAAATGTGTAGGAGCGGAATTTCTGTCTTCGACTCATCTCATAGATTCACTCATCTTAGATTGTCAATGGGACGTTAAACTATACGGACAAAAAAAAACGCCCCAAAATTAATTTCAAAATGGACAAATTTGGTGTAGGATACGTTGAGTCAAACATGTCGATGCCGCTGCTGATGCCGCGCAGTACGTTGTCTGGGGTCCACACGTGGTGCATGACACGCGGCTTGTCTGGGGGCAGCTCCGCCTGACATACAGTGACAAGAAAGCCTTCATTAGGGTATGCAATCCTCTAAACAGCCCTTTGGGCCAAGGGTTTATAGTTAAAAAAAAAAGAAAAAAGATAATAATTAAAAAAAAAAAAAGGGTTTATAGCTCGCCATTCTAGTACTGTTCTATTCATCTTACGAGGGATTTCTTTTGGTGAGAGCACTGTCTTTAAATGTCCACCAGTGTATCAGGACGATTCAGGAATTAATTTCATCTTCAGTTGTATCTACAACAGAAATATTTGGCTTACCATTGTTGATTGTAGTATACCCGTTATATCGTCAAATGCAAAATCTTCTGTGTCTGGTCCAAAGTGGTGGAAACCATCTATACAAAATCCTGTAACATAGAAAGAGAATTATAGTTGGAAAATACATTCGACCATGGTTTAGCCAAATTCCATGATCTGAAAATGTAAAATATGAAAGATAAGCAACATAGATCTATTAATATACTACTGAATACTCAATTTTTCTTAGGATTTGTAAAACAGTCACTCTCTCCCTAGCTCAGCAAAAGATCTGTATAATACGTGATACAAAATGTGAAGTGTCTTGTGGCACCCATCTAAGGGAACCAGTGGGCATTATACTTACCATCGACAGGGCGCTTGGCAGTCTCGCGGGCACATCTCACCCGCTCCATTTCAGAATAGCCACCAACCAGTGAACCAAACACACCACTGCCCTTCAATTCCTGGAACACATATTTTGTCATTTTGAATATCATAATATTGGTCAATCTCCTTTCCCCGAATGCTGACATTGACGGAGGGCATGCCACCCCACCATTTTTCCTTTACTCTAGACGATACTGGTAAACACATATACTAGTTTGTGATTAAGCATATATATGCAACACTCGCCATGAATATGGCCTTAGTTGTCGAAATGGCGTTAAACATCCATTACTCACTCACTCACTATATATGCAACATTAGCAAACAAATAGTTCAGAACCAGATTAAATTATTTGCAAAATGTCACTTGTCAATCGAATTATTTTCATAAAAGCAATCTATTATGTAAGATATACCTCACACTCTTGGTGCTTTGCCAGACAAGGGTCGAGGAACTTTAGGGTTCGGTCGACACTTTTCGAGAGTCTCTTCTTGCCACTGTTCTTGTCCGTATCTGAGTCACACATTAACTGGTATATGTCGGGCCGTATGGCTGCTTCACACTTCATGAATAAGTCAACGTCCAACTGAAAATGAAAATTCATAATTTTATGAAATTCTACTAAAGAGATCTGATGATTAAATTCAATGTTTTATTTTCAAACTTAGATTAACCTAGAGAATATTCTGAAAAAGATGTGAATCAGAACACGTATCATGTTATACTCATAATCAAAATTAACATACACCCGTAGGGCCACTTAAAATCGATAACCAGAGTTGCATCAGCATCTTTTAAGCAAAAGAGGCCACATGTAAAAAAAGTCCAGGAAATTCCCGCACCTCCAGAAGAACGCATAACAAAAAAAAGCCTCTCGCCCTCACCCTGTTTTCTACAAAGTATCTGCAAAGCTGGTAATCGACCTTAAGCAGCCCAAGACTTAATACCGGGTAGGCGGACATACCTTAGTTTTGCCGCCTTTAGACCAGACGGAAGAACCATGTTTGTCGTTGAAGCCTGTCGGGACTTTCGTTGCTGGGTCTTGGAACGAGCAATAAGCTACCACGTCCTGTGATACAAGATTCACAATCAAAAATAGTTACTTTACTAATAGAGAGCAATGCTATCATAAAGAAGACTTGTAAATCAAGTCGAAACATTTATCATTCCACAGTATGATACTACAATATCAATTTCAGGCTCTTGTTAACTCTCAGAAATAAAAGCCACCCTTTACCCAATTTACAGTGTCTGGTTGTGTGTGATATATACATGTATCACCTTCGTAGTGGTTCTGGGCATGGAAATTACTTCCGCAGGAACAAACTAGATATTATTTTAACGCCATAATAGCTACCTACCTGCATGTTAGCAAACGATTTTATCCCTTTTTGATACTCGTCCAATGCAGCGTATTGGTCAACCCTGGAATATAACAGGTCATGTATGCGTATATCGGATAGATTCTTTAAATCGTTTAAAAGTCATAAATTCATTTTGGTAAGAAGAGGCACACTTTAAATATGGCATATGAAATCATTTGAGACACAAATATATTTGATGCACGTGTACCTACATGTATTATGATAGAAATAGATTTTTAGAAAAAAGTGATATGGCTATGCTATTACTTTGAACAGGGAACCCTTCATTTTGGTCAATTGAAAGATGGATTGTGTGATATACATCACAAGTGACCCAGGGCTTTTCCAATGATGTATATAGTATTCCAGTACATGTATATACCGTATATCCACTTGATCACACTTGACTCAGGGGAGGCTAAACCCTTCATGGACCTCCATGACAGACCTCCATGACGGACCTCCATGACAGACCTCCTATACACAACCTATCCCACCAGGGCCTTATATTACACATCAAATGAAAGGTCCTTAATTATTCTGTGTGTACCTTTAATTTCAGCTCAAAAGCGTCTCATAAAAATGTCTCACCTGCTCTTAACCATTGTAGGTATAGGAAGTCTGTGTGAACGTGCATCTTTTAAAGTCAGGATTCAAGGTCACTGGCCTATCTTCAGCATTAGTTCACACAGACTCCGTTTTCGGGTAGTTTTTGACATTTTTTCAAGAGCGTTTTTCTACTACAATTCTTTTTCTTTTTACAAACTGTAAAAAAGAGCGAGGTACAGTTTGTTTCAATTTATATGCATGTCTTTATTTCGATCTGATAAATGAAAAAACAAATGCAGGGGAATAGTTCAAAGTCAGCTGACCAAACTCTGTTTTTTGGTGGAAAACCGTCTCACAGAGACCCAGGGTACCCCTGGGTCAATAACACACGCCAGTACTCCATAGTGGTTTGTTTACTTCTTTTGAATCAAGGTAAAAATAAACACAAAGGATCACTCATGTTACTCTATTGACTGGTCATATAATTTGTTGAATATCGATCGCATATTGATGATTGATTTAGTCTAACCAAAAAAATATAACTACCGGTACTGTAGAGTTGCTGGCACCCTCACAGTTTACTGTGGTTATTTTGAGTTAGCCTCTCATAACCATAGTCTATCTATTACATATCTAGCTCTCTTCCACTTACAGTGTGGGTAAGGTGAGGTGGGCGATTTGTGGCAGCTCAGGAACCTTCTGTAACATGTTGGCCGTCAGGTTATGTGCACTGCCTGCAAAAATAATACAACCCATAACGATAACGTGTTTGTGGGAGTGGTAATCTTCATTTTACACGAAGGAATTTAATTTCGACCAATCACTACTCTAGCGAGTGGGCTGCATATTGGGTACCACCTGCCGTGTATCAGCCCCTCAAGGTCAAACAGTCTGCTATAAATCTGACGTGAAACTTTCTAGTAGAAATATTCTTCAGGATAGATAAATCATTCCCCCTCCCATGAATACAGCTGCCGTGTTGAGTCTATTTGCCAGGACTTCATGCGTGCTGACCCTGCTGGGTTGATGATATAGGAGTTAGTCGGCATCCCTACTGGGTCCACCATGCTTAGAGTAGCGCGAGATATCGCACCTACTAGGGGACTACACATAGTGATGACATCACTGGTTTAGGTGCACAACTCCTTTGTGTGTGTCCCCTCAAAACAAGCATCAGGAACAAGCTACAGGCAACAAGCTTTCACACCAGGGGGCACCACCACCCAATTTAGTGGTGCCCCCTGGTGTTGCACAACATCCCGCCTGAGCCCTTATATACGGTATGATGCATCATGACGAAGAGCATAGCACATTAAAATGATGACATTTAAACACTATGCGGTCCTTAAAGGGAAAAGAAGAGAAAGTTCCCGGTAGGTGGTGTTGAAGTCGTACTTACCGGCCCTTGTGTAGAGCATACAGAGTGGAGTAGGAAGCACTTTCTCCCCACAGCTACCCAACTCTGAGAGGAGACCGCGACGACAACCATTTCTCACAGATTCAACGACGAACTTCATCTTGTGACGTCTTCTTAGTTTTTGCAGTCTATCACCTGAAAACGAGATTAATTTACACATTAATTTACCCAGCAAAACAAAATTAATACGCTCATTGTATGTCTGGTATAGAGTTCACTGGAGATAGAATCCCTTCATAGTTTAGTAGATCTTGCCGTGATCCATAATATACATGTAGATATTATCTAATTACTGTCCAGCCACTTCTGAAAACCGATTCGGCTTCTGTCATCACCTTGATTCTTTTTTTTTTTGGGAAATTCGTGTATATGGATGGATGGATGGAGTAACCCTGATCTCAGACTATTCACAGTGTGCCAAATCTTAATTACCCATTTTTAAGAAGCTGGGTGGGTAGGGGGGGACTTGTCACTTATTATTATCATGAATTATTGGACCGTACGTGACCCTTTGTTACATAGTTACAGGTGGGCTTTTTCGCTCAAGACCGGTGGTCTTTGACTTAGGTCCTAAGCCTAAGCCTATTAAGTCATTCATTATTAATAGCTGAGGGCAGGGCTTGGTAGATTTCCCCAAAACGGCCATTTTTATTCCGACCCCCCCCCCCCCCCCCCCCCACTGGCCCCAGTTAGCCAAAAGCCAGTTAGCCAAAATCTCGACCCCCCTCAATTGAGAGAAATGTCCCTCCTAAAATCGCATGTGCCAGTGTAGCTGTGTGGCAAGGATGCCGAGGTTGAAAGCTCAATTAGTGCCAGTGACATCAGTCATCATGTGTGTTCATGAGTATGTCGAGAGGTCATTTAGTGTAGATGATCCGACAAGGAGACACAATAGATTAGAGTTGATATCCAGTTTTATTGTAGCAGTAGAACATATGTACGAGAGTGCCACCTCACATGTATGTCTGCAGTAGATAGGGTAGCATATGTACGAGAGTGCCACCTCACATGTATGTCTGCAGTAGATAGGGTAGCATGGCTAGTCCTATAGAGATGAATAGGAAGGCTAGTTCCTCCAGCATGGCTCCCGGCTCCTGGATGTATAAGACACCCTCTGGAGGAATCCAGAGGGTATTTATAGCTCTCAGCCCTGTCAGGCTGAGAGCCAGGAGTCGTCCATCAGTCTATAAATAGACCGGTCCTCCTGTCACCCATCCACCCTGCGGGGGGGCTGTGTGACAGGAGAGGAGGAACACCCTGGACACCTGTCACCACTCCTCCAGCATGTTTACTGTGAGTGTGCCAGGCTGTCCCGTTCCCTGTGGGTTTTCCCCACACCAACCACTTGAGGGTACTTCCGGGTCACCCGGTGCGCCTCAGCTAGGGGCGCCAGGAGTGAGAGTGCATCATGCAGGAGCGCATCATGTAGCCCCTCGACAAGACTCACAAGTACCATTTAAAATTATGGACCGTTTTAAATTTCACCCCCCCCCCCCCTCCCCCAGCATGATGGACGCTTTTCCAGTTTTGGCTTCCACCGAGGGCCTGTTTTTCATTATGACCCCCCTCCACCTACATCCACGAAGCCCCCAGCTGGCAGGCAATAAATGACTCGGCCCTATAGTGCCTAGACACGGCACCGGCTTCGCAGGGACGAGTTGTGTTGGGCGATAATACCAGAATGAATTAAATACACGCTACTTAAAACGGAGTTTTACGCGTTGACAGATGACAAAACCATATGAGCAATGTTATCTATGTACTATTACTTGGTTATATGTGTTAATCTATAATAAGTCACACGCAAAACTCATATTTGACTATATTTAATGCAATATTAACTTACGGTATGCGTGTCAGCCTCCAAACCGGAAGTTCTTTAATGATGTCGGTGGTCATCATTTAAAGAGATATTTTAGTATTCAATTTTGGGGTAATTGACAGCTCATGGATACTGAGATAAAATACCCTGATATCATAAATTCTTACTTATAATTTACGTGTAACCACTTCTATTCACAAGTATTGAGGAACTAAATTTTCATGGGAAACGAATTTAGAAAAGCGTACCCAGTTGTTTTGAAAAACGGAGGCAAGTGGAAAGAAACATCAACATCATGGTTTATATGCATTTCCCTACTCACCTTACGGATGAAGAGGAATATCTACAAAAGAAATATGCAAAGTTGAGGAAAAAGGTAAGGGCCGAGTCATTTATTGCCAGCTGGGGCCCTAGCCTAGGGACTAGTAGGGTGGGGGGGGGGGGGGGGGCACTGACACTGCCCCCTCCCCTGGGCCCCGGGGGGGGGGGGGGGGTGGAAGTAGGT
This sequence comes from Harmothoe impar, assembly GCA_947462335.1. Taxonomy (NCBI): domain Eukaryota; kingdom Metazoa; phylum Annelida; class Polychaeta; order Phyllodocida; family Polynoidae; genus Harmothoe; species Harmothoe impar. Next base: position 20,522,144 of record OX381713.1, on the reverse strand, counting down.
CTACATGAAAAAGCCTCCAAAATCTATTGGGGGGGGGGGGGGTGGCACACTTTTCTAAATCTGAATGTACTTGTAGACTAGTTGGGGTAGTGGTGTCGAAATAACTTTCCGCTTAATTATAATTATACTCTGACACTCAGTGACAGTAGACTGGGGGGGGGGGGGGGGTCGGAGTAAAAATTGCTGTTTTGGGAAACATTTTTCCACCCCGCCCTCTCGAGAGGAGTCGACATTTTTCTCCCCCCCCCCCTCCTCTTTGAACTATAGTACCAGCGACATGTATAATTCATGATAAGCCGCTGATCCACTGCTGCGAAATTGCTGCGAATCACACTCGCGCGGGTACACACGCACAAAACGTTCCTGCAGTGGATCTCCTGCTTCGAGTGCCTGCGACAACGTCGTTGCGAGGGCCGTGCGGCCTGCGGGTTTATCCGCAGAAATCTCAAAGATTTGATATTTGCTAGTGTACTCGCAAGTGCGTGTCGTACGACTACATTCGCAGCAAACTCGCGCCAGTGGATCACCGGCTATAGTACCACGTAGGCTTTCTTGGCGAGAAGTGGTTAAATTTTTCTACCACGCTGTTTCTTACCTTAATGACCTGAGAAAAATAAGAAAAATTATTGTATTTTCTTACAGAAACTGGCTCTGAAAGCTCTCAGAGCACCAAAGGCGGAGCCTGCACAACCGCTTGAGGACGCCAAAAAGCGATGTAAGTTATCACAAACTATTTTTGAAGCAATCATGATAGTTATAGACCAGTTTAGATGTCGAGTTTAGACTTAGATCAGGGATGCGTGGTGCGTCAGATATAACCATGGAAACCATGGTGACGACACAAACATTACCTCTTAATACGCACAAATTAGCAAGAATCTGCTGGCGGCTATAAATGTCTTCCACTTTTATTTCAGCCTATGAGAGAGCCGCTGATGCCACAGAAGAAGCTAAGAAACTGCTTAAAGCTGGGGTAAGTTTAAAAAAACGTTTATTCCCAAAAATGCTCACTTTTAGAACCAAACTATTCACTCATTCAGTGTGTCATTCAGCATGTCTATTCAGGAAGGCGTAGGGAATGGGTCACATGCTCGTAAAACATTTTTTGCACATATACATTTGTACATGCTTGTAGAAATTATATGTTTATTTCCCCAACAGGCAATTAAACTCACAGACAAGAAGGGACATCGGGAGTTCAAAAGGACAAAAAGGCAAAAGGTATGTACACTACCGTAATTAAAAACAACAACTTTAATATTAGGTTGAAATTCATGGCAATAATCATAAATCTGGTGGTACCAGTGAGCCTTTCAATCAGACACTGTCAGTACTTGTAGTATGAATGAATGTACGGATAGTCAAAGGTAATACATGAAAGGTAATACATACCCAACACAATTTTTCGGTAAATGTGTAATCTTTTCATATTAAAGTCCTAACACATTCCTGTGTCAGTAACAAAAAAAGTAACAAAAGTTATTCCATCCAGGAACCAGAGAGATCGGCCGTCCTCTTCCAACCCTTCCAGCCCACGACAGGCAGCGACAATGAAGATGAGAGAGCAGAGGTAAGAACATTTTTATCACGAATATGCACATGTAATTGAGTATTGCAAGGTACGTAAAATGGTCAGACCAATTAGAATGTTGAAGATTAATTGTCTAATTTTAATTGAACTTCTATTCATCGATGACTAAAAATCATCTATGCTATGCCATAGCTATGCTCGTTATGCCTTAACCACACAGTGTTAAAGTCTTCCATTGCCATCAGTTTTAATAGTATATGTAATATAGTATGTATAACGATAATATCTTTTGTTTATAATTATTTCATAGCCCGCTTTGGCACGGAAGAATTCTTTAGAGGGACGAAAGAATCTTTACGACAGTTTCATCAGCTCCAGAGAACCTCGTAAGTAGGCTCAACTTTTAATAATTTTATTTCTTTTTTTTTGTAATCAAGCAACAGTAAAAGTATTACCGGTACATTACATAGCCGGTATGTAACGAGAGTTAAGCAGAAAATTTGTATACCTAAAATTTTCCCAATAATATCATTAAATATTGATGGACACATCGCATAACCATATGTATGTTCTCTACAGGATTCGATCCTGAAGATGCAGAACACAGAGATCGATCCGATAAGTCTGGAAGTGACCGGGAGGACCGACCTCACAGTGACCGTGAGGACGGCCGAGGTCATCGTGACCGCGAGGACCGGGGTCACCGCGAGGACCGACCGCGAAGAGATCGCGAGGACCGGCCCCGGCGGGAACGCCGAGAGAGCGAGCGGGACCTGCCGAAAAAGGGAAACACTATCTATGTGCATGGACACAACATCTCCGAGGAACAAATCAAGAAAAGCTTCTCCAACTTTGGCAACGTGGTCAACATCTCCATGGAACAGGAGAAAAAGTAAGTGCTCCCAAGTATTCAACCTGATTAGCGGATCGAGATAAATATTAAATTTTTATATTTTTTAACTTAAAGAACTTTAAAAAGACAAACTTAATTTAGTTAGGAAGGAATTCAAACTAGTAATTAGCACGGGATTTGGTCATCATATCTAAAAATAGGTCCCATTTAAAAGCTAGTAACTCATTATATTTTTTCAGAAAGTTTAAATTTGAATAGCACTTGATCACTCTTCTAATTGAATATTTAGCAAGTCATTCAAAGAAATATTGTTTATATCTGAACTTATGTCAAGTCTTATAACTCATTACAGTTGTGGCTTCGTTACGTACGAGAAGATGGAGTCATCTGATACCGCTATAGCTAATGTAGGTGGAATGGCAAATTCTGTTTATATCTAAAATGCTCATATCACTTTCCTGACTTTACGTGACTGTTGACCTTTATTTATCACTTAAATCCTGGCGTTGTTGCTTCAAATTACAGTCAATAATGCAAATAACAAAATATCTTTAAAAAAAAATCAGTATACGGTGTTAACTATCCTGACATCAATACTACTACATTTGTATTTACATAATCCCCCCTTCCCCTCCTACAGATGAACGGCGTCATGATGGGGGGTATCCTGCTAAAGGTCACCATGGCGCGTAGACAACCTAACTTTGAGCAGGCGGTGGACCCGTCTAGTGCCACCTGGGCCGCCATAGGTAAGTACACTCTTTGCAATAGGGGCCCTCTAGTTCAGAGGTCTCTGAATCCAGGGACCTGGAGCTGGGCTCATGGTTCCAAGGGCTGAGGTGCAGAGGCGTCTTTACAATATCTCTAGTGCAGAGGCTCATTGTAATTTGTTTCAAGGGCGGTTTCTGAGGCCCCCTGTTCAAAAGGGCTCCAAGTTCTCTAGTTCAGAGGCGCTTTCCAACGGCTCTCGTGCAGGGGCTCGTTGTTCCAAGGGCTCAAGGGCTCTTGTTTCCGAGGCCCCCTGTTGCAAAGGCTGCTGGTCAGAGGCACTAAAAGCTAAAAGCTCTTATTTTCTTCTGGCTCTCGGAAGAAGTATACATTCAAATTTTAAAACATTGAATTTAAGAAATGTAGTATCATCTCTATTGCAATAAATATACAGCAAGTGTAAGATTATCCCCAAACATTACGAAGTTGTCTAAATCTAGCATCAGGAATTATCTTAAGTCTAATGCTATTGTGTTCCATCTTGCAGCGGCCAGCCAGTCCCAGAAGGGCACGCACCGAGACAAGCGGGAGCTCGTGGCTTACGACAACGATGACTTATTTGACTGAAGTCTAAACCAAATATTATATTGTGACAGTCTCAGTAATGTGTTCACTCACGTCTCCATCACCAAAGGGAAAACTGATGGTGCTCTTCCTTACAAGCTGGTCTTCTATTATTCAAAACATCATTCTCGAAAGATTTTTCGCGTGGAAAATAAACTTTCCTTTTTGATCTGTGTCTCTGCATGGTTCGCCAGGTAGGGATTGAGCTGGGACCGGCTCGTTCGGATGGTAGCTACCAAAAGGATTCTTTTTATGTCGCGTCATTATAGAAAATCACGAAGCTATCATGAACACAATGGTCAGAAAGGGCCGTTATGTGTAGCGTGTGGTATGTGTATCAGCTAACATATTGTATCAGAAATATCCCATCTGTAAATAAACCATTCATAAAGAAACATAAAGTGTTGTTACTGCGTTTATAGTACCCTTAACCGCAGCAAGACACCAAATGTTATATTTGTTGTCTTACTGCACAAATACAACACTGGCGAGTTACACGCCGGTGCTACATGAAACTGACCCTGGGGAACATAGAATATTTAAGCACTGCTGCCTTTAAATGGTTATCTATACTATTACAGGAGAAAACGAAAGGATATATATAGAACACCTAAGGATATATCTTTTAAATGACTTTATTCTTTTTCATTCATTCTTAGACTATTGTACGTCCATGATTCAAAAAACTTGTTCGTTTTATTATCAGCACCTCTGGTAAACTCACAAACCTCCCCTTTTCTATAAAGTATATTTCATGATATATTAATTTGTTCAGCAATGTACATGCCGTTTTGAGTTCAACATCAAATTCGAATCAATAATAGGAACAAGTAGAAGAGTGGTGAACAAGTTCTCTTCAAAATATTCTAACATATAGCTAGAAAACATCAAAAGACATTCAACAAATAAATAAGCAAGGGTATACACATCTGAAAGAATCTGCGGACATGGTTGCGAATTGATTACCAATAGGAGAATTAAAGTCGTTGACATGTAAACAACAGCGGATCTATGTGTTTTAAACAGTTTCACTAAATATACTGTCAACGATTTCTCAGATATGGAACATAGCGGAACAACAGCATAAACCCAAGAAAAACTACAGAAATCAAAGTTTATAGAAACAAGACAGTCATGAAACAGCTCAAGCTATTTTAAATATTGATAATTTAATGTACTGGGGTATTCTATTTGGAGATGAATCACAGTATTATATTGTCAGCATATATAAACAAGGGCGCACATGTCCACATGCAACATATGATAACGATTTTTTTGGCTTGTGGCTGTTTTACTCTATACCTTGTCTGTGGGAAACTGGCGAGGCCGAGAAAGGGCCTGGCTACTGAGTTCTGTGTGGGAGTCGTATAGCTGTGGTCAATGGTTAAATTGAGAGCTCAAATAAACCCAAACTTCTCATCCCATGAACCCCTTCCTCCAGTGTATTTATATGCAGTGCTAATGAAATTGCCCCTCCTCTCCCCACAGTTTATAGCCCATACTGACATTACCAAAGGGAGGATGCTGGCCTCCTCCTGTAGGTGTCAAACTTAGCACTAATAAAATTACTAACTCCCTCACAGTAAGGGGGCTCGCCAGGATATGCCACAAGGTATACCGTAAAATCTCGCGTATAACTTGTATCTCGTCTAAGCTCGCACAAAGGCTGGGAAAATCATAGAATCACACAAAGCGTGGCACGTACATTTCCTACAGATTGACATATTTTACATGATGTACAAGGCTTTTACAGCAAAAACATTTATGATCCTTCCCTTTTCCTAAATTCATAATACTAGAAGGAACATTCCAGGTCATTTATTTACAGAGGTATGTACCGGCACACACATTCCAGATATAGTACATTGTCTTACATAATTTTGTACATAACTCAACGCGAGCAGTCATTCTCCACCCCTCACAGAAGGGAGTAGAGTGTCCATAAACCTCATGGAGATTTCCCCCCAAAACCTAGCTATGTGTATACTGGAAACTTCACAATTTTCGATTTGAAAGCCACTTGAATCACACATGTAGCAACAATGAAGATGACAAATAAGGTAACTTTCAATTGTTGAGGCATATGGTATTTGAAGTACTGAACACATTGTCCTATCAAACAATATGTCGGATGAGCATAAGTTTCATTAGTTATTCAGTCATCAAGGTAGCACAGAAGTGACAGGTTGTCCCCATCTTCGTATCCTGAACTGTAAGTTTCATTATGAAACGACTAGGTCACTTCTAAGGGAAACAAACTCTCGATCTGAGAGATAATGAGACATTAAATGCGAAATAATGATAAGCTTTGGCTGTACCAAATTTTGTTTATATATTCTAAGAACACAGGGACAACAAAGGTATTGCTAAACAGTACGACCAGACCTCCCCATCTCCGGGAGTACCTTTAACAAAGTAATTCCCACCCATTCTGCAACACATATAATTTTGCGGCAAATTTTTCCAATTAGAGAATTTCTCTAGTTCATTTATTTAGATCACAGTCATTTAGCGTTGTCAGAGTCGGAGACGGTTGTAACTACAGCATTGCATAAATAGATTCCGTACTAAATCCCTCGTGAGTAACTTTTGACCCTATGGGGCTAAGGCACCCTTAAAGGATTGGCATGATGCACCAATGTACTGTCGGTGAGTTACTCACCGGCACTGCATTACATCATGACGACAAATGCTGCTTATAATAATATATTAATGCAACATGACATCCTTAAAAGCCTAATGACCCCTTAACCGTAGTCTGGTACTAGACTATACAGACCCTCACCAGTTTGTGGGCTCCATACAACAACAATGGCAAGTTTTATAATACATGTAATACAACGCGGCGCTGACTCTTAAGTCTTGCGTCTCGGCTAACTATTTTGCCCCGACACAGAGTCGACTAACTTCTGTTCCTGGTAGGAGGTAAAGGCGGAGCTGCTGTGGGGTCTGAAGGATGCAGCGCCCTCCGTCGTCTCAGGTTTCGGCGACTTGGGCGGGATGTCGTTCACCGCTGCCGGCTCCATGCTGCCCTCGGGTGTGTTCAAACGCCGCTCGCTTTGCGTCGCCAGTTTTGTGGCAAATGGATCGGATTTTCTACGGGCTTCCAAACTCCACGGTTCAACTAGAAACAAATGCCACATTTATCACAATGACCATATTGGAGTAAAAGGTTTGAGAAATATGTGTACATACTTTTCTGTGCCTTGATTGATTATATTATAGAATGTTTTATTCAAATATCTAAGGGAGTGCTCATTGTTTAACAACAGGGGGGGGTGGTGGATTTGGGGGGGGGGGGTAAAAAATTTGGACCCCTTGACCGGGGGGGGGGGGGGGGTGAAAAAAATTCAACCTGTTTTGAGGGAAAAAGCCCGCGCGTTACTATGCTACAAAGGGGCGCGAACGCGCGCGATTTTCGGCCTGCTCCGCGCGAAATCTCACCAACCCCACCCTGTTGTTAAAAAATGAGCACTCCCTAACTCTGCATAGATACGACTCGACGACTGGTCGAGCAAAATGCGACTGTTAGTTTAAATAATCTCGAGTAAATGGGTTGGTAAACTACATTTATATCAAAATGGAACGGAAGTTGTTTTAAGAGTAAAAAATTCGATACTTCCACGTCTTCATCAGCTTGCATGAATGCAGCCCAGGCGAGTAGCCTTGCGAGTTACTCACCAGGCCTGCATTTATGCATCATGACGACCAAAGATATAATGCATTAAAGCCCTATGCTACCCTTAAAGCGCTAACCCTTACCTGTGTCGTCGGGCTGTGTGGCTGCGGGCACCTGGCCGTACAGATTCAGTATCTGCGCATGGAGCCCCAGCTGGATCTTCTTCTGTGCCCGGTACTTTTCCTCCAGTGCCTAATGGGGAGACCAAGGGGGTTCAATTATTATTTACATGTGAGTAATGGTATCGATATGTTATGGATCTTCAAGAGAGGAGGTGGAGTGCTTCTTCAGCGTGATTTACCACGTTATTTGCAATGAATCCTTAGTTCTGTAGGTGATCGTTAAGTGAAATGTATTCGACTAAATTGGCGATCAGTACGCTTAGAAATAATCATAAACCCGTTAACTGGGCGCAACATTTGAGATATTTTGCGTATATTTGTAGTTTTGAGTTGGCCAAAAAAAGACAGGTGTGCGTATATTAGGAGATGTTTGCTAACTGTGTCGACTATACACTATAGGACGAGTGGCCTGAAAAATGTGGATCCCTCACGCATAGATCCATGCATCAAACCGATGTTGTGGGCTTAGGCCGCTTAAAAAAGATTATCAGCTTTGCAGACACCGCCCGCATCAGTTAATAAGGGGCGCATGGGTGCTTTTTATTTCATATTTTTGTAGGGGTCGGATTCCCCGTACCCTGGTGGAGAGCCCGAAGGGGTGAAACACCTGGGTAATCCTCCCCCTCTGTACCATACCGATCCAGTAACGTAGGGAGCGGAGAACAGTCAGACACGGGTTGGTAGTGTAACGGTTAGCACGCTTGTCACCGGTGCGAGAGGTCTGTGGTTCGATTCCCGGCCGATCCAATGACTAAGTTTTCCGCGACCTCTACACTGGTGGATCTGCCGCGATGAATCGGGTAGTACGTTGACTGTGGACGGTAGGAGCATTCCAGCTTGCTGGGGATTGGCCACCTGCTGGCGGTTGGTAGTTGGAGGAGCAGGTTGGGAAGTGTTGGTCCCCAGTACGGGCAGTTGGAGTTCAGCATGGAGTTCAGTCAACAAATTGGCTGAATCGGTATGGTGTAGAAAGCTTCCATCACTGGGAAGTCAGGGTATCTCAACGACTGCTTGATAAAGCCCCATTGGGACCTTCGGTCTCCAGTGGGTGAGAATGCCTGGTGCTAGGTGCCTCTATACTCCGGGGGCTGGGACTCTCTGTAACTGCTTGATAAAGCCCCTTCTAGGAGGGAGAGAAAGCCCAGGGTTGGTATACCTCCGGAAAATCCGAATCTAGAGGACATGATGGAAGCTGATGGGGGTAGTGTAGGGGTCGGATTCCCCGTACCCTGGTGGAGAGCCCGAAGGGGTGAAACACCTGGGTAATCCTCCCCCTCTGTACCATACCGATCCAGTAACGTAGGGAGCGGAGAACAGTCAGACACGGGTTGGTAGTGTAACGGTTAGCACGCTTGTCACCAGTGCGAGAGGTCTGTGGTTCGATTCCCGGCCGATCCAATGACTAAGTTTTCCGCGACCTCTACATTTTCATATAAAATTATGGCCAAAATCCATCATGCATGAAAAGTTTATATGGAATAACCTGTCCAAAGTATCTTAAACCTAAACAAAAATAAAAATGTGCCTCCCTTCTTGTCCTAGATCTGGCTTACTCACCTGTATTTCCCCTTTGTGCTGCGCCCGGAGAAGGTCCATCAACTTCTTGTCTTCATTTAACATCAGTTCCTACAACATGGATGTGTTAGAAATTACGCTGTTGTTAGTGTACCGATGCTAGAGCCCTGTAGATAGCCTATTGTTGCCTATTCCTTGAAGATTAACTATGGTATCTCACTGCCACAATTTGAACAAACATCTACCGGTTTGCAGGCGGGTGTGGCTGAGTTGAAATTATCTTTATACACTAAAGGTTTTAGAAGTGAAATACAGTACTAAAATGGAAAATGCCCATAATCAGACCAGCGCGGCTTTTATGATTTCCTCAAACACTGGTGCGGCTTATACACCAGGTTTTAGATTAGGATGGATTGAGTAAAGTATCCTCATTTTGCTAAAACATCCTTATCCCTGAAGGTAACGCACCTTTTGCTTGATGCAGTCTTCTGCCTCTGTGAGTCGAGCTTTTGTCGAGTCAAGTAACGTGTTCTTCTGGTCAAGGCATAACCGTACAGCTGAAATAGTGAACACATTGGCACAACTCATTAAAGCTAGCACTATATCAAAGAAATATTTTGCTGACACCATAAGCTTTGATTTGATACCAAATTTGACAAATTTTTCCATTAAAAAGGTAAATAAAAAAAAAAGGAAGATTTTTATGATGCGTGTGGTGATGAGAAACAACTTTTTTTTTAAAAGTGGCCTTAAGGACGACATGATGCAAGAATGCAGCCCTGGTGAGTAACTCGCCAGTGCTGCATTCAAGCATAATGCTGACCCTACAATGTTGAGACACTCCCAAAGGGTCGGCATGATGCACCGATGTAGCACCGGTGAGTAACTCGCAAGGGCTGCATTGGTGCATCATGAGGACAAATGTCATCTTTTAGCGACGTCCGTCCTTAAAGAGTAAAGGGGTTCAACATCCAAAAATAAGTGTTAACTAACTTACAGGCTAGTTCAGCCTTGTAGGAGTCGAGTACAAACTGCGTCTCAGGTTTGGAGTTGTGGCTGTTGGTGACGGCCACGAGCCGCTGCTGGTACTTCTGCTGTAACTCCCCCATCAACAGCAGCTCCTTGGTCAGCCGCGTCACCTGGTGGGCAAAAGTGGAATTTCATAATTTAAGGCCCCAAAAAATCGCAATTTTGAAGAACTTATCGTATTTCTACCCTTTTTTGGTCAATTTTAGGGTCTTCGGAGAGGTTGGCTAATACATTCATGTTAAAAGAAAAAAAAGTTAAAAAAAAAAAATCCGACCTACCGACCCTACATTTTCCTGCCATTTTACCTGAAACATACTTTTTGTTTGGCCTTATGATATTAATATTAATAACAAAGTGGTATTTTGTATTATATCAATATATTGTGGCTGTTAATGACGTCACGTGGTGAGACAATTATTTTCATTGCATTTCAGTACGTATGAGGAGTATAAAGGCTTCCTAGAATATTTATTAAAATAAGTTTTTTTTTCTACCCCTAAAAAACGCCTCAAAAAGAGACAAACGGCAAACGCGACTTACCTCACTTTGCAGTTCGTCGGTGTGTGCCACCTTGGAATTGACAACCTCTAGCTCCTGTTCGAGACAGAACATCAGCGCCCGGACATGCTTCATATCCTGCAGAATTAAATAAATAGTGCTTATACATGTAATAATATACCTCAAATAAATAACCAAATACATTAAGGGTCAGAGATAGCAGACCTTAGCCCATCACTTAGGCATCAGAGGTCCAATAATATGGGGCCCCTATCACTCAGTACAAAAACTGAAATCAGCTCCTTTCTGTGTCCGTATATATTTATATGCATTCCCAATACCACTCCCAATGCAGCAACGAAAGGAGCCTTAGCTCTAATGTCTGTGTTGAAAAAACAGGTGCTCATATGCCACTGTAATTAACCTTGGAGATCATCATTCTTCACATACCTTACAAAGTTGCGTGTTTTCTTCTTTTTGGGCTCGGAGTTCGCTCTGTAATACTTCCTTGCTTTGACGCAGATTTTCCACTTCTTCGCTATGCGATCTAAGAGTTAAAGCCAAACGAATGAACTAAACCAATATAAGTTTCTGTTAATACCTAGCCAATTTTCCACTACAACTGCATGTCTTGTCCATGTACAGGTAATTCATGTCATACATTATTCGCTTGAATATCCGAGATTTAGCGTTATGTTAACAACTGAGAATTTCATATGTTCTATGGTACACCAACATAGTGCGAGCAAGTAAGGGACAGGTTCAAATTTATCACGGCCGATGGCTTCGAGCTATAATAACGCGCTGGCTTTTCCACTAAAAAGTGGTGAAATTGTGTTGGTCGCCCCCCCCCTTCCCCTCCAAAGGGGTCAAAATTTGATTGGTTCCCCCCCCCCCCCCCCTCAAATCCACTGTTGTTAAAAAATGACCACTCCCTGTTGTTCCCTGACTTACTTCTGCAGTACTTGTCTGTCACAGGTGTGCTTGTCGTTAGCGGCCCGCAGCTCCCCGACCACCTGCTGCTGGAGGCGCAGCGACTCACTCAGGTTCTGGATCTCGTTCTCCTGTAGGCGCAGCTGGTCTTGCTGCACGCCACCACACAAGGTAGAGGGGAAATGGTTAGTTAATTCTTTAAGGAATAACGCCTGAAGGTTTATGTTTGTTTGTCCGCATGATGCAGTGCCGGTGAGTAACTCGCTGACACTGCATTACTGCATCATTCCGACCCTCGGGGAGTGTATCAACCGCGTAGGGTCGGTATGATATATTAATGCAGCACTGGTGAGTTACTAGCTGTGCATAATTACAGCAAAAGGGCAGATCCCTTTGAATAAACCCTTGTCATAACAAGCAGCAAAAATCAACATCTTTATTTTCTAGTGCATACATGATGGTCTACAGATATCACAAGGAACAGGAGGCATCTGAGCACCACTTACAGTTTCTCCCATAACGGAGCAGCATTTTGAACGGTATTAGAAAATACTTCTAGAACAGAAACCCTTACCATGGCGGCGTACTGTTCCTCGAGTGCGGCCGTCTTGACGGTGCGACCCAGGAGGCGGCGGTTGCGCTTGGCGTGTAGCTCGGACTTGTGTCGCTCAAACATGAGCTGAGTGTGCAGCAGCAGCAGCTGGCCACTAAGGATGTTCACCTCGTCCGCCGGCGGCACACCTGGGCGAAACCACACATCATGACACATGGTAACCCTCATTAACAAGTGACATTTGTCGGCATGATGCACCATTGCAGCCCCGGCGAGTAACTCGCCGGTGCTGCATTGGTGCATCGGGAGTGTCTCAACCTTCGGGAGTGTCTCAACCCTGTAGGTTCTGCATGATGCGCGAATGCAGCATTGGTGAGTAACTCACCAGGGCTGCATTCATGCATCATGCCGACCAAGGGTGTAATGCGTTACGCCATCCTTGAAGGTTTGAGGGGAGTTAACACGTTAAGGGCAGCATGGTGCTTTAATATGCTATACCCTTTGTTGGCATAATACATGATTTCAGCCCTGGTGAGTAACTCACCAGGGCTGTATCCATGCATTATGATGACCATTCGTTAGTGTATAAACTTCACAGGATCGGTATGATGCACAGATGCAGCTTTGGATACCTGGAGTTATTTGCGCTGCATTCACGCATAATACCGACAACTATGCCGCTCTTATAAATATGTATGGGCAGCTACACAGAAGGTTACATCATGAGGGAACGCAGAGATTTTTTTTTTCTGCTTAGCTGATTACAGTGGAAACAAGGCAGATTCCATGTCAGGGAAGTATGAGCAACTACACAGAAAAGTTGATCACCAGGTCCACTCGTGGGGCATCTTTGCGGTGTCAATTCACTTTTGAAACCAGCCCCCTCATTCAAATTCCCTTTTGCCTTGAATTCATAAGAATGTTGGAAGTTCCACATTTTATATACATGCCTTCACTCGATTCACATAAAAAGGATAGAATGACACTCACAACTCTTACCAACCTAGCCACAACTCTGGGTGGGGTCATGCCTTTTAAATCCTATCATAGGCCTACATACATGATTTCATTGATGTACATGCTGCTGGTAGTTAAAACACAATTTCACTGTTGCTGAGGTTACACCCCAAAAGCAGAGAGCAATCTGCGAACAAAATGACAGCACATTCAGTCTAGACAACAGGTTGAAAAAGAAATGCATAAAAACTGACTAAAAGTTGATGGATTTATTCTACTTTGCTGACTGACGACATGGTATAGGTGAACCAAACAAATTAGATCTAGATTTGTACAAAATAAAATCGAAAATATTCTTTCTTTTTTTTTGAGGTGGGGGGGGGGAGGAACTAAAATGTATCTATTAGTTTAATTAGTGACAAAAGCAAATTGCAAAAATGGTAAAGCGATGCTAACGAATAAGTCATCTATAGTATACCTTGCGACTCAACTGTTTGTGAAGAATGGACAGAAGATTATTGTTACCCTGAATAATATTTAACATTTACATTTTGGGTAGAGCGTTTTTGGATAAAAACAATTGCCTTTTTGTAAAAGATCTTTCTTTTACGGGAATTAATAGTGAGCTATTTGATTAAAACAATCGGCTGGACATGTGAGTAGATTTACCGATGTAATGGTTCCTCAAATTCTATCATTGTCTCATTCTGGAGTCTGGAGTCTATAAAGCATTTTTTTTATAAACCTAACCTCATTTTTTCCAGAATAAATAAACATATTTTAATTTTTTTAATTTTTTTAATTTATTTAAACATCACTGCCTTTCCAGGGGAGTGTTTTTCATATTAAAATTGCTTTGGATGTAATTCACACTATAAATAGTAGTCTAAACCCACCTCCAAAGTGTGTCCAGCTGACGTCGTTCTGGGAGGTGAGAGGTATGCGCGCCTGTCCCTGTGCGTGGATGTCACTGCCCAACATGATGTGCCGATCCAACATCTCGGGCGGCGACATGGTGGTGTAGATGGGCACACCACCCGGAGACGGCACCGGAGCAGCTGTGCGGGCTGTTGCCAAAGGAACAAGTCGGGGATATTATTTTGTTTTAATTCAATAATTGTTCTTTTTCTGACACCATTTGTATTTTTGTATGATAGCATCAGTTACCCAAAAAGAACACAAGTCATTCACTGAAAAGCCGTTAATTGGAATTACATTTAGTGTTTTTAGAATTTAATTGTATGTAATCCTCAGTTGTCCGAATACGGTGAGAAACCGATATAATTTCACACATTTGATAGGACAAGGTAATGCTCAGGCACGAAAAATAGTTCAGTATAATCTAAAATGACTGCTTTTTTTTCTCACCTGTGTTGATCCATCTTCCCGTAATGCCCAGTTGTGTGTTCCTCCTGGGTTCCTCCCCTGTAGCGGTGCTCGCCTCCTCCCGTGTGCCGCACTTCTCACAGAACCCGGGTTGTGGTAGGAGGATCCCCATCAAGTAGCGGTAGAACCTCTCCGCCTCCGTCTCCTGCTGCGCTGGAGTCTCCGGCTGTTTTGCTCCTGCCGCGTTGGTAACTTTGGTCTCGCTCTCGCTGCCGGTCGACATGATAGAAGTCTGTGTTTGAATAGTGGTGGTTACCTTGGTAACCTGCGTCACGACAACCTCTGCTGGCGGTGCGTTCCCGGCCGTAGACCTCGTCTGGATGCTGCCCTCAGATTGTACCGCGTTTGGTTTAACCTCAGGACTTTGTTCGTCGTCATCTTTGTGGAGATCCTCTGTAGCCTCATCTAGCTCTGGCTCCTTGAGGTTGGGGCAGGAGTTACTGCGGGAGTACTGCTTGTCCTTATTGGACGCCTTGTCCTGGGTCACATTCATGCTGTTGAAGCGAATACGGTTGACTTGGCGCATGAAGGCAGCCACCGACTCGGCCGTCATCTGGACGTTGGCCGGGAGGTGGGAGGGGATCCCGATGTCAGACTCAGAGTTACTGTCATCTTCTTCTTCTATTTCTGTTTGAGTCAATGCTGACACTTCCTGGTCAATGTCTGGAAAATGAGACGCATTATTATAACGACATAATTATTTTGGCACCTCTCCGTCAATGTTCGGGTGCAGAAAGGATCAACAATCTCACCGCTTCAATAAGATACTGCTTTTCCGGCTTACTGGCGGTGAGAGGGTTACACCGACAGACATGTAGTATAAGATGAGTTGATTAACACAATCAAGATCTGGGCTGAAAGTGACCAATCTCAAAAACGCCTGAAATTTTCAAAAAATAGAGGCCACTGACTAGAGGTCCCCTCTTGTAAAGTCCAGATCTTTGCGACAGAAAAATGTTGAAATCAGGAAAGAACTCGAAGACTTTACGATGAGTGGCTCACCTTCTAGTTTGTCCTGGGAGGCCTGTCCGCCCACGTTGAGGCTGTCTATGAACTGAGGCAGCTGGAGGACGGAGGGCACCGAGGATGAGGCCGGCACATGCGGCTTGTCGTCCACGATACTCGGCGACACCATCTCCGCAACCTCTGAGGCCGGCTGGAAAAGGACAAATCATTCGTTAGTTATGCTATTGATATTATCATATTTTCTGTGTATATCACTAGGCTTCATTAAAAGAGCTGTATAATACCGGGTACTGTAATTTCAGTGTCTGAAGTTCGTTTGTTATTGTTTATTTACACTGTGCAGTACATAGGCTTATAACAGCCTGTACTTTTACATTTTTTATTTTATCACGATTCTTTTCAAAACTAGAATTGCAACACTCAATGGTAAAATTTGATATTTTCAGCAACAATCGACAGTAATATATAGCAAGAGTTTTTTTTCAACCCTAAATATACTAAATACATGTACGAGATCCCAGAACAATCACATTCAGGGCAAGCACCACCGAAGACACGAAACCAAAACGGGCTTAAATGCGGTATCAATGATATGAGGGAAAGTAGGAAAGGGTATGACCAAGAACAAAGATCAAGTAAAAATGATTTATTAGTGTTTTGAAGGAAATACTAAATAAATAAAAAAGAAAACACAAAACTGAATTTAAACATAACATGGCGGATATAGTTGCTTTTCATCCTTCCATATATATTCTGTGACCGTATTGTGCGTATTGTACATAGGCGTATGCTGTATGGATCTTAAAATTAAATTGTCTTAAAATTAAATCGCTACAAAACTAAACCAGCTTGACTACGAACATGACACTGTACAGTGTTTTTGACATATAATACCTTCTGAGCCGCCTCAGCTTTCACCCTTTCCGCTATTGCTGTAGAAATATCCTCGACCGCCTCCTCCGCTGGCGTCACATCCTGAGTCTTCTCATCGGATCTCTGTCTCATTATCGACCCTAAATGTCGCGGCCCCGAGACTTGTGTCGGTGGCTCGGACAAACCACCGTCAAAGTTGATCTTACGTATGGCCCGCATGGATTGGACTTGGAAGGGGGGTTCTGAGGTGAAGTCGGGTTTGAGGGGGGAGGGTGGGACGGAGACTTGATAGTGTGCGGAGGAGGAGGAGGTTTCCCCGTTGGTTTGCTGCATTTGTACGGCCAGGTGCGTGTTGAGCAGGGCGAGACGACGCTGTGTGGGGGCAAGGTTAAACAGACAAACCACAAGGTCACTCACTCTGTCAGTTACACATACATGCTTATTAAACAGAGGAAACATAAAGATGGGTTAGGAGCTAATTTGGGGTAGATTTTTATTTTTTAGTTACATAAAATGTATTTGTGTTCGTAATAGCCATGTAAATATGTGTGTAGATTCTTAAATCATTCAGATACTTGTAAATACATAAAATATAGAGGAGACCAGATCAGGGAACCCCTCTCTGTAATAGAGACGGGTACCCTGACCTATTCTTACCATGATTTTCTCTATATTCTATGGATTTTAAAGTATCAGAATGATTTAAAAAGCTACTCACATATTCATATGGACATTATGAACATTGTTTAACTGAAAAAAATAAAAATCGACGGTAACTTAGCTCCTAAACTATCTTTAAGAGGGAACAGTCCAGTTCAATGTCCCATGCGTGGACAAGATGACAGAAAAACATGTTAAGCTTGGGGCGGGGGAGCTAGTGAACCAAAGTTTCTGTTCATTCTCTCAGTAAGAAAAGCTGAGTAAGTCATCAGAATTGAGCCAATTCACCTCAAAAGGGAAGGGAGTTCTATTTTGAAATTTAAAAGGCGGAAATAGTCAAATGCATATACTTAAATAGCAACCCGGCAGTCCAGACAAAATTTGCATGTGAGGATGGTAGGTATTAACAGTATTTAAAACGTAGTAGAGGATGCTTGAAAACCCAGTCCAGACTTGCAGTACCACTTAAGATATCACACAGAAATATGTACAGAAAAACAAGAAAAGTTAATACTAGCTTTACACACTTTAGAGGCACTCATCTTATCTCCTCTAATACTTCACAAAGGGGTAACTTAAGGGACTTATGAAAACAAGGCGCCGACAAAAAAAGATGTAATACCAATTTTTCTTACCCTTTCTGTTTGGTCATCATGTGGAAGTGGCGAATCGACGTGTGCCGCAAGGCATGGTAATGGTGTAAGAGGCCCTGCTGAAAATAACGAAAGAAATCGGAATAAAATATAAATAGATTCATTAATTGAGCTAAGGCCTAACCAAATCGTGGCGTAACCATAACTCTCCCAAAAACAATACAAAACAAATATAGCGGTTACCGGTAACTAAGGGATCAGAGATATACATTTGTTATCGCAGAATCCTACCAGTAAAATCCAGACGCGAAAAAAACCCCTGAGACATGAAATTTTTAGTCTTAAATCAAACGTGTATACTTACTGTAATTGCCTGTTTAAGCGTTACTGCACTTAAAATTTCAAGTCCCTTTTACTCCCTGTGCTTATACAGCAACCCAGCCCGAGTCCTTTTAAATAGACATTTTGGATTTCAGGCGGATCCTACACACTTAAATGAGTCCCCTGTGTTTTAATGGGTCATTACGGTATAGAAGTAAGCCGGTGCTACCTGTGAGCTGCGGGAACTCGGTGGTGACTGGCACGGTGCTGGGGGTGCCGCCGGGGGTGACGGGTGGCGGGGTGGACAGGCCGCACACAGAGGAGGGCGACCAGAGCGGGTCCTGCGCCGCCAGCGCCGGAGGCAGCGGCTCCGTCACCGCCTCCGCTACCGGCATCAGGCCCACCACGACACTCCCACGCTCTGCAAAGGAACATTGAATTTTTTTTTTTTTGATTGATTGATTGGGTTGTTTTACGTCCAAGTGTACTGTGACGCCTGGAACATATCTCAAGTTGGCAAGGAGTCAGCCACAAATAGTGGTAGTCTGCCTCGAAGTAGTAGGACAGATATTTATATGCTGCTTGTCCAATACAGCAGTGACCGCATCTATGGATGATCGATGAACTGTACTATGAGCTGACTCATGGCCGGGTTAGAGTGGTGACTTAGACAGGTAAACTCAAGGGAAAACTTGGGCCGAGATTTGCACTATAGTAAAGAAAACTTTGGATTAACATGTACATATGCATATGGTGTATAATTTACTGTTTTATTCCATTACCTTTCCGATACTGTCCCAATACACCTAGTAAAATCTTTCTCCTATATATTCTAATTTACCAGTAGCTAAATTACCGACCGTTATTAGTGCACTCAAGTTATAAAAATGAGTAATATATCAATTATACTAGATTTGCGCAACTACTTCAAACAAGACATCTCAAACATCACAAAGTGAAATGCAACTTGTCCTCACCAGTAGACAGCTGTGGGGGCAAGGCACCCATCTCGGGTACAACGGGCGGGATGCGCGCCACCTGACTAGGGACGGGACCGAGCGACTCCTCGCTCCACCCCTCGATGGGATCCAACGACATCTTGGCACACTCCACCATGATGTCATGCACCTCCTTGTGCCGCCACCTGGGGACATAGAAAGAAGCTACATTTTTAAATTTTGAGGTGTTTAATTGATTCTGAGTTGCTTATATATCGATAGCACTGCCAGTTTGGTCTCTTTTTGTGTCTGTTCACCACATGGTCTTTACAGGCTTTCTCACGCTCGTCTTGCCCGAAGGGCGTGGTAGTATATTACAAGTTCAGGTTTAGTTAGCTCCACGTGTATGCTTAGCTGATTACCTAGCCCCTTGAAAAGTAACGTTTAGTATTGAGCAGATGACTTTTCTTTCATGAATACCACAAGAATGACTCACCTTTCCATGGAGAGTTCTTTGTCCTTTGAGGCGGTGACGAGTAACGGGTGCATCCTGACCCGCTCCAACATGGGCTGTAACCAACAACGGAAAATTAAAGCCTGGATATCTTAAACCTTCCCAATTGACACTCAGATGACACCCACTGTGGTACATGCTATGGCAACATTAGACGTAACATGAATATTTTCTGGAATATACTACATTTAGTTTGGAAGGCACGTTTCTTAGTCACCCCGGATCCCTGGTCCAGGCGACTCTTTGTCAAAGGACCCTAATCCAAGTGACACTTAATCCAAAGGTCCTGGTTGAGGTGGTCCTTTGTCCAATATACCATGGGGACTTGTATTACAAGAGCATTTCTCACCTTGATGAGGTCCTCAAAGACCTGTCTGTTCTCTGGTTTGGAGTAGACGGAGCGGAGGTATGTTAGGAAGTTACAGGGGTACATGCCCCACAGCCGGTGGAAGAGCGCGTAGACCCCCACTTGTAGGTGCAGCAAGTACACGTCCGGTACGTTACCTGAAACACCAAATATCTACCGTTAATTCATGCGTATAAGCCTAACCTGCATATTATAAGCTGCACCTAGACTTTGGGACAATTACATAAGCCGCACACATGGTCTGAAAATGTCTCAATATAGTACGGTTCTATACAAATATATGTGGCAAAATCTATGGCAGTTAAAAAAATGTTTCCAGAATTTAATCTTGGATATTGTTTTTTGATCGTCTCAGTTTCAGACCCTTACATTCATTTTTTTTAATATGACATTCAGGAACTTGGACCACCCAGTGCCACATAACCATATATTAATTGCCGGCAATCTCTTTAAAACGGATAAAGTTCACCCCTGTTCCTACCTAGTTCTTTTCTTGACTCTAATAACATGAAACACACCTATTAGTTAGCTGGGCCTCCTTCTAACCTCAACTTTATAATCATTAATGGTATTCTAAGATGCAGTCTAGATGCCGTAGGAAATTTACATTTATTCAATATAGAAATCCCTGCGAAAAAGTATGAATTCCTACAAAAGCAATACAAGTGGCATCTCTGAAGATGGAATGAGCATATTGTATGACTCACCAGGTTTCTTAACGTTAAAGGCTACGAGGCGACTGAAAGCCTCAAAGATGTCATGGAGGTGCTGTGTGATGGCCACCGGGATGACGGGGGTGATGGAGGCGATGATGAGCACCCCGCACATCAGCACCGGCACATCGTTATCCGTCTGAAACAGTTATGTACGCGTTAAACCACTCAAGTAGTCTGTGAAGTAATTCTTGGATATGTTACAGACAGATATAAAGGACTATTTTTTATGCATATAAGATAGCAGACCAATGCTATATATATATATTTAGTTACAATTCACATTATTGAAAAGGAGAGTAAAACAGTACATATATTCATTTTGATAACTATTTACAAAAAAACATCGAAAGAAATACAAGAAATAATCATAGAGCAGCATTGAGCTTAATCTGCTATGCCCTGAGGAATAACTCGCCAGTGCTGGATTCCCCAGTTTGCTCAAATTAATTCCAGTAATGAAATTCGTGAAAACAAATTGTTGCCTTTAAATAAAGGGTAAAATAAAGTTGTGCCACTATGGCTGTACCTTGAGTGTCTTGGTGATGGTCGTCATGAGGGAGTGGCGCGCTACTTGGTACAGCCAGGACGGTTGTTTACGGACGATGTAGGCAAACAGCGTCAAGGCGGACAGGCGGTTGGTGGGTGTTCCCTTCACGGTCCCTTTTATGTGCTCCACTATACGGTCCATTAGATGCTGAAACATCCAATACAGGAGAGATTGGAGTGTGAGACTTTTACATTAGACATAGCATAAATTGTGCAAAATGGGTATAAAAGTAGCGAGTTTGGTTGTGAGATGGCTAAAACTATGCAATAATCTTACACTTATAGTAAATCTACCTCAATGCAGTTTGTGGCCGTTTGTTGTCATGATGTAAGAATACAGCCCTAGTCTAGAGAATAACTTGCCAGTGATGCATTTTTAGTACCATGTCGACCCTACAGCGTTGATACCACACTCCTGAAAGATACCGGATAGGTATGGTGCACCGATGCAGTGCTGGCAAGTTACTCCTCGCCAGGAAGGTATTGCAGACAAGAAATGAAGATGACCCTTGAGGTATCATGCCGTCTTTAGAGGGTTACAGGATGAGAAGCTGCCTACCTTGTCGTGGGGCTCCTGGACGGTGGCCAGGATCTGCATGCAGCGCTTGGACTGAGACACCATGTACGAGTCCACCAGCCCGTTCAACAGCCATGACTCCCTGCCTGTAAAAGACGAGTCATGTTGAAGCTTTTTTTTTCTCTTTTTTTTTGCATTTAAATGAATACCATGCTTTATTGTGGTGTTTTTAAAATGCCACAGAATAGTAGAGATGGTTAAACATGTCTAATTAATCACGGTACTTCCATTAGCCATGAAGCTCTCTTATTTATCTACATCTATGTCACTAATATTAAATAACATTAACTGAGATGTGGGGGGTGGAGGGGCTTACTTTGTTGGAGGTTCTCCTTGATGAGGTCTTCAATCTCTGTGACCACGTCAAGGTCCTGCGACTCAAGAAGCCGCAGCAGGTCTTGTGCATCCACCTGCAGCGACGCCATCACGACAGGTACCTGCACATCAGGATGATTTAAAAAAAAATTCATATGGTACTTACAAGGGTTTTGTTTTCTTGGCTTATGCACAGAATCAGGTATTTTAATATCTTGTGGCATGAACGTAAATGTTTTTTTTAGATTCATGCTTGGCGGAACTCTGTGGAGTGCATGCCCTACATTTTTACTTATTATTTTAGCAACAGGGTGTTGGTGTATTGGAGGGGCGATGTGGGGTAGGCCTACATTCAAATTGATCCCTTAGACTAATAGTAAAGTCACCGAATGTAGTCTCATACCTGCCACCTGAGCCTCAGGTGGCAGGTATGAGACTGTAGTCTGTACATTCGGCACCTGGGTTCTGCTACGACACTCACAATATGAATATATTCTCTGACTATGCCTCCTACTAACTAGGAGTCCTAGCCTTGGGCCAGGCCTACTCAGGCTACTGGATTTCAACTATGCAACAGTATTTGAGAAAGACCAAGCTGGACCATTGGTGAAAAATTGAGTATTAACGCAGGTGGTTGGACCCCGTCCCTGTGTCAGGGCCCGGTCAGTCCACTGTCAGTGTCACTAAATACTAAACAGTACCAGTGGCACTGGCTGTGGTCCTGACCTGAGGCCCTGGCCTGGGATAGGCACTGTTGGGCGCTATTCGCCAATCGGCGCAGAATGCCAATCCGTTCTGCGCGGCATACAAATAGATGCGAGATTCGATCAAGTTATTTTATATAGATTAAGATTATTATACTCTTTCTAATTGTGAGGGATATATGTATACAATCGATCAATATTTATGGCGTCCCTCTTTTATTTCAACAAATTAGGGTTCTATTGACACAACAACTTACAAATGAAACAGGTACTCGCATCTCCACTGATATTTCTATTCCGCGCAGATTGGCGTTCTGCGCGGCTTTGATCCTGCGCTATTTACAAATTGCGCTGCGCAGAATGTCAATATTGGCGTTCTGCGCCGATTGGCGAATAGCGCCCAACAGCACCACAGTGCACTACAGAGGGCGCCACTGGCGTTTTCTGCTCTCATTTTAAAATCAACTGATGGTTTAACACATTTTTGGTCCAGGGGGTAACTCAATTATCATAAGACCTATCATACTGAAAGTGACAGATTCTGAAAGAAAACATATTGAAGTTGGTGTATCCTAGCTGGTTTGTCAGAATTTTGGATACAACTACCCAAAACAAGCAGTGGAATATGACATTTTTATCATCCTATGTTAAGTCTATGGGACTGCAACATATTTTTGGTCCATGGGGTAACTCAATTTTCTGAACCCCTGTCACATTGAAAGTGATGGAAACTGAAAGAAAACACCTTGAAGTTGATGTATCCTAGATGGTTTGTCCAGATTGTGTCTCAAACTACCAAAAACAGGTTGTGCAATGTGAAACTTAGTGTGTATTCTTAAAATCACAAAGATTAAAGAAATGTACTTTTCATCATTATTTTTTTGGGGAGAAATTCTCTCAAAAATCCAATATTTACAGTACAAAAAAGATGCTATGCTTTCTGACATCGTAATTATCTAAGCTATCTAGTGATGTATAGCAGGGATATAAAGTACTATACCCCATGTGTATAGCAAGATTTGTTAGGAACAATATTTATGATTGGCCTGTTGTCCCTACCTGGGAGTTGTTGACCAACAAGTGACACCAACTCTGTCACTTGCATATGAGTAATTAGCGAATTTTCTGAGACTTTCATGAATCCTGAATGAGAACTAACGCCATTTTGATACTTGCACTACAAGATAATTGTCAGAAAAACTAGATATTTGTCAAAATTTAGCATTTTGGAGCTCACCAAGGCTTTGCTACGTTCTGCTCTTGGTACTTCCGGTCCAGAGTTGACAGTAAAATACAACACCACGAAGCCTCCAACTGGATTATTGTACAAATTACTCTGGAAAGGTTTACTCTAACTAAAAGTAACAATATCACATATATAGGTCTATGTTACTAACACAATATAATCCATTACATTAAACAGCACAAACATACGTTCATTTCTGAGAATAGATGAATATCAAACCAATAATAATAATCCGTTTGACATTTTAAGTTAGCGTTTTAGTTGCAGCTCAATCGTCCAATCAAAACGTCGCCGACCTGTCAGATTGCGATTTCGCGGGAAACGTCAAAATGGAGGAAATGGATGTAGATGAAATTCCAGCTGTCAGCAAGACAGCGATAATACAACCCGTAGAAAAGAAGACAAAATCTACAGCATATGAATTGCCATGGTGAGTAGTCATGATGGAGGCTGGTAGGATAGTGGATACTGTGGTGAAAAGTGGTTGCCGAACTGAGAAACCCCATTTATCGCTCATGTGTATTGTAAAGGACACACCAAAACAAAGCACGTTGAAGTTGCAACTTGCGAGAGCCAAGCTAGTTGCACCCAAGTATTTCCTTGAAAATAGGACATGTCCCCCTCTTTAGGGAGTGTTCATTTACATGTATTTAGTAACGGGGGGTGAAGACTTTTATTGGGGGGGGGGGGGGAGTTGTAGCCTATTCCTATCCCACATGAGTGGGGTCGTAAAAAAAAAAGTGGATCCTCCTGCCAGCCTGAGTCCTGGGATGGGGGAGGGGGGGGGGCGTACACAATTTAATTATGATCCGTTTTAGCAGAGAATGCACGTTACTATAATTCAAGGGGGGGTGGGCGAAACTTTTCAGTGCTTGTAAGTTGTACGTGTACCGGTACTGTGCTATTAAAGCTGTCTAGATAGACTGTCTAGACTATAGGTATAAGGGAGGATTCATTATTTATGGCAGGAGGGGGGGGGGTGAGCGTTTGGCAAATCGAATACGTCAAAAATAATTGGCCCCCAGCTCCGAATAGGTGGGAAAAAAAAGGCCCCCCCTCGGAATAGGTTGAAAAAAAGCACCCCCCCCTCACCCTGGATCGTTTTCAACTTTATTAAAAAACAATGTTGGTGTCTACTAATTGTATGCATTTAATCCTGGGCACTTTTTTACCTAAAATTTACTACCTTGCAACAAATACATCCATTCGTAAGGTGTTTTAGTGTAAACGTCTCATGATACTCGCTGGTGAGTGATAATAGTCAAACCTCAGACACTCGACTTACATACCGTTGAGTTTAAGGGCCCCAGTGCTTATAAATTGGAAGCTCCCATACCCTCAGTGCTTACATGAGGCCGGCACTTTTTTGAAGACTGATAAAACGGTGGGCTATTCTGAGTGTCAAAAGTGATGCAGTGAGAAATTTGATGGGAGTTTGAGGAAAATTTTAGAAAATTTTGAAAATATTGACATAATTTGGTAAAATATAACACAGGCTGTTACCTAAATTCGCGACATTTCAACGTACAAAATTCGCGACACTTTTAGTAATACCCCCCAAAAAAAGGCCCCCCCCCCTAAGAATAGGGTAAAAAAAAAAGCCCCCCCCCCTTTGAATACCCCTAAAAAAAATTGCCCCCCCCTCAAATGCTCAGCCCCCCCCGGCCATAAATAATGAACCATCCCTAATGTCATTATTAATGATTTACCGGTAGACCTACATATGACACGTATGATTAAGTATGAAATGCTTGCATATGTTACAGTATCAAATAATCAATATTGCTCCATTTTCAGGGTGGAAAAGTACCGGCCTATACTTCTGAAAGACATAGTCGGGAATGAGGAGACAGTCAGCCGATTGTCAGTGTTTGCTCGGGATGGCAATGTTCCCAATATCATTATTGCCGTGAGTATTTATTCGATTTTGATATGAACAAAAATCTCAATATAAAAATTAAATTGTTGAGCGTAAATATATCTCTTGTGTGGCAGCTGGCAATGTCAGTTTAGAAATGACATTAAGGTAAGGAAGATATAACCAATTTAAGCAAAAAATGCGATGATATAGGTCTAACAATTAATCATGACAAAACAAAGATGGTCTGGTTTTGCGCCTCACATAATTATAAATATTGTACAGGGAGATCTTTGTTTATTGGTGATAAAAAGATATCTGAAGTAAGTTCATTCTCATACCTAGGAGCCTATTTGGACTCGGATCTTAGTATGGACAAATTCATTGACAAGAAAGTTAATAACACTGAATTTATAGGATTTAAATTTGGTAGACTAAGGTACCTACTAGCTGAACTAGATGCAATATGTTTATTTAAACATGCTATCATGCCTCACTTTGATTACTGTGCCTTCCTCACTGACTGTAGCACAGTAGATAATGGAAGGAGACTCCAGGTTGTACAAAATAGAATGTTAAGATGTATAAGGAGAATAAGGGTATGGGAAGACTCTGTAGAAAACTTACATAATCTATGTGAGATACCTATGCAAAATTCCAGAAGAAAAGAAATGCTTATGTCCCTTATCTACAGTAAAACCCAAAAATCCCCCCCGCTGTGTAGGCAAAATTTTAGGACAAGACAGGATCATAAACTCAACTACAGAGTCCCCTTTCCCCGCACCACAAAATTCAAAAAAAGTCCTCTCTATAGGGCACTCCACTTGTGGAACTCCCTGCAGAAGGAGGTTCAAACGTCCAAAAATAAGATAACATTCAAAACAAAAATAAAGAAACTGTTCAAACCAAATATGAAAGGAAAAAGGCAGAACGTCCTGAACGAGAGAAATAGAAGAAGGCAGCGAGCCAGACCAGGTGTCAATGCCTTAAATGCCAACAATGGATAACTGGTAAACAGAACCGGTACACACCTGACGAGGTATAACATTAACCTGACGAGGTGGGCGGTCATGAACCCTAAATTGAATGGATTTAACCCAACTCACACTTAAAATACTAGTAACATACATGGAAGGGATTACTTATTAGTTTGCATCCATCTGTAAAATATCATCAACAAATGTTAGTAGTTAACAGTCTGCACATGCAGCAAAAATCTCCTTGCACTAGGACCCATTTGAGTCTATGACATGCATTTGTTAGGTATTAATCTCTTTGCCTAATATTGTACTCACCTTTGATTACATACCTTTTACCTCTGTCATTGCCACGGAACCGAACTGTACGGGAACAAAATTATGGAATGGAAAAACATATGTGAATAAAAGCTTATGACGTCATTCAAAAAAAAACAAAAAAAAAACAATGTTCGGTGGCAGTTACTGATACAAGACCACTCCAAATGATTTCCTTGTTCTCTGAGCTCTCATCACCAAGCCATGATATTAACAGCTAATATACATAATGCATATACAGCAGTTAACATATAGAAGATTTACTAAAGAAAATTGAACTTGTTCTCTCTACAGGGGCCACCCGGTACGGGTAAAACAACAAGTATCCTGTGTCTTGCCAGGGCGTTACTTGGCTCCTCATTCAAAGACGCCGTGCTAGAGTTGAACGCTTCAAATGACAGGTTAGTTGTCTTTTTCACCATTTTGTTTGTTCTCAAATTTATCATAAAAATTGTCCTCTTCAATTTAGAGGTTATCTTCTGAGGACTGCTCAAGGTAAAATGATACAATAATTGTCTTGGAATATCATGTTCTTCAGCTTCGCTAGTATTTACTTAAAGATCCTCTCAATGTTGAGATTGATAAAAACTCCGCATTTTGTTGAAAAGATAGTGAATCCCTCGTCTTGTTTCTACTTCAGAGGTATTGATGTTGTCCGGAACAAAATCAAAATGTTTGCACAACAAAAAGTCACACTCCCAAAAGGACGTCAAAAGATTGTGATCCTCGATGAAGCTGACAGGTATGCAAACATTAACTTTCTTTACTATTTTGTAGAATAAATTGGGAATGAATTTAATTTGTCTAAAAGAATCCTGATCTATTTGATGTCTCCTTTCTCGTAGTGTAGTAATTCATTTTTTGGGATTGGAATTGGGAGATCTCTTTATTTCACGTCCGATAATTGAGAATGGTCATGGATATAATGACCTTCGCTCAATCAAATAATTGCCAAATATAGAACCAAATCCCCCCTCCCAAAAAAAACAAAACTTAGAATTAACCTCTTTGAAATGTCGATCTATTTTATAGTATGACCGATGGTGCACAACAAGCTTTGCGGCGAACAATGGAGATTTATTCTAAGACAACAAGATTTGCACTAGCGTGCAACGCTTCAGATAAGATTATAGGTAGGTGTACTCCCATCTCCTAATATTTGGTTCTAGAAGCATAATTGATACAACTGGGGCATTTCTCATCAAGATTGTATTGATTCATGCATTATGACGACAAAAGGGCATAGTTTATTATTTTTATTTTCTACATGAAAGAAATATTAATATTCTTCACCTTTCAAGTTCTTCATTAAAGCACTACCGTAAAACCTTGCGTATAAGCCGCGGCTAGTACGGGAGTGAGATCAGCGGTGCAGCTTATGGGATCCTCTCATGGTCAGGGTGCGGCTTATATGCGAGTTTTTGCTATTATAATACAGTACAAAGGTCACCATAATCAGATCGCTGGTGTGGCTTATAGAATCGGCCCAAACTCTAGGTGCGGCTTATATGCAACTTAGGCTTATACACAAGGTTTTAGGGTATAGTCCCCTTTATATTCAAAGTGTGAAAAGGCTTCTACCATACCCTATTCCACCACAGAACCTATCCAGTCGCGGTGTGCAGTTCTACGGTACAGTAAGCTGACAGACGCCCAGCTCCTGGAGCGACTTACGGCCGTGTGTGAGTTTGAGGACGTGAGCTACACCGACGACGGCATCGAGGCCATCATATTCACCGCTCAGGGCGACATGAGACAGGGCATTAACAACCTACAGTCCACCTTCCAAGGCTTTAGCCACGTCAACAGTGAAAACGTGTTCAAGGTGAGGCACTACTTTAGCTGATTAATCATACCTCTGTATTCCTGTGTGGATTTAAATTTTTATTAATATTCATCACTTTTGTAGGGGGATGTTCTTCAAACAATTACAGGAATAATTATGTATCGCTGTGTCTTGACTAAGACATTTATGATTAAGGAACCCTTTTGTTCTTGGTAATATATTTTGTATGTGTGTGTCTATAGTAACATGTTCTGTATCTGTGTGCCCATGGTGCAATGCATGATAACGCATTATGTATCTCTATTGACTATGACCCTGGTAACGACTTAAGCATCTCTGTAACCATGGTAACAAGTTAAGTATGTCTGTGACCATGGTAACAAGTTAAGTATCTCTGTAACCATGGTAACAAGTAAAGTATCTCTGTGACCATGGCAACAAGATAAGTATCTCTGTGACCATGGTAACAAGTTAAGTATCTCTGTCACCATGGTAACAAGTTAAGTATCTCTGTCACCATGGTAACAAGTTAAGTATCTCTGTCACCATGGTAACAACTTAAGTATCTCTGTACCCATGGTAACAAGTTAAGTATCTCAGTATTAAACCATGGTAACACTGTATGTATCTCTGTAGGTGTGTGACGAGCCGCACCCACTGTTGGTAAAGGACATGATAGAACACTGCGTCCATGGTAACCTGGACGAGGCGTATAAGGTCATGGCGCACCTCTGGGGGCTCGGCTACTCCCCCGAAGATATCATCGGTATCGTCTTCAGGGTCACCAAGAACCACAACATGCCAGAGTTCCTCAAACTAGAATTTATCAAAGTGAGTAGTATCGCTATAATATTAGGCCAGACCAAAAAAAAAAGTTGGTCAATGGATTTCGCGCACCTTATTTTCGGAAATGGAAATTGTCAATGGATTTCGCCCGCTTCATTTTTTTCAAAATTGAGAATTTTTTTTTTTTTCCAAATTTTCTTCCAGTAATTCCCCTAGATCGACCAATACATTTTCATGTTAGGGGTCCACTAAGAACTTTCGTTGGAGGCTGGTTAGAAAAAAAAAAATTGTCGCTCGCTCCAGTTTTCCACCAACAAAATCCATTGACAAAAAAAAATTCGTTAAAAAAAAAATAAAAAATTTGCTCGCTCGCACCATTTTTTGAAAAGTGAAATCCATTGACCAACTTTTTTTTTGGTGTGGCCTTATAGTCTTATGTCTGTTGCGGAATCTCTTTTTTGACTTTATATGTTCATCTAATACTTTTTGATATTACATGAGTGCTCATTTTTTAATAAGGGTGGGGGGGGGGGGGGCTGTTAAAAAAAAGAGCACTCCCTAATGTCAGTTAAGGTCAGTTTCATTGCCGTGGAATTTTGATCATGAAGACATTCTGTAAAAGTCAAATCACAAGATAATGCTTTAAAATAAATATAAGTCCCAATTTCTTAATGATATAACCATTTTATTCTTTCAGGAGATTGGCTACACCCACATGCGGTTTGTAGAAGGTGTCAACTCACTCCTGCAGATGTCTGGGATGCTGGCCCGGCTGTGTCAGAAGTCTGCTGACCCTGCCACACATAACCCCTGAGACACACACATACTGTATAAAGAGATCTTCATGTTATAACAGTTATAGTAGGGAGGGGATAGTACAGCTAAGTTTATGGGCAGGGGATGAAATGACACTGCCACTAAACACTGACTCTCTGAGTGGGTATTTATACTAAAGCGGATAACAGATAATACCACTCACCACTGGGAGCTTTACTCAGCATGCCTCATTCTAGTTTGCAAAGCAATGGTATGGTATGTCCATATGCCACTCACAGAAAACGTATTGTCAATAAGGAATATGATAAGAGTCATCAGAACAAACAATGTTGTAAAAATGGAGCTTGGTTTACACGGTGATTGTGTAATATTACAATAAAATGACATGTACATAGGAAATTACTAGTCTGCCTTGTGAATGTCTTGTCATTAATAGTAAGCATGTATATATGGTAAAACAAAGAATATATGTACGATAATTGTAAATATAAATGTAATACACAAATTGAAGAAAAATGTACCTTGTACCAAGATTGTCTCGATACAGTTTAAACGATACAAGTTCACTTCATACATACTTGTAAATGAGTATTTGAGCGATGTCTGTTTAAATAGTAACTACCTTTGCGAGGTCTACGCTTAACGATATGGAAAATTCAATGTTGGTACTACATTACAAAGCCAATATTATACGGGTGCACAACAGAACTATTCTAAATGATAATGTTTGAGAACAGATATTACAAGGATAATTGATGTTCCTGTATTGTATCCGTGACTTGGGCCAAACAGAATGTTGGGCATTACAAGGATGATGTTGGGCTAAAAATGTATACTTGACATTGGCGTAACATTATGGTAATGTTGCTTCAACGTTAGAAGTGTCATGTTGAGTCAAGGATAAAAAGGTGATGGTGGAACCAACTGAGCCTGTATCACCTTAGTATAATATCACAAGGAATATCTGCTGAGAAATTAATTCTCATTCTCCCTTCATTTCGAGTTGGTGAGGACAGTAGTGCTTGTCCTTTCGCTGTCATCATCATCATCATCATCATCGTCTTCAGGAATAATTGTCACAAGCTCTTTCTTAAAAAGGATAGGGATAGTGATCGGGTAGAAGAGGAAGGACACGACAACGACCGGAATGAGGAGATCCATGACGAGCGCCAACAGGAGGAGGTGAGCGTTGAAGATAATGATGAGGACGCAGTAAACGAGCGAAGCGGTAATGTAATACTCCGGTGTGGCCGTATGGGACGTCCCGTCTATAGAAGTGTTATCTGGATAGAGGAGTGAAACAAGGGGCAGTGCCGCCAGAACCTGCCACAGGAACACTAAGGGGATCATCCAGAGCGTCGTCAGACCAAAAAACACTTTCTTCGTCAAGGGCATTTTCCGCATTCCCTCAAGCCTCTTCTTTGTTTTGGTGCTCTGGCTGACGGCCAGATTCATGGCGTCAGAGACGGTGTGGCCGTACTTTGTTTGGAGGTTCTCCTGAAATTTCTCGTCGGTGGACACGCGGAGGTTGATGGTCATGAAGATGGTAAGAACCCAGAAGGAGTTGGAGAGCAGGAAGAGGAAGATACTGTAAACGGGGAAAACAATAAGCGAGCCGACCAGTAGACCTGCGCGCCAATTCATGAGGTAGTAAGCGCCTGATGTTCCTGTGTTATCTGTATGTTCCTGGTTACCTAACAACCCGAGGAGATACAGCATGATGACCGTGTTTCCCACTGTTGTCATGTACGCTCGCTTCAGGATGTGGCCGGGAGAACTTTCCGTACCCTTATTGTTGGTCTTCAGCAAGCCCTCTAGATCGCTCATGAACTTGTGGATCATAAACATACGGACGGCCTGTGCCCATAAGAGGTTCGCGAAATCGATGGCCAGAAGGCACAGTTGGAAAATCTTGAAGATGTCGTCACCGGGCGAATAGAGTTCCTCCGTGGCGAAACCAACGGCACTTATGGTTATAATCGGGTACAGTAATACCTCGTGCAGGATATTCTCAATATATTGCTGTTTCTTTTGTCCAAAATCAGGCTCAAGTTTCCTCTTTCGTCTGTAATAAAACCACAGAAAGAACAGGATCAACTGTTCGAGGACGCTGAAAATCAGCGCGGGAACTTTGAAATAGAGTGGCTCGGTGTCTAGGATCATGTCGGCGACGGCTGCACTGATGTTGGCAAGGAAGAAGACGACCATGAAGGCCTGTGTGGCCCGGTGTAGGATGGGTCCTAGCGGGATCTTGGTGATCTTAGCAGCTATGTTAAGTGCATTCTGTGCCTGTTCCTTGTTGTCCTTACTGGTAACCGACTTGGCATGCTCGAAGGTTCCCAAAGCGAGAACCTTCCCGAATAGCGTCCTGCTATCCCGTATAGACGTGCTTTCGGGGATCGTGTAGAAATTCCCGTCTGTTCCATCGTCATTATCGTCATCAAACTGGGAGTAGTATGCTTGGTAATTATCAGGGGGCGCTTCGTCAACGATGATCTCATCATTTTCGTCCTCCATGACGTAATGCTCTTCTGATGAGTCATCGTCAAAAACATGGCCGTGTGCCGATGGTGGGGCCTCATCATATTCAACCACGTCTGCATACCCACCTTCTATCTCCTCCATGAGATCCTCCGCACTCACAGGGGTGGCACCGAAGGAGGAGAATTCACCAGTCGGGGCTCGATCTTCGTACAGCGTATCATCATGAGGTATCGGATCACCTTCGATGTACTCTGCTGCATCTTCGATGTCCTCCTCGTCCACCTCATCCACAGGGGAGAGTCCATCGTACCAGGTTGCTGAGTCTTCTGAAACAAAGTCAGCAGGGTCGAAGTACTCCTCGTCGGAATCTGCGGACTCCCATCCATCTGAGTCTGGGCCATTTGCCGAATGCTGATCTGGGTTATCTGGGCCATTAAACGAATGCTGATCTGCGTCGTCCCATGGATCTGGGGTTCCTTGTGGGGAGGGACTCGCCATTTTGTCCTACTCAGACTGCAATTTAAGGAGATGGATACCTTTCAAATTTTCTGACTTTCAGTTCATTAGAAGTCCTAGTTATTGACCCCTTGGTTTTTGGAATAGGCCATTTTTACTAATACCTATGGAAAAGAAATATTTGGGTAGATGTAATATCATCAACAATAGAGACAAAATGAGAGGGACAATTCACAGAATTGTTTGTAGTAACAGTGTTCCTTCTCACAAGTCAGCGAAAGTCGTGGGGTTGAAGGGAGGGGGTTGGGGCTAGGGCCAGAGAAAGAAGTATTCTTTATTGTTCTAAGGGTGAGGCAGGGGCAATGGGATTTTGTTATGAACTGGTAATTAAGAACAGTTAAAATGATGGGACGTGAAATACCAAGGCTCAATATCCGTACAACTAATAAGGCATTACTAAGTAGAAGTGATTAGACCTACATATTGGAATCTACAAAGACATAAGCAGTATAGTCACATCTAGTTCTCAAAAATACTGGTTCAAAAAGTACTTGTATTTTGCTAATTATAACACGACCATTATATGCCTAGATCATTGGGTTAATGTGCACAATGTTCGTTATCAAGTACTTGACAATGCAACTTACCTTCATATTAACGTGGTGTATAACTCCGGTATGCCTCTAGACAGGATCCCCAGCCATGTTTATGTTATGGACAGGCCACTTGGTACTAAAAAGGGGGGAGGTTACTCAAATGACAGCCAATATCTGATACTCCCATTTAGAGAAGCTATCTATGTACTCCTTGAACCCTAAGGCTAAAAGAGTGGGCATTTCTCAACCCCCACCCACCTCAATATGGACCGATTTTGACCTCAACTCTCCCCCCCCCCTCGTCCCATCCATTAAAAGAAATTCGCCCCATAATCACTAAGCCCACCGCTCCTTTAACAACAAATGTCTCACCTAATAAGTCATATTCAATATCTCCTATTGAATATAGCTTTGGCACATTGCCAACACGATCCGACTTCATTCGGCATATCTACACATACGGCGTCTAAAACAGGGCTGTATAAGAACTACAGTCAGCATTGGTTGTCTTGCTACTACATGTAGTTGGGCCAAATAAATGTGTTTCCGGTTACCCGACTCAACCTAGCAATTTGGTCAAAAGTGACCCTTGGTGAGAGGGATTTTTGACAAAAGTGCCTAAGTTTTAGCAATTTTCCCTGAGGAGTCCGCCTTGGTGTAACAATTTTGGTCAAAAGTGACCCTTGTTACGAAGAATTTTGGCAAAATGTGACCCTTTTTGGGGGGATTTTGTTGAAATCTTCGAAAAGTGACCCTTGGTGAGGGGGATTTTGGTGAAAATTGACCCTTGTTGAGGGGGATTTTGGTGAAAAGCAGGCCCTTGGTGAGGGGGATTTTGCTCAAAAAGTACCCTTCTCAGCCGCACACCTGTGTATACAAAATATACCAAGTGCCCCCCCCCCCCCGGGGGGTGCATGCCAGAGAGCTATTGCACTATTGCTAGCTAGGAGTGTCTTGGAAGGTAAAATATATGGCCGTGCTTTGCATAACGAAACAATATCAACAGGATATATAGGGTAGGTGGGGCATGACTACCAACTAGGGCCTACATTATGGCGACATGTAGCTTGAAGAAGACTTATTAATTGAATGTGATTGGGCAACTCGGACTGTACACGCGTCCCCTTAGAGTATTCAACTTATGTATTAAGGCATGAGGACACCGGTGATGATTATGCTATCCCCGTAGGGTAGCGATGTTTAATCCCTCGTTTTGTCATACGGTTTAAGCAGGAGCTCGAGGTACATTATTTTGGGTTCCATAAACGGGAAGGCTTTCAGATTCCTGTTAAACCTCACCGTACCATCATTAAAATGGTCGGAAACCTTAAAATTGGGCCAAAAGAGACCATTTGAAAATCATTTATGATTGAAGAGGTGTAAACCCTCTCTAGCAGCAGAAGGGGGGTATTCAGGAAGCACCATCCGGATGTAGCATCAGAATGGGGGCATTCAGGAAGCACCATCCTGATGTAGCCGCAGAATGGGGGGCATTCAGGAAGCACCATCCTGATGTAGCAGCAGAATGGGGGCATTCAGGAAGCACCATCCTGATGTAGCCGCAGAATGGGGGCATTCAGGAAGCACCATCCTGATGTAGCCGCAGAATGGGGGCATTCAGGAAGCACCATCCTGATGTAGCCGCAGAATGGGGGCATTCAGGAAGCACCATCCTGATGTAGCCGCAGAATGGGGGCATTCAGGAAGCACCATCCTGATGTAGCCGCAGAATGGGGGTATTCAGGAAGCACCATCCTGATGTAGCATCAGAATGGGGGCATTCAGGAAGCACCATCCTGATGCAGCATCAGAATGGGGGCATTCAGGAAGCACCATCCTGATGTAGCATCAGAATGGGGGCATTCAGGAAGCACCATCCTGATGTAGCCGCAGAATGGGGGCATTCAGGAAGCACCATCCTGATGTAGCCGCAGAATGGGGGTATTCAGGAAGCACCATCCTGATGTAGCAGCAGAATGGGGGACATTCAGGAAGCACCATCCTCATGTAGCAGCAGAATGGAGGCATTCAGGAAGCACCATCCTGATGTAGCAGCAGAATGGAGGCATTCAGGAAGCACCATCCTGATGTAGCAGCAGAATAGGGGCATTCAGGAAGCACCATCCTGATGTAGCAGCAGAAAGGGGGACATTCAGGAAGCACCATCCTCATGTAGCAGCAGAAGGGAGGCATTCAGGAAGCACCATCCTCATGTAGCAGCAGAACGGGGGCATTCAGGAAGCACCATCCTCATGTAGCAGCAGAATGGGGGACATTCAGGAAGCACCATCCTGATGTAGCAGCAGAAGGGGGGCATTCAGGAAGCACCATCCTCATGTAGCAGCAGAATGGGGGCAATCACCATCCCAATGGTGTTTAATGTTCACCAGGCATGAAGTAGCTACAACTAACAATGACTGTGGAAAAGTGAGGTGTGTTCCAGGTAACATGACCTACACTGTCAGAGGTAACTGTAGCTGCACAGTGAGTTATACTGTAGATTTACAGGATAAAAGGAGGTATTTTTGGTTTCAAAACAAAAAAATACCTCCTTTTATATTGTAAATCTACAGTATGATCTGTGCAGCTACAGTTACTTCTCACAGTGTAAAAGCTCTAGAACGGGACCCACCCTATACAATTATGGTTTGAATAGGAAATTGACATTTCGAGAGACATCGTTATGATATAACAAAATGTGTCTAGCACTTCCATCTTATAGAAAACGAAAATCCAAACTACCTATCCTAGTTTATCTTAATCCATTGTGCGTTAATATACAAATCCCTTATTTTCTAGCCTGAGTGCAAAGTTACTTTCATATACTACTCTCAACATAAACACTTTATGGATGTGTCTAAAACTAACTCTAATTTATACTTTTACATACTTTTACATCGAACTCTAGACATACACAACTTGTGCTTCCACCTGGAGGCCCTCCTTTACACCCCCACCCACCCACCTATACACCTACACACCTGCATTACCTCCCAGTAACCAGTCTGTTGGTAAACAGTGCCTACACTGGCCTCCTCTACCATACATCTGTGTACCTGCTTACTGTAACACCGACACCACAGGTGAGCATGAGTCATAAACCACGTGGGGAGCTGTGGTAGTGGTGGTGCAACCCACTTACTCAGTGTTGGGGATATCCATTCCCAGCATGTTAGGAGTTTCTCCTTGAATATGTCCATATAAGGGTTTCTGTAGAAAGCCATGCTACTTGTATTACATAATTATTGCTATGTGCCACAGTGGAGTTTGGGATACTACCACTCTAACTGTGGGATTCCCCAGTCTAGACTTTGAACAAAATGTTCCTATATTAGGCAGTACAAGGTTTCTACTATACATCATTGCCCATGACCGGAACGTCGACTGAGGGATTAAGGCTGGAGTAATCATAATGCATGTATAAAGAGGACTGACGCATTGGGTGCCTTAGTAGTATATAGCACGTGTCTAATGTGTGGCAATTCACTAGTTCAGGAGGCACCAGCACAGGAATTGGAGGAGAGTTTGGATAGTCTATGACAGAACACCTATTACTATCAACTCCAAATAGGACACACACAGGATATTACACTTGTTAATTATACAGTAAGTATGAATAATAGCATAGTACTGTCTTATTAATTCTGGTAGCACATCCCAGGTACCTTAATAATTTTAATTAGGTACTCTAGATAATATTATATATATATATATATATATATATATATATATATATATATATATATATATATATATATATATATATATATATATATATATATATATATATACTGGTTTTAGTTATCGAACTGAATTGCCCAGCCATAATTACCAAAGAGTACAAGTTTTGATTTTTTGAATTCATAAAGTATTTTATTCACCAAGTGATTTTCAAAATACAACATTTCTGTAGATGAGAAACATTATCAGATGTTACAGGAATACATGTCAGTAATCGGTGTTTGTTTACAGTCGTATCTGGATCTGCTCACAATACAAGTATCATCTTACAATTAACATACAGGTTAATCGGAGAATGTTGTATCTGGCTTTCATTAGATCATATAAATATTTATCGCAGTGTTTATCAATATCACAATTAAATTGACAGTATGTTGACTCATTTATAGTAATACAGAGTACTTTGATTAATACCATGAGCTCTATGGTTAGCTCTAATGGCCTTATATATTTTATGGAGTATATAGTAGGGGGCGACTCTAGCACTTCATATTTAGCAGGTAGAGTTCCCTAAGTTTAGCAAGTGCCTTAGCCCTAAAAATGTCTTTAGAATTGGCCGATCAACAAGACACATTCATTTTGTTCCATAAATCTATACCTCGGTAAAGGGGGCTTCTTCTATAACCCCATTTAACAGTGGGTGGATAGGGTGATCTATGAGCATCCACCCATTTGACTTAAATTTTCCTGCCCCCCCCCCTTATTTGTTCACATATTCAATACTTGTAAATTTGTAATAAAACAATCTTTAATTAATTGCTGAAAACTCTTCTAACAAACAGAAAAAACACTCCCAGAATGGCTACTAAGGATACCCCCACTACTGCCACCACAGAGCAGCTCACGGTGCAGTCTCTACAGGCCATCATCAGGCAGGCTAACCAGGAGGCTAACTCAGGCAGTAAGGAGAAGGCCAAACCCAAACCTAAACCGACCGGGGCCCAGCCCACAGCCTGGTTCTTTGTCAGCAGGGACATGAGCATGGTGGCCCCTGTCAATAAGTATGATGAGGTCTTCCCAGGCATCTTTCTGGGCGATGAGTAAGTACCATTGGTAAAGTGTAACCCACTTTTCAATCCAATTCAATTTAGATTTAAAATTCTTATCATCCTGGGTGTTACAATCTATTAACTTGCTAGACACAAGAAGGTATCATATACTAGTCTTACTCAAATCAAACATAATATTTTGCTTCAACCATATACATAACTTTCTGTTAGCCTTTATATATACATTTGGGATGACAAAATTCTTAGATGATGTTACTTAGGGAAGGAGGAGGGGATGGTTGAATGTAACTAACAGTTTCCATAAAAGGGTTCTGGAGTATGAATCCTGACGAAGAAATGGGTTCGGGATGAACATGTATTGTTAAAGTACATGTTTTCCTCAATTAATATACCAGTTTTACTACATCAAATGAAATATTCAGGGAAGGGTAGTGGCATATTGCGTTTGATATGCACCAAATATGATTCGGTGCGTTCGTTTGATATTCAATATAAAAGCCCAACATAATAGGCAAACGCATTAATTGTGATTTATTCTTTATTAATAATATATACTGACTTTAATTTTTCATGATTTTCAGGAGTTTTGCCCGTGATAAAAAGACGCTGAGTAGTATCGGGATCACCCATCTGCTGAATGCTGCTCAGGGTGAGAAGTTTAACCAGATAGACACTTCACAGGCCTACTACGGAGACATAGGGTTAAAGTACATGGGGGTTAAAGCCATGGACATCATGGGATTCAAAATGGCACCATACTTCCACCCAGCGGCTCAGTTCATACATGACTGCTTACAGTCAGGAGGTAAGGAATCTATTACACATCGTAAAGTTTTAAATTTTCATAATTATATTTTATCATTTAATGCAGTTGAAATAAAATGAAGTTAATATATCAAGTACTAGAGCAGGTATTGTATGGTGAATATAGAATTGCATATTATTTATTTTATACCATATTGTTGTTCAATTCTATATATCTTTCAATTATCCCTCAATTATCTCTCGATGGAACAAATAGCAAAATACACACACACACAGCTACATTTGTACCACACACACAGCTACATTGGTACTATTTACACACAGAGTTACATTAGTACTACACACAGCTACACTATAAAAAAATCCCTTGCTTTTACATGCAGACCTGTCTGAAGGTTCTAGATTCTAAAGCGATACATATGTGTCAATATGCTAATATAAACGTTTATTAACGTTAAAATAAAGTTTTCCCAAACTATGTGGAAGCATTTAATAATGTGTTAAATGCTTGCAAATGTCTTTGTCCAAACCATGAAGAAAATGTAAATAAAAACCTTACTTTGTCCAAAACCATGTAGAAACGTTCAATAACATTGTGAAAACACACATTCTCTTTAAAACCCCATAGGAACGTTATATAACACCTCAGATAGCAACGTTTGTATTATAAACTATGTAGGAACGTTTATAAAACGTTCTTGAAAACACATTCTCCTGCAAACCATGTGCAAACGTTTGCAAATGTTATTTAACGTTTTTTTTGTTGAGTGGGTGGACACCAAATGAATTTTCTTCTTCACGAGTTCTTATCTGATACCCAATATTTGTTGAAATCTATTTTTCAAGACCCTACAATGGCGGAGGCAGAGGCTTATTATCTGATCCCAAATAATCCAAAATTCCCCTACACATGAACATTGCTAATCATATTTTATAATCACCCCCCCCCCCCAGCCAAATTAGTTATCAGGGCCATGTTATAACCATACATATTAATATCTATTCTCATTTCTCCCTGTCAGATATGCAGTGGACACCAAAATAAATTACATCTTCTTTCTTTCAGGAAAAATAGCAGTACATTGTTTCGCCGGTCGGAGTCGCTCTGCTACTTTGGTCTTGGCTTATTTGTTGATAGCGGGTCATGTGCCGACCTTGGAGGATGGTCTCAAGGTCATTGCCTCCAAGAGGAGGATCCGACCCAACAGTGGCTTCCTGCTGGAACTTGTAGACATGTCTCATAAAGTACAGAGTGGAAAATGCAAAACTCTGCCATCACATTTTCAAATGAAGGATTAGTAATTTATTGCTGCATGCAGTTATACAACATTTTGATGTTTGTGTGTTTCTGCAGGTAAAGTAGCAGTCCACTGCCACATGGGACGCAGCCGGTCAGCTTGCCTCGTTCTCGCCTACCTGATGATACACCACAGTCTCCCCCTGGAGGAGGCCCTGAGAAGTGTCTGCCTCAAGAGGTCAGTGTTCCCCAATGATGGCTTCCTGAGGCAGCTGATAGTGCTGGAGAGGCAGCTGAGGCCCACGGAACCTGCTGCAAAACCAGAGACAGCTACAGAACCTGCTGCAAAACCAGAGACAGCTACAGAACCTGCTACAAACCCAGAAGCAACTACAGAACCAGCTACAAAAC
Organism: Harmothoe impar; assembly: GCA_947462335.1. Lineage (NCBI taxonomy): Eukaryota > Metazoa > Annelida > Polychaeta > Phyllodocida > Polynoidae > Harmothoe > Harmothoe impar. Next base: position 20,481,218 of record OX381713.1, on the reverse strand, counting down.
CAGATGCAGCTACGGAACCAGCTACAAACCCAGAAGCAACTACAGAACCAGCTACACTACCAGATGCAGCCACAGACCAACCACTACCTACATAGGCAGAGCTGGCATTGTTCAAGCAGGAACTGATACTTGGAGAACCACTTATAGAACCACTCTCCATATATTCTAAGGATTGTGCTTGGGGAGTGCTATGGAATATGACACACACCTGGGAGCAGCTACATCGGCAGAGATGTAGGTACAAACTGGTGGTGCTCTTGTGAATGCTTTGGGAACCTTCAGAAACTGTTCAGAGGCACGCTAACACCACCTGATGTATGTGCAGATAAAGACCAATTTGGAGAATGTTTTAGTACTTTTCTCCAAACGAGCCTTGAACTTACAAACTCAGAATTGACTGGCATACTTGCTATTGACTGAGCTAACCAGGCAAGTGTCTGTGAATACTGCTAATGTCATGGTCAGTAGTGCTTACAGGTCCAGCTTAGAAATTCGTTTCCAAGAGAGCTTCAAACTCCCAACCTTTGGATTGATAGGCAGACATGCTACTGACTGAGCTAGCCAGGCAAGTGTATGCGAGTACTATTCAGAGATATATGTAGGATCTGGTGGCTACCAGTGGAATATCAGATAATGATGATTGTAGCTTGTCAGGTGGTAAGAATCTTTTTAAACACTGGCACCATGTTTGGTGCTGTTCTTCTGGTATATCATAGGCCTACCTATAATATACACACTGTAAAAAGTTGTTATTCCTGAACAGCAAAATGTGCTGTAACTGTACCATACTTTTGCTCTACAAAATAGTACAGTAAATGTTGCTGTACATGACAGTAAAATTCTGTTTCTGTAGATGCAGCTCACAATAGTTAGTTGTAGACCACCTACAACACTTTTCTCTGTGCTATGTACATGGAGGTCCTGGGATCTATCCTTGGTCAAGCCAACTCTCAATGTATTACATACTAAATCAAATGGTCTTACACAATTTAACATCATTCTCTATGTCTATAGTTTTCATTGTATGATAAACAACTTAGAAAGGTGTTAAACAATAATGTCTGCGTGTTGCTAAAGGTGCCAAACATGAGAGCTATGCTGCGGGCCTTACTCCAGCTGCCTCGATAGCTCACTCAGATACAGTGTGGGACAGTGATAGATAGGTCCCCAGTTTAATCTCCGGTCAGGCTTGTCATGAAACCACAATTTCTTTATGTTTTGAATCTTTTTTCTAAAAGTGATATGCAAATCCACCAGAGATACTTTCTAGACATTTTTTAAAGAAAAATATGAAATGGTGTTTTGTACCCAGAACAAAAGAGACCTTTAGCAAACTCTACATACTAGTGACGCCACTTTCCAGTTAATACAACTACTATTTGAAGCTCGTAATAGAAGTGAATTATCCGCCATTTTGTTTTTAGATCTAAAAAAAGCTTTTGATACCGTAAACCACTCAAAATTACTCCATAAATTATCCAAAATTGGTTTTTCACCTGTATGTCTAGCCTGGTTTAAGGACTACCTAGAGGGTAGGCTACAGTCCACTTTTGTTAACAATGTACGTTCTAAACCAGAGCTAGTCACCTGCGGGGTCCCCCAAGGGTCAGTCCTGGGACCGCTGTTGTTTATCATATATATCAACGACATAGTTTCTTGTATAAAAAACTCAGTTTGTTTCTTATATGTAGACGATCTTGCAATTGTGACCTCTGGCAAAGATCCGCTGATAGTCCATGCATTAATGCAGGAAGACCTAGACTGTGTGGGATCCTGGTGTTATGCAAATGTACTAACAGTAAATGTAGCCAAGACACAGATCATGTGGTGTTATTCATTGCGCACGATTGTAGACCTATCTGCCTGTGGTTTCAAGCTATGCAACCAAGACTTAAAGGCTGTAGATAGCTTTAATTATTTAGGTGTCACTATTGACACCGACCTTGGATTCAAACAACATTGTACAAAAGTAAAATCCAAAGGACATTCCAGGTTTATTCAGTTGTGTAACATTATGAAGAGCATTGATGCAGCACTCGCTCTCAGCATTTATAAAACAATGATTCTACCGGTATTCGACTACTGCGATTATATTTTAGATAGCGGCCCTGTTACGGGGGTGAGAAAATTTCAAACTGTTCAGAATAAATGTCTTCGGTTGACGCAGGGCTTTAAAAGAGCCAGGGATATCAGAACTAATGCCTTACATACTTTGTGTTCCTTAGACAAACTGATTGTTAGACGCACCCGCAACCTAAAAATACTAATGTACAAACAGTCAAGAATTAATGACAACGTTATTATCCCTCCCAGACTCCTGAGAGGGAATGCCAAGATTAAACTACGAGTCAATAGACCGATTTACTAGAATCATATAGGTCAAGCCCTCTATACAGAGGTATGATTGTATGGAACAGCATTGATGGTGAAATTCAAAGGTCTGCGACAGTAGACATATTTAACCCTTTGGTGCCCAAGCGCGCCAATTGGCGCGGTTTTAAGCATTAAAACACCTATTTTGAAGTAGAGAACCATCCAGACACTTCTATTGGGTGGATTTCTAAGGTATTACCCTCATATTAAGCCCCATGACCTCACGACTTCAATGAGACCATCATTCTTGATGGGACTTGTATATATGAGGAGTGGTGCAAACTTAACTAAAGAAATAAGTGATCAGATATTTGATTCATCACTGCTACCCAAAATTCACCCAAAAAGCATAATTGTCACTAAAATGCCCTTTTATATACATGAAAAATTTGATTTTTTACACCAAGATCATCTTTTACCAAATTTTCCAGCAGATACTTATTATAGAATCAATATTTTTTAATTTTCATTCAGAAGGTTCTTATTTTAACATGTTTTCTATTCCATGAATAGCTTATTTATAGGTAAAAATACCCCTTTTCCACCCCAAAAATACAGTATATTGCTTATAACAGCTAATAGAAGGTTTCAGGTTGCCATGGTAACCAGAGTCAACTAATTTAATAAAGTCAAAGATAAAAGTCCATTTCAGAACCCTGCAGAAAATATTTTACGACATCTATCTTAAAATAAGAGATGAAGTTGGCAGGTTAGGACAGGGCTTCCAACATAAGAAAAATCATGTCAAATAAAACAGATATTGATCAAATAGTTCCGGGCACCAAAGGGTTAAAAGTCGACTGTGATTATTATCCCAAGACTGTGCTACCTATTGTGATATGTATATGTGATTAATGTGTGTGTAATCTTTGACTCCAGTTGATCTGTTGAGCATTTTTTCCACTCATAACATAGACTGTACATTATCATAACTCGATTATATACCTCGGAATCTTTTTGTTCGCAATTATGTACGTACGCATGACAATCTTTAGGCGTTGTCTTGACGTTGAATGATCTTTAAAATGCACGTGGAAACCATTTTTGTATACTGCTCTTTACTCTTAGTGAGAGGCCTTACTTGTTGATATTTTCTAGCATCATACAGCGATTGTAATATGATTATGTCTTTGATTAACTTGACTGCATTATGAAGAGCATCCATGTTATGATTTGTGGTCAATAAAAATAATTCAAACTCAAACTCATAACCTATGGTTCTAGCACTACAAGGTCAACCTTGCACTTGATTTGCATGAGGTCCTAAATATCTTTTCCTGTCGCTCATCCATCTGATCATCTATATGAGAGCTATGCTGCGGGACTTACTCCAGCTGCCTCGATAGCTCACTCAGAAACAGTGTGGGACAGTGATAGGCAGGTCTGTTAAGCCCTTATCCTACAAAATTGACCTTATCCTACAACCCTTATCCTACAAAATCTATATCAGGTAGCTTTTGTTGTATAGGCCTAAGGGATCTCACTCAAACCCTTATCCTACAAGATGGCCCTTATCCCACAAAAATGTCCCTAAGACTTTGATTCATTTGTCACTGGGTCTAGCCTAGAGGCGTAGGGCCTATAGGTATGCTGTAGGATTAGGTTTATTTGATTTTCATGTGTAATCCAGAATAGTTACCATTGAAGATGGCCATCTAAAGCTTTTTCCCCATCCCCTTGTGTAATATATGAAAATTAAGGTTTTCTGGGGTGTAGAATCCAATTATTGAGTCAGTTCAGACAAAATCTAAGAAAGGTGTCTGCATGGCTCACAAAATCTGAAGTTTATTAGATTTCCTTGTGAAATATATGAGAATAAGGGGTTTCTGGGTGTAGTGCATTTATCAAGCCTCACTCATAGCCCTTATCTCACAAACCCTTCCTTAAATAGGTTTTGTAGGATAAGGGCAATTTTGTAGGATAAGGGCTTGACCGATTGCCCTTATCCCACAAAAATGGTATGACTGATTGCCCTTATCCTACAAAATACATAGGTTTTGTAGGATAAGGGCACTTTTTTTTGTAGGATAAGGGCTGATTTAGTAGAATGAGGGCCTGACTGACAGCCCTTATACTACGAAGCTATACATTTTTGTAGAGTAAAGGCAATTTTGTTGGATAAGGGCCCAACAGACCCCCTGACAACAATATTAACATGGATTTCCTTGATTTTCTCACATTTCAAGGACCTAATCAAAAAATGTCCATGAAATTTGGCAAAAGTAATTATTCTGTTCATAACCAGTGCAAAAAAATCAATTTGAGGGGCTTTTAATTTGTCCATGGTAATAGCCCTTTTGCTTAAAGAAATGCTCTTCTATATACTTTAATATAGCAGAAAACGCAATAACAACTACCAGGACATTTACAACTTCTGAAAATCACCCTTGACCTAAAAGATCTTTCCTACAAAACAATATTAAACCAAAATTAGCTACTGACCACGGAATATTTGAACACTGGTCTATAGCATAAAACCACCTGAATTCCGCCTGGATTTGCACTGAATAATTTACATTTTCACTGATCCCCAATCTAGCCTTTGAAAAAAATGTAAACTCTCTGAGAATCCCTTTCCTATTATTTGATTGAACTTGACAGATATTCACCAGTATGTGTACCAGGTTTTCATAATATTGGCATCATTCCCAACTTAATTATTGCCCACTCAGTGCTCCTGCAGTATTCACTTCTGACCATAATAGTATGTGACTCTCAGTTTTCTGTGGGATTTCCCTTACTGAGACCTACATATCCACTCTCGCGTATCAGAGACCCGTAAGTAGACCGTGTCATGCAAAATAATCTGCTGACTGGAATATTATGGAAGGCCGGTGTGACATTGTGCCATTTGCTAATTGCCATTTGCCATTTGCTAATTGCCATTTGCTGATTGTAGCTATTTGCTAATTGCCATTTGCTGTTTGCTGGTGGCCAATTGCCATTTGCTGGTTGTCAATTGCCATTTGTAAGCTAGTAATCAGTTGCTATTTTCTACAAGTAGTCTCAGGGTTGTAGCCTACAGTTAGGTCTAGGGTCAGACTAGCTAGGCCAGTATAGGCTTATATGGAAGGCCGGTGTGACATTGTGCTATTTGCTAATTGCCAGTTGCCATTTGCTGGTTGTCAATTGCCATTTGCCAGTTTGAGGCTGCCATTTGGTCATTTGAGGTTGCCAATTGCCATATATGGTTGCCAATTGCTTAATAGATCTCTGCTGGGAGAGTGTGTCGCACCGGCCTTCCATAACGGTGCTGCGCGATTTGCTAATTGCCAGATGCTGGTTGCCAGTTGCCAGTTGTCATTTGCCCGTTTAAGGGTGCCATTTGCTCATTTTTGGTTGACAATTGCCAGAAAAGGTTGCCAATTGCTTAATATGGTCATCAATCGGCAATTTTGTCCTTTGTCAATGGCCATTTGCCGATTGCCATTTTGTCAGTTGCCATTTGCCAATTGCCAATTGCCAATGAGTATTTTGTCAATTAACAGTTGTCATGTTGCCATTTGACGGTTAGCATTGCCATTTCCTAAATTAGTATGGAGCAGTTGCCAGTTGCCTATTTTGAGGTTGGCATTTCCTAGGCTCAGGTTCTATGACTAGGTCTAGGCCGTCCAACTGGCCTATAGTAGGCCTGGTACCTATTAAATGAATACCCTTTATCTAGTATATTTTTGGCTAAAAAGGCTAGCTTATATTTATTAAATAAATAGCTTTATTTTGTATAAATCACTTGCAAGAGTGATCATAATATAGGTTTCTATATATGTAGGCCTACTGTAGGCCTAGGTAGTCTGACCTTAGACCTAACTGTAGGCTACAACCCTGAGACTAGCAAATAGTAACTGATTATTAGCTTACAAATGGCAACTGACAACCAGCAAATGGCAATTGGCCACCAGCAAACAGCAAATGGCAATTAGCAAATAGCTACAATCAGCAAATGGCAAATAGCAAATGGCAATTAGCAAATGGCACAATGTTGCACCAGTATGGAAGGCCGGTGCGACATTGTGCCATTTGCTAATTGCCAATTGCCATTTGCTGGTTGCTAATTGCCATTTGCTGGTTTGAGGGTGCCATTTGCTGGTTTGAGGGTGCCAATTGCCAGAAAAGGTTTCCAATTGCTCAATGTGGCCATCAATCAGCAATATTGCCATTTGTCAATTGCCATTTGCTGATTGCCATTTTGTCAATTGCCATTTGCCATTTGTCAATGAAAATTTTGTCAATTGACAGTTTTCATGTTGCCATATTGCTACTTCACAGTTAGAATTGCCATTTGCTAGTATAGCGAAATTGCCAGTTGCCTATTCTGAGGTCAGCAGTCTAGCCTAAGTCTAGGCTGTCCATCTGACCTATAGGAGGCACATAGTACCTATCAATTAAATACCCTTTATGTAGTATATTTTAGGCTAGAAAGGCTAGCTTGAATTAAATAAATATGCTTTATTTTGGATAAATTCCTTACAAGGTATGTAGACCTAGGCCCTACTGTAGGCCTAGACAAAGTCTGGGCCTAGACCTAACTGTAAGCTGAGACTAGCAAATAGCAACTGATTACTAGCTTACAAATGGCAACTGGCAAACAGCAAATGGCAAATGACAATTAGCAAATATTTAGATTCAGCAAATGGCAATTAGCAAATATCTACATTCAGCAAATGGCAATTAGCAAATGGCAAATGGCAAATGACAATTAGCAAATGGCGCAATGTCGCACCGGCCTTCCATACTCCGGCCTTCCATAATATTCCACCGGCCTGCCATAGTGATTGCAACATATCACAATCGTACTTTTGGTTTCGGTGGCCTATTTCTATTGACCCATGCTTGCCCTTTATTGAGACCCCGCGGTTAGGAGTGCTTCATGGTGAAGTGCCTTATCTAGGCATGGTGTCATAGTGAACTCCAATTTACAGGTCCATTCGGTCCTATCTAGTCAGACAAATAAGAACAGGGACAAGTGTTGTTCTGTGTGGGAGAACAAAACAACACAGTCTGCACGGCGGAGTTACCACTAAACAGAGGTACTGCTAAGAATGTGTGTGTACCATGATATAGGTCACAAAAACAGTAGTCATTATTATACAGACTAACTGAGTTAAGGATCACACAGACAGACAACAGGTAAAGACAGTTTAGTAAGCTCTCCAGTCAGTTCTTTCCTTTGACTGTTGGCCTATATTTAATTACATTTTCGGAATGGCTAATTGTCTTGACTAACTGTAGACTCGGGCCCCGTCTGTATGAGTACAGACTGGGGGCCAGCAGCAGCGTGGACTTACACTCTACAAGCATTACCATGACAAAGTACATGCTTGGCGAGTGTAGCGTGACCAGTCGATGCCCGTGCGTGTCACTCTCCAGCAGATTTTTAGTAATGGTAGTGATATAGACCAATATCTGCTGGGAGACAGTACTGCTAAGCCAACGCCGTCCCCTGCCCTGATAAGGCACTGGGTCAGACCCTGCTCGGCGTGGGGACACGGGTGGGCAGGTCTGACAGCGAGAGACTAGACTAACTGAGGCTCGAAATCATTTAATGTGTTTCACCATAGACATGCATAATACTACTACTAAAATATATCATTTGTTTATGTCTATGGTTTCAAGTATCATGATTGATGTCCTCCCTCTCTAGTCCCCGTCCCTCCTTGCCCTGCCTGAACCTGATATGGTTTATTAAAATATAGACCAGGGTCTACACCATACGGCACCTGGTGGCAAAAAGTGAAACTACTTAAAACCATGATAAAAGCAAATCTCCCTTTTGCATATGCCCTAACTCACCTATATCAACATATCAGATGCCTCACTATGGCATTCTGCACATCTTGTCACTTTTTTTCTCTGCTTCAAAAAGCTATTCCCTAAGCTATCATAGGTGTCTTGGCTGATATTTAAATAAATCCCAAACTGTCTTTATTCATTGATGAAGCCCTTCTCTTTTTATTGAATGTAAAATGTATCTTTTGATCGTATGTACAGATTGCTAAGGTTTTGATCACAAAATGTTGGCCTTTTTTTTTCTGTGTTGCAAAATGTAGAGAAAATAGACTTTTTTAAGGGAGCGTTCATTATTTATGCCAGGGGGGGGGGTGTGCAAATCAGGGGGGGGGGTCATTTTTTTTAGGGGTATTCGGAGGGGGGGGGTCTTTTTTTTTCAACCCATTCTTAGGGGGGGGGTCTTTTTTTTCAACCTATTCTGAGGGGGGGGGTCATTTTTTTTAGGGGTATTTATTTGGGAGGGGTAATTTTTTGACACAACGTGACGCGAATTTCACGACACATGTCGCGACTTGGGGTCATAAAGACGGTAGAACTTTGCTAAATTTCTTGCCTACCAATCAACACATGAATGATTCACTACTTTTCTTTTCCTAAAGCAACAATAATTAACTGGAGAAAGAGCATTAATTCAACACGAGAAGAGTACAGAATGTAGGGAGTCTAAACAGAAAAGCTATCAGTGTGCAGTTAGATGAATGCTATTGTGGCACCGAAATATGACAGTACTGTATCCGAAATAGTTTGGGTTAATTGGACTTTAGCCTTGCCCATCACGTTTTGGCATCCATATGCAAGGGTGAACTTGCCTACATTTTTAGACCCTGCCTTTCTTCCCAATAGAGGAGCAGATGCATAGTATGCAAGATGCAGATCTACCTCATATAATGTTGATACATTGTAGCTTAGGTCCACTCCACCAGTCAAAGGCGTGATTACACTACCGTAAAACCTCGCGTATAAGCCTAACTCGCGTATAAGCCGCACCCTGACTTTGGGCTGATCATATAAGCCGCACCAGCGATCTGATTATGGTGACTTTTATATTGTACCATAGGAGCAAAAACTCGCGTATAAGCCGCACCCTGACTCTGTGCCGATCCTATAAGCCGCACTGGCGATCTGATTCGCGTACAAGCCGCGGCTTATACGCGAGGTTTTACGGTAGTCATGATACACACTTTTCCTTGGTATCTTGTACCAGACCCTGCTAAATGAGCCACAGCGTTCTGATTGCAGAGCTCTCAATATTTTTAGAATACCTTCACCATCTCCCTGATAGCTGCCTGCTTCTCACAGATTCTAGGACTTATAAAATCAGCAGACTCATAGAGTAGACATGATCATCCCACTATAAATCGGTGTACCGAATGCCTTGAAATGTAGCAAATAGCCACCAGATCCACAGAGTTTTCTGCTGCGGATGGCACTCCTTCTGTCGCCAATTTCTAAATCTCCCTCTAAGTTCATCTTTGGCTTCAACAGAAATCAGGCACTGAATAATCATTGCTACTCATCGCTACTTGGCCTCATCAGAATTTTTAGAGCTCTATATTTGGTTCTGGTCAAGTTGCTTCCGATGCTCTGCAGGGTTATCAGTGAGTTATTCATCACTATTTTAAAGCTTTTATTTTTTTGGAGTCAATGCATTCCCATGGCTTGGTTATACTGACCACACACTAGAATATTGAAGGCAGGTACCTTATGGCATTTCCTCAAATAAAGGTTATCAACTATGGTGCACGTAACATCCATGCATACCATTGATGGCTTAACCCTTTCACCACTGGGTTTCTTGTAACTCAATGCAATTTTGTGCAATATATTGGCTTACCGTGTGGAAGGGGTTAAGCGATTGTAATTGATCCGTGCCGTTATATAACAAAGACACATTCCCCTGTGACTCTTTGTTCAACTTCAAATTCTCACCCACAGCTCCCTATTTCTTACTGATCCTAGCCTTTGGAAAACCAAACTAGGTTTAAATAGTGATCTTGTTCCTTTAACTGCAAATTATGATACCAGGATACATTAAAATGGGCCGATTGACCTCTAGATTTTCAAAATTTTCTTCAGGTTTGCCACTATTATAATGTCCAGAGCATCCCTTCATCAAACATCTTTGTTTTAAGCTGCAGTAGCGCGGAACAGGGGGGGGGGGGCTGGGGGCCTAGTAAAGTGGGGGAGCCAATCTTTTTGGGAAACATGAACATTCTAGACTCAGACTACCCAAGAATACACCAATCTCGAGGTAAAATTCCTAAAACTTTCTTGAAAGACAAGCTCAAAGTCCCTCAGAACACATCAATTTCAATGTAAAATTACAAAATTTCCCAGGATCATATGGTAGACTTCAGACCACTCTGAATACACTAATATAAAGGTCAAATTCCCAAATTTTCCTGGGGCTTGTGGCCCCAAAACAACCATTTGTTTCTCCCTCTAACCAACCCTCATCAGCTGGCTTTGGGAGCTGGGCCCCCCAACTTTATCCACCTTCCGCGGCCCCTGAGCTGGGCCATTTCATGGTACTTCTACCAAACAGTATTAGCAGGACTTGTAGGTGGGGACCAAAATAATCACACCAATTTTTAGCAAAAATATCAAACGTGCCACGGAAACAGAAAAATGCGCGCTCTCCACATAAATATATTCACCATATTGTTATGCCCTATAACCACTCCCTCAAATAATGGTTAAGCACATGCTATAATAGGTTATAGTATAGGACTATGTGGACTTTGTATGTCGTTGATGCCATTATTAAGTATTTATAAACGTCTATGGTGAGGGGGGGGTCATTTTTTTTCAACCTATTCGGAGGGGGGGGGTCTTTTTTTTTTGACCCATTCGGAGGGGGGGGGTCTTTTTTTTTTGACCCATTCAGAGGGGGGGTCTTTTTTTTTTGACGTATTCGTTTTGCCAAACGCCCGCCCCCCCCCTGCCATAAATAATGAACGCTCCCTAAATTTGTGTTTTTTTCCTAAATCAGTCATGGCTCTTTAATTGGTTTCATCCATGACCACTCATGTTTATGGACTGATTATGTTGCATATAATCTCCTCTAAACATTTAAGAAGTTTGGTTGAGATGTTATGGGTCAATCTTTCAAATATTTGAAAAACATTAAAAAAAATAGGGGCTTAGCCATACGCTGTCCTAATTAAGGGTGTCCTATCTTCAAATGTCAATATATCATAATCTAACACCATGAGGTATTGATTTCTTCACTTCTATTACATCATCACATATCAAAGTTATATATTCCAAAGTAATTTAGAGAAATTGTGAGTAGATCAAAATTGACCGAACCCTGGTCTATATCTTTAAACAGTATGAGATGTGCACTTGTTTCTGACTGGTTAATATCACCTAAAGATAAAGATAAATAGACAAAGGCCCATGGCCAGAGGATATTTTGGTATCGTTCCCCCCGAGGTGGGGCTGGGGCAGTATCCCACGAAGCCGCAGGCTGAGTGGGATGCAGCCCCAGCCCCACCGAGGGGGGAACAATACCAAAAACCTTCTGGCCATGGGCCTTTGCCTTTATTTCATGTTTTTTGTTCTTCAAAATATGTTAAATTACATGTAAAGGGCCATAAGAATTTGAACAAATGATGACGTCATAGGCCATGTGATACAGGAACATTGTATCCCATGGGGGGCATGGGATACAGGATTTCTAGTACTTAAGCATAGTGATTGTTGTATCCACCATGAAATAAATCAATGTATTTGCAGATGTCATGTAACTGTGTCTGCCCACAGTTCGTTTAAGTAATATCCGTAGTAATATTCATTTTATTCTTAGAGACAGGACTCAACCATGGACTTTACATGGCTGGACAAGAGCAAAAAGAATGAAATCTTGAGGGAACATGGTCCTTCCTTCCTTGACGAAATTAGTAAGTGTTTTGTTTGTCTATATAAGAACCTTGGTGGTATTGTGTATATTGTATAGTATAGGTGACCACGCCCCCTAACACTCTGACGCAGGGGTCGTGGTAGTGCTGTATATACTCACCAGAGGGCAGGTGGGCTGTCGCTAAGGACGCGCTAGTTCCCACCACAGTTGGATTTCAAAATTGCCAATGTAAATATGAAAACAATAAAACTATGTCCCACAAGATAGATAGCATATGGGTCTTTAACCCCTAAAACTAATGGGTCTTTAATATTAAGCGTTTATTTCCCAATATAATGTTAAATGCAAATACAATACAAATATCATTTTCTTCCAGTGCTAACTGCAATATTCATGGAACAACTTGTCAGCAAGAAAGTGATAACTGCCTTTGAAAGTATGAATATTGGGGTAAGTATTACAAACACTTTTCTGTCTACGGCTGTGTTAGACCAAAGGTAATGATTGTAATGGGTCTGGTAAAATGAACCTGGAATGATAGCTTTCTCAGAAGGTCCCACACAGGAGATTAAAAGTTGAAGGTTGATTACTTCTTGATTATTATTCATCCCAAGCAGTATTTCTAAATTAAATATCATTTGCATTTTCATTACATTAAAAACAGGTTACAACGAATCCAGGGGATCAGCGGCAAGCACTCCTACGTCATCTTCGGCAGGGTAGCGTGTTCCAGTTTGTCAATTTTTGTATTATCCTGTCTGAGGAACAACAACGTTCAGATATCGTGGAAGATGAATGGGGACTCAGAATCAGTGACCTAAAGATACAGAGAGGTAAGGTACATACTTATATAGACAACGGCCCATGACGCGCACAATCCAACACTTTAATAGTACACAGAGAGAAGAAACAGCGTCAAAATAACGGGAGTCCAGGTTGTCTCCAGAATAGCTCCCTTCCTTAGAAGTTAGGGGAGCCCAGGTCCTTATTTGACTCCCTTAGGCGAGTCAGGGAATTATGTGAATCACCATGCAGCTGACTCCCTTAGATTGACCAGGGAGTCACCTTGGCTCCCTTAGGCAGCCTGGGCTCCCCTAAAGAGAGGAGTCATTCTGGGGGCGACCTGGACTCCCTTTTGACGCTGTTTCGTTTCTCTGTGTAGAGGCTTGTGTTGCTTTAGTGTGTTGACGAAAATCATGAATCCCAGCATTTATAACAATGATTATTTCTAATTCGGTTCAAGATGAGATGATGAAAGAGAGGAATGGGCAGAACCAGGTAAAGAGCAGATTCCGAAAAATTTCAAGTTGGCCAACAGATCTAAGGAAAGGTAATCCTCAAAGGACATAAACTCACCTGTACCACTCACCTACACGACATAATAATATAGCTGTGAATACCCTCATTACGTACAGTAGCCTTACAGCAATACAGCCGGGTACAACCGTTGCATTTAATTCAAGATATGAAATTACTGTTTTGAATATATACTTTTGCATGTTACAGGAAAGACCCAAATCTTACACATAGAGTATGTGAAACACTATATGTCAATGTGAAACACTACTATGTCTATCACCTTCTTTTTTTTGACACACATTAATTGTCTGAAGGAACATTTCCCGTCTTATTGCAGGCTTAAAAGTGCAACGAGAGTTCTACAACAGACATCTTATGACGGGCAAGTTATTTGATATCAAGGAATCCGATGCACTCTACGATTATGAAATGAAGAAGTGCTTCATTCAGGTCTATGCAATGTCTGACAAACAGTTGAGGTATTAAGGTATTTTTTTGTGCTTTCTCATGATTATGTACATAACTCCTTGTTGTATTGTGTATATGACTATACTTTCCATGTTTCTGAGAAAAATAGAATCTCACATTCTAAGCAGTTTTGCAATAAATATATCCCAGTCACACTTTAAAATATAATTCGAGACGAATGGCTTATATAGAAGATCTATATAGCTTTAGATCATGGCTCTAAAATGAGATTGTTGGATTTCCAACAGGAATAAATAACTGTAGTTGCTTGTTTAAGCACCCGGCTCTCAGAGATTTTAACACTACTGTCTCCCGACGCTTATACAAGACAGGTATACTAATTCAAGACACAGAAATCAGTGCTTAACACTTATAACCTTTTTTATTCATGGTCAGCGCTTATTTGAGGACCTGGCGCTTAAATGAGTCTTTTTGGTAAATGACTTTATTTCCTTGATCAATCGCAAATCAGAACACCATATTTTATTTTCGCTTCAATCAAATTTCTTAGTGAGCCAGAGCACATTCAACTAGCCAACATGTTAAAACCAGAACATGGCCAAATCACCATGAAGACAGTGATGCAAAGTGGACCCCCAGGTACAGGAAAATCATCAATTGTTAAGTACTTTGTTTACCTGTGGAGCCAACTGGAGAATGGAGAAGGTGATTGGGACCTCATTGTGGTACTAGACACCTCAACACTCAACCTAACTGAAGGGCTTACCCCTGAGGATCACATCAAGGAGGCGATCAGACAGAGCCTTGTCGACTCGAGAAGCGAGTACAAAGAAGCAATCATGCAAAGTCTCGATGATGAAAACATCAACATTCTACTCGTGCCAGATGGTTTGGATGAATGCCGCAACCCCTTGATACTCAAGATGCTGGAGGAACTTGTAACAGGGTGCTCCACAAGTAAATTGAACTATAGTGTACTGGCAGCTTGTAGAACAGGTTTGTGTCCTATCAGTGAGGAGTTGTTTGACCGGCGTCTGAAGACTGAAGGGTTTACGGTGCAGCAAGGAGTCAGATATGTCCAAACATTCTATGATAAGATCATGAAACCAGAAGACGAATCTGTCCGTATGGACATAGCCAACAACAAAGCTGAGCTTGCTCATTTCTTGGTGAACCCCCTCTCTACACATATCCTTAGTATCGTCACCGCTGATGGGACTCTACGGATCAAAAAAGGAAAGAAACTCAGACAAAAGGAGCTCTTCCGACATCTGGAAACGTCGATGAAAAGACGACAGAAAGAGAAGAACCCCCAAGAATATGAAGATGATGCCAGTCGCTTTTATAACTTGAGTCTCTACTCGTTGCTTACAAGTGTGCAGCACATCTATGATACCCTGCTGGAGACATTCCACATCCAATTTGGCATAGAGAGTAATAATGTGTACAAGACATTCATGAAGAAGAAAAGCAGAAGAAGATACATGGAGAAAGTTGAATATTGGACATTCAGCCACAGAGTATTCCAAGAATACTTCGCGTTGCGCGCACTAGAATCTCTCCCACCGCACATACGCACCATATTCCTGCTCATACTCTCAAATGGAAGCCAATTCAGAAACACCCAGAAACTTCTCTTTGGCACACTTGGTGGAGAGATGAGCGAAAGCAAAATTCTGAAAGACATGCTGTGTGCGACTCTCCTTCTTCAGAGTGATTATCTAGAATTGGATAAAGAAATCGAAGAGGAAATCATAGACATCAAAAAGAGGGCTTCTCATCTCACGAGTGAAGTAGACCCATTGGAGATATTAGTTCCAGGTGGTGAAGACATCCCAGACCATACTGCAGGCAATGTGGAAGATCTATGGCGTGACATTGTGAGCTTCTTTGGAGAAAAGGCAGAACAATCTCAGCGGTGTGGTCTGCTGCACTCGATAGTGGGCATCAATGGGAATTCTGCCCTGATCAAACACCTGTATGACTGTCTGTATGAGATACCTGAGGAGTACCGCAGGGATTGCTTCTCAAACAGCATCGGATGCATCTTGCCATCAACAATGTGAGATTTCCCTTTTTATCTAAGTGTTATTCCAATTCAATTAACACCTCTTTAAGAACAGATGTTGCCAAAAGATTACATTTGTTGTTATGATACACCAATGCAGCCCCGACGAGTAACTCGCCAGTGCTACATTGGTGCATCATGCCGACCCTTCGGGGGTATCTGAACCCTGTAGGATCGGCATGACGCTTGATTGCAGCACTGGCGAGTTCATGGCTGCATTCATGCATCATGACGACTAAGGGCATAATCCATTAAGGTATCATGCTACCCTTAAATAGTTAAGGAAGTATTCCTGCGGCTTCCTGGGATACTGCCCCAGCCCCCACTCGTGAAATACAACAGAGATGGTACACAGAGAGAATGATCCGAGTCATAGGGGGAGTCCAGGCTATAAAAAGAGAGCCAGGCCCCCGTTGGCTCACTTTTCGCACTGTCTGACTCCCCCTCCTAATGGCCCTGACTCCTTTTCAATTAGATCAAACAGAGTCCAGGTCAGCTGAGGTGAGTAAATGGTTGTCTGGACTCCCTAAGGGAGTCACAGAATTAAGCATACAAGACAGAAATAGGGAACACACTAGGTGGCACTACTGTACAAAGACCATAATGCCATCTAGCACATATGTTTAGAAGCTATCTGACTCTCTTTATAAACAGAGTCAAGGTAAGTTGGTTATGATTAAGCCTGCTAGGTGGTAGCACTATACTTAAAATGGTATTATTCTGTATGCTCAGATCTCTAGATCCACATAATTTGGGAAATTTATAACTATGCTAATACATGTATATCATTGTAGCATCAAATTTTAATGTCAGAATTAGATTTCATAAAATAATTGTAGTTAACTTAAACCTATAGCATAAGCATGATGTATTAGGTATAGACACCCAATTTGTAGAAACATGAGAAAGTTAAATCCAGAAAAGCTCAGATGTTCTTTTATATAATAACTAATGTGCACTGGGGGATCTTTCTGAGATCCCCCCTCCTTGTGAGACATTGCACCAAAATGATGTAGAAACAGCAGCTAAGGAGACAGCTAATGGAATGGTTATATAGAGGGGCAAGGGATAGAAACTACCAATGTACAAAGGGAGTCGTGGTTCAATGACTCCCTGTGCCTAGACTCCCTTTCTAAAGGGAGTTGCAGCATGGACCTGGACTCTGTTTGTGGCGGGGAGTCATAAAAGGGAGTCATTTTGGAGGCAAAACCTGGACTCTCTTAGGGGAGTCACAAGACTCCCTTTTAAGGGAGTCAGGTACCGACTCCTTTCATCAAGAGAGTCAAAAAGAGAGTCAGAAAAGGGAGTCATTCTGGAGGCAAGCCTGGACTCCCTTTTGACTCTGTTTCTTCTCTCTGTGTATCAATGGGCGTTAGCATTTGTCTATATATATGGCCAGATCGTTGACCGTGGAATACAAACTTGAAGGCAGTTCTTCACTGCATTTGATCTGGTCATCTGTCGCCTATCTATCGCTCATTCATCAAGGTCTTCTATGATAAATTGACATATGAGCATTGGTCACTTAAATCACCTGCAGCAGAGTACCACATTACGATGTGCTCTATTATGATGTAAATACATTTGATGATATGGGGAACATAGGCACTAAACAGTCATATTTGTTGTATAATTTTAACCCACAATTGTTCTAGGCATGATGGCACTGGGAAGGAGGTTACTATGTACCCCACAGGTGGGGTGCGGTGGACCTTGATCAGAGAGGGCTCCAAAAACCTATATGGGAGGTCCTGGTGCCCGCGTGACATGGCCGAGGCATTTCAGCTACATATCAAACGGAACAGGAAAAGGAAATGTCGCATCCTCAGACTAGAGATTCCGTGGCCATATAAGAAGCAGTTTGGATGGTCACCTTCAACAGATGGTGATTTTACATCGCAGCAATGGAGCAAGCTGATAGCTTCTCTCGGTACGACTCGGGTGCGAGCGGAGAGCCTTGTCGTAGACTTTGGTGCGTACAATGTGTGTGAACGCGGCCTTTTGGACTGTCTTCTTCAGGAGGATACTCAAGAGCACGTGATGGCCCTGTTAGATGAGAGGGACAAACGATGGAGGGATATCATTATTAAGAAAGGGTACATTGCTTTCCAACGTCTCCAAGAGTGGAAGGATGCGTATGTGAAGCAGAACGTTGTGAGGGTGGTTCTCGGAAATGTGCACTGTGATACAATGCTGGTGGATGCACGCTCCGTGCACATGCTGAATGTTGTAAAGCACGGCAGGAAAACCCTTCTGTAAGTACAAATTATAAAAATCTGACTTTGAACAAGTAGCACGGAGGGAAAAGTGTCAGTAAACAAATGTGGAGATTTTGAAGTAGATAGAGCATGTACATTTCACAGTTTTTTTGCGATTTAGAACTTTATTCACACAAAATTGGCCCTTTTTAGGGAAATGTCACATTTTTTTTGCGATTTTGAACTTTTTTAACACCATATTAACAGTTTAAATTTTAGCGATTTTGACATTTTTTTCTTGGCAAATTGCCCCTTTTGACGGAAATTTTACCTTTTTGCTATTTCATTTTTTCACCAAATTGGCCCCTGTCGATCAGCAGACCCACTGCCCTCATCGAGTGTATACCAGCAGACCCCTGTCGATCAGCAGACCCACTGTCCTGATCGAGTGTATACACATTTCAACTGCCCTGATCTCCACAGTTGCTGTCTGTGCACTTACACATTAATAATTATAATTGAAAAGAGGTTGGAAATATTATTTATCGTTCTAAATACGATATAACATATATGAGTTCTAAAAGATATATAAAATCTCCAAAAAAATTATGTATGAACTAGAGGTAGACTCGAGGACGACTGTCTCCAATTCTCATGGCAATCAGGTTTAACACATTATAAATCGGAGAGAGTCACCTGGAAATAATAATTTGATATCTTCTAATTTTAGGTGAATTAGCATGGAATATAGCCGTACGTTACATTCAACTTGATACCAACAATACATCAAATTAAATCTGTAGGCTTAAAAACTGGTAATCCTTTCTGATTGCAGTGGTACGAGACTAGATGCTGAAGTACTACCCGAGTATTTCATGACTTTCTGTGTCGTGCTTTGGTTTATAACAGCATTCATTGCAGCATACATCCATCCTCTGTAAGCAAATCCTACATTTTCCTGATTTGAAACATTCTTGCAAGATTTTGGTTTACTGTACCACAGTATATCAGATACAGTTTATTATGTATACCGCTACTTAAATCAACACATTTAGAATGATTAGAAATGGGTTCAACTCATGGAGTAGGGGAGAGAGGGGCACGTTGAACCACTTCTGCACATTAATTTTTTTCCTGACCATATCAAGGTCATGTGAACTTTGATGTTGCATCTAGCAGCTAGCTTATATCGTTGTGCTATATGCCGACCTATGGCAGAGCAAGTATGGTCATTTTTTGTATTTCTTTTGATTTTTTGAAAATTAAATCTTTGGGTGGTTCAATGTGCCCCATGCCCTGGGCAGGTTGACCCACCCACTGAGGCACATTGAACCACTCATATTAAATAGTTCAAACAATCAGTAATATGGATAAATTATTGAAAGTTTAGATGGAATTATTTGCTGTTGATACTTTTGCATAGGACTGAATGTAAAAAACACTTATCTAATGCACACAAGTCAGTCAATTATAGTTTCAAGAGTAGTGACTGGGTTGGTGCATTACAGGTTTACCTTTAGGTCAATATAAACCATCTCAAGAGGATTGCTGTTATTTGCAAGGTCTATATAGATCTGTAGAGTCAAATTGTAACTTCTTTGAATATGTTTCTCTGTGAGCCCTAATTCTGATAAACTATGGGTTTATAAATATGAGGGCCCACTTGTTAGGTTATGCTATGGTAGACCCAGAGGTTGAACTAAGTCTCATCTCTCACCTACAAGCTGACAAGGTTAGGCTGCCCTCTGGTGAGGAGCAGTGATACCTTGTCCCTCTATGCACTGCAATGATCAGGTGCATTGTGTTAAATGATGGAACTAGTCCTTCAAGGCAGAAGTTGGGGCACCTTGAGCATGGTTCATGGTGCCCCAATTTTTGTGGTTCAAAGTACCCCATGCCGAAGATTGTAGATAAGGTTGATGTAATTCAGATTACATAACACACTCAGGAGTAAAATCAGGTTCTACTCAAGCATTGAGATGTATACTTTGACCTGTATATAGATCTTAGGCTAGCTATGTTTTTCTATGACATGAGAACAAAAGTTCAACAATTGCAAATATCTACTTTCAAGGGCATAAATCCTTTAATGTTGTCTAGTTTTCCCCCCGGCATTCCAAACCAAACATGATGCTGCTGCTTTGAACTGTCTATAAAAAGGGGTGATGTGGTAAAAAAAACTGCTGGAAAATTCCCAAAGGAATAGCAAAGAGAGCGAGTGGTTCAATGTGCCCAGGTGGTCAACGTGCCCCTCTCTCCCCTAACCTACACCAGAAGCGAAAAATGACATTACATGTATTATAACGGAATACTGATCATAATTATTCGTAATTATATAGATATAAATCAGAATTACATTGGTGCCTATATTTTCAGGAGGCCTGGACATTCATATCACACATGAAGGAACATCTGACGAGCATATGATATCACAACAGCTAGGTATAACATGATGGACATGTCGAGAACATGATTTTATAAGACAATAAAGGTTCTGCATGACACACTATCCGTACGATCAAGTCAACGTCAAATGAAGTCAACGTTTATTATTAAAACGGCAGCAATTTATCTAAACTCATGGCGTCCAGTTCGGACATGAAACAGAAACAATGTTATTGTGAAAGATCTCCACAAACGATCCGTTTTTGACTATCGATGCATTGATTCATGATCTCATGAATTGTCCACATTAAACGTGTACAACCAACGCCTGACCGTGTTCATATTTTCTAAATATTCAGTGATAATCCAGTTAGACGCTAGTAAGTTCCTGTTGTATCAGCATTTACACAGAGAAAAGAAATATAGCCAAAAGGGAGTCCTTAATGTGACTCCAAATGACTCCCTTTTCTTACTCCTGTCATAAAGAGAGTCCAGGTCATGCGTAAACTCCCTCAGAAAGTTAGCCTACCTGGTAGGCATCATAATTCCACAATGTGAAGGGAGTCATTGACCCAGGACTCCCTTTGTAGAGAGGGTCATTGGAGGATGGCTCCTTTGGAATAGGGAGTCACATTCAGTGGCGTAGGAAAAGGGGGGGGGGGCTGAGGGGGGGGGGCTGAATATGTTTAGGTCCCCCCCAAAATTTGTCAAGACCCCCAATAAAATGCACACCATTTCCTATCCTTGCCTCTCTTGCATAGGGAAAAGTGGGATCAGAGGGGCTTGGGCCCCCAACCAGAACTAAAGGGGCTTAAAAACCTTGAAAGTTACAATACTTATAAGCATGTATAGACTATCATGCAAAGCAGCCGATGCTTAAACTTAGTTGGGGTGGGCCCCCTCTGGGCCCCCCAATGAAGATTTGCTTCCTACGCCTCTGCACATGGGTAATTTCTATCCCCTTTCCTCCAAATAACCATTTCAATGGCTGTCACCCGAGCTCATTTTTCTACATTATATCGGTGCAAGGTCTCGGAAAGATGATGCGAGATCCGTCAGTGGACATTCGTTGATATTTGAGGAAAGAATTGTTGTGGATTTACCTTTCTCATATTTCTACAAATTGGTTGTCTATATACAAATATATCATGCTAATGCTAGAGTTTTAAACAAACTGTACTAATTTTATGAAATTTAAATCTGACATCAAAATGGTGATGCTAGAAGAATAATGACCGATTGTTTGACACCTTTATGTATTCACCGACTTCCATGGGTAGTCAAAGCCGCATATGTGACACCCTCACCTGACATTGAATCCATGAAGTGCTAGGAAAGGGACTTGATTAAAAAGAGAGTCAGATGACTTCTAAGTATCTAGACGGTACTACAGTCATTCTACCACATTCCGGGAAGGTTGCCACAGGACAGCAGGCGGATGTAGGGGGTCAGTTTTCCTCTCCCCAAATACTGGAGGAGGAGATATTAAACTAGGCTCATCATTCTTGAAACAATTCATTAGCCAGGTAACATATTTAATCATACACTATTCTATGCGATTTCCCATACACTATGGTCAGCTTTGTGAAGGGCTTATGTCCTTAACTCGTGTAGCACATGACATTGTATAAATATATAGTGTGTCAAATATAAATGGCTAATGGATCAGGGAATTTATGGTGGTTTTATATCATGGAACACTATATATATCCCCTGTGTGGCCAGGTTGACTGTGACTGTGCACAGGACGTGTTTAGTTGACCTCATTGAGTCAGACGGTTTGACCAACATTTTGTATCCTGTATCATCTTGGTAGACTTTGATATAGGCCGCGAGGACAATATTGGGATCGTACCAGGCAACAGAAAAGGATTATATTCGGTGGGTTATTGGTGGTTACAATTAATGTTAGACACTTTGAAATGAGATAATTTGATATCATACGATAACCTAGCATTTCCATGGAAATAGAAAACGATCTTTCTACATTATAAAAATAGAATGCTCTCACCAAAGATGGAATTTTGAGAGAAAGAAGAGACAGAGACAGAGACAGAGAGACAGAGAGGGAGGGAGAGAATAATTATATAGGGAGCTATCTGTAGAGGCATTGTACATACATTTATGTTAACTGTGACTTCTTATAAATCCAGCTACTTCTCCCTTTACAGATAAGTAGGTCGCTAGCTATCTCAATACGGTGGGCCTCTTGTAACGGCGTGAGCGGGGTCCTCTCTCACTGGAAGAATGAGACGGAATGGGCAGACCCAGGAGAATGCCAGGTATAGGGTGAAGAAAACAAATCATTCGATATGTGTACCTATTGGCCTTTTACAAATTATGATGTGAGGTATTTTGTAACCTGTTACATAATGATATGTGTAGTAATATTTAAAAAAGAATTCGGCTAGTTTTAGCAATATCTCCATTGACAATTGAAATAATTAAAATGTCCAGCAACCTTCATGGATTCTGACACTCCACCGGGGTCCTGTTTCTCCACAAATTTGCGGAGGTCCGTAAATTTCCGGAGGTTCGTAAATTTGCATCCATAAATCTGCAGAGGTCCGTAATATATATATGGAGCTCCGTATTTGTAAGTTCTAAAAAACGATTTCCATATATATTTGCGGACCTCCAAAAATATATGGAGAGTGTATTTACGGACCTCCACAAATTTGCGGACCTCCGCATTTTTGTGGAGAAACAGCATCCAGGGTTCATGATGGGTAAGAATATCACCGATATCAGTTGTCTGTTATTAGATGCCAATTCATAATCACGGATGATTAAGTTATATTTTTCTTGCTATTCTTTAATTATTCTGAATGAAAGGATGGCAGTGAGAAAGTCATAAATGATCCTTCGATCAGCCTGGATTTGACGTGAATATTGCCACAAGGCTTTCTATAACAGACCCCTGGGTGCTGTTTCTCCACAAATATGCGGAGGTCCGTAAATACACTCTCCATATATTTATCGAGGTCCGCAAATAATATACCGAAATAGTTTTTTGGTTCCCTCCATATATATACCTCTCTAGGATGCCCCCATGAGGCATAGTGGTAGCTATAGGGGGATAGGTCAGCGAATGTTGGCTAACAGAGATTAAGCATACAAATACGGACATCCGTATATATTTGCAGACCTCTGCAAATTTATGGAAGCAAATTTGCAGAGGTCCGCAAATTTGTGGAGGTCCGCGAATTTGTGGAGGTGGCTGTGTCTCACGACCTTGGGCCATTGTTTTCGTCTCTGACTGGGTGCCAGCTCTGACCGGGTGCCAGCTCTGACCGGGTGCCAGCTCTGACCGGCCTGAATAAAAACGGGTTATTTAGGGCAGATATAGATAGAATTTGGCCGAAAAGGTTATTGGATGTTATAACCCTTTAAACTAGTAATTAGTTGCCCATTTTAATCGTCATCTGCCCTATAAATAACCCATTTTTATTCAGGCCGGTCAGAGCTGGCACCCGGTAGAGCTGGCACCCGGTCAGAGCTGGCACCCGGTCAGAGATGAAAACATTGGCCCAAGGTCGTGAGACACAGCCAGGTATGGAGGAGAAGGCAACAAGGATAACCATCTTTGTGATAATTGTTCTACAAGAATTTCCTCTTGTTCCAAATATCTGACCAAATTCTTTCCACATCAGTGTATCGCCACTTTCAAAATGGCTCCTTTGGCTGTGGATACATTGGATGATATGGAGTACGCTAGTCCGGATATTGGTCTGTCTTGGGTAAGTTACCTGACTGTCCGATCTAAATTCATATAATCTAGATAATTTTATAATCTTAATTTAAGATTATGCCATTGTTCTATCCTTCAAACACCTTCAAGATTATCCTTCAAACACCAGGTGGCACCACTGTATGATACCTGCAACGGCCTGCAGTTTCGAAAGAGAAAGAAAGAACCCAGTGGGCACAGAACATTGAATCAACATTGAAAACTGGTTGACCATGTTGATTCAATGTTGATGCAATATTGATTCAACATTCAACTGTGTTTTGTGCCCACTGGGAAAGGGGGTTTATACATGTATATGGTCATGTGTACGATTTTCTTCTAAAGGAACGGTATATTTCCACAACACCCCTCACTCTTCCCAAATTCGACAACCTCCCTGGTGATAAAGAATAACAAATCTCTAATATGTTTTTTCTCTCCCCCAGGGTTGGCATCCTGGTGTGCCTGGTAGTGGTGGGCACGCCACACGTGATATCCTTTGTCGTGTATGTGACACAGTACTTCTGTCTACCACTACTTTGTTACCTCTTCATAGTTGTCTTACTGATACAGGTAAGTCCTAAAATATAACTTCAATTTTATCTCGTTATATATGAACGGATGCATCAAGATTTCATGTTAAGTTGATGTCGTGATCAAGGTAGCACTCATGCATTTGGTTAGCTTTGGGTCTATTTCAGAATTGATAATGAGGAAGAATATTATGTGGGATATGGGATCTACAGTATATGTGTTCCTTATCTGCATTACTACCAATATCATGGTGTCTATCTCAATGCGAGAAGCATGACAGGCTATCTCAGTTGTGAATGTATAGACCATGCACTCTTGAAATCTTCACCGTTCGCTATGCTCTGCATCCAAATGTTCTTCACATAATGGAATTTTAGTTGAAACACAAATCACTCCTTATCTATACTCGTAGTGTCACATCTTTAACACTAAGACCTATTTCCCTGAGCTTAAATAGGAGTCATTTCCTAATGATACCAGCACAGAGAAAAAAGTGAGTGTCAGCTGGACTCTCCCCAGGGTCAGGCACTGCCTGACTCAGGTAAGAGAGTCTGCTGGACTTTCACAACAGTCAGGCTGAACCTCCTTTGATAGTCCCATAAAATTACTCCTATTTGCACACCCTTTCCTATTCAGGAAAACATAACTGTTTTGTATGGGATTTTTTTTACAGATGTCAGGGAGGCAATATATATATTTAAAAAGATCATTCCCCAATGCAAATAAGCAACTAGCCTCACTGTACAGAAGAGATTCCAGCTATGCCTGACTTTCATTGAGGCCAAAGTCCAGCATTGATAGACTCACATCCATATGTGGGCCAGCTTGGCTTGGCTCTCGATAGCCAGAGTCTAGCATCGCTGGACTCTTGCTCCAGGTACAGTCCAGCACTGCCTGACTGTCGTGACACCCTGAGTCAGGCAGTGCTGGACCCTCTCTACAGTGAAAGTCAGCCTGACTCTCACATGAGAGTGCTTTTGGCGACACATGCCTGACTGTGACATGTGAGTCCAGGTGACTCTCACTTTTTACTCTGTGAGGGAGGCAGCATGCACTTTGAAAATCCATCCACATCAAAATGTTCTCTTCCCTTCAAGAGGAATATCTGAACCTAATATTCCAGATAGTTGTCTATACTGCGGCCAAGGCATCAGACTCCCTGCAACCCAGGCCGTCCGCACCCAGGATATGATATGGATATGCTGCCACCCCCGCGGTCAATCTCCAATATGCAACAAGGGACAAACCTGCATAGTCACTAGACGCCCTGCATTCTATGTGTAATCTTAAATCGCCACTTCTGGCGTAATCTTATTCCAGAAAAAGAAAAAAAGGAGAGAAAGAAGAAGAGGGTGCGGGGGCAGAGCCCCCGATGTATACAGCAATGTTACAAACTTACAGTGGTGCCATCTAGAGGATAGGTATCACCTGGAAACTGATTACGTAATTGTGAAAACTGATTAAGATTACGCCAGAAGTGGCAATTTTAAGATCACGCACAGAATGACAATGACTAATCACAACACTCACTGCCTCAATCCACAAGAAATAGTCCCTGGGACTATGTATATTTTCAACCTCTTTATAGAGGTGCTTCTTGGATTTATACAATAAATGTTTACTTGGTTGCCCATAATATAGATTAGTATCATCTTATTATCATTTATTTAATCCAACTATAGATCCAGTAGGGACAAGGCTTCTGCTTCAGGGAACATTGCGAAGAATGAAGTATAATTATAGTGTGTTGTGATCTGGTTATTAGAGTCTTCTCTCTCTCCCCAAAGTTTACCGGACCACAATATTTTCTGCACATGCTGCCCCAAGAAAGGGATCTGGAAAGACTATCTTCCTTCCAGGTTCCCAAAATTTGAGATTTGAGTTTCTATAGTAGTATATCTACGTAGTGTATGGCCAAAGCACTGCATACCACTTAATGATGGAACACTTAATAAAACATGGAAATTATGCTTCGGGGCCTTTACCAACACACAGTTTATTCAATGCCATGATACTAAATATACATATTGATGTAGGAAACTGTTCAGTATTTCAATTTTGCAATAAATGGTACGAAGTTAGTTAAATCTTTAGTTGTATGCTACAATGTACATGATACCCAGCATAGCCCTATATGTATGTAGAAACCCAAGGAGTGGGCGTGGTTCATCCTCGGTGAGCGAGTTACTCGCTGTTGCCTCTGGGATGCAGCAGTAACAGTAATCGGATAACTCTAACATACAGACACTTCTAGTCTGCAATATCAGGAACAACCCATTCCATACCCAAATCAACATTAATTAATCAAATTAATCAAAGGATATCTTTATTGCACACATTGTATTTGATTCTAAATTTCTTCTCAGCCATTTGTCGAGTAGGGTGCTAGTCATAGGTCACTGAAGTAGGCTTCCCAGGATTGTGGCAAACAAGCTTCTGTGCAGAGCCAACAAGATCTAGGTCGTTGTTCTAGTCTCTGTGCAGCTACATCGGTAAGGACCCTTGAAAACCCTTCAAACATGTGTCCATGGCTAAGTCGGACATTGTCGAGAGATTTTCCTTTTTGGTTCTCTTATATAACTTGAACAGGTCTTGTCTGTAGGCAGGTCGCACTATGATGTAGACAACAGGGTTAGCACAAGAGTTTAACAGAGTAAGAAACAATGCGACTTTTTGCAAAGGTGAGTTCATTGGATATTTAACAACTCCAATTTCATCTAACATGAAAAGCAACGCATCTGGGCCGATGGTGAAGACAAAGATGACTGTAACAGTGACTGCTAACTTAGTTAGCTGCTTGGTAGCAACAGGGATAACTTTAGAATGACCTAGATTATTTTGATCTCTCTGTCTTTTCCTCAAAGCTATAATTATTTTCCCATACAAAATAAAGAAAAGAACACATGGTAGAAAATAAGAATAGAAGAAAGCAAAGAAGCTATAGAAATAGTATAAGTGATATGCAATGGGCTCACCCAAAATCGCCTCAAACACACATTGCTTATTATAAAACTGCACTGATAAAACGAAGGGAGCTGTGCTAATGAAACTAGCTATGTATATGATAAGCTCATACAATAACATTCTTCTCTTTGTCAAATTCATGTGGAAAAATGGCTTACAAATGGCCAGAAATCTCTCAATGGCTAGAAGGACAATATTCCATGCAGACAGATGAAATACAAACCAGAACAGCCCCTGGGTAAACCAAATATGGCAAGAGAAAATATCAATCTCTTCAATGCCAACCGTCCACATAGGTGGCTGTTCTAGGATGATAGCCCCAAAGAGGCACACAAGAAAGTCGAGCAATGCCTGATGTTTCAGCAGAAATAACATGTGTTTGGAGATTGATTGATTCCAGAAGAAGGTGACAAAGGTGAATAGGTTCATGAAGGCACCAATGATGGCAACAATAAAGCTGGGGCTCCACTAACCGATTATCTGGTCCATTCTCAAGAAAGTACATCTGCCAGATCAGGGTAACATGGATGCTCAAATGTTAGAGTTTGTTTATATTTGCTTTTATTCACATCTGTTTGGGTCCGATTCATGAGAATTGCTCCGATCTGACGACAAAATCGGGTAGTGGAGTCCCAGCTTAAGCTGGATCTTGTTGAACCACATCAGCCACATTGGTAATACATGTACATCAGCATCATCCTCACTTACAGAACCATTTGTAGAAAATATATCAAGTATCTGGCTAGCAGTGGTTAGCCTGCCTGACTCCATGTTTCACAAAGTTCTGTCTACGGTCACAGCCGTGCTACTCAACGACTCGAGAACCAATGTGTGTACCTATTACTGGTACATTAGGGCCCAGTAACACATACTCTGCAACTAGCCAGATCTCCCACATCTGTCAATGTTTATTATTGATTGTAAATGAGGGCTTCATGCATTAGATCCTGGATTTTAAAGAGTCCTGACTGGTTCACCTGAATGTAAATATAACAGCCCTAAGAGCTGCAATTGTCTGTCTACAACATCAGGTCCATTACGGCCCCA
The DNA here is from genome assembly GCA_947462335.1 of Harmothoe impar. Classification (NCBI taxonomy): domain Eukaryota; kingdom Metazoa; phylum Annelida; class Polychaeta; order Phyllodocida; family Polynoidae; genus Harmothoe; species Harmothoe impar. Next base: position 20,452,539 of record OX381713.1, on the reverse strand, counting down.
CTGCTGTCACAGATGTATATAAATTATGTACTTAGTATTATGCTGAGTCATGTTTTTGCAATCAATACGGTATGTAGGATGTAGGCCATGAAAACAACAACAGGAGCAAATGGACCTTTCTCCAGGGTCTTTCTAAATGTATGAATAGGGACAGGATAAGGTAATAATATGATGTCAAAATAATGAATTAAGTGAACAGAAGTTCCCTCACACAAAACCTCACTCTCCAACTATAATTTTTATTTTCTTTCTAGATTTCTAACATTACTTTCCAATCGAAGTGCAAAAAAGAAATGTTTTAGAGAAGCAGCTGAAGATATCTTTTGGGCAACCGATAATGACATACATAAACTGGTCCAAAATAGTTGGAAAAGTGACCATCTTTGTATTGTTTGTTACCACCATCCAAAATATCATAAATTCAGGATTGATACTGTATTTTAAGTTAAGAACTCATAGCACACTTACGGTTAAAACACTATACCTAGATCATCTTAATATCATATATATTTTAGATTGAAGTTTTCAGAGTGTTCAGAGAATTGTACTAAATGTAGGTGCGGTGGGATGTAGATTGCCAATAGTTGTCTGTGATGTTGTTCCAGTATTGTTCAGTGTTGTGCTTAAATGATTCCTTGCTTTTGATCTCCTGAAGATCCTGATAATATCCTTTCTGTAGGAGGGTAGGGCACATAGATATACCACAGGATTGGCACATGAGTTCAGCAAAGTGAGAAACACACTACCTGTTTGCATAGGAGAGTTGACTATATATTCTACCACCCCATGAGAGCCTAGCAGATAGTACCAAGCTCCTGGTCCAACGGTGATGATATAAACAACTGTAACCACAATGGCTGACTTTGTCAATTGGTTAGTAGCCAGATTGATGACCTTAGATTGCCCGAGATCATTGCTATCTTCCTGCCTTTTCCTCAAAGTCCAGATTACATTTCCATATAGAATAATGAAGAGAAGACAAGGGAGAATAAACAGGGATGTGAAGACCATTAAAGAAAAATAATAGAAGAAATTTGTCGCTTTAGTTCCATCAAACAGGAGATTGTCTTCACATTGGTTATTGTTGAATTCTACCCCAAACCCTGCCATGATACTGCCGAGACTGCCAATATAACAGACACCCATTCCGAGCTTCAGTTTTGCCTTTGTCATTTTCATGTATATAAATGGTTTACAGACAGCCAGAAATCTCTCAATGGCCATCAGTACAAGATTCCATGCTGAGATATAAAACACCATCCAAAATAGTAACTGTGAATGCCATAAATAGCATATTGGGATGTCAATTTCATCAATACCAACCCTCCACATACGTGGCTGTTGTATAATTATCGCTCCAAAGAGACACACAAGAAAGTCCATCACTGCCTGGTGTTTCAGTAAAAGTGACATCAGTCCAGAAATGGACATTGTCCAAATTAATGTCACAAAGGTGCAAATATTCATGACAGCACCAATCACAGCAAATGTAAACTTAACTTTAGTAAAGACAAAGATCCATCCTGGTAATATGTCTGTTTCATTCATTATACCAGTATTGTTAAATAATAATTGGCTACCCGTGGCTAATGCAGTTGCCTCCATCTTTCTGTTGTCTATTTTCACATGTTTCACTTTGCAAGGTGATATTCATGACCACTCCAATGTAAAACTCAGTTTTCTTCAGTCCGCTTCAACACCGTACTGGAGCAAACATCTGAATATGGTAAAACTGTTCCAGATGAAGTGAAAATAGCTAGCCAGAGGTAAACGCCTTGGAATCCCAACTGTAAAGAGTGATCGGTGATACTGAAACGCACACACATTGATAACATCCGGGAACTATGTGCAAAGCCATCAGCCTATAGTGAATGAAAATGCAACTGACTATGGAGAGCAAAATCAGTGAGTAAAAATCTATATATAGAGAGAGGGAGGACCTCACTGCACTATTTTATTGATGGTGGTGCTGTCCATTTAGTATAGCATTACTCACCTCTGTCACACCATTGGTCTATATTGAATAAATGCTTTTAACATATTACTTATTCAGAGTCAGAACATCCATTCCCATTACCTCAAACTGAGGAATCAAGATCGGACAAAACCCTGGTCGGTGAGATATACTTTTTACACAACATCCCTGCTCTGGCCAAAGTCACCATTCATGCATAATTAAATCCACCACCTACTGTTAGTGTGAGTACTGTTAGATGTTAGGGGGAAACATCTAGATAACATGTATTTAATAGTATTTCTGGTGTTCCAGGAGAGGTGTAGAATTGCTGGTGAATTAAAGCAGCCGTACACAAAGTTATTCATACCAGAAGTCCAATGTCTAACAGGGAGTTTTTTGTCACATTTTAATGAGTTAGTAATTCATTTACACCACGGTTTGCTCTTGAACAACATGGGATACAATCATGACATAATGATGATTCCTACTACCTTATATGAAATACAACATTCAACCATCCTAACAAAACATCTACTTAATAGCAGTTCATCCTGAAGTTTCTGCTCTGTCATCTGTGTTCTTATTTATTTGCATAGAAATGTGAAAAAAGGTAGGGTTGAGTAAGATGATATACGCTTATTTCTCCTTTGCTTTCAGAAACTTGTTTGTTAGTGCAGAGATAACAGATCTTGATTATAACAATACAATTATCTATAGACATGCAATACATGTAATACACAACTTACAACCTAGACAATATTGTAAAACCATCTAAAGTCAAACAACTCAGCTTTGCACAATACCTACTTCTATATACTATTCCACAATAGATACAATCATGTTCTTTCCATCAGGGATCAGCACAACTCCAGCATTATTTTGGGTGTTTATATTTTATATATGCAATGTTTCAGTAGTTGTCATTCTTGCTCCAAAGGGCTTCTGCCTCCTAGTTCTTTTGAATAACCTGATGACTTTCCATCTGTACTGTGGTAAAACACATTATGTATATGACTGGATTGGCACATGAATTCAGCAAAGTGAGGAACACTGTACTTTTCTGCGTAGGTGAATTGATAATATACTCTGTAGCTCCTAAAGCATAGAGCAGGTAGAACAGGGCATCTGGGCCTACAGTCAAGATAAAGACTATTGTCACAATAGCTGATGATATTGTCAGTTGACTTGTAGCATGACTGATAACTGAAGGTCTTTTAACTAAGTCGTTTTCATCTTTGATCCTGCTCTTCAAAGTAAGAGCAATCTTTCCATATAGAATAATAAACATGACACATGGTAAGAAATAACCACAGCAAAACATCAATATGCTATGGAAGTAGAAGAAGTTTGTGAAAGCTCCATGAAAATGTTCCTTGATTATGCACTGTCCATTGTTGAAGTTTGGTACGAAAATAGCTGAAGGGACCTCAATGATAAGACTGCCAATGTAGATGAATATAAGTTTCATTTTCGACTTTGTCATATTCATGGAGATAAATGGCTTACAAACAGCTTGATATCTGTCCATAGCCATTAAGACAAGATTCCATACAGAAAGATGAACCACCCACCAATACAATACCTGTGAGTGCCATGCATGACAAAGTATGATATCGATTACTTGAATACCAACTGTCCACATAGATGGCTGCTCTATAATAATCCCTCCAAGGAGACACACAAGAAAGTCCATGAGGGACTGATGTTTCAATAAGAACAATACTACCTTCTTGAGGGACCTGACTCTATATAAAGTCACAAAGGTGAACACATTCATCAAAGCAGCAGCAACTGCAACAGTGAGCTGGACTTTGTTGAACACTATTAGCCACATTGGTAGTATTTCCTCACCATATGTATGGTTAGAATAGTTAACAGTGATGGAGTCATTAAGTGCAATGGTTGTGGCCATTTTAATCAGCTCCATGTCCCATCAGTGATTTCCTGTATGTAAATCTTTCTGCAGAATCGCATGAAACATCTGAATAAATTTCACCAGATACTATTACATAATAGTACATATACATAATAGTACCTATACATAATAGTCAACAAGAAATATAAGTTGGATCAGTCAAATCTCCTTTTGATTTTTGACATAGCTACTATACTATAGTACTCCCTGGAGGCAATGCCTTTTGATAATCAACTTACATAATGCATAACTATGTAGAAAAGTAAATTATTATTGAGTGAAATTGTTCATTCCACACAAATAAAGTAACCAGGATACCATTGGCGAAAACAGACATCCATAGAGTAGTATTGTAGCTTTATCTCCATCTCCATAATAGCAAATATTGCCATTGATAACTTGTTCTCACTGCACGTTTTCCACAACAACACTGTTTCTCATGTGCAGCATGAGGAACCTGTTATGATTGAATGTTTAATTTACTTTAACTGATCCTCACAGGAGTGTAGGGACCTCTGAGAGTGGTTCTACATTGTGACAGAGGGTGGAGAATATAGGAAATAACTAATTCAGTAGATTGTAATCCAGCCCCTAAGGTTCTCACCATTGCATGTATAATCAAGGAGAAAAAGTAATAATCAATGATATAATGAGACCTGGGAAATTGATGAGCTGGTGAAATCTCATACGTTATTGTGCACCACACCAGCTCCTTCAAATAGTTGTAGGTTATAAATGATGCAAGTGACATATCTTATATCTTCTCAATTTCTATTGGTTCTGAGGTGCTTTAGCTCAAGATTTTTGGTATTGATCAGCTGCACTCCAAACAAAAATATACACATATTAAAAAAAGTGTCATTTTGGATATTGGATGACCCCGGGTGCCATATATAACAGACTTTTATGCCAATTTCTTTTCACATCAAGGTCAACATTTTAGTTGGTCCCATAGCAAAGGTGGGGGGGGGTAGTCAGGGGGGAATCATCAGAAGAATGTCCCTAATGGAATTCCGATGCTATTTCCATAGAACTATACATTATCGACTATAGTTGACATTTAATAGGTCAGCCATGTGTCCAATGCAATCACAATGCTAATCCTAATGGGTCAAATTCGGATAATAGTTTACCTAGACATGAGCCGAAATGAATGACGGCAAAGTAAACATGCAACACCTTAGTTAGTTCTCTATTGGCGCAGTTTGAAGCGTTATACGAATCATAGATGAGATGTCTCTCTTCCATCTATAGTGGCAGTAAAGTTGGGTCCTCTTTGGCTTTTCCTGAATAACCTGATGACCTGCTGTCTGTAAGATGGCAAGACGCACATGTATACCACAGGGTTGGAAATGGAGTTAATCAAAGAGAGAAACACTGTACTCTTTTGTAGAGGTGAGTTCATCCCATAATGTATAGCTCCCAGAGAAGCAATCACATATAAAATCATCTCTGGGCCAACCGTCATGATAAAGACTACTGTTACTGTGGATGCTGATTTTGTTAGTTGACTGGCAGTATGATTGATAACTGTAGATTGACCTAGATTGTCTCCATCTTTCTTCCTGCTCCTCAAACTTAGGAGGATCTTTCCATAAAGTATAATGAACAGAGCACATGGTACGAGATAAGCACAGGAAAATAGCAATATGCTGTGGAAGTAAAAGAAATTTGCGATCGGTCCATCAACATGGTCATTGAATTGTACTATGCACTGTCCATTATTGAACTGAACTGAGAAAATACCCCAGAGAATTACAACAATTAGACTGCCAAGGTAGACGAGTAGTAGGTGCATTTTGATTTTGGCCTTAGTCATATTCATATAACTAAATGGCTTACAAACAGCCAGGTATCTGTCAATAGCCAGTAGAACTAAATTCCATGCAGATAAATGAAACACCCAGAAGTACAAAGCCAGTGAGTGCCATACATGGCAGAATGTGATGTCAATTGCATAAATGCCCACTGTCCACATACGTGGCTGCTCTAGCATGATTGCTCCAAAAAGACAGACAAGGCTGTCCATAAAGGCCTGATGCTTCAGTAAAAATGCTACAAACCTATTGAGTGAGCTCACTCTATAAAGTCCCAAGGGTGAGAATATTCATCAAGACACCTGCTATGGCAGATGATAGCTGGACCTTGTTGAACACAATTAGCCACATTGGTAGTGTATCCTCATTATCTATTATGTCATAAGTATCATTAAAGGTTATGGCTTCATACAGTGTGTGTTTGGTGGCTAATTCAACTGGCTCCATGTCTCATCGGTGATTTTCCATATAGAGCCTAGAGGTCTATCCTTAGAAGAACTTCGGCAGGGATCTCATATGATTAGAAGCAACCAGGTGCAAAACACTAATGTCAAATTTACCATCTGGCTCAGACAGCTCATCTTAAGTTTGTGCACATAGTCAGTCCCTTGGGATAATCAAAGTTTACATACCTCATCATGCAGATACATATTTAATGCTTCTGTGAGATCCGTTGATTACACAAATAGTAACCTGGATACCATTGATCCTTACAGACATACATGGAGCAGACAAGAGCTGATGTTACACTTTGTTAGTCTATAGGAGAAAGTAGGGCAATTGAGTTCTGAAGCATTCAGCTCTTGCATTGTAATTTTTATCTAACAATGATGTCTATCAAATTTACTCTCCTGGATATTATGTCTTGATTTATTTAATTCTAATGAACTCGCAGGGATGGCCCTACTGAAATCAATACAGACTACCTCTCTTGATTTACAATACGCAGACTTTATTGCTTTATTTACTGTGTAATTGAAACTCTGTCTATTATAGGGAATATAACACACCGGTTATATGAGTAAAGCAGAGAGACATTGGAGACGCCCCCTGGGAGCAATTGGGGGTACTCTCACCCTTCCTGCACCATCTCACCCACCCCAGAGCCATCTGGTGGGTGGTGGCAGGACTGGACAATTGGGCACTAGGGGAGCTGCAGACTGTGAGAGTCTATTTAGTGCCTGGTCACGCCGGCATCGGCCTCACAACCTCGCTGCACCTCCACCACACACGTTTTTTTCTTATTTTATCCTGGATTTTATGCTCATCTATAATATTGAGATGTCAAACTAGTAATAAAATATATCACCTGTCACTGCGCCGGCTAGATTCAGTACATTTTTATGGATATCGTCAACCATTTCCAGTATTTATGTTTTTTTATGATATTTTATAGAATGCTTGGCCAAACAAATTGTCCACAGAAAACACTTAGTCCACGACCTACAGTTACAGAGTGTCCACAAAGCACGCTTTGTCCGCACAAAATTATTACACAATGTCTACAATGCACACTTTGTCCATACAGACCATAATATGTTGCTAATGGTTCGTCATAATCGATGATGATAACACACTTTGTGGTCTTGACATGGGAGCAGTGAGCAATCCACTCTTACAATACAATAGTACCACTGAGGGCAATGCATGCGTAGAGGCAACTTTTATGGTATCAATGATACCATAAAATCATGATAATCGTGACACATATAGATAGGATAATTATATACATGAGCTCTGAAAGATGTGTACAGCAATAAAATACATTATAGTAACTTGATAACAAACATATACAATAACGGTGTGGGTTTTCAGCTGATAGAACAGACGTACACAGAGCAGTTGGTACCAGAAGTCCCAAGCTCATCAGGACGTGCCTCACATTTTAGCTATTCTTTAACACAAGATACAAACAGGAGATGGCAATGGTTCCCACTACCAGTACCATATATTAGAGACAATCTTGATGAATCAGATTAATAACAGTCCATCCAGCAGTTGCTGCTCATAACTTTTCCTCCTTGGATATTTACATAAAGATATACTCTAGGCCCAAAATCTGGTAGATTATTTTTACCCAGACCTAGGAGGTATCCAAGATTGGACTCACAAGTCATCGCGCTAACTAGGAGCCCTGCCCAGAAAGCACAAATGTCAGTTGAACGCTGAATCATGATTGAAAACTGGTTGATCAACGTTGATAAACCATTAAATTTTGTCCATGCATGTTGATACAAGGTTATGTGCCCATTGGGTGATGCCACCTCGGGGACTATCTATTTTACTCTTATTGCCTAGGAATTCTCCCTCTCAACAACATGTGTGGTTTAAAATGTTTTATAGCTTCATAGATATCCAGATTATATCACATTATATCAATGAAAGCACTGCTCTCTATATATACACAATACTTGTAATACACCCTTTAACACCTATTGCAAAACTATAATTTGCCATTTCAGGGCAAAGATGCAGAAACTTCTGAGATTATACAGAAAAACACTCAATACTACAGTCATACTCTCCACAATATTCAATTGTAAAGTAATAGCTTTAATGAAAATACATCTATGTTTATAAAATTTGATTATGATACTTTAAACACTCATGGACGGGCAGAACGCCAATATCTTTTCATTCATATATGGACTACTTATATATGCAGTGTTTCGGTGAGTTTCAAAGTTGCTTTCAGGTGATTCTGCCTCCGATTTCTCCCAAATAATGCCATGACTTCTCGCTTGTATGATGGTAAAACACATATGTATATGACTGGGTTGGCACATGAATTCAGCAAGGTAAGGAACACTACACTTTTCTCTAAAGGTGAATTGGTTATGTAGTCTGCTGCTCCTACAGAAGCAAGCATGTATAAAAGGTCATCTGGACCTACAGTGACAATGAAGACTATTGTCACTATAGCTGCTGACCTTGTCAATTGTCTTGTAGCATGACTGATTATTTTAGATTGCCCTAAGTTGTTTTTATTCTTCTTCCTGCTCCTCAAAGCTAGAATGATCTTTCCATACAGAATGATAAAAAGGATACACGGTACCAAATAATTGTAGCAAAATATAAATATGCTATGGACTTTAAACAGATCTGCTAAGGGTCCATCAATAATGCTGTTTATTTTGCACTTTCCATCGTTGAACTGTACTGAGAAAGTACTCCACGGAATTTCAATGATAAGGCTGGCAATGTAAATAAATATTAGGAATAGTTTAAACTTGGACTTTGTTATGTTCATGGAGATAAATGGTTTACAAACAGCCAGATATCTGTCAATAGCTAGCACGACAAGATTCCATGTAGAAATGTGAACCACCAACCAATACAAAATTTGTGAGTGCCATACATGACAAAATATTATATCAATTATTTTTACACCAACTGTCCACATGCCTGGCTGCTCTAAAATGATTGCTCCGATGAGACACACAAAGAAGTCCATCAATGCCTGATGTTTCAGTAAGAATGATATTAACTCTTTTAGGGAACTCACTCTATATAGGGTCACAAAAGTGAAAATATTCATCAAGGCACCAGTAAAGGCAAAGGTCAACTGAATTTTGTTGAACACAATTAACCATGTTGGTAGTGAATCCTCGTCATCTGTACTAGTGCAGTTATTAGTATGGAAGGCCTCTAGAGGTGTGCTCTCAGTCAGCAATTTCGCCAACGTCATGTCTCCTCAGTGCGTTTCCATGTGTATATCAATATTGATATTGTCCAGGTGGTCAAATAATTAGAAACCAACAAGAGCATTCCAAGACTCAACAGAAAATAAAACCTGCATTGGTCAAATCTCCTGTACCTTTGGAAAAAGTTGATGCCTGCTGGCAAAATCCTTTGATAATCAATATTCATATGCATGAATATGTAGATCAGTTAATAATGATTCTGTGAAATCGTATATTACGGAAATACAGTAACCTGGATACCATTGATGAAAACCTCATCTATGGAGTAGGTTGTGAATTCATCTCCATATTGACAAATGATACCATTGATTATCCTTTTCTCACTGCATGTTTCACCCAACAACATGGCTTTGACAGGCAGCTTAGGGAGGATTCATTATTTATGGCAGGGGGGGGTGAGCGTTTGGCAAATCGGATACGTCAAAAATAATTGCCCCCCCCTCGGAACAGGTTGAAAAAAAGGCCCTCCCCCTCGGAATAGGTTGAAAAAAAAGCGCCCCCCCCCTCACTCTGGATCGTTTTCAACTTTATTACAAAAACAATGTTGGTGTCTACTAATTGTATGCATTTAATCCTGGGCACTTTTTTACCTACAATTTACTACCTTGCAACAAATACATCCATTCGTAAGGTGTTTTAGTGTAAACGTCTCATGATACTCGCTGGTGAATGATAATAGTCAAACCTCAGACACTTGACTTACAAACCGTTGAGTTTAAGGGCCCCAGTGCTTATAAATTGGAAGCTCCCTTACCCTCAGTGCTTAAATGAGGCCGGCACTTTTTTGAAGACTGACAAAACGGTGGGCTATTCTGAGTGTCAAAAGTGATGCAGTGAGAAATTTGCTGGGAGTTTGAGGAAAATGTTAGAAAATGTTGAAAATATTGACATAATTTGGTAAAATATAACACAGGCTGTTACCAAAATTCGCGACATTTCAACATACTAAATTCGCGACATTTTTAGGAATACCCCTAAAAAAAAGACTTCCCCCTAAGAATAGGGTAGAAAAAAAAGGCCCCCCCTTTGAATACCCCTAAAAAAATTTGCCCCCCCCTCAAATGCTCACCCCCCCAGCCATAAATAATTCACCCTCCCTTAGTTGACATGCTATGCTTAATCCCATTTTGACAGATCCTCATCAGAGCCTCTACTTAAGTTAGATGCTTAAGGTGGTCGCCTATTATGAGTCAAAAGTATCTGGATTTCCTTCAAATCTTTTCACAAAATACCTTACGGCATTTGGAACTGAATAGTGAAAAGAAAAGAAGAGGGTCCCGAGCTACATTTTAGAATATGAAATTAAAAAATATAAAAGTAGTTCCCTGAGATTAAAACAGAAAATCCTTTACTTTGAGAGCACCAGATGCGCAGAAAACGTCGCACTGGACGAGATCATGAGAGTAGGCCACCACATTATCACACAGAAGTTTGCGCTCTGACAATGCACTGAGAAGTTGAAACCTCTAAATCAAGCTCTGTCCAAAATAAATTGCAATTCAACACCCTTAGGTTCTCACCACTTGTAGACTAATTTTATGTATATTTGAGTCTTTGTATAGCGAATTCACAGTCCATATACACCTGTATCATTTATAATTAGAATTAGCCATTAGTCACTTGGTTATGGACACTGAAGTGGGCAGCAGGAGTCATGGTCTTTTCTTGTGTACCTTTTTGCTGATTGTTGGAGTATGGAGCTTTTGTACCTTCAGATACGTGTATCTGCATCATTTAAAGTTGTGCTCTCATGAGTTTTCCTCTTTGTTCTCCTAAATATCTTGTACACATCATGTCTGTAGGCAGGTAGGACCATGAGGTATATGATTGGGTTGGCACAAGAGTTCAACAGAGTGAGAAACACCATAACCTTTTGTAAAGGTGAGTGTAATTGGTAGGTTGTTATTTTAATAGATCCTAGCATGAAAAGCAGTGTATCTGGTCCGATGGTGAGAATGAAGACAACTGCAACAATGACTGCTAACCTGGTCAGCTCCTTGGTAGCAACATCTATAACTTTAGATCCACCTAAATTGTTTCCATCTGTCTGTCTTCTCCTCAAAGTCAGAATGACATTGCCATACAGAATTGAGAACAGAATACAGGGTACAAAATAAGATTGAAAGAAGGTAAAGATGCTATAGAAATAATCAAACTCAAAGTTACCTGTTATCGAATCACTCAAGATAGAGGTAAGTTGGCAATGTCTACCACTGAACTTTACTCCGAAACCAATAGGAATAATGCAGATGAAATTAGCAATGTATAGAACAACCAGAAATAAAACAATTTTTAATTTTCTTAAATTCATGTAGAAAAGTGGCTTACAAATGGCCAGAAATCGTTCAATAGCTAAAAGGACAAGGTTCCAAGCAGAGAGATAGAATACAAACCAGAAAAGCCCCTGAGAATGCCACACATGGCAAAAGCAAATGTCAATCACATCAGAGCCAGTTGTCCACATCGGCTGCTGTTCTATGATGATGACTCCAAAGAGGCACACAAAAAAGTCCAGTATAGCCTGGTGTTTCAGCAGAAGAAGCATGTGCTTGGAGATTGATTGAGTCCAGAAGAAGGTTACAAATGTGAATAGGTTCATACAGACACCAACGATGGCAACAGTGAGCTGAACCTTATTGAACACCATCAGCCACATCATTGGTAAGACCTGCTTGTCGTCCTCACTTATCGTATCATTTGCAGTGGGCCCCTCAACTATTTGGCTAACAGTAGTCATGGCTTGCTCCATGTTTCGCAACTGCCAATGTTCACACTGCTGTGTCACTTAACAATGTGCAGAATGTGTGTGCATATGAGGACATTAATAGCACCTAGCCAACACGCCCAGATGGGCCCAATATGGGTTTATGTGGGCATCCTGGGCTAGCCCAAACCTAGGATTTTACGACCAGGTGGTGCCCATGTGGGATTGGCCAACAATTTCAATATGTCATGGTTGCACTGCAAATCCTTCAATTCATGCTGATTTCTGAAAATGTTTAATTAATTCATACTTTAAATCGACATAATATGCCGTTTTGTCCCTAGGTTTTACATGGGCTCAACATGAGCTGCTAGGTGGGGCCCAGATGGGCTAAGCCCGGAAATCTAACTTTTTTATTTTCATGGCAAACACTTTAATTTATTCTCAATGGTCTTTTTTTCTTTTAGAAGCTCTTTCAAAACCATTGAAAATGAAACAGTTTTGAAAGTTTATCATATGTGCTTTTGTCTACATTATTTTGTGAATGAATCGGGAAACAAGAAGCCCTCTGATACAGACACCCTTTTTCTGAACATTTTTCTGAATATTTTCCTTTTTCTCCTTGGTGAGATGGCACACCTACAAATGAGGGAATCAACACACTGGCATGCTAGTTGGTACCTACCCTTAACAAGAGATCATCAACTACCCCAATTAGATCCTAACAGGACAAGTCCAGTTCAAATCTGGGCAAGCCCATATATACTCCACCTGGGTACATATAGCAGTGTTGGCTGGGCAAGTAACATAATAAATGGAACTACCGGTAATGACGTAATCAAATGATTTTGGGTACAATAGCATCTAACTAGTATTACACCTACCGATGTATATTGAGTATATGCACAGCTGAAGTGGTCATAATGGAACGTCAAACGCCTTGGGTTGAGGGAGTTGTGTTCTTGGAAGACTCTTACAAATTCCAGAATGCACAGTATTGATATCTGTATCCCCTTATCAGTTAGCATTGTCATTAAAACCATTGTCTAAAACTCCCTTTCCTGAAGGATTCTTAACTCTCTCTAATTTCTAATTCTAGGCCTGGTTTAAATTCTTAATTACCCAGTGGGCACCAAATTCAGTTCAACGTTGAATCAACATTGAATCAACATTGAATCAATATTGACAACCAGTTGTCAATGTTGATTCAATGTTATGTGCTCACTGGGTAAAGGATCAAATTGCTTCCACATTTAGAGTTACCAATACAGGTGGATATGAGGAATCCGTCTCACAACAGTAGATATGTGTCTCCAGATGCAAAAGAGATACTTCCTAGTTCTTTAGTATTCGGCGTAGCATTTGTCATGTTGTACGCCTGCAGGCTGCATGCTCTTGAAGCCTGTTTTAAAACAACACACCAACTTCTTAAGTAAAATACAGAACTTTTATGTTCTAGATCCTTGTTCTAAATGGAGATAATGTGCTGATAGGGTGGTACATTTTATGCATTTATCTGGGATAATAAAAAGATCATGAGATTTAATGGAAAGGCTACACACTCAGAAAAGTTTGTGTCATTGTCGCTAAAACCACCCTCACCTGAAAGTCAGGCAGTCTTAGTGTATGTCTGTAGACACTCCTCATCAAGTGATTATTTCACATTTCTATATTTTCTCCATCCGATTCACCAGCCTGCATTAAATAGTCAATCAAAAGCATGTCCTTTATAGGCTCTAATGTTTTATTGCAATAAATAACACACACAAGGCCAACAAAATGCATATCACTCTGATGCGTACTCAAAGTAAAACTGCTTATAACCCACTTCAGTCAGTTACAAAATCTTTTTTCATTTAAACAGATTTGCATGGCTTACCCATAGAAGCTTATTTGTACCTGCATCCACGAAATGTAGTTTTATATATGAGAGATCTCATTAGTACTCAAAGCTGTGTTTGAGGGAATCGTTCTCTTGGATCTTCTGAATAACTTGATAACTTCTTGCCGGTATCATGGTAAAACACATAGGTATATAACAGGGTTGGCACAAGAGTTTAACAGATTAAGGAATACTGTGACCTTCTGTAATGGTGAGTTAATAACGTACTCGGTGACTCCATAGAAAGCTAGTACGTAGAGCAGTACATCGGGACCAACAGTGAGAATAAAGACAAGTGTTACTATTGCAGCTGATTTTGTCAGTTGATTGGTAGCTTGATTAATAACTGCAGATTGACCTAGATTGTCATCATCTCTCATCCTCCCCTTCAAGGTCAGAATAATCTTCCCATACAGAATAAAGAATAGAACACAGGGAACAAAATAATTGCTGGAAAATACCAATATGCTATGGAAAAGAAAGAAGTCTGCTAGTGGTCCAACAAAGTTGTATTTTATCTTACACTGCCCATAATTGAACTGAACCGCAAAAATGATCCAAGGAGTCACAACAATTAAAGTGATAATATAAATTATAATCAGTTGTGTAATCAATTTGAATTTTGTCATATTAATGTAGATTAATGGCTTACAAACTACAAGACATCTATCAATGGCCAGTAGGACTAGAGTCCAAGCTGAAAGCATGAATGCCCACCAGTACAAGGCATGTGAGTGCCATACATGACAAAGTGCTATGTCAATTGCTTGAATGCTAACTGTCCACATAAGCGGCTGCTCAAGGATGATTGCTCCAAAGAGGCATACATGTAAATCCATCAAGGCTTGATGCTGCAGTAATATCGATACCAACATATTGAGGGAGTTAGCTCTCTTCACAATCACAAAAGTGAACATGTTTAAGAAGGTGCCACTGATAGCAAATATAAGCGGCACTTTATTGAATACTAAAAGCCACATTGGCGAAGCATCCACATTAGCTGTACTATTACTACTGTTGTTGGTTATAGCTTCAAACATGTTGATTCCAGTAGTAAGTTCAATCAGCTCCATGTTTCATGTATCAGGATAGTCAATAGTCTTGATAGTCACCTGGGTAGTAATATAAGTATACACAATGTTGTTCTCTTGTTTTCTTTGTTTTTTGTGTTGTAGTGAAAACTGTATTATGCTCTTATTATATCATTCCAAATGATTTATTAACAATTATTGTATTAGAAGACTAATTAAGAAGTAGTAGGATTGATCATAATAAATATGGTCAGTGATAAAATAAATTGAATAATCAATCAATCAATCAATCAATGATGCTGTATACTCTCTATAAACATATGATGCTCGGACAACATTGAACTTGCATTATGGTATTGAATGTAGTATTTAAAAGATGTTTTGTATACATAGTGACACTTACATACTGTTAAAAACTATACTTGTACTAGAGCATTTGAGGCATATTGTAATTGTAACCATCGGGATTGTCATTTTAGCATCTAGTGAAAATCACCATGGCCTCATGAGAAAAATAGACCGTTTGCCTTATGCTACTTGTCAAATCGTCTACATTTCATGTCCATAGCATTACTTCCTAGTGGCAAAATGTAGAACTTAGGAGTCATGGCAGCCCCTTCGGTACACCAACATGAACATGCTGAAATACGAATCCGTTGTATAATATTTCCGTTCAATAATTATGTAAAACACGCTTACAGAGAGTCTGCTATAGGGTTGTTACCATGCCCCGGGTGAACACTGATATAGTGGGGCTATTGATAATAAGTCTGTGAAATTAGATACTACAGGTCGCCTGGGCACCATTGATCACACCAGCCAGCAATCAGGTTTCAGGCAACTATCAGCGTCAGCCAATGTCGCCATTAGCACTCTCAGACAAGGGTCAGGCACTGCTGGACAATAATAGATGGGTCAAGGGCCGTTCTAGTGAGGGTCAGGCTATGCTAGACCTTCAATAACAGGCTGGACTTTTGCAAAATTGCTTGGCCATGCTGGATCTTCATGCCAGAGTCTGACAATGCTGGACTCTTGCAGGCTGAAAGAGACTCTGGCATGAGGATCCAGCATAGCCAGACTCTCAAGCAATTTTGGGTGAGTAGAAGCTCTGTTATTGAAGGTCCAGCATAGCCTGACCCTCACTAGAATGGCCCTTGACCCATCTGTTATAGTCCAGCAGTGCCTGACCCTTATATGAGAGTGCTAATGCCGACATTGGCTGACGCTCATATCTGCCTGGGTGCAACTGGGATGCTAGTGATGGTTAAGGTGTGGTGGACATTTTATCATGAAGATAACTTTTGATTGAAAGCAGTGCACTGAACACTCTATATGAGGTCAAGGTTAAGAAAAACAAGCATGATTTCAATGTTTAACTTATAAGGCCAAAAAAAAAAAGGTGTGTTTCAGGTTACCCGACCCTACCTAGCAAAATAAGGCCGACCCTAGAAATTTTTATGCAATTTTGAAAAAATATTTATATTTTGTGTCATTTTGGGGCTATTTAAGGGTCGATCTGATAGTTCACGAGTCGAGGCGGTCGTCGGCGAGTCAGCATTGTAGTTCGTGAGTCGATTTCTGGGTACATTTCAGGCTTAAGTAAAAAAAAAAATTAAAAAAAAAAAATCAAAAAAAATCCGACCTACCTACCCTAGATTTTCAGACCATGTAACCTGAAACAAACCTCTTTTTTTTTGGCCTAACCGATATATACATATCTGTTGCTAGGTATGAACCTATGGACTATTCTTTCCACAATTATTGGGGCATTTAGGATGAATGTCGGTAATCAAACTTAGTAACCCAGATTCATCAAGCAAGTAAATTGACAAATATAATTCACGTGCACATTACGCAACGGCAGTAATAATAAATGTGAAGGAAACTTACCTGGGGATATTTGTTAACATGGGTCCAGTATCATGTTCCGACAAAAGATGTAGTATAAAGCTACCATAATATGCATGGGTGAGTTCCGATTACATATTAATAATTCAAACTTCCTTTTGAACAAGATCTTTTCTTTTGTAATTTGTAAATCAGGGATGAAATAAATTCACGTCAACAATTCAAAAAGTTATTATATGTCATCAAAACTAACACAGGCCCGATGAAAATACTTAATACCTCTGTTGCTGGCTTTTGCTTATTCCCAATGTTCTCTATTGCGTCCTGGTCTCTATATATATGTGATGCTAGGTAGGAAGGTGGATATACCAAGGCATTGATTCCTTTGTGTACGTAGACACATTAATTGTTGATCATCTCTGTATTGTGTACCTCACAATGTAGGCTGCACTTTGCGTTATGTAGGGTAGATCTACCTGGAGTCGGACATATACCTTGAGATGGACACTTGATTTAGTGGTTATCCAAGCAGCCTTTATTAGATAAAGGGTGCTTGAATAAATTTTGTGAACAATAGTAAGGTTTAACTGTTATTATTTCCAAAATATAGACACCAGAAGTGTACATGAATAACCTCAAATGTCACTGTCCGTCTCAGGGTATGTGTGCGACTCATGATGAATCTATGGACGCGTGATGTCATCAGCAGTCCATGTGGAGTCGATCTGGGGCCTTTTGTACTGTAAACTGCTGCTGCCGTTTGGTTTACAATAGACTCAACTGTACCGAAAGCAGAACAAGTTTCCCTTTAGCAGTTTAGAATGATCTAGCACTGTTGATCATAACAATTTTCCTGATGGTGAGAATGTTTTCAGAGTGAAGACAATAATGATTATGGGGTCCAAGGTGCTAAGGGAGTGCTTTTTTTTTTATCAAAGGGGAGGGGGGGGGGCGAATAGCGAGGTACCTGTCAATAGCCAGATTTCATGTAGAAAATTGGAACGCAGACCAATGCAGACCATGCATGACAGAGGGTGATGCCAATTTCATTAAAACCAACTGTCCACATTATTGGCTGCTCTATGATCGATGATTGTTCAAAATAGAAACACAAAAGTGTCAAGTATGGCTTGGTGTGTCAGTATATGTGATACCACCCTAATGAGGGAGTTTTTCCTATGTAAAGTCACAAAGGTGAAAGTATTCAAGAAGGCCCTAAAAAGTGTAAGTGCTAACTGCACCTTGTTGAACAGTAATAGCCACATTGGTTGCACATCAGCAGTAGGAGTAGTATAGTATGTATCGGAACGGGACTATGCTTAAGTACTGTTTATTACTCAATCGATATGCAGCCAATCAGAGGCCTCCCTTTTGGCGGGAAATTCAAAAGCAGGCAATGAGAGGCCTCCCTTTTGGCGGGAAATTAAAATAGGTCACGTGACCAGAAGTGACCTACTTCCGGTCACGTGACCTTTGGGCGGGAAATTCAAATAGGTCACGTGACCGGAAGTGACCTACTTAAGAGGGTCATGTGACCACCATGTTGGCGGGAAATTCAAATAGGTCACGTGACTGGAAGTGACCTACTTAAGGGGGTCACGTGACTACTATGTTGGCGCGAATTTCAAATAAGTCACTTGAGATTTTTATAGATAAATCAATTTTAAAAAGAAAAAGCAAGCTGAAAGCTTGCTAAAAAATATTTTAAAAATGTGGCTCTTTTTTTTAGGGGGGGGAGGGGCACTCTGGGGGGCACTCTTTAAGATGCATAGGGGGGGGAGGGGGGGAGGGGGGGGAGGGGTTTTTAAGAGTAAGACTCGCTTCTCTGCCCTCTCTTTTAGAGGGCAGAGAGGCGAGTCTACTGGTTCGTCTACTTACAATGAAGATTGAAATGTATCATGATGCGTTTATGATGATGTGCATCATGATGTGACTATCTTACAACCCTATAAGAAATAAGCAAGGTCTCTCTCCTATACATAGGCGTACTTACACTGGCTATTTGTAAACTAATGAATACGACTTCCTCATTAAAATTGTCATCTACAACTCTTTCAATCTTAAGGCTTTTTTTTTTTTTGAGTTTATGGTCGAAAATCATAGAAAGTGTGCATATGGGGCTATGGGGGGTCTGAGAATAAATATAATAGTATCTCAAAGTTATTTATTGTGCATAATGTATAGGTGTTGGGTCATATGCCCACAAAGTATTATGAGTTAAATATGGAAACTGTTGCCATGGCAACAGCTTGAATCTGTACACCTAGGAAACCATGTCTGGGCGAGTGACATTGGGGGCATTTCCCCTTAGGGACACTTTATATGCTTTAATATGTGTTTTGCCCCCATTTATATTTTTTTTCTTGTTGAACTCTGTCCAAGGGTTAGGTTTTTAGTGTTCTGGCCAGGGTTTATGGGTGCATCCCTGGGCACTGGGTCATTTTCTACAGGGTTGTGACCTAAATTTTGCTTCAATTTTAAGTCCCTCACTATAGGCTACTTATCTTTCTGGCTAAAAGCAATACAGGCTAAGGTAGGTAGTATCAATTATAAAGAAGACAAACCCCAGAGTACATACTTTCAGGTGGTGTATAGATTTAGTAGGGCAAAAATCTGTGTAAACCTGTAAATTCCCCTCAAATGGCCTAGTAATACTGTCAAAATGTCACTCGGGCGGACTTTTATCATGAAATCTGTCAGACTCTGGCTTACATATTGCTTAATAACAATTGATCTAAAATAGATATCAAGATGCCGACTTTTGAAGAGTAAAATAGACATATTCCTCTTTCCGGACATTCTGTATACCTATTATTACTGTGTGCAACATACCTTAGATCCTGAAGTGTCAATCACCCAGACCTTTCTCATGAAAACTGTCCGACTTTGGCTCACATATTGCTAAATATCAATTCATCTAGAGCAGATATCAAGATGCAGTCTTTCGCATAGTATTACTGAGATATCCCTCTTTCATATGGTAGGTCTGCCATTTCTGTAAGACTAATATTACTGTGTGAAATCTCATGTAGAGTTTGAGGTGTCACTCGCCCGGACATATTTCGCCCGGACATATCGCCCGGACATTATAATCTTTTCCCCCTGCTGCTCCAGACTATTGCATGGAAACAAATTTCCAATACAGTGAGCAGTTAGCTATATGTAAAGTGTAAATAACTGGCATAGATAGCATAGTTAAATATGGTCATGGCAGACAGACACAAGAATAATGTAATTTGGGTGACTGATATATAAAATTGGCTATTTTGAAGGAAAAATACTCATGGCCCCCTCAGGAAGAAGATTACAGAGGAATTCCCATTTTTCTTTCGCTAAAATTAAACTACCACATAACTCTAATTATTAATGACAAAAATGAATGCATATGCATCATGGGTAAAGAGTGGAGTGGGCAATGCTGCCAAAAATTCACCCGGACATTCCATTTTACAAAATTCAAATTCCCTGAAAAATAGAGAAAAAATATCCCCACTTTTACAATTTATGGCCCAAATGTACCGTAAGAACTCAAAGCTTAAGTAAAAAATATGGTACTACATACATCTTGTGTCATTTGAACTTTCTTTAATGAAATATGTCAATTTTATTCTATTTTGGACCAATTTTAGGTCATTTTCGACCTATTTTCGGCCCCTGGAAAATTAAATATGGATATTTAACCATGAAAACCCATATGTAACATCAAGAACTCATCCATTCCAATATCATAAGACAAAAAAAATCGTAAAAATATGAATATCCTAAGTTGGCTGGGTTGGGGAAGTGTGAAAATCCCATATGCACAGTTTCTATGATTTATGACCTTATTCTTTTTTTCAAATTTGGTCCCACCTCAAAAGAGGAATAGGACTCTGGTACAATTGTCGCTTGCTCATCAGAGCCGGGGTGTAGAAGGCCCCTGCCCTGTCGGGTACGTTCTAATGAGATAGATCGCACTCTGGTACGTTTTGGTTGGTTTGGAGCTCTCGGCCGACTGTCTTATGCACCCGAAAGAACCAGACTTTCGGTGTCTCATGATAAAACTGACGCGTTATACTAAGTGCTGGATTACTTTCTCATTTTTTATTGTTCTATCCGACGCTTATTTAATTTTTGCACTGATAAAAACGGCTAGCTTGTACAAACACATGTTCTATTTAAGCGTTAAGTGTAGAAAATGAACAGAACAGTGCACAGAAAATAGCGCTACCGACTACATTTCGCCCAGTCACTCAGCGGAGAACAAAAGAACTACTGACGTAGTGTACCCGCTATTCCAACAGTTGGCGCCACCGTTCGAATCTTTATACTTTTCCCGCGTGCGACATGAAGCCCTGGGGTGGGTACTGGCTGTTTGGTTGTAGGTACCGAAACATAAACTACAGCCATCCCATGCCATGGTGAGACAGCTCTCTTATTCCCCCTTGAGTAGCGTCTGTAGGGCATATGACAAAACCTAGTCCCGTACACTGAGCAGCTTCAGGTCTGAAGTCTCATACAGAAAATGTGTGGGTGTGTGTTTGGGTGTGGGTGTGTGGGTGTGTGGGTGTGTGGGTTGGTTGGTTGTTGGGTTGCTTTACGCCCTAGTTAACAGCTATGGTCATTTCAAGGGCGGTGATGGTGATCGAATCTATGAGGTGACTGAAGATAGAAAGCACGTCCCTACACTTTTACCGAGACAATGGTTCTTTTACATCCCACACTACATAGGGGTGTGTGGGTGTGTGGGTGTGTGGGTGTGGCCTTATAAATTGGAGTTAGGGGCTTAATCGTGTGTCTGTCGGCACCTTGGGGGCTTAGTTTGTACTTAGGGGCTTAAGCCCCTAAGGATTTTACAAACTTTGCTCAGATGATCCTTAGGGGCTAAGCTTTCATCTGAGACCAACTCTAAAAATTAAGGCCCTAAGTCATAAACTCCACTCAGAGGAGTCTGTAACCTCCCTGTCTGTACCCATACCATAAGGTGGTGCCCCCTGGTGGAACCCCCTAAGGTACAAACACTAGCCAAGCCCCTAAGGTACAAACATCAACTAAGCCCCTAAGGTACAACCACTGGTCAAGCCCCTAAGGTACAACCACTGGTCAAGCCCCTAAGGTACAAACACTGGCCAAGCCCCTAAGGTACAAACACTGGCAAAGCCCCTAAGGTACAAACACTGGCCAAGCCCCTAAGGTACAAACACTGGCCAAGCCTCTAAGCCATTAACCAACCACATGACATACTTAAGACTGGGTCCCTGCTACATGCCCCCTCTCCCCACAGTCTGATGCCTTATCCAGATGCCTATGGCACTGGCTAACAGTTATTGAGATAGGGGGGAGTGATAGGGATGGGGTCAGAGTGAAATGAAAGAGGTGAGGGTGACATAGATGGAGTGAAGGTGACATGGATGGACGGAGGGTGACATAGATGGAGTGAGGGCGACTTAGATAGGTTTATGGTGATATAGACGGTCAAGTTTTAGTATTATAGATGGGATGTATGTGATATAAAAGGGGTCAGGGGTGATAAAGTCAGGATGAGGGTGCAAGTGAAGCTGATGTGGATAGAGAAACATGGTGGGGGTGATGTAGACGGAGTGGGGGTGATGTAGGGGGAGTGGGGGTGATGTAGACAGGGTGGGGGTGATGATGGGGAAGTAGTGGTGATGTAGGGGAAGTAGGGGTGATGTAGGGGAAGTAGGGGTGATGTAGGTGGAGTGGGGGTGATGTAGGTGGAGTGGGGTGTTGTAGGTGGAGTGGGGGTGATGTAGACAGGGTGGGGGTGATGTAGGGGAAGTAGGGGTGATGTAGGGGAAGTAGAGGTGATGTAGGGGGAGTGGGGGTGATGTAGGGGGAGTGGGGTGTTGTAGGTGGAGTGGGGGTGATGTAGGGGGAGTGGGGGTGGTGTAGGGGGAGTGGGGTGATGTAGGGGAGTTGGGGTGATGTAGGGGGGGGTGGGGGTGATGTAGGGGTTGTGGGGTGATGTAGGGGGAGTGGGGTGATGTGGGGGGTGTGGGATGATGTAGGGGGAGTGGGGGGTGATGTAGGGGGAGTGGGGGTGATGTAGGGGGTGTGGGGTGTTGGAGGTGGAGTGGGGGTGATATAGGTGGAGTGGGGGTGATGAAGGCAGAGTGAGAGTGATGTAGACAGGGTGGGGGTGATGTAGGTGGAGTGGGGGTGATGTAGGTGGAGTGGGGGTGATATAGGTGTAGTGGGGGTGTTGTAGGTGGAGTGGGGGTGATGTAGGCAGAGTGAGAGTGATGTAGACGGGGTGGGGATGATGTAGGTGTAGTGGGGGTGATGTAGGTGGAGTGTGGGTGATGTAGGGGGTGGGGTTGATGTAGGGGTAGTGGGGGCGATGGAGGGGGAGTGGGGATGATGTAGGGGGAGTGGGGGTGATGTAGGGGGAGTGGGGTGTTTTAGGTGGAGTGGGGTGATGTAGGCAGAGTGAGGGTATTGTAGGCAGAGTGGGGTTGATGTTGGTGGGGTTGGGGTGATGTAGGGCGAGTGGGGTGTTTTAGGTGGAGTGAGGGTGATGTAGGCAGAGTGAGGGTGATGTAGACGGGTTGGGGATGATGTAGGGGGAGTTGGGGTGATGTTGGTGTAGTGGGGGTGTATAGCTGTATACCGTTATTTGTTAACTGGGTGGGGGTGATGAAGACTCTATGTTCTTACTATCTAGGGGGTGGATGCCGACTGGAGGATATCTGGGGCTGTGCCAGGGGGTGGGTGCCGACTGGAGGATGTCAGGGGCTGTCTTAGGGGTTGGGTGCCGACTGGAGGATATATGGGGCTATCTCAGGGTGTGGGTGCCAACTGGAGGATATATGAGGCTGTCTCAGGGGGTGGATGCCGACTGGGGGATATCTGGGGCTGTGCCAGGGGGTTGGTGCCAACTGGAGGATGTCTAGGGCTGTGCCAGGGTGTGGGTGCCGACTGGGGGATATATGGGGCTATCTCAGGGTGTGGGTGCCGACTGGAGGATGTCTAGGGCTGTGCCAGGGTGTGGGTGCCGACTTGGGAGTTGGGTGCCGATTGGAGGATATATGGGGCTGTCTCAGGGGGTTGGTGCCGACTGGAGGATGTCAGGGGCTGTCTCAGGGGGTGGGTGCCAACTGGAGGATATATGGGGCTGTGCCAGGGTGTGGGTGACGACTGGAGGATGTCCGGGGCTGTCTGAGGGGGTGGGTGCCGACTGGAGGATATATGGGGCTATCTCAGGGTGTGGGTGGCGACTGGAGGATGTCAGGGGCTGTGCCAGGGTGTGGGAGCCGACTTGGGAGTTGGGTGCCGATTGGAGGATATATGGGGTTGTCTCAGGGGGTTGGTGCCGACTGGAAGATGTATGGGGCTGTCTCATGGGGTGGGTGCTGACTGGAGGATATATGGGGCTATCTCAGGGTGTGGGTGCCGACTGGAGGATGTCAGGGGCTGTCTCAGGGTGTGGGTGCCGACTGGAGGATGTCAGGGGCTGTCTCAGGGTGTGGGTGCCGACTGGAGGATGTCAGGGGCTGTCTCAGGGTGTAGGTGCCAACTGGAGGATGTCAGGGGCTGTCTCAGGGGGTGGGTGCCGACTGGAAGATGTCAGGAGCTGTCTCAGGGGGTGGGTTCCGACTGGAGGATGTCAGGGGCTGTCTAAGGGGGTGGCTGTCGACTGGAGGATATCTGGGGCTATCTCAGGGTGTGGATGCCGACTGGAGGATAACTGGGGCTATGCCAGGGTGTGGGTGCCGACTGGAGGATGTCAGGGGCTGTCTCAGGGGTGGGTGCCGACTGGAGGATGTATATTTTAAAAATAGTTCATAGGCATTTGAATTTAAGTGAGTCATTTAAGGGCTCACTAGAAGTTTTAAATTAAGTTGTGACATTCCATGATAAATGTCTGTGAGTTAGGGGCTTAGTAGAAGTTTGTACTTTAGGGGATTAGTGTTGCTGACTATGATTCATTTTGAAATTATATGATTTGACTTTTGTTGTGACTTTTGGTGATAAGTGTTTGTGAGTTAGGGGCTTAGTAGAAGTTTGTACTTTAGGGGATTAGTGTTTCTGACTATGATTCATTTTGAAATTATGAGATTTAACTTTAGTTGTGACATTCCGTGATAAGTATATGTGATTTAGGGGCTTAGTAGAAGTTTGTACTTTAGGGGATTAGTGTTTCTGACTATGATCCATTTTGAAATTATGAGATTTAACTTTGGTTGTGACTTCTGGTTGTAAGTGTTTGTGAGTTAGGGGCTTAGTAGAAGTTTGTACTTTAGGGGATTAGTGTTTCTGACTATGATTCATTTTGAAATTATGAGATTTAACTTTAGTTGTGACATTCCGTGATAAATGTCTGTGAGTTAGGGGCTTAGTAGAAGTTTGTACTTTAGGAGATTAGTGTTGCTGACTATGATTCATTTTGAAATTATATGATTTGACTTTTGTTGTGACTTTTGGTGATAAGTGTTTGTGAGTTAGGGGCTTAGTAGAAGTTTGTACTTTAGGGGATTAGTGTTTCTGACTATGATTCATTTTGAAATTATGAGATTTAACTTTAGTTGTGACATTCCGTGATAAGTATATGTGATTTAGGGGCTTAGTAGAAGTTTGTACTTTAGGGGATTAGTGTTTCTGACTATGATCCATTTTGAAATTATGAGATTTAACTTTGGTTGTGACTTCTGGTTGTAAGTGTTTGTGAGTTAGGGGCTTAGTAGAAGTTTGTACTTTAGGGGATTAGTGTTTCTGACTATGATTCATTTTGAAATTATGAGATTTAACTTTAGTTGTGACATTCCGTGATAAATGTCTGTGAGTTAGGGGCTTAGTAGAAGTTTGTACTTTAGGAGATTAGTGTTGCTGACTATGATTCATTTTGAAATTATATGATTTGACTTTTGTTGTGACTTTTGGTGATAAGTGTTTGTGAGTTAGGGGCTTAGTAAAAGTTTGTACTTTGGGGGATTAGTGTTTCTGACTATGATTCATTTTGAAATTATGAAATTTGATTTCTGAAATTTGATTTCTGTGTAACTTCTGATGATACATGTATGTGAGTTAGGGGCTTAGTAGAAGTTTGTACTTTAGGGGCTTAGTGCTTCTAAGTAGATCATTTCAGAATTATGAGATTTGACTTTAGTTTTGACTTTTGCATGGTGATAAGTGTATGTGAGTTAGGGGCTTAGTAGAAGTTTGTACTTTAGGGGATTAGTGTTTCTATCTATGATCCATTTTGAAATTTCTGAGATTAAATTTTAGTTGTGACTTCTGGTGATAAGTGTTTGTGAGTTAGGGGCTTAGTAGAAGTTTGTACTTTAGGGGATTAGTGTTTCTATCTATGATCCATTTTGAAATTATGAGAGTTAACTTTAGTTGTGACTTCTGGTGATAAGTGTATGTGAGCTATGGGATTAGTAGAAGTTTGTACTTTAGGGGATTAGTGTTTCTGACTATGATTCATTTTGAAATTATGAGATTTAATTTTAGTTGTGACATTCCGTGATAAATGTATGTGAGTTAGGGGCTTAGTAGAAGTTTGTACTTTAGGGGATTAGTGTTTCTGACTATGATTCATTTTGAAATTATGAGATTTAATTTTAGTTGTGACATTCCATGATAAATGTCTGTGAGTTAGGGGCTTAGTAGAAGTTTGTACTTTAGGGGATTAGTGCTTCTAAGTAGATCCTTTCAGAATTATGAGATTTAATTTAAGTTGTGATATTCCGTGATAAGTGTCTGTGAGTTAGGGGCTTAGTAGAAGTTTGTACTTTAGGGGATTAGCGCTTCTAAATAGATAATTTCAGAATTATGAGATTTGACTTTAGTTGTGACTTCTGGTGTTTGTGAGTTAGGGGCTTAGTAGAAGTTTGTACCTTAGGGGATTAGTGTTTCTATCTATGATCCATTTTGAAATTATGAGATTTAACTTTAGTTGTGACTTCTGGTGGTAAATGTTTGCGAGTTAGGGGCTTAGTAGAAGTTTGTATTTTAGGGGACTAGTGGTTCTGAGTATGATCCATTTTGAAATTATCAAGTTTCATTTCTGTGTGAATTCTGGTGATAAGTGTATGTGAGTTAGGGGCTTAGTAGAAGTTTGTAATTTAGGGGATTGGTGTTTCTAAGTAGATCATTTCAGAATTGTGAGATTTAACTTTAGTTGTGACATTCTGTGATAAGTGTATGTGATTTAGGGGCTTAGTAGAAGTTTGTACTTTAGGGGATTAGTGTTTTTGACTATGAAGTAAACAAACACCGCAAAAGTAAAGTAAACAAACACCATAGATTCAATCAAACATGGGCTGCATGTCTGTTTTAGTTTGAAATACCCTGAAATAAACACAAAGTGTCAAGCAGAACAGGACAGTAACCACTTGTGAAGTAACCACTGACTCAAGTCACTTAAGTATGCAGCTCTGTCTATGTACCACGCATCCCTTTTAAAGAGCCCTTTTCATTTGAAATCATTGAATAGGCTTACCCCCCCCCCCCCAGCCTGAGTATCCTGTATTCCCTATAGCATTGCACCTTAAAATTAACAAACAGTATTCCTCCAAGCCCCTGAGTAAATATTCCCTAAGCCCCTAAGTTGCAAACATTATTTCGTTATCCCCAAGATGAAATATAGTATTCACTAAGCCCCAAGTCACAAACAGTATTACCTCAGCTCTGCAGTCAAAAATAGTTCACTAAGCCCCCAAGTCACAAACATTATTGTCTAAGCCCCTGAGTCACAAACAGTAGCCACCAAGCCCCCCATTCACAAACAGTTTTCCCTAAGCCCCCAAGTCACAAACAGTATTGTCTAAGCGCTGAGTCACAAACAGTATCCACTAAGCCCCTGAGTCACAAACAGTATTCACTAAGCCCCCAGTCACAAACATTATTGTCTAAGACCCTGAGTCACAAACAGTAGTCACCAAGCCCCCCACTCACAAACAGTTTTCCCTAAGCCCCCAAGTCACAAACAGTATTGTCTAAGCCCCTGAGTCCCAAACAGTATCTAATAAGCCCCTGAGTCACAAACAGCATTTAATAAGGCCCCGAGTCACAAACAGTATTCACTAAGCCCCTGAGTCACACACAGTCTTCCCTAAGCCCCTGAGTCACAAACAGTATTCCCTAAGCCCCTGAGTCACAAACAGTATTCCCTAAGCCCCTGAGTCACAACAGTATTCCCTAAGCCCCTGAGTCACAAACAGTATTCACCAAACAGTATTCCCTAAGCCCCCAAGTCACAAACAGTATTGTGTAAGCCCCTGAGTCACAAACAGTATCCACTAATTTCCTTAGTCACAAACAGTATTCCCTAAGCCCCCAAGTCACAACCAGTATTCACTAAGCCCCCCCACTCACAAACAGTGTTCACCAAGCCCCCCTCTCACAAACAGTTTTCCCCAAGCCCCCAAGTCACAAACAGTACTCACTAAGCCCCTGAGTCACAAACAGTATTTAATAAGCCCCTGAGTCACAGACAGCATATAATAAGGCCCCGAGTCACAAACCGTATTCACTAAGCCCCTGAATCACAAACAGTATTCTCTAAGCCCCTGAATCACAAACAGTATTCTCTAAGCCCCTGAGTCACAAACAGTATTCTCTAAGCCCCTGAATCACAAACAATATTCTCTAAGCCCCTAAGTTACAAACAGCATTTAATAAGCCCCTGAGTCACAAACAGTATAACCCGAAGCCTTAAGGCACAAACAGTGTAATCTTAGCCCCTTAGTTACAAACAAAGTCATATAACCCCCTAAAGCACAAACATTGATGGGTAAGCCCTTAAGTCACAGACAAATAGTGTGTCCATGTTCCCCCAGGGGGCAATACTTGTACTAAGCCCCTAACTCCTCAAATTGTAGTAAGCCCCTAAGGAACTAAGCCCCTAAGGAGGTAAGCCCCTAAGTCACATATGTGTGGTATGGTGTGCGTGTGGGTGTGTGTGTCTGTGTGTGTGTGTGTGTGTGTGTGTGTGTCTGTGTGTGTCTGTGTGTGTGTATGTGTGTGTGTGCACGCGTCTTGCACTCCGGAACATGTTCAGACACGTTCGAACTTGTTCGAACCTGCTCGGACGTGACTGGACAGGCCTCACACGCCGACCGTGTCTGAACATGTTTTCACCTTATAGCTGCTGCCGATGCTGCTGCCGCTGCTGCTGATGCTGCTGATGTTAGTAGTCGCGTCGACAAAGAATCGTCATTTGTCACACTTAAGCCTCCAGTTGAATGCGCGACGGGTAGTAAGGCTACCAACGCGACGGCCGGATTGTGCAAATGGTGTCCTCGCTTCTGCTTGTGCTCTTGCTTAACACCCGTCCCAAATATGCAAAGTTCCTAACACAGCACGGCACCTCCCACCAGTAGCCAATCAGCGCGCCAAACGCCGGACACACCCCCACCGTGTGAGCCTCTAAGTAGGTCACACGAACCATACTAAGATGCCGACATAGCCAAGAGGTCCGTCCACGATAGCTGAGAGTGATTACGCGCTGTCAAAATTCACTGCCATGATCGGCAAGAGGGGGGGCTGATTACCCCTCGTCCGAGGAATTGCGGCGGAACCATAATCAATTTTTCGCTGTTTTAGATAAAAAGAGATCCAGAGCTATCCGCTCGTCCAAGAATTATTTTTCTATCAGCCCGGGATCACCCCCAAATTAAGGCCTAAAGTCCAAAAACCCAAAATTTCTTTCCTATGGGATTCCAAGCCTGAAGCGTTTTTTGTGGCCCCAAGGAGCAGCTCACGGGTTCGAACCCTGTAAACACCCTGACGCGCTTTCGTCGCCTTAGGCGACGTGGCTAGACGTTTTGACTAAAACTTAGCGAGGGTTCGAACCCGGAACGTCCATATTAGACGCCTAATTTCTACTAGCCCCGAAAACGAGAGTATCATATCTATATAGGTCACCCATGTTAGCCTTAGTTTAAGTGCGTGCAAAACCGTGTATTGTGCATTTATGCAGCATACAGATATGGAGACATGCTGCTACAGTGTCAAATTGATCGACATTGTATGTAACTGGACATGAAGAAGGATATTTTTACTTAGTTTTTTAAAAGGGCGTAGTTCTCGGTACCCCTCCAGCAGCAGCAGCAGCAGCAGCAGTGGTAGGGGAGTCGGGACAGGTACTTAACCCTATTTATAGGGGCGCTAGGGGTTTGAGATGAACGTGTATTGTCATGAAAAGAGGGTCTTTGTACTTATTGTTATGTAACCCTTTGCGGGGGTCTGAACGTGGACGTCATGGGGGGTGCTTTTTTTTGGACACTACTTATTTTTTTGTTTAACCTCATCTATGTTGTTATAGCAACAAGACAAGGGGGATCCGCGAAAAATCGCGAAAAATATGTACAGCGCGAAATAAAGTATGTTTACAGTAGATGGGGGGTCCCCATGTCGCATGTCGATTTTTAAGAAATGACCATGTCACATGACACTAAGGAAAAAGGCATGTCACTAGTGTCACTAAGGGGAAAATGTAGGGGCACCGTAATTGATACAATTGGACTCTTGGGACCATAGACCCCAGGAATTTTTTAAAAATTTGACTACCCGCAAGGACGGAATTTGAAGGAAGAGTTGGGTAGCCTACTTTTACAGTAATTGAGAATTTTTTATTCATGTCACTAAGCCCCATGTCACATGTCGATTTTAAGAATGGCCATGTCACATGTCACTTAAATGGCCTAATGACACAGATAGTGCTAAACCTAAAGACCTACCCCCCGTAGAAAAAGGAGTGTCGTTTGTGAACGCCCCCTTAGTCTTTCTATACTGAATCCGGGACCTGCTGGTGAGGCCGACAAAGGGTTTGCCTAATGAGCTCACAGCTGGACTAGATACCCAATGTTTTGGATTGGAGAAATCAGCAGAGCAATAAAAAGCGGGGTGGGGCTGGTGTTATTTTCAAGGGTGTCCACTGTGAGTTGTAAAATTGGTGCTAAATGTGGTAACCAGGAGGATGCTAAGTTTATTGATATTGCCTGTTAATGATACTTAAGGTGGGTGTTGTCTAAGTTTAATTGATATTACCAATGTGGACAATAATGACCTCACAGTTGGGGCCCTCGCCAGCAGGTCCCAGATTCAGTATATTCTTTGTTTATTGTGTGGCCCCTAAAGAGGGCCCGACTAACTCCGATGAGAGTTAGATGCTGCCGCTGCTGCGCAACATCAGCGTAATTAATTACGCCTCATGTTGGGCAGCATGGATCCTCAAAGGCCTCAAAGCTCAAACAGGGCAGAGCCGTGTGTAGCATACGAGGACCAGTGGGAGTGATCCGTTGCAGACAGAATACCGATCCGTGAGAGGTTCTGACTATGTATAGCTTTTATATCGCCTTAGATATGGTGTAGTATTTTTCATCTCGCTATAGTTTAGTTGATATTTAAAGAAACTGACTCATTCTATCAGAAATACACAACATTGACTTGTTTTTTATATTTAATATATTAGAAGCACACTTTTGTTGCTTTATATAGCTCATTATGCGTTAAAATGTTCGCGAGTATCGTGGAAATGTACAAAAATCCTATTGTGGCGCCATCTGACGAAAGAGCGGAGAACTATACTAGCGCGTTCGTTATTCACATCTTTGACAGGGACTTGGTTGGTTGTTGGGTTGCTTTACGCCCTAATTAACAGCTGAGGTCATTTCAAGGGCGGTGATGGTGATCGAATCTATGGATGACTGAAGGTGGAAAGCACGCCCCTACACTTTTACCGAGGCAATGGAGCTGCTCAAAGGGTATGGCGAGCTAGACTAGAGGATGTAATAACTAGGCGGCAGAGGGGTCAAAAAGACAATCTCGTAGTAGTAGGTCTACTTGGATCTTGAGTAGCCGCCCTTGTGGTTATAATTACCTAGACTAGTTGGCTCTGCCAGCCTGGTCAAGTGAAAATTGGTAAGGAGACTATGAACTAAGCTAAGCTTGGATTTTAAAATAGCCTATAAAAGTATAATAAAACTATAGCACCCTCTTAGATTTGATGATTAGACACTGCCTAATAGGTATACACATTTGTACAATGGTATCATTGTGTATAAATGTTCTTTTGGTCCATCATGCCGACTCTACACGAGCACCATTTGCAACGACAGATAGTGCTAAACCTAAGACCTACTCACTCCGTAGAAAAAAATAGGGATGACGTTTGTGAACGGCCCCTTAGTCTTTTTATTCTTTGTTTATTGTGTGGCCCCTAAAGAGGGGCCGCGGTGTTATTAATTACACCTCATGTTAGGCAGCATAGGATCAAACCTCCCTCAAAAGCGTCAAGGCTCAAAGTCCTGATGGACAGGAGCCCTGTGTGGCTTTCGAGGACGAGTGGTTGAGTGATCCGTTGCAGAATACCGATCCGTGAGAGGTTCTGACTATATATAGCTTTTTTATCGCTTTAGATATGGTGTAGTATTTTCATCTCGCTATAGTTTAGTTGATATTTCAAAGAAACTGCCTCATTCTATCAGAAATACACAACATTGACATGTTTTTTATATTCAATATATTAGAAGTGTGCTTTGTTGCTTATTATAGTTCATTATGCGTTTAAAATGTTCGCGAGTATCGTAGAAATGTACAAAAATCCTATTGTGGCGTCATCTGACGAAAAGAGCAGAGAACTATACTAGAGCATGTAATCACCAGGCGGCAGCAGAGTGGTCAAAAGACAATCTCGTAGTAGTAGGTCTACTTAGATGTTGAGTAGCCACCCTTGTGGTTGTAATTACCTAGACTAGTTGACCCTGCCAGCCTGGTCAAGTGAAATTAGTAAGGAGACCGCGCATTAACGCGCTCCACAGTCTTTAGACAGTTAAGACTATAGTACCGTAGATTCTACTGTGTACTCACACTAACTATTTACAGTGCTACATATTCATACCCGAGTTCTAAGTGGGTTTTTTTAGAAAAAAAAAGCGATCTACTCACCCCATATTTTTTTTAGACAAAATCCTATTAGCAGGTAACCTCTGTATAAACCATACTGCGAACATCTGCTACTTCGAGCGTCTGCCTCGTGACTGATAGTGTACAACAAGACGAAGTGGGCAGAGATAAAAATTGAGGCTCTTTATATAGCTGAGAGAGCGGCTAATCTGGATCTTCTAAGCTTGTTTTCACCTAGAGCCCCACCCTCTTCCAGAGAGGAATCAAATTGCTTTTCACCTGGACCCCTTCCACCCCTAATCCATCAGCATGAAAAGACAGATAACAAGTGTAACGTGCGCTACATGTATATGGGATTATAGCTGGTGAAGAGATAAAGCCAGGTCAACTGTGTATACAAAGACTACAGGGGGTGATTAACGACAGGTGTGACGCGCCAGCCCGTGGACGGATTATCTTCTAAGCTGACGCTTATTCAACTAGCCAGCCGCCGTCCGCTCCACTCCGTCCGCAGCAAGAGGAGGTGCTTTTGTTTTACACTTAAGTCGCTTACCACATGGACTCGTCTCTACCTCACAGACAGACACACGCCCCCTGTAGCTTTTTTTGTATACACACTCTAATCTCATAACCTCCTGATCCGTTATACAGGTAACGGGTATTCTCTTTTAAATAGCTGCCAGTCAGCCTGCGGCAGCTGAAAAGGACGGTAAGTAGCTTAGCTCTAGAAGCAAGAAGACGTATATAAGGAGGCTGACACATGTATAGGCGCCTTATAAGTCGGCAGGGGGTAAATACTAGTGAAAAAGGAAGGCAGGTGTGCAGGTAGCTTTCTAACAGACACGCGTGTGCACTAAGCTGCTTAAGTCTAGATCCACCTGCAGTAGTCAGGTAGCATGTGAAAACTTACTTAACAGATCACTTAATTGAGTAGAGACTCTATACTGAGAGAGTCTTTTCAGCCGTTTAAGAGGATTATCTAGGACAGGGTACATAAGGAGTGAAACGCCGCTCTCACCCATCACACTTTCTCGACCCGCCCTTCATCATCGTAGCATCGTCCACTCTACGCTCGCTCAGCATGTTATGAGGGTTATTTCTACCTTTACAGCTTCTTTTCTTATCGAAGTGTCGACGCTACAGAGCATTGAAACTCTCCAAATGAGTCCAAGAAAGAAA
The DNA here is from genome assembly GCA_947462335.1 of Harmothoe impar. NCBI lineage: Eukaryota > Metazoa > Annelida > Polychaeta > Phyllodocida > Polynoidae > Harmothoe > Harmothoe impar. Next base: position 20,418,650 of record OX381713.1, on the reverse strand, counting down.
AAGCAACTCCCACTTGAAGCAGGAAGAGAAACAGTGCCCTATGATGCATGTGAGGTAAAGAAACATTGGAAGGACGTCACCAAGGAGCAATGGATAGAAGCATGCTTCAACTTCATCGGAACGGAAGTAGTTTCATTTGGACAGAGGGAGAAAATTTTGTTGGAGCTATTTTTCTTAGCTCCGTATAGTTGGCCTGACTGTGGTGAAATTCCTTCAGGTATTTGTTCAGGCTTCGCCATACAAGTTATCTGGTCTTTGAAGGAGCTTCGATATATGCAATGCACTCACGAGGAGATTGTTCAGAAAATGACGGAATTCGAAACAGGAGAAGACACAATATGGTGCGAGGAGACGACATATACGGACGATGATCTGGAGTACATCATTTGTAGCCCGTTGGAACATTATGTTAAAGACTTTGAGGACATGCTAGACAGCACTGAGATGAACCCGAAAGAGAGATCCCTTATTGCACAGAAAGAAGCCAAAGCTGTGTTGGAAAAGCTCAAATTTGGTCAAGGATTCACTCTTCAAAGCAGCTGTGTGAGTGTGATAAAAGGTCTTGTGTTGAAACATCCAGACATGAAGTTTTCGCGTGCTGTCGACACACTTCCTTTGCCTGAACTGATGATGAACATGATCGACCCCATCGTACCAACATGTTTCGACTCTGCCAATTGTCCCATGTATAAAATGGTTTCAAGTTTTGCCCGTGGCCGATGGCTAAACGATCCACTGAAGTCAGAAAACCTCCTTGATTTAATCGACTGACTAAATGTATTTTCTCATACTAGTATTAGTAGCATTAGTAATAGCGGCTACTCGGTCTCGTGCAGCACAAGCAGCAGCATCTGTCAGCAGCATCCGTGACATCGTCAGCAGCAGCAGCAGCTGCACGAGCAGCACAAGCAGTAGCATCTGTCAACAGCATCCGTGACATCGTCAGCAGCTGCAGCAGCTGCACGAGCAGCACAAGCAGCAGCTGCTGCAGCAGCATCCGTGACATCGTCAGCAGCAGCAGCAGCAGCAGCTGCACGAGCAGCACAAGCAGCAGCATCTGTCAACAGCATCCGTGACATTGTCAGCAACTGCAGCAGCTGCACGAGCAGCACAAGCAGCAGCAGCTGTCAGCAGCTGCAGCAGCTGCACGAGCAGCACAAGCAGCAGCAGCTGTCAGCAGCTGCAGCAGCAACAGCAAATCAGCAGCAGCAGCAGCAGCAGCAGCGGCAGTGTGGACCACTAAATTCGAGATGGTGACATACCTGTTTCTTAGAATCGACATTCGACATGAGGCCTAGTGACATTTGACATGAAGCTTGAAAAACATAGTGACAGGTGACATGAGCAATTCTTAAAATCGACATGAGATATGAGCATAATTAAGCGGCATCGACATGTGCCATGGCTATTTTTTTTTTTTTGAAGACAACCGCCATAGCCTCCTCATCCAGACCTCCACTAGTAGTGCTCTATAAGCGCAAGCTTTGCCTTAAGAGAGCTGTGGCTGTGAACCCTCTCCTCCCTCCGTACACACAGGTAAATATCAGAGTCAGCCAATGTCGCCAATACCGCTCTCATACAAGGGTCAGGCGCTGCTGGACTATAATAGATGGGTCAAGGACCATTCTACTGAGGGTCAGGCTAGGCCGGACATTCAATAACAGGCTGGACTTTGGCAAATTTGCTTGAAAGTCTGGCCAGCAAGAGTCCAGCATTGACAGACTGTGGCATAAGGATCCAGCATGGCCAGACTTTCAAGCAAGTTTGCCAAAGTCCAGCCTGTTATTGAATGTCCGGCCTAGCCTGACCCTCAGTAGAATGGCCCTTGACCCATCTATTATAGTCCAGCAGTGCCTGACCCTTGTATGAGAGCGGTTTAGGCGACATTGGGTGACTCTGATATTTGCCTCTGTGTAAGATGAGAAAAGGGGGGCTGTCGCTGACCAAATGGCTCTAAAACAGGGGACTGTTGAAGGACTATATGGTAAAAAGCTGCTGTTACAGTCAAGATACTCATATTTCAAGCCCAGAAAACTGTAATTAGCTTTCCAAGTTGTTTATTTAACAATATCTTGGCCTAGCAAGAAGCTGTTAGATGACATCTAAGAAAAATGTGGGCTGTTAATTGATCAAGAGAGCTACATTGTTACAGAGTCCTATTCCTCTTTTGAGGTGGGACCAAATTTGAAAAAAAGAATAAACTCAAAAAAAAAAAAGCCTTAAGATTGAAAGAGTTGTAGATGACAATTTTAATGAGGAAGTCGTATTCATTAGTTTACAAATAGCCAGTGTAAGTACGCCTATGTATAGGAGAGAGACCTTGCTTATTTCTTATAGGGTTGTAAGATAGTCACATCATGATGCACATCATCATAAACGCATCATGATACATTTCAATCTTCATTGTAAGTAGACGAACCAGTAGACTCGCCTCTCTGCCCTCTAAAAGAGAGGGCAGAGAAGCGAGTCTTACTCTTAAAAACCCCTCCCCCCTCCCCCCCTCCCCCCTATGCATCTTAAAGAGTGCCCCCCAGAGTGCCCCTCCCCCCCTAAAAAAAAGAGCCACATTTTTAAAATATTTTTTAGCAAGCTTTCAGCTTGCTTTTTCTTTTTAAAATTTATTTATCTATAAAAATCTCAAGTGACTTATTTGAAATTCGCGCCAACATAGTAGTCATGTGACCCCCTTAAGTAGGTCACTTCCAGTCACGTGACCTATTTGAATTTCCCGCCAACATGGTGGTCACGTGACCCTCTTAAGTAGGTCACTTCCGGTCACGTGACCTATTTGAATTTCCCGCCCAAAGGTCACGTGACCGGAAGTAGGTCACTTCCGGTCACGTGACCTATTTGAATTTCCCGCCAAAAGGGAGGCCTCTGATTGGCTGCATATCGATTGAGTAATAAACAGTACTTAAGCATAGTCCCGTTCCGATACATACTATACTACTAGTAGGGTAGATTCACCTTGAGTCGGACACATACCTTGAGACGGACACTTGATTTTATGATTATTCAAGCATCTTAAGCTCTTTATTTGTGAATAATGGTAAAGTTTGAGTGATATTATTTCCGAGAAACTAACACTAGAAGTCGTATCGTACATGAATAACCTCATGAACCTCACATTCCACTATCCGTCTCAGGGTATGTGTCCGACTCATGGTGAATCTACCCTATACTACTACTATCAGAAGTGTTTGTAGTTATAACCTCAAGTAACCTACGTGGTTAATTCAACCTGCTCCATGCATCTATCACCAGTAAGAATACCCCTGTGAAGGCCTGAGTGATAAGGGAATGCCGTCAAATACAATTGTCAATATCTCGGTGCAGACTCTATGGTTCTTGTTTATTATCCTGTCTTGTTTCCTGATGGCCGCCGTCCACAGAGCATAGTGATGACTCGGATTTCTCCATATGGGCGGCCATGTTAGTTCTGAGCTCGCAAATTATCGTGAGACTTAGGCAGTGACCAGCCACTCACACACCATAGCTTCTGGGGAACAGGCTACAACACGAGAGCAGAACCAAGGTCTCACGAGATTGCTGAAGTCAGTGTAAACACCGTGGCTGCCGGAAAAAGTCCGATCCCGGTAGAGGCCTATTCCGCATTAGCGAGATGACCAGTGGAGAGCGCCATCACCACTGGTCCCATCTGTATTTCTACTACTCTCAGCCACCAGATCGAGCAAATCTCGTGGACGAGATTAGGGTGCAAGTAGGGTAGGGTGATTTGATTTATATTTTTTAGTGAATAGTCCTTATGTCAACTGTTTGGATTGGGGGAGTGGTTAGGACACCGGTCTATAAATGCAGGAGGTCCTAAGCTCAATTCCATGCCAAGGCTACATGGTTTGGTTGGTAATAGTATGCAATTATTTTGTTATGAGTGATAACACATGATTAATATCTACAGTGCAAGCTAAAACAACTTGTATTGTGTTGTATAAGTGGTGTAGCCATGACATGGAATTGAGCCTAGGACCTCCTGCATTCATAGACCAGTGTCCTAACCAATCCCCCAATCCGGACAGCTGACATAGGGACTATTCATCTACCAATCATTCAAAATTCCATGACCCCTAAAACTCCCTATTTTGGACATGTCAGCAACCAGCTTCAGCTATAGGTCTCACAAGGTAGAATCACTACATCTCGCTAGTGCGGAATACACTGTTAAATAAGTGTTTAGAATTTAAACACTTATTGTGGCCGTTATTTTAAAAACTTTTAGCTTCTAAACAGTTTTCAGCTAAACACTTCAATAAGTGTTTAGGTTTTAAACACTTATTTGCAAAGTGTTTAGGTTTTAAACACTTATCTAAACACTATTTTGAAAAGTGTTTAGCATTTAAACACTTTTCTCCTAAACACTTGAAAGTGTTTAGATTAAAAGTGTTTAGAACAAAAGTGTTTAGATAAGTGTTTAGATTCTAAAAAGTGTTTAGATAAGTGTTTAGAATCTAAACACTTTTCTATAAATCTAAACACTTTTCTATGAATCTAAACACCTAAACACTTATTGAAAGTGTTTAGCTAATAAGTGTTTAAAACCTAAACACTTTTTGATAAGCGTTTAGATTATAAACACTTATCTAAACACTTTTGTTCTAAACACTTTTTATCTAAACACTTTTGAATAAGTGTTTAGGTAAAAAGTGTTTAGATAAGACTTAGTGTTCAAAACCTAAACACTTTGCAAATAAGTGTCAAAAACCTAAACACTTATTGAAGTGTTTAGCTCATAAGTGTTTAGAATCTAAACACTTTTACAAGTGTTTAAAATAACGGCCACAATAAGTGTTTAAATTCTAAACACTTTTTTTACAGTGTAGGTGAGGCTCCACTAGCCGATTTTATTCACAAATTGGTGCTATTCTCACGAATCTCACTCAGTTATATACCATGATAATTACATACTTTAAGCAGGGAGGTACCATAGACCCTGCAAAAGGTTTTTGTTTATAAATAATGTTTATGTTTATAAACAAGTGGAAAATAGAATTGCCAAGGCTATGATCCCGATATATGTCCCGATTTTGCAACCCAGGCGGATTTTGGCTCCCAATCCCATATCTAACAGGATTGATTTCCATTGGTCTGATCTGCAGGACCCTTATGAATCTGAATGGCTTAATGAATGGCTTAATCGGTCAGATATATTTATGAAGGCCTTTGTTTATACCTGACCAAACTGTATAGACATGTAATATGATGTATGATCGGATCATGAGAATTGCCCAAAAGATCGGGTAGTGGAGTCCCAGCTTATTCCGCATTAGCGAGATACAGTGGCTCCACCTTTTGGACCACTGGTAACAATCATCACCCTTTGCTCTGCAAGGACCAGCTCAGCCAAATCTCGTGGCCGAGATTAGGGTACAGGTAGGGTGCAGGTATTGTGAATAGGTTGTACCTGGACACTCCTATTGTCACCTGTGTCCAGTATAGTGTAGTGGTTAGCACTGTGGACTCATAATGCTGGGAGCCCAAGTTCAAATCTCTACCAGGCCAAATAACACTATGTCCTTTAAATACATATTTCTAAATTTTCTTTAGTATTGTGAATAATGTATTCTGTTTCCAAAATTGCTTTACTTATGAATTTGATTACCAGGCATTGCCTGGAAGAGATTTGAACTCAGGTACTCTGCATCATGAGTCCACAGTGCTAACCACTACACTATACTGGACACAGGTGACATAAGGAGTGTCCAGGTATGACCCATTCACAATACCTGCACCCAGTTTGTACCCTAATCTCGGCCACGAGATTTGGCTAAGCTGGTTTCTGTGAGTACTGGGAATAGACCTAGGACCAGTAGAAATGGCGCTGCCCACTGATCATCTCGCTAATGCCCTATAGGCGCGGTACGTCGGTATAAAATCGCTGACAAAGCATGCACCGAAGTAGCCCCTCCCACCCACCCTACTCCCTTAACTTCAGCGAAGTTGGCCGCTTATACGTAATGTTTAGTCGGCTGTATAGCACTTTGTCATGCTGTATAAATACGGCCGTCAGAGGTCCGTATACGGCATTCAGAGATGTTTACATGGCCTTGTATTTACAAACACATTGTTGGATATAACTACTACACCCCCTCCCATCCATAAAGGCTCTATACAGCCAGGAAACGGCCGATAATATCAAACCTGTTTGATTTTATTGGTCGACTTTCTCTTGCACCAAATTTGTGTAAACAAAACATAAATTCCCTAACTAAAATATCATTTCAACGTCCACTGGATGTAGACATCATTTGCACATCATTTGACACATCATAGGCGCTAAAGTTTGTATACAAACATTGTACAAAATCAAAATAAACAAAGCTTTATTCTGACGAAGTTCCCTACTTTATGCTCTGTGGACATGAGCATGCACTGATACAAAACCCAGGTGGTAGTATACTCCAGTCTTAAAGGCCCGGCGCCCCTATATATAGAGCTGAGTACCTGTCCCGACTGCACTCTGACTGTTACTGGACGTGCAGTAAAATCTCGGGTTTAACTGTACTGATACAATGGATATGCACTCTATAAGGGTGCCAGCCAGTTTACCATGGTTATTTTGAATTAGCCTCTCATAACCATTGTCTATCTATTACGTAACTCGACCTATACAGCGGGTTGTTTATCCTATAGATAAGTAGAAGCAAGCAACAACTACAACCTATAGGGAAGGTTACATATAGAGTTCTGCTACGTCACACTGTGGGCAAACACAGGCTACACGTGGTCAGGTAACCTCATCATGATATACCCACACACCTGGGTCATTAATTTATTTTTTATTTCTAATTGCTTTTGTCTTGTTTTAATATGCATATTTCACTATACAACATATATGACATGTATGTCCTACTATTTGCCTCATTTAGGGCATATCTGACTAACTATATATGAGATAACTAAAGTTCTGATTCATGGTGCATATACCTGCGGGTCACAGTCCAGTGGTCTGTTTGCCCACCGCACCTACCATATAAATAGAAACAATCAAGTATATGTAACCTTCCCTATAGGGAACGTAATAGGGCATAGGCTACATAGAGCAGCAGGGGTGAAATAGGTCGAGTTACATATGTATACTTGATTATTCTATTTATGTGTGAGGTGCGGTGGGCAAACAGACCACTGGACTGTGACCACTAGGGATGGTGACTCTGAATCAACCAGCTATGTATAAATATTTATAGCCATACATGTGTCATTAGATACACATGAATACATACATGTGAAATATCATATTGTATAGTGAAAGCTATGTATCAATACAACCAAGGGATAATTAAAACAGATTTTAGTATAATAACCCTGGTGTGTGGCTGTCATGGTGAGGTTACCTAAGCACGTGTTGTCTTTGTTTGCCCACACTGTGATGTAGCAGAATCGTATATGTAACTCGACCTATATCAGTGAGCTTCCCAAATTTGAATGGTTGCCACTCATTACTATTAAAGAATCCTTATTCTGATTTTTGCATTAAATTAATGCATGTTTAATTTACTGCTAGGTTAACTATAAATATATTTTATAGATACACTTATCTATTTTCGATGGAATACCATATGCTAGGGCAATCAACCTCCCCACCCCATCATTTGCCACTCTCTTCAAGCGGCTTGGCAAGGAGAGAAGGGACACGGGCTTGCCACCTTGCATACCTGGGTCTTGAAGGATATAATCATGGTTCTAACCTTTTTCATATAATCTGTCGCAGTAGCCTAAATGGTAGCCCCCAAGATTAAGATTAAGATGATTAAGATGATCAAGATGATCTTAAGGACAGATTAAGATTGTGCTCAGGTGCACACAGGAGAGCTATCCCGGGAATGCCCTAAAAGGGGCAGGCACTGGTCCCAACATTGGTGGTATATGTGTACTGAGAGCTCTGTCCATGAAATTATTTCCTTAGAAATGTTGGGACTGCCCATAAATATCTAGACCAAAGAAACAAGTAAAATTGAGGTAGATCATAGTGCCACTACCCAGCTAGCACCTTACATGAAAATAACTAGTAATTTCATGATGTCATTTTTCGTTCCCAAGATGTCACATATGCAAGAAGTTTTTACGTGTCCTTTTGCATGGGTTCTTGATGTAACAATATTTATGTGTATTTTATATAAACATATTTGTATAAAAGAGACATATTTATCAGTGATACCTTTGGACTTAACAATAATGGCATATATATGACTAGCTGTAAAAGATTTCTAAAACATGTAAATGTAGACACGTCAAAAAGATGTGATATGGAGATATCTACAAGCATGTTCTAGGGATGACATTTATACCAGTTTTGAGTATACCCCCTCCCCAGTAGTGATTATAAATCAAATAGGATAATTAGGATACCTCTGAGAGAGATTGTAGACATCATATAGTTATGTCCATTTTATGTCAATGTATGACATGTCCATGGGCACTCTGCATAGGAAACAAACACCTGCTCTGTGAAAGACACTTTGCAGGCATTATCCATTCCTTACAGACACATTTATCCTAGCCAGGAGGCCCAGATGTGATATCAGCCCAAAGCCAGAATTTCTCCTTATACAATTGCAAAGGACACAGCAAAGGTGTCCACCCATGTGCCTTGGTTATCCAACTATATTTCAACAAGTCACTGTAACACAAGTGACACCTTATATATCACAGAGGAAATTTAGTCTAACATTGTCCCTCATTGCAGTTTATACAATTAATTTGATCCAACTTTTCAATGAAGAATGAATGAATGCTGATCAAAATGTGACAGCCTTGCAAAATGAGACCCCTAGTGTTGGAGTTCAGAACTATAATAGGTCATATTCTGACAAGATTGTGACGTCAAAATAATAGGAGTATGGATTTATTCCAATATAACATATCTATGACATCACAATCTTGTCAGAATATGACCTCTATAAGTCAACATTACTATATCCTATCATAGTTCTGAGCTCCAACACTAGGCGTCTCATTTTGCAATGTGATCACATTTTGATCAGCATTCCCCCATTCTTGATTAAAAGTTGGATGAAATTAATTCTATATGCTGCAATAAGAGACAAAATTGGACTAAATTTCTTCAGTAACATTTAATGTGTTACTTGTGTTACAGTGACTTGGTGAATTATAGTTGGACAGCCAAGGCACATAATGGGACACCTTTTCTGTGTCCTTTCAAATTGTATAAGAAGAAATTCTGGCTATGGGCTGATATCACACCTGGGCCTCCTGGCTAGGATAAATGTGAGCAGGCAAGCAGAAAGGGGTATCCCCGCGGGATTAGTACCAATTTTAGACACCAGGGGGCACCACCATGGCCTAAAATGGTAGAAACATGCTAATATTTGCTTTTTGGTACTTTTTTCTGGCAAATTCAGTAGTTTTATACAAAACATTCCATTTTTGGTAGAAAGCTTCCTTATTTGGAATGTGAAAAGAACGTTTTAGAGCCTAAATGGGTGTTTTTGTTGATATGTGTTGCCATGGAAACATCATATTCATTCCAAATAAAGAAAATAAAGAATCCCATTGATAGAATGATTTATGAGGATCACTATGGTCAAAACAGAATAAAATTATCATTTATAGATCAAAATCTATGGCCTATTGAATAGAAATGTATAATCATTTTCTAATTATTCTAATTATGCTGATTAGATAGATATATCTTGGAAACTATGAGACTTAGAGCTAATTTGGGTTTTGGGTAGGGCAATGCCTACCCATATTCAAATAGCCATTTCTCAAAAACTAGAAATGATATCTTCTTGTGTAATATATCACTGGAAAGCCTATTATATCAATTTTAAAGTTGACATTTTCGTTGGATATCCCTTTCTCCTTGCCTGTACACAAATGTGTCTGTAAGGAATGGAAAATACCTGCAAAGTGTCTTTCACAGAGCAGATGTTTGTTTCCTATGCAGAGTGCCTGTGTACATGTCATACATTGACATAAAATGGACATAACTATATGATGTCTACAATCTCTCACAATTATCCTAAATATCCTATCTGATTTATAATCACTACTCGGAGGGGGGTATACTCAAAACTGGTATATCTCCATATCACATCTTTTTGACATGTCTAAATTTATACGTCTCAGACATGTTTTAGGCCTACAGCTGGTCAATTATATACATCATTATTATCAAGTTCAAACATATCGTTAATATGTGTTTTTTTTAAATGTAAATATACTTAAGTAAAATACCCATGCAAAGGGACACGTAAAAACTTCTTGCATATGTAACATCTTGGGAACGACAATTGACATCATCCAATGATGTCACCACCAATCAGAAAATAATGTAAAAATGATGTGATTTACTACGAGTTTTGCTAGCTGGGTAGCTATCCCAGAATGTACTAGGCAAATTATGTCCACACTGACAAAGAGACAAACACAATTGGTTCTAGAGGGTGTGTATTGTCAAGTCATAACTGAGGAAATTGAATATTTTGTATATAATCTTAGTTTTATTTTTTGTCTGCCGTGATGACCTGTAATATCAAGCTCCGAAAACAAGCTGGTAAGAGCTTATTCCAAATATATTGTATCTTTTTTCTTCTTTTTGACTACATGCCAATATGTCTTTTCATCGCCAAACGGTCAATCAAGAGTGTCCCAGTGCCATGAGCACATCCTGTTTATACATCATTCCATCCTTGTATATGCCCATCTTTAAATCTCAACAATATGGATTTCATTATAGTAACTACAAACACAAAGGCCACCTCAATTGATTGTATTTATTATCACAGCTTCTGCAGTGGATCAGTCAATAAACTTAATTATCAAAAAAAAAAAAAAATTATGGCTACCGGGTAGCTCTTGACAGGTTGTCACTTCAATTTCTTACGAAATTACATAACTTGATTTGCATCAAAAACATACACTGAAGGAAAAGGTTTAATCAGTAATACACACTAGCTTCTCGCCTATCTGTTGGAAGACAGTATACTATATCAAAAATCATGTATCTAATCAATTGGAATACGAGGTACATTCCGTATCTGTTTAAGATTTATATAGATATATTCTATTTGTTAGGTGTGAGTGACTAACTTATGACATTAAGATTAAAGTAAAGTGTAAAGTAAAGGGCTTTTTATATTTGAACACTGCAAGAAATGCATACAGGCTAGTTTAATGATCAATAAAATAAAAATAAAATACATAGACAAAATTCCAACGTCTTTTGATATTGTCTCTGATGTATTCCATGAGTGGGGGCTGGAACAGTGTTCCACGAAGCCGCAGGCTGAGTAGGAAACTGCTCCAGCCCCAGCCCCAGCCTCCATGTGAAATAAATGTAATTTCCGTTTGTGCATTTTCTTAACCAATTGTATATGTCCACATTGTATTCAATGGGGGGGGGGGGGGGGGGGGGGGGGCATTGAATACGGCTCTTCCAGTACATAAGCATAGTAAATTTTTTATCTCAAAAAAATAATCGTGATCACTCCTACCTGTCGAATGTAGTTCCAGATTGCCCAGGTAGGGGCTGCATACTTTCCTCAGACATGCCATGGCTTTAGTTCCACAATTTATCACCAGGTGGCAGCGCTGCAGTGGTAGGTTTAGGCCAGGCTAGTCCCAGAGTCCGGGTCTAGTATCAATGCATTGGTAGTCCTCCATCTCTCTCCTTATCCTTACCACATGTATAAATGGGTCTTGCGACTGAGAGACAGGTAACAAGGGAGGGGATGCACAGTACCATCAGAGCCCATTTATAACAGGGCTCATTCGTGAAATACCTGCATCTCCTACCCAATACCACCTCAGTAGTCCGACGGCCACAACTATGATAAGCCCGTTTAAATCATTTTGCAATTGATTCAATGATTCATCAAAGCTTTAAGTATATGTGGCCCAATGAAGGGTGCCTTGTCATGAGGAAATTTAATTGTAGGTGTAAATGCTTTACATTACTTATGTCTTATTACTTTATAATCTAGGCAGTTTCCAAAATACTATCTAAGCCCTTTATCTATGCCATATAAGGACAGTTGATGGTATGCATTTAGTTAGCATGTGGTCACCCTACATATTGTGTGGTTAGGCGTAATAAATAGCTATAGACAGGATGACCATTTTGGCCATGAATCTTGCTGCTGTCAGAGAAAATTTGCTTTCATGGTTCTGACTTTGGAATAGGTATAGAAAGCATTGTTTTAATGGTTTTCAATTGTACATAGGGGAGACCGGGGCAAAACGGACCCCCTGGGCAAAACAGACCCGACCCCTAACTCAGTTCTCAGCTATCAATTCCATGTTTTTGTCAAATTGGCTCATATAATTGATAGAAATAACATGTTTTAAATCTTTTTATTGATGCTATTCCAGATTCCATAGAGAAAGAACTGAAAGCAGGGATCTTGATCTAATTTTACAAAAATCAGTTTATAAGCTTCTGAGAATTAAAAAAGATGTATATGATTATGTTTTATGGCTAAAACAATAATATTTCATAGCTAAAATATTGTATAACATATTTGCAAATTCATTGGAAAAGAATATTACCCTACAGTTTTTGGCAAAATCAAAAACGGACCCCCCCCTTCACAATCATAATTCCTATGGTGAAATCCCATAGCAATGATCAGAACATGAGAAAATGACCATTCTTGGCCTAAAAATAAGAATGATGAGACATGCTTATTAGAATATAAAATTATTTCTTATAAGCCAATTTTTATTTTTTGGGGGGTATTCTGGGGGTTTGGGGGAATTTTTCCGGAACTGGGAGAAATTTGATTGAAATGCATGATATTCAATGGTCATAAAAATCGATTAGAATTGAAAAATGTTAGATAATGGTCATGCATGACAAGAAAGAAATACCTAAAGAACTGAGTAGCCTAATAACATTGCTAAAATACGGAAGCAAGAAAATTATGAACAAAAAAGATGATAAAATTTGAAATCAAGAATTTTCCAGGGTCCCTTTTGCCCCACCCCAAAAACCCTTTTGCCCCAGGACTTTTGGCCAATGACCTTAATAGTCTGAATAGGCCTACTATCCCACTGTGCTATTAATGGAATTACCGTAAAAGGGGGCTATTATGGCCTGGTGGGGCTATACTGGCCACCAATTCAAAAGAAGTCTAGATTTTTGGTATGAATCCATAATAATGTAGTAAAGATAAAAATAACTGAAAATTTTGTTTAGCTATGATATATTTATGTATCTAGCAATGTGTTTTGATGATTTTAAACAAATCTTATGTGGTGTGCATATCTAAGCGTGTCACCATATTGGGGTCACAGGACCTAAAAAAAGTATGAAAAAGTGTGACATGTCCCGAACTTTCATCACTGGAATATATTTTAGGATAGATGGCAATACTTAAACTATTTGCAAGCTACATATCAAGTCATCTTCTGAGGGACAATATTGAAAAATAAAAAAGATTTGCATTTTTTCAGAAAATATTAGCAATTTGATGAAAAAAATGGCCAATTAAAAATGATGTGGGGCTATTTTGGCCGGTCTCATGCTGGAAATAGTATGTCGCATTTAGGGTCTAAAAAGGTACCTTAATATTCATCTAACCATAAACATAGTCAATTTTGGCAGGTGATTTTACCTGGGAATGGATTGTTTAGTAAAGATTGGTGAATGATAAAAGGAAAAATCTGATGTATTCAAAGTGATATATGGCATTTTGATTGTTCAAATTGCCAAATTTCATTAATTTTATGCATTTTGCAGTGAATTTTGTGAAAATTCTGCCTTCAAACGTGTTTATGAAATTAAAGCATAGGACGATGTCCGCAAACCTCAACATCACCTTCGAATAGTCTTAGACCCTCTCAGGGGTGTCAATAACATTACTTTTTATTGTATTACATGTTTATATACAGATTTTGCATACAGCATGCAGTCAAAGATGACCAAAATTGGCTGCTCAGGTGGCCAAAATAGCCCCATTTTGGGGGCTATTTTGGCCACTGTTGTTTTTCCTCAAGAAAGGTAATAGGACACTGACCAAAATCAGCATTTCTTCATAGAACAATATATTGGCATTAGTTCTTACGGAAAAAGCTTGATTTATTGGAAATAATCAACAATTAACAGAAGGGCGCATTAAAAACCACAAAAACTGGCCAAAATAGCCCCTTTTACGGTAGCACAATTTTTAATAATTTCATGGATGACATACTTCTATGCTTTGTTATGAAAAAAAACACACGTTTGGATTCAGAGCTTTACCTCTACGTTTTTTGCCAGCTTCCCTGGGTCCGTTTTGCCCCGGTCTCCCCTATGGGGTTGCTCATTAGAGTAGACCCGAGTGGGTCTTGTACAATTCCATGTTTATAGGCATATTTCGGGTTTCCAAAAAGTGTATTAGAATTGAAAATGTTGCTTTCACCTCATTAAATTAATGATTATTCATGAGAACTCAGAACAAGGGGTGTCGGCCTACATATCTGATAATTCCTTCAACTTATGAACAGGCGCCTAACTTTAAGATGGTTTCATCCATAACCATGTCAAAAATGTTTATTTGTCGCCATTTCTTTCAGTTTAATAGTGAGAAATTCAAGACGGCCTCAACAGTAAGTGTCGTATTACAAATCCATCATGTTTTTGTGTCAATTGGAAAATGTCGTGATCGTTGCTACAAAGGTTACAGCCCCCCTTCTCCCGCACACACACCTACAGGCTACACGTCACCCTCTCCTCACGTCACACACGCCGTTAGACGTAACGTCAATGCAGTCTCGTTTTCGTCTCAATTTGCCGTCCAATCACCGCCCAAAACGGCCTTTTTGCGGCCCGGGACAAGGGCCCGAACCCGCCAGCCGTCAAATCCGAATTACAGTATTATTGTAATTGACGCCATTTGACCGCGTCGCACGAAATAGTGCCCGGAAGTCTTTACGCCGTTCGCGCCATTTCACCGCCATATCACGGTGCGCACTTAGCGCGATCACTCCGCGCTGATGTGAACTACTTCCGGGGTTGGACTCGGAGCAGGCCGGAAGGACATTAGCTGGGCCGCTCTGCGCATGCGCGTGTCTGTGCGGGGTTTCCGGTGGGAGCAGGCTATGAGAGATCTAAATGGTCTCAAGTTTACCGTTTTCACCACCAGGAGCGCACCTTGTCGTGCGGCAACCTGCGCGGGAGGGTGCGCCGTGGTGCACTGACATGGCATCATGCACATGACGGCAGGTCAAGGAACTAAAGCATCAAGATGCCATGTTTTATAGCCCGGCGTATAAAAATGAAATGTGAAAAGAGTTGTGCTGTGGGATCGCGGCAGATGAAAGTGTCATTAAAAACATCGTTAATTATCTATTTATGCATCATGCCCCTCCCAGTGGGCACAGAATATTGAATCAACATTGATAACCAGTTATCAATGTTGATTCAATGTTGATTCAATATTGATCCTATGTTGAACTGAATTTTGTGCCCACTGGGTTGGTCATATTGCATGAATGCTGCCCAGGTGAGTAACTCGCCAGGGCTGCATTCAAGCATCATGCCGACAGTAAGCATTGATACACTCTGGGTCGACATGATGCACCCTGCCCACAACTATTATCATCTTTTAGTGACATGCTGTCCTCAAAGAGTTAAACAAATAAGAAGCGGTGCTGGATAATTCTATGAAACACTATCCCTTAATACATTTGTAAATAAGTTCTTACATAAACATAGATAAATTATCAAAGCATTGGGCCCATTAGTCAAAGGATTAAACATTCACATGTTCAGAGTACCAAGCCAAATCATATTGAATGCATCTATTCATATACATATTAAAATCATGGACCCTCTTGGTAGACATTAAATTGCTGCAGAATAGAACTACAACAATTTCAGTTTCACTGTGCGTCTATTGAACAAATGGCAACCCATAAACAATGTACAAGTCAGCAAAGAAAGCTAGCCTACTTCATAAGTATAAAACAGAAGCCATATACATAGATAATGGCTGTAATCTTACCTCGAGTCCAGTCTACAAAAAGGTCACGTACCCAAGTACATTCTGATCGTGCAGTATAGTTGTCCCATCAGGGACTGCGAACTGTCCACTTCCTGTCCACCATTTAGCCTCGTCATGGACGCAGGGCCGACATATGGCAGACACTTAGGGTCATCAATATGGCTGCCTCCACTTACGTAGCCTACCCATCAAACTATTTTGGTGAAGACACACGGGGGTCCCCCCCTCCCTCTCGGCTAGTGGAGGGATGTCTCTGCAACATACATCATATCCAACTTTTCTAACCACTACCCCGCTTTAGCTATATCTCTATATCATATACTATGTCTGAAATGATGTTAAATGCTTGTGATTTCTAAAAACCTACAATTCATCTAGTACGTGGTCTTGGACCAACCCCTCCCCATAGAAGTAGCATATAACATTCAACTTATCCCCAGGCACATATCCGCCGTCCGTCCGTCCGTCCGTCAGTCCCTCCGTCCCTCCGTCCGTCCCTCCGTCCCTCCGTCCGTCCCTCCGTCCGTCCCTCCGTCCCTCCGTCCCTCCGTCCCTCCGTCCCTCCGTCCCTCCGTCCGTCCCTCCTCTGCCCCTGCCCTACTCATATCAAATGTCCTTCCTCCCTCCCTCCCTTCCATCCTTCCTACCTGCTGTGCCACCCTCCCTCCCTCCCTCCCTCCCTCCCTCCCTCCCTCCCTCCCTCCCTCCCTCCCTCCTTTGATTCCCTTTCCCTTTGCCTCCCCCTCCACCCCTTTCCCTCCACCCTGGGCTCCCTATGTCTGATGGTCTTGTGGTAGTTGTGTGTAATTGTGTTAGTTGTTGTCAGTTGTTGTGCCTGGTTGGTGGTAATTGGCGTTGATTGCTCAGTTCAGTGGTTGTTATGGCGGTAGTGAGAATGTGTATAGGTGCTATACAGTCATAGCGTGACACACGCACATACATTAAAGAAAATAGCCACCAGGGAACTGGAAAGGGTGAGGCGTTTCACAGTATTTCATAATGTGTCAAAACTATATCAAAAGCAGTAAAGGTGAAGATGAATTTAGCAGGCGTTCAAGAGTATCAAAGATGGCGGTGAGTATTATTGTCACCCTGGTGGCTTTATATGCGGATTTCTTGCTAAGCAAGTCGACTCATGGTAGTCAATGACCCTTTAAGACATTTTGGGGATCTCCCACATTTTCCTTGAAGACAAAAGAGCTTGGAAATCAACTTTTGAGTTTTCATTGACCTTAGGCAGAAATGTGTGAATTTATGTCATATCTCGATATATAGAACAGTAGTTTTCTAACTGATTCGCAATACTGCCAAGATGGCTGGGGTGTCAGTAATACAATTGTACGATTGTGGGTATCATTTAATAGCACACTGTCCTGCCGTCATCCAATCTAGTAATATAAACCTGATAAGAATCAGATATAAATTGGTCTGTCCTTTAACACTGCATCATCGATATGTTTTGCTTATCACCATAGCCATTTTCATGGTAATATGTACTCTTTGGGTATCCAAAGCAACATTCACAAATAATGTCAATGCCCTGATGTGAGGTCGAGGGCTGCGTTCAATGGATGACATATGATTGTCCCCAACATGGTCAGTATGCATAAAATGTTTGTAAAACTGAGGAAAACATAAGTGTGCCAGTAATAGCCTCTCCCCTGCCAGTACCCGGGTAGCAAGGGTATATTGGGCCAATGTTGGCAATGATCAACTCCATCGCAAACGTTATACCAACCATGGCCCATTGTAGGTAATGCATACATTGGTTCAACATACAAATTACAATGATGGCCCACCCATGGCAATTCTGATAATGGCCCATTGATGGCTTGACCGCTGGACCAGAGCTGGTCTATGCTTGATATTGCTGATATTGACCCAGTGTTGGCCCAATGTTGGAACATTTCAGGGCTATCATATTATTTCTGATGTTGGACCAACATCAATTCTAACTACACTGGTCCAATATTGGTTGCAATCTCCACCAGGGGGAGTCAATGTTGCCTGAAAGGTTTCTGAAACAGGTTGGCTCCTACTTTGTGATCATATTGGGTTATAAATGTGATCCCCCACATGTTCTACATGTTTAAAGGTCCGAGGAAGTTCATGGATGATATTCAATATCTAAAAGTGCCATTTACTGCATGATACCATTGAGAATTTGTCAAAAGTAACTTGAAGACACCTCATGTGTGGGTAATGAAGTAAGATAAGTCCTAAATGATAGTAATACAGTTTGTATTATTTCTAACCATTTGGGGATAGAGGTTAAGATGGATTAAAAAGATAGAGATGGCTTTTTCTTAACTGATGATACTTGACAGACATGTCTTAAGCATGCTTGCACATTCAATTGCACCAATGTGGTGGTACATCATTACGACATGTGAAATGAAGGAGCCAGCCCATAAAGGGTTAGCACCTATGTATATGGGGGGGGGGGGGGCGGTGGGGTCTTGGGGGTATGGGTGGGGACGATGTGATAATAGTCCCAATTATCGCCCTTTCACTCGTTTTTCTCGGCGATTTGCCGGAAGCTGTCAGCACCCTGAGGACTGGCCGCACATGCGCTGAGGGTCATTTAGTGGGCTGTTTCCGTCCATCATGCCTGGGAGGGAGAGGAGGGATTTAGAGAAAATGTCTGCGGCAGGAAAAGTTAACAGGTGCAAAATGCATGGTGAGTGTTCTGTGAGTGTATAGGGGTGGGATGGGGTGTGGACAACAGGTGGGGAGGAGGGAAATGACCATCTTTAAGGTAGTGTAGTGGTGCAGGGTCAGTCAGTACAATAGGTGTGTACCTGTGGTACTGCACCCCACCATCCCACCCTGGACGAGTGTATCAGACAGGCAATGGTACAGGCAAATCCGATATTATGTGGATGGAGGAGGGGCGCAATACTCACCAATGCTTCATTCAATGGCTAAAAACTGCATTAAAGCGGCATTCTCATCAAGTGTCAATATCTTATTTTCCTAGTCCTTTACTAGTCAAATAAGGAAAGGCATGCTTATGGTGAGAGTGGCTACGCTTTCAAGGCCTATTTCACTTTCTATTTCCGTTGTTTATCATTGTAGTGTTCTTATAGGTTTATATTTTCCCTCCACCCCCAGATGACAACAAAAACTAAACTCCAAAAAAAAGTTAAACGTATAATAAATTACTTTAACTATAATGCGTGTACGTGGTAAATTGTCTATGTGCACCACATATAGCATAAGAGGATAGGCACAGGCTGCTATATATTCATGTCTACACCACATGAAGAACTCGATAATCACAGCAGGTGTTGGAGTAAATATCATCCCCTAAATAGACAATAGTTGATTAATGCCTACATGCATGCTATGTACAGTGTGTATCTTTTTGCCGTGTGTCAAAAGACCAACTTACCCTAATTAGACCCAATCAGCCGCTCATGTCACCACAAATATACACTAATATGTCACAGCCCACTGGTACCAGTAAAGGCCCTTCCGCACGGATCGCAATGTAAAAACTTTTAAAACTAAGATTTTGGGTAGAGATGCCATCTTGGCCATACTTTGTTATATAAACATGCAAATTCATACAATCTTTTACGATATCATACCATTTTATATCATATGCATGGCTAGAAAATGGCTCGGGAACATCTTGTTCTGATAGATGAGGTGTAATAGATGTAATAGGATGATAAGTAAGCATAGAAAGTGCTGACCATAAGAAATTCCAGGAATTCTCCCAAATTGATTTTCGTTGGACCTATAGCATTTCAGCTGGGTTGTGCCTGCAGCAAGTATAAAGCCTCAGGAATGCATCATTCTCTCGCAATGCCTCCGTTACTGAATAAAGCTTTCGTAGCTCTCGTTCCAATATTTTATTACACTAACTCAATGAACAATGTTTTCATGAGAATGATGTAGACATCTTTAAACTATTAGAACTAGCATACGTTGTGCAGTGTCCTGTTGTAAATTGCCTCACAAAAGAGGCCAAAATAAGGTGGACGTGGTAACAGAGGGTATCGCACAAAAAAGTGATGCAGTTTTGAGACTTTGACCCAGCAGATTATAAAATGAAGATGGCCTCCTTAATAGGTGCCTCTTTGTCCCACTGCATTGACGTGTAACGAGGGGAGCGTGGCGTGTGACACGGTGATCACCTCAATTAGAGCTCATTAGCAGCAACCGCAGCCTCCAAACTGACAAAAGTACATCCATCTTGTGCCATCCATCTTATAGCAGACTTTGTAGTAGGCGGGGGGAGGGGGGCTGGTGAAAGGGAGGGAGTCAAGCATGGAGTCAGGCAGAGTCAAGCATGTCGCAAAAATGATTCCAGCCGTGTAGGCTTGTTGGTATAACTGACACCTTATTCATATGGAGGGGCCACGCACGTGAGGCATGGGACGTTGCTTCCAGCTGACTCTGACTCATTCTCACGAAAGTGATGCAACTCAGGTGTGGGGGTGGCTTGGTAGGGTGTTCACACTTTATATCACATTTGGTTAAATCCTTCTATGTAGGTATAATACATGTATTGGTGTATACTACTGCATCATTTTTTGTTCTTAAGTATGTTTTTTTGTAGTCATGGCAACGGACCAAAAAGGTGTGGCATATTTCCTTGTCGCCGTTCTGACTATGTTTTGCTTCATATCAATAAATGACGGGTTTACCGAATTTATGTAAAAAATGTGTATGTGTAAAGGATATTATATTGAAAGCATGTACATGTCCTATATTTTAACAAAAGCTTTTCATGTTTAATATGTGCCATTGCTTCATCAGGACGAAATTGAAATATGTCCAACATCACTTTTTTCATTTTTTTAGCAGTCCATAATCTCTGCAAACTTCCAACATTTTTCCCGCAGTAACTGTCATACATGTAATCTTTTTTTTTTTTTAAATAAGTATCCCAAATCCCTCCTCTTTCCACTGGTACACTCTTCTGTACTGTTCTCCTCCTGTGTTATCACATTTTTTGCTGTACAGTAAAGGCCAAAACATGGTCAGAACGGCGACCGTGTCATATTCTGACCATGCAAATATGAATACTTCAAATAAAGAGAAGAAATGAATATCCTGTATAATAGTTTTTATTATTACATTTCATTTTCTGTAGCTGTATAATATTGCTGCAGTAATATAATCATTTCATGAACCATGGGCCCTGAAAATATACCGGTGGCAGGGTTACCAATTATTTTACCTCAATTTTTGGTCAACAATTATTTTTGTTTTCTACACCCCCCCTCCCATCAATACCCATCACGACATCTTCTTTCCTATACAAATATGCAACAACATGTTCTCTACAGGAATGTGCCTTTGAAAACAGCAGTAGTAATAAAATTTCTTCCTATAACCCCGCCCTTCATGCACAAAGCAGTCAGAACGGCGACCGCGCTTTTTCAAGTAGTCAGAACGGCGACCGCGCTTGACTTTTATCCATCAATATGACATGGACAGCTCTATCCTTATTCTATCTTACTTTTTGCCTCCTCTCGGCTAGTGGCTCTTCTTTTATGCTATGACAAGGCACATACACGTCATATAGAAATGTCTTTTGTAATATTCCAGCACATTTTCCATCCGCGGCGCTCTCAAACATGTGAGAATTATTATACAATTTACCTATATTTTTAAAATTTTAGAGCCACATTAACATGTCATGACCTTGGCATGTTTTTTCTCCTTATAACTATACTACAACATGTCACTAACACAAATTTGCCATGTTGAACAACAATCATCCACACATTTCTGCTCTTACCCCCCACCCCTAGATAGTAGTGCACAAAGCAGTCAGAACGGCGACCGCGCTTTTTCAAGTAGTCAGAACGGCGACCGCGCTTGACTTTTATCCATCAATATGACATGGACAGCTCTATCCTTATTCTATCTTACTTTTTGCCTCCTCTCGGCTAGTGGCTCTTCTTTTATGCTATGACAAGGCACATACACGTCATATAGAAATGTCTTTTGTAATATTCCAGCACATTTTCCATCCGCGGCGCTCTCAAACATGTGAGAATTATTATACAATTTACCTATATTTTTAAAATTTTAGAGCCACATTAACATGTCATGACCTTGGCATGTTTTTTCTCCTTATAACTATACTACAACATGTCACTAACACAAATTTGCCATGTTGAACAACAATCATCCACACATTTCTGCTCTTACCCCCCACCCCTAGATAGTAGTGCACAAAGCAGTCAGAACGGCGACCGCGCTTTTTCAAGTAGTCAGAACGGCGACCGCGCTTGACTTTTATCCATCAATATGACATGGACAGCTCTATCCTTATTCTATCTTACTTTTTGCCTCCTCTCGGCTAGTGGCTCTTCTTTTATGCTATGACAAGGCACATACACGTCATATAGAAATGTCTTTTGTAATATTCCAGCACATTTTCCATCCGCGGCGCTCTCAAACATGTGAGAATTATTATACAATTTACCTATATTTTTAAAATTTTAGAGCCACATTAACATGTCATGACCTTGGCATGTTTTTTCTCCTTATAACTATACTACAACATGTCACTAACACAAATTTGCCATGTTGAACAACAACCATCCACACATTTCTGCTCTTACCCCCCACCCCTAGATAGTAGTGCACAAAGCAGTCAGAACGGCGACCGCGCTTTTTCAAGAACTTACAACTTCTGGTCAGAAGAGTAGGAATTTATAAGAACAAGTTTTTATAATAGTCATGAACATTTCTTGGTGGTCCGTTGTCAAGTGGTTGTCTTTGGATGTCTACAAATTCGAGTTTCATAAGTCCAGGTCCAGCATGTTTTGAATGGAGAGGGTGTATGTTACTGGCCAGTCGTCACTTGACGTCTCCCCATCGTCAGCAGCCAGTTCATTGATCGCCTGTCCTCTTCGCCTTTCACGTGTGATTCTGGCATGTACAGCTGCTTCCTCTGGTGTTTCTGGCTCTTGGGAGAATTCAGGGTCGTCTGAGTCGGAGTGCCCATCTTGCTCCACACCCTCTTCCGCTCCAGCATCTGCAACAACCAAATCACCTGATCGGCCAGATCTGGTTGACTTGGTCTGCCTCCTTCTCTGCCGATCAGCTGCTCTTACGAGAGCAATGTCGATGCAGTCATCGTCACTGGTGAAGACTGCATCTTCCACATAGCACTCGTTCTCTCCGATCCCATCGCAGTCGTCTGAGTCAGAGTCAGAGTTGGGGTCATAGTCCGAATCGCTGTCAGAATCGGAGCTCGCTGAGTCGGGTGCCGTGGTGGTGGTGGCCCGATCAGCCTTTGCTGCACTGGGAGTGGTGTCAGGAGCCGCTGATTCGGGTGCCTTGGTGGTGGTGGCCCGATCAGCCTTTGCTGCACTGGGAGTGGTGTCAGGAGCCGCTGAGTCGGGTGCCTTGGTGGTGGTGGCCCGATCAGCCTTTGCTGCACTGGGAGTGGTGTCAGGAGCCGCTGAGTCGGGTGCCTTGGTGGTGGTGGCCCGATCAGCCTTTGCTGCACTGGGAGTGGTGTCAGGAGCCGCTGAGTCGGGTGCCGTGGTGGTGGTGGCCCGATCAGCCTTTGCTGCACTGGGAGTGGTGTCAGGAGCCGCTGAGTCGGGTGCCTTGGTGGTGGTGGCCCGATCAGCCTTTGCTGCACTGCTTCCAGGGTGATGATACTCCAGGTGTGCTGCTATGTTCCACACTACATCCTGACAGTGTGGGCAGTGGTGTGGTACAGGCTCGGTGTGACGACGAGCAGGAGGTTCCTTGGTTGTTGTGGTTGTGCTACCCTGCCTTGCTGCCGCTTTTGCTGCCGCTTTTGCTGCCGCTTTTGCAGCCTTCTTTTCTGCCCTCTTCCGAGCGCTGTACGCTTTGGGGGTACACCATGCAGCACAGTCAGGACGTAGCTCTTCCTCCATGCAGCAAGCCTGGTAACAGGAAGTATCCCTCATGAGCAGCTCCCCTTTGAAGACTGTTGCTTGGTGGTGCTCTGTGATGCCAGGCACCGTAGCACTCTCCCAAGAGTCAACAAGGTCTTCAGCCTCCGTAACTTCAGCTCGGGTCGCATGGAGGAGTTTGATCTTCTGAGTCTGCGGAGCAACGTGCTCTACAAACTCTTCAGCAGTCTGGATTGAGCCTGCGATCTTTACGACCCGGTCAGCCAGACCTTTCAAAGCTCCTCCTACGCCGTCGCACGGTCCCTTCCCATGCCCAGCCTCCAACCAGTTCCACGTGATGCGGATGCCGAAGATGTCACTGGCTTGCCTCAGTAACTCGGCAGAGAACCGGTTCCTATACTGAGAGCTCGGTGAATCAGTTATGATGTGGAGGTGGGCAAGGTCAGGTACCAGCTTGCGGATTTGGGGGACCAGCTTCAAGAGGAACGCCAATGTAGTAGGGAACCTGTGATCGATTACCTCGCTGACACCGACGAAGCAGTCCGTGCGCAGATCCTCTTGGAGGTCATCCTCACGCTCACGGTGGTAGACACACATGGGGTGTAGCGTCAACTGGTCCTTGCCAAAGAACGCGGCTTGGATTTCACGCATGAAACCACAGGACCAATTTTCCGCGTAGTCCATGTGCACCGCAGCATGATCGTGGGGCAGTACCTCTTTGAGTTTCCGCACAGCGGCATACTGCTCGCCTACTCTCCGGTGGTGCTCAATGAACAAGGGTAAGTCTTTGCGGAACTGTAGCAGAAAGGAGGCCGTAGGGATCAGTAACTTGCGCAACACACTGTGCGTCACAGTGTACTTCACCTTGGTCTTCTTCCCTCCTTTCTTCACAGTCTTGACATACTTCCGCTTATCCTTACCCCAGCGCTTGAACCTCACGGATTCTGTGTCAGAGAGGGAGGCAAGACCTGTCTCAACCTCCTCATCGCTCAGGGTCGTAAGCTCGGTGGTCGAGTTAGGCAAACCCGGAATCGCCTCGAGCATGTAGCCCATGTTGGCGTGCGGTGTGCAGAGGCACACCGATCTCTTCAGGAATACCGAAGTGTACACGGTACTCCTGTCTCGTGCCCTACAGAAGGTGGCGAAGGACACTGCGAGACCGGTCTCTACGACAAACTTGCGGTGCAAGTTGCGCATCGTGTTGCAGAGAGCCACCACAAACCGCTGACCAGGTTCACCCAACTCAGCCGCCCGCTTCTTACTAGCATAGTGGCGCTTGTCAGGGAGGGTGCACGAGTTGTCCGACCGGCGGAGGAACCCGTTCACCGCAACCCTCTTCCACTGCGCGATGGATTTGCGCGTGTTCTTCTTGACCTTCTTCTTGCCCGGCAAGACACTGTTCCGGCACATGCCGAGGGCCCGGGCAATGGAGGCTTTCTGCCCGTACCTCGGCACTGTGCCTCCACGGTGCTCTGAGACGAGATCGTACTTGACATCCAGGCTAGAGTGCTTGGCCAACTCAACGATCTCAACCATTGTGAGAACTTCAACGGTGTTAGCATGATTTGGGTTGTGCACCTCTAGCCGGATGAGAGTCTCACGGGTCTTTTCAACAGCAGTGTGTGCTGGGTTTCCCGGGGGGGCTGTGACTACCTTACTCCTCTTCTGCTGTTTGTTGGAAGCATTATGGAGTAGGCGACGCCATGCGGTCCACCTTTTTCGTTTTTTCTTCTTCCGGACAGGCGGATTGAAAGGGACAGATTTTTTTGGGTTGTGTCGGAGAGCCTCCCTTATACTTCGGTTTTGTGGTACCAGCTGCTCACCTTCCACTGTGTCCAGCACAGGAGGGAGCACGGGAGGTGTCTGTCCTACAGCCTGACCAGGCGAGGCGGGAAGTCACAATGACATGTCAGGCAGGGTAGAGCCATGTGCCTCTGTCACCATGTCGTGCACAGGTGTGGGTGGCTTGTTCGGCCGTGGGGTGCTGTGGGCCGTAGGAACTGATTGCAGTTCCTCCTTCTCAAAAGTTGGCGTCGCACTCCATGTTCGCCAACCACCCATCCATTTGTTCCTGGCAGTCTTTGTTCGGAGCGGCCCGAGATGGAGTGACCAGGATGGAGGTGCTCGGTGTGGTGGTGGTGGACTGAAAGGAGAGCGACTTCTCCTCTTGTACCACCGAGGGGCAGTGGGGTAGGAGGCAGTCGGCCCTCACTTCCATTTTCCCCGAACTGCTTTGCGGCTGTAGGTCTGGAAAAGTGTAAATAGGATGTGTATTAATATTACTGTCAGAACGGTCGCCGTTCTGACCACAAATTAGAGTAGTCAGAAAGTCAGAATAATACTGTCCCATATGGCACAAATTTCTAGGTGTAATAGGTTTTATTCAGTTAACACAAGGGGTTGCAGGGAAATCGGTAACATTTATATGTTCTAATGTAGTACATCTACAGAGGCATACCTGGCCATACGGTCGCCGTTCTGACCATGAACGATAGTGGTCAGAAGGAATAGTATTTGGAAAAAAGGGAGGGGCTGGTCGGGTGATTGGTAAGCACGAGAAATAGAGAATGTAAGCGCGATGGTGTGTTATATATACTATAGCGTCCCCCAGTTCCCACAGAAAAGGTGTGTTAACTACTGCATACATGTACACTGAGAACACTCAACATACCCATGACGTTCTGTCGTCGTTCTGACCATTCGGTCGCCGTTCTGACCATCAAAGAAAGTGGTCAGAACGGGGAGAGAAACAACATTTTCCCCCCCGAAAAAGACCCAGTTTGGATATATAGGGCTATATAGGGCTTATGTTATGCTCATAGAGTGGTGTGACCCTTATGCTGGGATACTTTAAGGGTATGACGTGTCCACATCATAGCAATTTCCGGAATACCAGACATTTCGGTCGCCGTTCTGACCATCAAAGAAAGTGGTCAGAACGGGGAGAGAAACAACATTTTTCCCCCCCCAAAAAGACCCAGTTTGGATATATAGGGCTTATGTTATGCTCATAGAGTGGTGTGACCCTTATGCTGGGATACTTTAAGGGTATGACGTGTCCACATCATAGCAATTTCCGGAATACCAGACATTTCGGTCGCCGTTCTGACCATCAAAGAAAGTGGTCAGAACGGGGAGAGAAACAACATTTCCCCCCCCCAAAAAGACCCAGTTTGGATATATAGGGCTTATGTTATGCTCATAGAGTGGTGTGACCCTTATGCTGGGATACTTTAAGGGTATGACGTGTCCACATCATAGCAATTTCCGGAATACCAGACATTTCGGTCGCCGTTCTGACCATCAATGAAAGTAGTCAGAACGGGGAGAGAAACTACTTCTACTTTGTGAAACAAAGTGGCATACATCGAATTTTCATAAAAGGGAGGGGCTAGTTGGTCGGGTGATTGGTAAACAAGGTTCGAAATCAAGAGGGCTACAGAGTATACCATTTACCAGACCGGACAGCCCGTCCCACTGGGGCTGTGGGCTGAGCTGGCTGATATACTACATCGGTTCCCCAACCCCACAGAAAAGGTGTCTTAGTGTACATCAGAAGAGTTAACGTACCGCTGTCGTACGGACAACGTGGAAATGGGAAGAAATACTTACATTGGAACATAAGGGCCTGTTTCACTGCCAATTTCCCTGCAGCTGCGGGTTTCTTTTGTTGCCTTCCCGGTACATCTTAAAATGAATTGATGGGAAGGATTGTTTACATGAAGTACAACGCATTGCATACGCACGTTCTCTATGCCTCCACCTGGACACACGACAGGCGCTCTCTCTAGATTTAGATGATTAAAGTTAAGTGACGAAGTTTAGGGTGGGGGGGGGGGTGAGAATGAACTATATATATCAGTATTCGTATATTATATTATATTTAGTGTTTTCTGTCTAATGGGTAGCCAATACATTGTGCTAGAATTACTGTAACACATATATTTATTTTGGATTATCTGCGAGCTGCTTTAGAAGAGTATTTTTGGATGTTCACATGTTACCTACCTTTGGTGAGGTACACATCAAGAGGAGCAGTCCCGGCTTCCTCACTGGTAGTCAGACTGATGTCCGGAGGGAGGGAGTGCTGTGAGGAGTCTGCAGCTGAATCGGTGTCAGCATTTTCACTGCTTTGCTCTGAGTCTGACTGACCATTGTCACTGGCTTCTGACTCCCCATCGTCACTGCTTTGGTATGACTCACTTTCTTCTGTTATGTCAGGCTCTGGCTCCCGTGTAGTCTTATCCGGTTCAGGTGTAGCCTGCTCTGGGTCCGTGGCCTCAGGTGTAGCCTGCTCTGTGTCAGTGGCCTCAGGTGTAGCCTGCTCTGTGTCAGTGGCCTCAGGTGTAGCCTGCTCTGTGTCAGTGGCCTCAGGTGTAGCCTGCTCTGTGTCAGTGGCCTCAAGTGTAGCCTGCTCTTGGTCAGTGGCCTCAGGTGTAGCCTGCTCTAGGTCCTTGGCCTCAGGTGTAGCCTGCTCTGTGTCAGTGGCCTCAGGTGTAGCCTGCTCTGTGTCAGTGGCCTCAGGTGTAGCCTGCTCTGTGTCAGTGGCCTCAGGTGTAGCCTGCTCTGTGTCAGTGGCCTCAGGTGTAGCCTGCTCTGTGTCAGTGGCCTCAAGTGTAGCCTGCTCTAGGTCCTTGGCCTCAAGTGTAGCCTGCTCTAGGTCCTTGGCCTCAAGTGTAGCCTGCTCTTGGTCCGTGGCCTCAGGTGTAGCCTGCTCTAGGTCCTTGGCCTCAGGTGTAGCCTGCTCTTGGTCCGTGGCCTCAAGTGTAGCCTGCTCTAGGTCCGTGGCCTCAAGTGTAGCCTGCTCTAGGTCCTTGGCCTCAGGTGTAGCCTGCTCTGTGTCAGTGGCCTCAGGTGTAGCCTGCTCTGTGTCCGTGGCCTCAAGTGTAGCCTGCTCTAGGTCCTTGGCCTCAGGTGTAGCCTGCTCTGTGTCAGTGGCCTCAGGTGTAGCCTGCTCTGTGTCAGTGGCCTCAGGTGTAGCCTGCTCTGTGTCAGTGGCCTCAAGTGTAGCCTGCTCTTGGTCCGTGGCCTCAGGTGTAGCCTGCTCTAGGTCCTTGGCCTCAGGTGTAGCCTGCTCTGTGTCAGTGGCCTCAAATGTAGCCTGCTCTGTGTCAGTGGCCTCAGGTGTAGCCTGCTCTGTGTCAGTGGCCTCAGGTGTAGCCTGCTCTGTGTCAGTGGCCTCAAGTGTAGCCTGCTCTAGGTCCTTGGCCTCAAGTGTAGCCTGCTCTTGGTCCGTGGCCTCAGGTGTAGCCTGCTCTAGGTCCTTGGCCTCAGGTGTAGCCTGCTCTTGGTCCGTGGCCTCAGGTGTAGCCTGCTCTGTGTCAGTGGCCTCAGGTGTAGCCTGCTCTAGGTCCTTGGCCTCGGGTGTAGCCTGCTCTAGGTCCTTGGCCTCAGGTGTAGCCTGCTCTGTGTCAGTGGCCTCAGGTGTAGCCTGCTCTGTGTCAGTGGCCTCAAGTGTAGCGTTGTCTGGCTCAGGTGTAGTGTTCTCTGTGTGAGCGGTAGTGGGTTCTGGCTCAGGTGTAGTAGTGGGGGCTGACTCAGCTGCCATGGCTTCTTCTTTAGATGAGGGGAAGAGACGCCTCCATCTGTGGCCCAGGGTGCAGTATGTTGGGGTGCTACATGAAATGAAGGGGTTCACATGAGCCATTTTTTCATATATATTGTGCCTGACTTATGGAAGTATTATATAATTACCTACAAAGTTGCATTACTGAGACATGTGGTATAGTAGTTACTGTTGACAACTTCGATAGAATTTATAACTGTAGTAGGTTAGTGGTTGTCCATGGTTGTTGGCGATTTGGACTAACGGCCAGTGAGGAATTAATTCAAGGTACCATGTAGCATGGAACATGTTATTTAGGTTAAAAGAACATGTTAGTGTATCAACGGTGGGTTATGTACAAGAACAAATATGGTTCTGGTCTTCTGGAGCAACACAGGAAACAGAAACTGATGTAGTATGTAAATAAACCGGTTTATTGTGTATAGCATATATATTTTATTTATGTAGTACCAATGTAATCACAGTGCTAAGTGGTCAAGCAGATCCAACTTGCAAATACATGTGTATACATGTGTATATATATTAACATCAGGTTACATATCCGTTACCGAGTGAAAAAAATATCGGTATTGCGTCCGTCTAAGAAATATCGGTATTACGTCCGTCTCTTAAATGTACATAACACTTATAATGTATATAAATACTACCTAGCTACGTACACATATATATATTTCTTTATAGAGTGGTCAGAACGGCGACAGGGTGTACCTATACATCAACTACTACAGAAGTGGTCAGAACGGCGACCGGGTGTGAAAATCTAAATGATGTGTGTCACACTAATTAAAAGCAATATAATGTAAATGATCACATATAAATTTAGATATTAGTACACATATATATATTTCTTTATAGAGTGGTCAGAACGGCGACAGGGTGTACCTATACATCAACTACTACAGAAGTGGTCAGAACGGCGACCGGGTGGGAAAATCTAAATGATGTGTGTCACACTAATTAAAAGCAATAAAATGTAAATGATCACATATAAATTTAGATATTAGTGTCGCGACAAACGAAGCTGTCCCTTACAAGTCTCTGGTCTACAGACATCGGCTATATAGCTGAACTTATACTAACTGGTCAGAACGGCGACCACGTACCTATAGTGAACTAACATAAAAAGGTACAGAATACTGTAGCTAACTAGTAAGTACTACAGGTATTATATATCATCCAGAAATAAGTGAAAACTCCGACCACCTACATATTAAATACAGTTAAATATAGTGAGAAAAAAAGGGTGACGAGCGTGGCAATCGGAAGAAAACCTCAATGCCGGTCAGACAACGCCGCCTCTATCCGGTCCGCCTGGTCCGATGAAATGTCAGACAAAACCACCAGAGGTGGGCTATTCGGTGGGGATCTGTAATGAAGGTGTAAGTACAAAGAACTGTGAAAGTTAGGCAACTTTTTTATTGGACCGACCAGTGCGCTGCAAAGCAATATTTAGTATAAAGTACTACATAAATGTATGTAGTGCATATATTAGACATGTGCACTTGTAACCGAACTTGAAATTGATTCAGAACTTTACAACAAGCAGAATATTTGAATACACAAATTATATGAGGAAAATATGAATAAAGTTTTACTTGGACAAATGAATTAGGTTAATAAAATGTTACTCCAATCAGAACATTGTGAGAACATAGTATGTACAGCAAAGACACACCTTTCTTGCACTTTCGGCGGGGGGGAGCTTGTTAAGTCGACATGCGAGGAGGAGGCTGACGTGTCCGACAGGGCCACCTGTTGGTACTGTACTGGCGGCTTTAGTACAGCCCCTTGCGGCTCACTGTCGGTCCCAGACAGGCCTATCCGCCGGTAAACGACTTTTGGGGGCGGCATGTGGTCCCCGTTGCTCTCCCCATCACTGTCGCTGGCTACAGGTGCGAAATGAGAAAGATAAAATAATAAGTAAGAGGATGACCAGTGTGAAAAATTAAGAAAGTGTCATTTTAACTACTATGGCACCTATTGAGCTGTATATACGATATATGCACATGTCATGTATTCCTGTGCTTATATATCTGTACAAGTAGAAGACATACATGTATACTTACTGTCTGAGTGCATCTGAGCCTTGACCCCCGGATGCACCTCGGCATAGTGTGCCAGGAGGTCTTCACACAGCACCTCACACGCGGGGCACTGCATTGGTTCCTGCAGTGCCGAAACACTTGCCTGTAACATGCAATTTGCACTTTATTGCCACTGCATATATATTTATATATGCTTTTATCTATATATATATGTCTAGTTATTTCAGAGCTGTATAGAAGATCTGGTTCTCTTGCAAGTACAGTCACATGGTCAGAACGGCGACTAACCGTGCATACTGCTAACTTAGTAAATTATATAATTAAAGCAGAAAGAGCCAAATGGCCTGAAAGTAAAAGTCAATGCTAAAGCATAGGACATGTTGTATTTCCAAAAAATTAATGATCAGTGCAGTATAACACACTGACATGTAGAGGTACATGTGACATAGGAAGTGCACTTACTGTCAGTCCACTGCAGGGGAGGGGAGCACCAGGATGTTTCTCCTTGTAGTGGGCCCACACATCATAGTAGCTGCTCCCACACACAGAGCAGACACAGGGGGCCACAATTGGCTTTGGATTCTGACAGGGGCCGCGGGACGTGCTGGCTGTAGGCTCTGACACCTGTGGATCACAATGTCGAGTAAATGTCATACATGTATGTCACCTTGATTTCACACCGCTGTCTATGATATTTAGCCATATTATTACCGTACTCAAATAAGTAATTACTACACTTAGAACTAGTATAAATACCAGTACAATCTATCATTTAGATCTATATCTGACAGTACCGCAATATAATTTTGGCATGAACAAGGTTTTTAAAGTATACTTACATTGGACCTGACGGGTGGTAGGAAGGCGCTGTGACAGATGGCGAAATGTTCCGCCATGTCTGTCACCCCCGGCAAATCACAAACCACACATTTCTCCCCGGCTTCCTGGTCTGTGGGACGCTGCGGTGGGTCAGGTTGCGTGGTCTGCCGGACAATATTGCAAAATGATATATGGTAAACCGATTTCTACCTCTATATGCATTGATAGTGGTGCTCAGTACAGCTATGTAGGTAGATACATGAATGTAGAACCATAGTCAGACTGGTCGCCGTTCTGACCATGTAATACAGTGCTGCAGAGAAGGTGGTCCAGAAATGTTGAATGATATTAAAACTACTGGTAGTTGTAATAAATAATGTACCAATGAACTTTAAATAGCACTTTTCTCAGTGCCGGCTCTTCCTCTTTACAAGTATAGATATAGACTGGTCGCCGTTCTGACCATGTAGTACAGTTACGAAAGAATCCATGACCAGTATTAAAACATTAATGTACAAATGAACTTTAGTACCTGTGTGGGTGCGGGGACATCCTCAAGATCCTCCTCCTCCTCGTCCTCCCCACAGGACATGTCGGCAGGTGGCCACTGTGCCGGCCGCTTGGCGCCCACCTTCCCCTTCCCGATGCCAACCTTGGGAGCTGAAGTACATACCATGATACATACATGTACAGATAGATAAATTTATATTTACAAACGCTGTTGGAAAGCCAAACAACATGCATACATGTGCAACCATTTAAAGGTCACAGTAAGTGTACAGCAGCACTTGGGAAGCACTGTGGAAAAAAATGTAGATCAATGTCACTATATATACATTTATTTTTTTGAAGTACGAGCTTTACTATGCTTAACTATAGGAAGGGCCGTATTCAATGCAAATGCCAACTACATTGATACCTCCCTGCCGTATTTCAGTGGTGGGTGCTGGGGCATATTCCACTCAGCCTGCGGCTTCATGGAATATGGCCCCAGCCCCCACTCGTGAAATACAGCAGAGACGGTATCAATGGGCGTATTTCAGGGTTCCCAGTTGCAACCATTTAATTTCAAAATTCCATGACAGTTACATGACACACGTCTGGGAACCCACATGTATATATATATATATATGTTTATAAATATGTAACCTCAACTTACTCGCCGTGGTGCTGCTGCTGGTGTCGGAACTGATTCCAGCCACCTCTGCCTGTAACTTGGCGATCTGGGCGAGTAGAGCCGCCCTTTTCGCCTCTTTCTGCTCCTTCCTCGATGGCTCTGAAACTATATCACAAGCTGTCGCATTGTCATTCTGTATACATTAATATAAGTACAGTGAACTGGGTAAATTATATATTATATAACAAACTTTAAGGGCACCAGTTTCTTATTAAATTCATCTGAATGAAAATTGTGCTAGCTAGTCAGAATCTAGATATGCCAACCTTCATATATATAAATGATAGATCCACATCGATACATGAACAGCCTAATAGAACCCGTTTCAGATGAATGCAACATGTATTAATTTACCTTGCTTCCTATGGGGCACTTCCGTATATAAGTCGGTGTTCTTCCTGGGTGTGGATTTCCGCCTCCGGGGCTTGGAAACCGAGCTTGACTGCTTGGTCGGAGTGACCGGCTTCAGGGGGGGGTCCGGCTTATGGATCTTCCTAGGTGGGACCTTCATATTTTGGGCACGAGCAATACAAACATTGATTATAATTATATAACCTTGTAACAGTCAATCACACATGCTAAGTAAGTACCGTTATGATAAAAAATAGATAACTTTAAAATGAAATATTTATCAGATGATGTTGGTCGCCATTCTGACCATATCCTGGATGCGACTCTTGAGTGTTAGGTGTAACAGAATAAAAAGTAAATATATATAGTAAGTTAAACAAGATATGGTCCCATCACACTATATATGTCTGTGGTTTAAAGAATACATGTATAGAGAAACATTTATATTATAAGGGATTTATATACAAGGAAAGTTGTATGCTTAGCTTACCTCTTCTGCCAGCTGACCCTTGCGTTTCTTTGGGGTTGACTTTGTGGTACGCGGGGTACACTGAATATTTAGGGAGAATGTACAATTTACTTTATATGAAATATGGCAGCTTGATGGATCTTTAAACCAAAGATTGGGGTATGTAATACCCCCGTGAAGTAACCCATGGCCGTATTTCACGGCCCTGTGACGTGCTATACATGTATGTAGTAAAAGCACGTTGGATTAACAATGAAAATAGAACTAACTAGTGAGAAATTAAAAAAACAGTATACGTGTATGTCCCCGTTCTGACCATATATTGGTATAAAGAAAAAGTACTTAAATTTAGGGTTTCATGGATGCCTGCGGGTGCCAATATAATTACAGAGATGCAACACACATGCATACATGTGTCAACCAATATATAAACTGACCTCATCCTGTGTACTTTTCTTAGACTTCTTTCCCGGCGTGGTTTCTTTCCCAAGGGGGGGCGGCTGTAATTCGACAGAACCATATATGTTGTGATGTATTCATGGTTCAAGGTTTACCATATGCTAAAGAAATGATCAATGTGTCAAATGTAGACATCTAAATACACCAAACTGAAAATTATAATTAAGATACATTTGTGTATATAAATTCTTCATTTGGAGCCATTTAATAACAAATGAATTTATGTTTTCCCAGCCCATTGAATACGGGCGGGCACATTGTATTAAATGGGGGCTTTAAATACAGCTGTAAAGCATAGGGAATGTTGTATTTCAAAAAAAAGAAGAGGAACGTATACATACATGCTTAAAAGTAGCTTACCTCTAGTGGGGTCTGTGCAGCCCTTTTGGAGGGGGCCCTTCTACTAGGCGGGGTATACTGTACAAAGTGGCACAAGGTTAAAGTGGCACAATGTTGGATGCATCAGGATGGTGTTAGCATAGTAACTTAGTATATACAGTACCAATATATATACCGGTATATATAGATGTAGATATGGTCCGACTGACCAGTAGGCTTTTTCTTACACTGAACCTTTTATACCCCTTCTGACAAAGTAGAAGTTGATCCCTGTTATTACATTTTGGTAACATAGCAGTATTTATTTATAGATGATATATATTATAAGACTAAAATACTGACCTCATCCTCAGCCTTCTTCTTGCTTTTCGCAGCTGAGGGCTTCTTTGACGGCGGGGGCGTCTGTAATGGTACAGGACAAAGTACTTAGGTTTAAAAAATACGTATAGATACATAAATACATACATGTATAGATCTATATCCGTTGTTCCGGTCGGCGTTCTGACCATATAAAATTTATTCATTTACATACATGTACCGGTCGGCCGTATTGGACGTAATACGCGACAAATACCACATGTGCAATCTTGACATGAATACATGAGAGATGGCATGAATGTAGTTGCCATTTGTGTCTAGTTATATCAGGGTTTATTTATAGATGATATATATTATAAGACTAAAATACTGACCTCATCCTCAGCCTTCTTCTTGCTTTTCGCAGCTGAGGGCTTCTTTGACGGCGGGGGCGTCTGTAATGGTACAGGACAAAGTACTTAGGTTTAAAAAATACGTATAGATACATAAATACATGTATATAGATATCCGTTGTTCCGGTCGCCGTTCTGACCATATAAAATTTATTCATTTACATACATACATGTACCGGTCGGCCGTATTGGACGTAATACGCGACAAATACCACATGTGCAATCTTGACATGAATACATGAGAGATGGCATGAATGTAGTTGCCATTTGTGTCTAGTTATTTCAGGGTTAAGTTACAACTGTAAAATACATCTACAGTCCATTTTTGGTTCCTTCCGATTTTTGGTTACTTCCGCGGAGTTTGTTTACTTCCGTTGTGCCGGCATAGGAAGTCTTGTATTTAAACAAAAAGACATTTATACTGACCAGTTCTTGACCCTTGCTCTTTAATCTACCACTGCCCTTCTTAGCAGGCGGGGGCGTCTGAAATGGTACAGTACAAAGTACTTAGGTTAAATTAGATGTAAATACATATATGTTTAGGTTAAATTAGATGTAAATACATATATGTTTAGGTTAAATTAGATGTAAATACATATATATATATATCCGTTCTTCCTGTCGCCGTTCTGACCATATAAAATGTAACTATCTAGATCAAGATACAAGTATATACATACATGTATACAAGTTGTTATCGCATAATGTTGATGATGTAGCAGTATACTATGACATGTTCTAGTACATACATGTTAGGGAGTGCTCATTTTTTAACAACAGGGGGGGGCGGTGAGATTTCGCGCGATGGGGCGAAATTTTTTCACGCCCGGGGCGCGTGTAACATTTCGCAAATTTTCGGCCCCCCCCCCCTTTGAACTGTAGTATCGCGCAGGCTTTTTGCCTAAAAAGGGGCTTACATTTTTACCACCCCCCCCAACTCGAGAGGGGTCGAAATTTTAAAGCCCCCCCCAATACCCCCACCCCCCCTGTAAATAGTAAATGAACACTCCCTTAACATATTTATACTGACCTCATCCGGACCCTTCTTCTTTCCTGAGTCCTTCCTTGAAGGCGGGGGCTTCTGCAATAGTACAGCACAAAGTAGCTGAAATTACCTGAATAGATCTGCATGTGTATATATATATCCCTTGTTCCTGTCGCCATTCTGACCATATAATATATAACTATCTAGATCTCTGTATATATACGTGTTGAACTATTTCAAAGAATGTAAGCACTGTCCATATAGATCTGAATGTTGATGAATGCTTATGAATATCTATAGATGAATTACATGTATGTATATGTTACCGGTAATTTAAATGTAGTTTATGTTTTGTTTTCTTTAAATACCAATTTCCCTATTGATAGTTCTAGACACTTTTAAAGCGCCGTATCGAATGGCCGCCACTAAAGATTAAATATATGCTGACCTCACTGCCCTTGTTACTCCGGCGTTTTGTGTCGGGGAGTTCTGAGGAGTCAGAGTCGGAGGGCGTCTCAGTGGGGTCCGAGCTGTCATCGTCATCAGGATATGAAATCCTCTTCTTCATCACTCTCCAATTCTCCTTTGCACGCCGGGACCTGGTGCCCCCTGCCACCTTGTTCGTCAATGTGGCCTCCTCCCGGTCTGGAATTTATAGGAAAGTAAAAGTTGGAACAAAGATATGAGGTAGATCTATGTAGTTTAATTTAATTTATTTCATATGATGTCTCGTATTAGAAGTAGTACATAGCATATGTATAGGGAAAACATAAGTAATGTAGCAGTCAGCCAGGTAAACAATACGTTACTGTGCCGTGCCTCAGCTATGAAATACCAACCCTCATTCTTTTTTTTATGTGCTATTCCCTTTGTTATGTTTCACACTATATAGATGTGTTGCTTACCTTTCAGCCGGCTTGCAGCCTTATTTATGGTGTTCCTCTCCTTCTTCTTATCTCCCGCCACCGTGTTGGGGATGGGTTGGTTCCTCTGTAAATTAAAAAATAATGCAGAGTTAAAAAGACAACTGATACAAGTGTACATAGACAAAAATATGGAATACGCGCGGGCTTAGACTTTTTACCACCCACCCCCCTCAAGCTGTAGGGGTCAAAAACCCCCTTCCCCCCTCTCTTGACATAAAAGAGTGCAATCCCCCCCCCCAACCCACGACCCCACCCCCCCCCCCTGTATTTCACAAATGATTGATACGTTATGCATACATGTATAAAAATGCACGACAAAAAGGGAGTGTCCATGATATAAAGAGTTGTACATGAGGGGGGGGGAATAGAAGACACAATTCCACTCACTTTGCCTTCCTCTCTCTTCTTGAGACGGAACTCCTGGTCGTCCTTGTGATCTTCATAGGACTTACGGATTTTTCCCCGATTATAAACCTGCCAATAGAAGGCCCTGTCCGCTTTGTTTAACGTTGCCCACTTGGCGTGCATTTCGTCCAGCCATTTGGTGAGAACGGCTTTGGGGCAGCGTTTTGGCGGTCCATTGCCTATTTTTCGGGGTTCCTCCCAGTCCTCCGGTCGAGCTTCTCTTCTTTTACCCATGGTGTACGGCTGTTGATATAATGAAAAGTCAAGGGGTATAGAAGAACAGGAAATATATGTACGAGATGTAATTTGAAATACATGGTCAGAAGTGTCGCCGTTCTGACCATGGTCAGAAGTGTCGCCGTTCTGACCATGAAATGGGGCATGCAAATCGGGTTGTTTTCCAACGAAATATATCTCCCCACTAACCAGAGGAGCTGACACATTTATGTCTTATGCATTGAATGAACATGAGGGATGGCACATAATGTATACTGCAATGTAGCATGTGCCAAGGTGATAGCCCAATTTTTATAGTCAGAACGGCGAACTGCAGACGTCAATGGCCGAACGTACGGTAGTGACAGATATCTAGAGAGGCACCGCTGCTGGGTGTGAATAAATTTTTGGAAATGACTTGAAACTGAACTTCATTATGGGAATTGTACTGTCCCACGTGTTCTATGATACACCATGCATATGCGGCGTACATTTTTGGCTTACATTTGGTATGGTATGATACTTTTTACACCAAAAGTTAGCGGACCGAGGAAGGTAAACAAAACCAACTTACCGTGGAAGGTGACTGCGGTGACGCAGCGTCAAGAAATACGCTGCGTCGGGGAACAGCGTCAGCGCTAGTTCAGCCAGTTTCGGTATAGAGGGCGCTAGTGTGGCGCACAGGAAAAATGTTTCGCTGGATATACGACAGGGGGCGACAATGGTCAGAACGGCGACCGGTAGCGGAAGTGGCACTTTTGCACTTAATATCGACTGTGCCATGCTCGGGGTGAAAAGAAATGACACAGAGTAAATGAGTGATATCTAGGTACCATGTAACCGCAACGGGTAAACATAGTACAGGAAAAAAAGCATGGTATGGCTGTAAGTACACTACATTGTGAGAAGCGTGGAAGATGGTCAGAATGGTGCAAAAGATGGTCAGAACGGTGCAAAACATGGTCAGAATGCCCGAAAACATGGTCAGAACGTGGATTTGCCAAAACAGAAAAAGGGGAAAAGACCTGAACTTTTTGTTGCACTGGAGGAAAGGCACTATTCTTCTGTGAATGATACGGGATAGGGCAGTGTACTTTTATAATATATTGCACATGATTAACTGTGTACTGGATGGATTTTACGTGTAGATGGAGAGAATATAGTCAGAACGGCGACAAATGACGAAAAATGAACACACCAGTAAGTGCAGCAGTGGGAACATGGGAAAGGAGGCAGAGGTAAGTACAATTCCTTTTGTAATATATGGGACATAGGGTGCAGTTTCAAATAAAAGTGTCAGGGCATGTTGAAATGTCATTTGGGGGGGTGTGTCATAGCGGGGAGGGGAAGTTAGGTAATTTCATAGTATTGCCAAAAAGAATACCGTAGTGGCTTGAATAAGCGCACCTGCGCTTATTAATTTCGATGGTACCATTTACCCTGCGCTTATACAAGACCTGCGCTTATTCAAGATACAAAAATAGCCTAAATTTTCATTTCAATACCCTCATTTACCCTGCGCTTATTCAAGACCTGCGCTTAATTGAGACCCCTGCGCTTATTCAAGCCACTACGGTAGGTCAGAACGGCGACCGTACATTTAACAGGTTTTTACGTTATTTGCATATCCAATATGACGTAAAAAATTGCCCATATGAGTGATTACTATACCAAGTGCTTAGATACAATACTTTACCCCAAAAAAACAAAAAAAATGTAGTAAAAAAAAAAAAAAGAAATAAAATAGAAAATAAATGGTCAGAATTACGTCAGCTTTTAGGCACTTTTTGCCCTGATATGGATAAAAAAATACCCCCTACTGGGCCAACCCATACATTTTTTGGTACAACTAAATCTCTTCTAACATGTAGGGCCAAAAAAATAATAAAGAAAATGATAGGGTTCGATTTATTATGGAAAAACCCCTATTTTACGAGTTGCATCACTTTCATGAGAACGAGTCCTCTCTCATCAGGGACAGAATAATGATGACTCTCGATTTGGACTCTTTGGTTAACATATCTCTGGTAAGGGAGTTTCTTAAATCTTTAAACAAAAGGCTACAATTGAAATTTTTGATGAGTGATTCCACCATAGATTTCACAAGCTCCGCCCCCATCAGAGGGAAACGCAACTTTAAGTAGAATTCTAACCAATATCGGTATACCACTGGATAACAAATGGATGCATCTTTATTAGACCTAATTCTACGAAAATCCCCCACACAATTGACCTTGATCTCTCTCCTACCTGACCTTAAAATCCCCTTCACATCTGACCTTGACCTCTGACCCCCTGAGTGGCTGAGTGTCACCTGTAAGTGCGCATGCGTCGTAATTACCTCCTGCGAGCAGCTCAATGTCAGATCACGTGACCAATGGCCATCATTACCTTATAAGGAGTGTGCCCCACACCCGCCATTACCATTTAAACCTTTCAGCATTGGGCAATTAACCTATCTACGGATGAGAGGGGGAAATTTCTCAGCTCTTTGGGGAGATCAGCAGCATGTTATTATTATCCGATTAGCAGTGTGTCACACGAGCACAGTTTAATTGTATCACTTATCACACTCGTGGGTGGTAAAGTGTCACACATCAAGTATAGATCACACATCAAATCATCGGTAAAGCTCTTGATCGATTTACTGATTTGTCTAAATATCTACACTGTAAAATTATGTTTAAAAATAAACCACAAATGACCTAAATAATATTGTGTACATAGACATGTATCATAAACATGTTTAAATACAATGGTTTAGACTTTACACATGAGCTAAATATGTTATATACATGTAGCTCAAAATAGGCTCGGAATGTGAAGTACTGTCAAGTTTCCCCCTGAATTACACCTTGTTATACAAGTTTTTGTTTTTTGTTTTTTTTATTAACAGTTAGCATCCAGATACCAGCACATATATGATGGAGCCTTCAATATCTCTTGACACCAAGTTACTACAGGTCTCTATCTGCTACCTAAGCAAAATCTTAAAGGGCCACTTAAAATATGATCAGATATGCACAGGGGCATTCGCTAAACATTCTAGCCAACCTAATTTTAGAAACTAAATATCTTTAGAAGGAAAAAAGTGTTCAGAAATTTTGGACAAGGAAATGTCTTTGAAATTGTTTAACTCCCAAACATGCACATCTACTATCTAAACACTATTTTAGCGTGTAGATGTTATCTATGAATATGGGACATATTTAGCATAATATAATCTTCATTCTGAAATACATTTTTGTAGTTTATAGTCTCCAATGTTATAATAAGGAAACAGAAACTATTGTGTGATATATTTCATAGTTCATTGAGAGTGAATTGGTCATCATTGTTCATGTTCTGCTGTCCAGCTTGCCATGCAGGTCCTTTTACATTCAAGCAAGACATTGTCGTAGATGGGGGTACTGCCGGTGGACCTGACATATGTCACACAGTCCTAAGGATACATACTGCCCCCCTACTACACCCCACCACCCCTCCCTATACACCAAGGTATCTATACATGATGTATGGGGTTTGTGTAGGGGAGGGCACAGTTTAGGGCAGGGTCAGGTCCCGTTAGACACCATTACTTACCCCTTATACAATGCACAGCTGAACCTGCACAATGAATGCCTCCAATCACACCCCTAAGGGTTCACCTACTTATAAAGGGAGTGGTCATTTTCCAATAACGAGGCTTTTAAATACATGTACATGTAATACATTTTGTAATTCTGTTTTGATCGTGTAAAGGGAAGAAGCCGTCCTATTAATTATTCTTTAGAAATGGTCACCCCCTCTCTATTAAATTATGCGTCCTAACACTGCCCCCCCCCCCCCCAACGTCTGTTGTCGGGATTTCATCACTTGATACACCAACTATACAATGCCAGCCTGAGCTGAAATCTGATTGAAAAGCGGTAGGACTACTTATATAGATTACAGCATTCAGATTTCCCCCAAAAAAGGGAATGCTGGCGAAACTTTAGGCTATTAAGATAGGCTCCTGCCATATAGCCCTCCACATCCCGCCCCCCCCCCCCCCCCTTCCCACCTGTTTCCCCCCGCTCCACCCCCCTTGCCTTCTGTGGTCTCTCCGCCCCGTCCCTGAGGGAAGGTGAGCTATTTAGATTAGAAAACGGAGTAACGGGTTCACAAAGACGCTGAACACCGCTACATTATTATGTGTGTCTAATGGGGGTGGGGGAGGGGGTCGCCCCCGGGATCGGGGAGGCAGGGTGCCGGTGACAGGACGGTACGACAGCCGACCTCAGCCCTGCCACCCCGGGGGCACAGCACCCCTCCTGTGTCACATCTACTAATGCTAAGCCCCCCTTCATTTAAAAACATCACTTTTTTTTTCTAGATTTAAATGACATTTATTTACACGTGAGATAATCCAAGTACCATTTGTAAAAGGTTGTGTCATAAACAGAATATTTCTCATTTCAGTTGCTTAGGGCTTCACCCCCTCCCCAGCCCTATACGAAACTAGAAATGAGATTCACGGGCATTGCTCTATCATTCTGCATGTTTGGGATAGGTGTTTATTTCTCTTACAACTTACCAACATCTTGATAGAGCGGCATTTCAGTAACCCCCCCCCCCCCGAAAGTACCTTGTGGTATTATTGGTATTAATGAGTTTTCCCCCCTGGTGGGATTCCTGAGTTCTTTTTTTGAGTTATTTGTCTATACCCATCCACGGGGTAAGCTGTTCATCACACTTCCCATCTACCATAAGAAAATGATATATATTGTCAATACTAATAGTGAAATGACTCAGGAATTTGTTGATTTTACTGGCATGGGAGAGGGTATTACTGATACCCCTGTGTATTCCTTGGAAAAGGCCAGTTTTACAAAGAAAAATTATACTGACCATGTTAGAGACACACAAATTTCATGCACCATCCATAAACTCATCAAGGTCAGAGACATTCTTACATCCCACTCCCATATTATCATTGATAATAATTATACACTCAAATACAGTCCTGAACCTACCAGTGCAGTCACATTTCTTTGTTGTTTTGGATACCCATTCAAATTACTTTTAATTTTTCTGATGTGTATCAGGTTTATTAGGGAGTGCTCATTTTTTAACAACAGGGGGGGGGGGGCGGTGAGATTTCGCGTGGACCGCGCGAAATTTTTTCACCCCCCTGCTAGAGGGGTCGAAATTTTTTACCCCCCCCCCGGCAGGCCGAAAATCGCGCACGTTCGCGCCCCTTTGTAGCATAGTAACGCGCGGGCTTTTTCCCTCAAAACAGGTTGAATTTTTTCACCCCCCCCCAAATCCACCACCCCCCCCTGTTGTTAAAAAATGAGCACTCCCTTATTTGACCAGATTTGATGACGGCAAGACATGGTGCCAGTAATACTATGCCAATTGACTGGCCAGGGGAACTGTGGAACTGTGAAGCTGGAACATGGAAGGAACAAGCACAGCTTAATAATAAGCTC
Source organism: Harmothoe impar (assembly GCA_947462335.1). NCBI lineage: Eukaryota > Metazoa > Annelida > Polychaeta > Phyllodocida > Polynoidae > Harmothoe > Harmothoe impar. The sequence continues at coordinate 20,374,903 of OX381713.1, read as the reverse complement.
TTAAGTAAACTATCTTCATCAAAGGGAAGAACATTCAGAACTAATAAATCTTATCATCTGTATTTCGATTCATCATAACAGCATATCTAAGCAATTCATAAACATGTAAAAAGGTAAATAATCTAAGAATATGAACAGTCTGCATTGAAAGTTGCAGCCAAAATAACTCGAATTGCATACTAACAAGATGAGCAGCAGCTTAATATAACGGGCCCACTGGCCAGGGAAACACCCAACAAAGAAGTGAAATTGACTAGAACTTTAGAAAAAGTAAAATTATCACCACAATGCACATAACGAATCTCTGAAAAAGAAAACAACATTAGTGAATCTTAACACATGAGATAACCAAACGTCATACTCACAACCGCTGTATCATTCTTGTGTAACTGAAAAGAGCAAAAATTGAGGAAGGAAAAACATCAGGGAATGACGAATCATCAAAAAAACAACAACTCACAACTGTGCAAATGTGTTGGTAATACTGGCACCCCCCAGCCATCTTGGCTGCTTGGTGGCATTGAGATCCAGTTAAAAGATGACTGTTCTAGCAAAAAGATTGGTCATGGATTTCTGCATGAGGTTCATGAAAGCTCATATATAGTTGACGGTGCAACTTTGGGTCCAATCCTTAGCTTCATGAGTCAATGATCAAACCTCTCACCCTAAACTTCATGCCTTCCTTTGCTTTTCCCTGCCCTGCTATCTTCTAGCCTACACTGTAAAATAAGTGCTCAGAATTTAAATACTTATTGTGTCTGTTATTTTAAACACTTTTAGATTCTTAACACTTTTCAGCTAAACAGTTCAATAAGTGTTTTAGGTTTTAAGCACTTAATTGCAAAGTGTTTAGGTTCTAAACACTTATCCAAACAAGTATTTAGAACAAATGTGTTGATAAGTGTTTAGATTCCAAAAAAGTGTTCAGATAAGTGTTTAGAATCTAAACACTTTTCTATAAATCTAAACACCTAAACACTTATTGAAAGTGTTTAGCTAATAAGTGTTTAAAACCTAAACACTTTTGAATAAGTGTTTAAATTTTAAACACTTATCTAAACACTTTGGTTCTACACACCTTTAATCTAAACACTTTTGAATAAGTGTTTAGAACCTAGAAACACTTTGCAAATAAGTGTTTAAAACATAAACACTTATTAAAGTGTTTAGTTGAAAAGTGTTTATAGTCTAAACGGTTTTGATAAGTGTTTAAAATAACAGACATAATAAGTGCTTAGATTCTAAACACTTTTTTTTTTACAGTGTACCTTTCCTTATCCCCTGCCATGCTCTCCTCTGCCCCCTACCCTACCCCACCTCTGCCCCCCTACCCTGCCACCCTCCCTCTGCTCTGCCCTGTCCTACCTTCCTCTACCCTGCCTTTCCTTATCCCCTACCCTGCTTTCCTCTACCTATACCCTACCCTGCCCCAGAACCTCCCCTAAAGCCTGCCCATCTCCCACCTCCCTCCTTACACCACTAATTACCCCATTTCCCGTCACAGTGGTGTCGCCTGGAGGCGTGCTGGTATACCACAGTAGTTGGTAACTTACTCAGCAGGGGGCGCGGCAGTCAGGTGAGGCCAGGTAGTGAGAGATGTGGAAAACTAGTGGAAAGGTGTGTGTGTGTTGGGGAAGGGGGGTTGCTTTGCCTGTGGACGGACTGACATACAAAACGCCGTGTTTTACTCTGTAATTGCTAACCGTGAGAAGTCACTGAAGTCAGTGGCCCCTATGCCCGCTAGGATCGCTGTGTGCCTTTCACCTGTCACTGGGAATGAGACCTGACATCTATGCCTTACTTTAAAGTTCTCAACTGTGAACATGTCAAAATGAACACTATCAATCTGCGAATTATTCAGGATTATGCCAAGTATGATGTCAGAGATCTGTCCAATAATTTTCCCACTCAGATTTAAGAGAAAAACGATGAATTATAATATTAACCATTGACAAATGTATTTGCTGTGTCGCAGGCAATCATGTCACATCAACATTTCCACCAAGATTTATTATCACTTATACTGAAAGCCCTTTGTCAAGACATCTCCCTTCATTTCAGTGAATAAGATGAATTTATCCTCCATCATCTTGGTGAATAAGATAAATCTTTGTGTAGAGAATACACTGAAATACTCTATATAATTTAAAGCTCATAACCCTGGCCACTAAAGGGACCTGCAGGCGATATCAGTTAAAACCTGTCTTTATTGGACAGGTCACAAATGACTGATTTTGCTTAGTGGTGTCACCTCGAGGTGAGCGATAATATAGGGAGTTGTTCATACATACACCATTATAAAGGGGTCGATAATACACCTACTTGTCCATTCATAACTAGTGATGAAAGGGGAGCGATAATACAAGCAGTTGTCCATACCTATAGCATGGAAACAGTGTCACGCTGGCTGCGCTCTATGTTAAGAACCAGAGTGTCAATATTTCCCCAAAATACACCATAATACATTCCCACCACCACCTTATACCCAATCTGTTGTCATGGACACTAAGATAAATATTTTCCTATTAGGGCAGGAAGTTAGTTTTCAATCAGACATAGTAATAACCAAGCAGTCGGGTTGAACATTAACACCCCACTGTTAACTGTACACACACCTCCTACTGGCAATAGTTGGCACTAGTTGGTAAGCATATATAATTTACCTGTAGCTATACCTGAAATAAAGGTCGCAGGCAAATCGTAAGGAATTTGTTTATGGTAGATCTGTGTATCTACATGGGTACGGCATTTCTCAGAGCATTCCATCAATAATTTGACATGAGCTATAGTTCTATATTTGTACACTTTGTGAAAAAAGAGTGTGGAAAGTTTTATGTCATATTACTTTGATAATAATTATTGTTTGTTTATTTGTTTCCCTTTTCTTTTTTCATTCCTTCTTTCCATCTTTCTCTCAATCCTTATTTCTTTAATTCGCGCTTTCGTTCTGTTTATTTCTTTGTTCGTTTGTTTGTTCCTTTCCTCGTTTGTTTGTTGCCTGTTTCATTCCTTCCCTCACTCCTTCTTGCCCCAATTTTTTAAATCTATAATTCATTTCTCCTTTCCCTATTTCTTCCAATCCCCCATTCAGCATAGCCCAAGTCCCCTACCACCCCCTCCTGTACACACCCCCTGCCGTGCGCTTCTTTTAAAGCCTTGCAGTCACATTTTAAACTTTCTCCATTCCAACTGAGCTAACAAGCAAATGCGTTCCACTGACGGCGTTTTGGAAGAAAAATGTGAGTTTAGTTTTTGTGCGTGGTGTCAAACCACGTCGCCCCGGGACCCGGCCCCGGGAACCAGCGTACCACGGCATGGGGCTCATGTCGCCCCCCAGCGGGCAACACAATAACTACTTCACCTTGGATCCACGGCACGAAATGAGTTTGTTCTGCTTAAATGAATGTGTCCTGAGGGTGAGGTGGAAGGCAGCCAGGGACGGGAGGAGGCAGGAGGCACCCCTCTGTGAAGTTACAATGACAACTATGTTAATTCTACACCAGTTAGAAGTGGCATTTCAACCACTGTAGGCTTGTTTATGTGTGGTCATTGAAGTGGATATACCTGTTATTATTTAGTGTGTATTGTATGGGTAATGGCGAAGGGTGTGGGGATATCTGTTATTATGCAGCATTCATTGTATAAGTAATGGGAAGATCCAAGAAGCAGATTGGCTAGGATAAATGGGAGTGGGAGATTGTGAGATACGACTTAAAGCCCAAAGGACATAGCTTATACAAGGACCAGTTGCATGCTTTTGAAATTAAGCTTAATAAGTTTAGCCACTTTAAATGGACGGATATGGAGATAGAAATTTTATTTGCATCATTTTGATAATAATATTCACCTAAAATATAAAATTCTGTCGCTTTTCCCCTTCTACTTATTTATCCATTCGGCCTAAAAACAGCTGCATGTATCTGGCTCACTGTGAATAGGGAGGTGGGGTTTAAATTGACCGCCCTTTTAACTTTTGTATCTTGTTCTGTCCTTGTATCTGCATTTTGATCTTCCCGAAATCATCCCAAAAGAATTATTTTGGAAATTTTCCCAATGCATCTGTTTTTTTCGAAGTCTACATAAGGATGAGATATTATATTGAATGAATTACATTCACACTCCTATGTGCTCCTATAGACCACACCAATATAATTTGGAGTTGTTCTACGGGTTGCTTGATACAATTTTCCTTTGGAAAAATGGGGCAAGTCTGTAACTTGTTAATCCGATTGTCGTATGTTTTGCATCTACATATTTGTACCCAAGAGGTTGAGTCTGTGGAGGTTTTACCAACACAAAAACAAAATACAGGATTCAATCGCAGGAAATATTTCCCAAAAGAACCCTATGCATGTTATGAGAATTAGCTCTAGGTATGGTGACTATTTTGGAATGGGTAGGAGAAACACGAAAAAACACACCATTGTACAATGTATTAAGCCCTACACCATTTTTTAGGGTCAGGCAGTGCCCCCCCCCCCCAGAACAGCAAGATAGAGAAAAGGTGAGGATGGGTATTCACAGCTAGGAGATAGGGAGGAAGGACAGGGTATAGGGAGGGATGATTAGGGGTGAGATCTGAGGCGGACACAGAGAGACACATTTAATAGAGGAGGGTGAAATGCCCGATGTTTACTAGAGCTGGGGTGTATCTATAGTCTAGCTGACCACAGCCTGCAGCGATGAGGTGTGACATTGTCACCAATCACCGGACACCGCCCCCACAATGCCTAACAGTACCAAGCTCCCTTCACACCCATTAAATACCCACCACCCCCATTATACACCTCCTCCCACCATTATACACACAGCCATCAAACACCAACCTCAGTCTAATCTCATTTCTCGCCCCTGTTTCTCTCTTTGTCAACCCCGCCTTGATCTCTCAACCGGAAGGAGGCGATTCTGAGACGCTGTCCTTCCATTTCCGGTCCCGCAGCGCCCTCTGGATGTGGACAACAGGAAGTGGAACTCTCCCAGACGCCGTCATCGACACCAGGCTCCCGGCGTGCCCTTCGTGGGACGCCGGAAGTGACGACATATCGTGTATCACGTGGTTCTGCTGACCGGTAGAGGGGGACACCAGCGGCTGACCTTGGATCTGACCTTGGCGGACAGTGGAGATGACCTCCGGCAGTTACAGGAGTGGTGGACAGAGATCACGCGGAGAGCAAGGGGGGGTGGGCGGGGTTAAAGATAGAAGGGTGGACAATGGAAATAAAGGCAGACTAATGGCAATGGTTAGTTCTAAATGTCAGGGAGGACATGTAAAACAAGAGGACAACCACAAGCGAAAAAGGTCCGAGCATCTAGGCAGCAGAAGGCAATGGCTAAAGGCAAATATCCCTGCGAGTTCATCACCAGATAATAGGGACCTTTAGCAAACCCGACGTAGCTCATTTAACGCAGACGTATCCTATTCCTTCAGCACTGCTATGTCTGCGTTTTATGAGCTTTTACGTGGTTGCTAAAGATCCCTATTACATACACTCACGTATATCATACAGTATACATGTACTGTCGTGATAATGTACCTGGTTTTGACAGACCGCCGGTCTTGTAGATGAGACGGGGGAGAGGGGCCTAAGATACCTGGTATTTACTAATTAGGCATGCAGGAGGCTGCTTTTACTTTAAGTGAACAGGGGTACCAAGGGGAAGGGTCAGTGTCCCGTGGCTGGACACGGTCCGGTGGTGGCAGGGGTGACGGTCAGTGGTCATCAGCTGGCCATGGTCACTTGGGGGTGACATGGCCCCTTTGTCATCTGCCCTAGTGACATGGCTGTGGTCAGTGCGACCCATGACACTCCATGACACACCATGACACAAGCCTCCACCATGTCAATGCAACCATTGACCACATTGTAACCCTTTATGGCTGCTATCTCCTGGAGGTGGGCCTGCAGGGGGATGACCACTGGTTGGGAGATAAACACGCAACAGGCTGCAGCTAGTGACAAAGTGCCCATTTATCGCTCATATAATTAGTGCAGTTTTGTTACCATAAAGACAGTGACCTCTACCCCACTCACTTTTATCACCTTTGAAAAAACTGTTTTATTACATCCTGTTGCTTTACCTTACCCCAATCCTCTCCCTTCCTAGAATTTCTACACATCACATCTTATTATTTCAATTATAAAATGCAACAAATCTAATGTATTTGTGTTTTTAACTTATTCTATCTCTGCTCTGTGAATAAAATAGCGTATTGTTCCACAGTCTCAAGACACTTTCGAAAGCACACGTTTGGCTTCACTTCTCCAGAGGTACATTGTGCATATATGTACGGAGGTGGGATATGGATTCTCCTTTTAAGATACTTGTAATATATTCTAAACACGTTGCAGGGATATCCCATATTTTATTGTAACTACACAAAACCGTTAATGGTAAAAGATGCTCATAGCCATGGCAACCCAATAAAAGAGTAGCATTGTAAATGTTGGGGATGCTCTTACAATAAATCATCCGAATCATCAAATATCATATTTTGGAACAGATGGAACATTCTATTATCATCTACCAGGGTTATGCTTATGAATATTTGCCTGTCATAATTATATGATATATATATCCAGTCATTATGATCTTCTGCTTTGAATGGGTTTATTTCCTAAACTATTTGCATTCTAATTAGGAGTTACTGTGTTTATATCATACAGAATAATGTGCTTTTCATGTGTTGCAAAGCATTGCCGCACTGCAGTAGGAAATATAGACAAATATATGTAACAGCAGTGGATACATATATATGTATACATGATTGTGTATAGCTGTCATGACTGGCCAAGACATGTAAAATCGAATACCAGTTGGACAAGAAAGAAGATTAACAAATCGTATGTTTTACCTCAATACTTTTCCCATTCAAAACCATTGGGAATCTTGCATTCGTCATTATATTCAGGACACTAACACATCAATTACCTGTAAAAGCACCGTATCCTATGGTTCTTTGTACATTGTTGCTATCCCAAACTACTTGGTAAAAGACCATCCACAGTCCCATATCTCCCACTGTACAGAATAGATAAGCCCCACAGGGGTTCCTATGACCGTGACCTTTGATCAGAGAATCCAACAATACAAACAAATTAACATCATCTCCCTACCTGTCACATTTAACAACATAAAGGATAAACACCGCCCCAAGATAAAGGCCCTGTCGGCAGGTCACAAAGCCAAGCCCCTCCCCTGCCCTATTCATGATCCTTTCACCCCATCTCCTCTACTATTAAAGACCTCCCTAGCATTTCCTTCCCCCCGATTAAACTTCCTTTCTTCATCTTCCCGCTATTTAATCGTCCATTGTTGGGTGTCGCTGGTGCCTGGTGTTTTGCCGTTTTATCGGCCCCGCCCCCGCCGGGTACCGGCTCGGTTGTCGTCTGCCGGACATCTTCATCAACAACCCGCAGCCGGAGTAAATGTATATAGGGATATATCGGGTCACCTCAAGGAAGCCGCCATCTTGTCCTTTATATAAATTTTGCTGCATAGTTCTGCCAGATCGGCCTCACTCCAGCCCCCGTACATGCACTTAGGTCACTTAGGATTGAGGTGCGACGTTATAGATCATGCAATTGTGTTTAGTTCCATTCATTGCCGAATTCATTGGCGCTGCTCTAGTGTCAGAGAGGCACTCTAGCCTGTAAAATACACTCCTATATGAGGGGGGGGGGGTAGCCGATGAAGATATTAAGTGCACTGTTTAAGTGGGATGGTAGAAGGTGGGGTGCTGGTGACGGCAACACAATGCACGCCGGTAAACAGCCGCCGACAACCGATCAGCGCCACCACCGCGACCTGCGGGCGGGCCGAGAACTAAAGACGGACGCGCGATATGGGGTTTTATCTCCTCAACCCTTTGGGACAATGGCAGGAGGCTCCCTATCCCTACCCCTCAAACCACCCCTCCCCAGGGGTATGGGGGTGGGTTCTGTACCCTTTTGATACAGGTGTAAGGTGATCTAGATCGGCACAGAGGGTCAGTGGCCATCAGGAAGTCGTCTTGTCTACTGCACGATTGACGTCTGTGTTAATCTGATGGGGGATTTATTTCTGCACAGTTTAAGGCCCACAATTTGGGAGTCGCCACAACTTCTCAAGTTAAACTTTCTGTCACTTCTCTGATTGGGTTGTCCGGTAGAAACTTATTAAGTACGGTATATGTAGCCATATATGGCGTAGGTATATTGTTGTGTATTGTCCGCGCCTCTCTCTTCCCCATTGAGAAAATGAACCTTAATTTCGGCAACGGTATAGTATCAATCATAACTTGAAGATCACTTCGCTTGCGTTATCTAACCCCACCCTTACCTCCTAGACACACCCTCTAAATAGTTTTTACCTTCGGAAACGAATGGATCCTAAATGAATCAATCAAATTGGAGGACAGGACAGCGAGAAAAGGGTATCATCTGATCTAAGGGTCAATCCCATTATGGATCACTGTCCAGAGGTTCATCGGGTGCATTGTGATCACGTGACACTAGAGAGAAGTCGGCGGCCATCTTGGGTACTTCCGGTAAGACACCTCCGTGTAACATTACAGACGCCGCCGGCCACTTCCGGTCCATGGCGTAGCAGAGACGCTGCGAAGTGTTGCCCCTCGGCCTGGGTACGTCTCCAATTTAAACGCTGGATCATGATTCAGGTTCACATTCATTTGTTGTCATGATGCCAGCATCATACCGACCATTCTGGAGTGTACTAGGCCCCCTATACCATGCAGTCCCATTTGAGTCAGGTTGATTCATAACGGGACTAGCGCATTAGGCTATGGGGGCCGCCATCTTGGCTTATAGCAATGCATTGTGGTTAGGCCGCCCGACTCCAGAGCAGTGCATCATGGGAGAATTTCTTATCAGTCCCTTTGTTCCAGCTGTGAGGAGAACGGATTAGCTTGATAAGAAGATGGGGTTTAGCCCCCGACTACATCAGGTACCAGGATGTGCTAGTCCCGTATACAGCGTGACTACATGGTAGGAAGAAGATCAATTTGCGACATTAGATTTTGACCAATCTAAGGTATTTTATTCCACTTTTTGTTTCATTTGTTCAAATGCCGAATTCCTCCACCCTGACACGTCTCGTTTCTTCTGTTCTCTGTCCCTCTATGGGGATCTGTTCCCGTCTAGTCCGTCTCTCCTGCTTTCTAGCTCGTTATCATAATACAACCAAATAAAATAAAGTTACGTTGCCCCCCGTCCATGATATTCTGTCTCTGATCACGTCCCCACATTGCCCACATTACACCTAGTCCTAGCTATCGGACACTCAGTGACTGCATTCTAAAGGTATCCCACTTCGGGGTACGACGCTTGTTCTGTACCAACAAATGAATTTGACACTAGTACCCTATAGATACCTAGAGATTAAGACAACGGACATAATGGAGGCAATAGGAGGCTGGCAGGAGAAAATGAGTCTTCTACTCATCCCTCCTTCTGTCAACCTACTTCCGCCGTAGTTCCCAGCCCCATCACCAGGCGGCACCACTCCCCACCTGTCCCTACTTCCGGTGGTCGCTGCTTCTCGGCCTCTTTCATGTCTTGCTAAAGTCCCCTATTATCGTTCACGTCCCGACGCCCGCTCCCGGCCCACCCTCTCATTGTGCCTTCCCTCCGCCGCCAGTCGGACGCGGAGGGAGGGGCAGGCTGGTAGGAGGACTGACTATTTGTCGCTGACTGTCTCATTTTGACTCTGATTGACTCGTTTTGACTGCAGCCAGCGCGTGTTATTTTGTGTCTGATTGTCTCGTGCAAACTTTGAACGTCGTTCTCTGTGATTCCGGCAGGCGCTCACAGAGGGAGCCACCAACATGGACATCACGTGACATGCGTGAGGGGAGAACCGGAAGGACGACGGGGATCAATCATTTGGGAGATTGGGGGCCGGGAAGGAGCGGGTGGTGGATGGGAGATTAGATTCATTGAAAAGCCATTTACCTTTGGCAAAAAGGACCTTGGATTCAAAATTGCAACTTTGTGAGTTAGTGTATGAACTAGATCATGGAATGTGTCCCCCTCATGTTCATACAATGATCATCGCACTGACACAGATGAGGCATACCGCTAGATTGGTTTAATGGTTTAGTTGATTAGGTCTAGTTAACTTTAAACAAATAATGCTTATTCCACTAAACTTATCTATAGGGTTTTATGGATGGCAGCAGAAATAGATGGCAGCAGAGGTTGAGTGTTCCACTAGAAGGGAGAGAGGGGAGCGCTATGTATAATCATTTTAGTGTGCAACAGATACAATTTGGACCTGGGCTACAGCACTCGGCTCTAATGATGTATTACCTACATTGATCTATATAGATAGGGGAAAAATATTTTAAAAGTTAAATTAGAATGACATGGGGTAAAGTAGAATAACACAATTTGGAGGTGGGCCCTTCATTGGATTGCCTTGTTGAAAAATACAACTGTCTGCAGAATGCCTCAAAATGGCCGCCCTTAGCGTCTGTGAAGAGCTAACCGGAAGGTAGTTGTCGTCGTCCACCAGAGGCGTCACCTGTCATTGTGCCCTGCTAGTGTCGTGTCCCGCCACTAGATGGGGGTTGAATAGGGGGCGATAATAGGGGATGTAGTCGTAATGAGCGATAATGGGGGGAAAGTAGGAGCAACTCAGGGCGAGTGATAATAGGGAACTTGGAGGTAACCGGAAGTAGGACGAGCAGCTCACACAACATCAACATCAGTCACCAGAGGGAGTACTCTCGGAACAATCAGCACGGAAACGAATAGGGCTACATTCGCGACTCACTCCCCCTTATCTGCTAATACATTGCACTCGGAACTCAGCCTCTCTTTAGTCTTTAGGAGTTTTCCTGAGTGACCAATTTCTGCACGGAAATATCATTAATCACTGGAGGTCTTTTGTCGTTGCATTTCTTTTGATACCCAGTGAGCATGGCAAGTAGGCCTACAGTGTGCGTCCCCTTTAATTCTAGTATCAATGGCCCGATGCTGCACAGATAATGCACCATCTTCTATAGGGTATGTCATTTGGTGAATTCCTAAGAATAATATATTATCTTGGGTGTTGATATAAGGGATGGTTATTATATACAGTGAAAGGATATACAGCAACCGTCTGAGAAAGGAAGCAATAAAACTAATGTTCACCAGTAATATTGTATATTCGTAATTAATCATATTGTTAGTATTAAGTAGGGGGTCAAAGGTTCACATTGAATTTCTGCTAAAATAGTGCATGGACAATTAGGAGGAATACAATTTATACAAACAAACTAAATATATCTTGCTGAAAGGTATTACTACACTGACTACTAACACATAAATAGTACGGAAATTCGACAGAATTTCTACTTCTCCCTTTCACCCCTCCCATCTACAGTACATTGCTGTATAATTGTTCCCTATGATGTATCGTTGTGCTCGGGGGTACTTGGTCGTTTTGCAAATGGCTTTAACTTCTCCGTGTCAGATTCTCGAGTCGTTTCACTTCTCCGACCAATGTTTGACTGAGATAAGCATCTGTCAGTTTTTGCTTTGGTTGTATTTTTTTACTGCTCCTCCTGGCCATGTTATTCAGGAGAAAACCTCATTTGTAGCTTCATGCACTCAGTAACTGTATGGTGCTTTAGATACATTTCTATTACCTGGTATGTTCATTTACCTTGGTTCAAGCTAGCATGAATTTCTTATTTTAATTTTATATATGATTGACCTATTACCAGTCTTTAACGATTGAATATTGCATTTCTGTTAATAAGTTGATAGCTAGCATCCAGTATAGCTATTCTCCTGACCCGACCCCTGGATGTCCCCTCCCGGTACATCTCACACGTAAGGTACGAGAGTTCTATGTGTATAGGTATCACAGTATGTATGGGTGTGATATCTACCTTCCTCTCACTCGCCTAGGTCCAGTGAGAGACATATCGGTGTCATCAGCGCCACCCAGCCCCTAGCGGAACAAGCCAACACCCGCGTTACACCATGCACCCCGCGCCCGCCATTACCCCCCCCCCCCTATTCCCCCTCCTTTTTCCTATATAGGCATTTCTGGCCCTTTCCTCTCTCTTCTGGGCACATTTCTATCGGGAAATGTAATATTATATTGTCACCTAGTGTGTTTTTGGTACTCAATTCCGCCTCTGTTCTCTATACAGCGATATCTCCCCCTTACCTTCATCATATTGCACATTTTTCCCAGCAGGTGGACCACTGTTCCATAACCACCACCAGACGAATACCCTACTTTACCTGTTGCATGATATATTTTATATTTTTTGTTCATTTCAACGTAATCCCGCCGTAACCTTAACCTGATTCTCCCCCAAATACCGCATATCAAAAAGTACCGCGTCAATATATTCTGCCGTAACTACTCCTGACATCTGAGTTATGTTTGGAGATTGACCTTTACCCCCACCCATCGCTCTCATCTGCTCCCCCCAATTTCCGGTCACTCCGGCTCGTGGCGCGGGAATCTGATACCTGACCAACGGTCGTCACTCACAGTACCCCGCCGGTGAATAAACAAAGTGGACGTGTTGACGCGACCATTGGATTACAAACACTAAACATGTCGTCCACCTCTCAACAAGGCTCTCCGGAAAATGGCCCTGAACATCTGCAGGCATCTTCTTCCTCCGCGGTCACCCGAAAACCAGCCCTCTACGAACCCCTGAACAAAAAAGGGCACAAGAAGAAAGTCCACCGACCCCGAAATGGCCTGCCCAAGATGCTCAAGTCAAAGCCCTTTGTAAGTCCTTTAAATGGCCATGCTGTATCCACTTCTCATACCATTTTTTTTTAAATCTAGATAATTCCCACAACTCATGTATAGTCAAGGGGTTTTCTTCAAAATGTGTCAAAAATTTTTGTGATGTAATGAACTGCGTACATACGATTGCAATTATGGGTATGACTTTCCTAATTATCCAACTTTTCCCAAAGCCCAAACACCCCTAAGTTTCTTTAATAGAATGTAATAAAAGCCCAGTTTCCTCGGATTGAATTTTTGTCTGTTCATGAAGGGGGGGGGGGCTGTTTGGGGGGCATCCCCATGTCGAATGTCGATCTTAAAAAAAGGCCATGTCACATGTAGATGTCGCTTGATAATGCCCATGTCCCATGTTGATTTAATTTAAATATTTGCTCATCTTGCCTGTCATTATGATTTTGACCCTCGTTTATATAATATGTCGTTTGTCGATTTTAAGAAATAGCTATGTCGCCATGTCGAATTTCGTGGTCCACACCCATATGAATCACTTTTCCACTTAACATCACTTTTGTAACACTCTCCTTTGCAGTCTACTGACCAGGAAGCAATCCTCACCAGTCACTTTGATCTGGGAATGAGATCATCGGGGGTACGTTGTATTGATCGCATCACAGAAGCCGCAAGAGAATGCGATGTCAGCGTTGCCCGGGTGAAAGTAAGTCCAGACAGGGAAACAATATAACTATTAAATCAGTATACACATGGCAGCGTGCAATAGTATCTGCCTTGATTAGTATGCCGAGAGCATAACAGAACGAATTTTATTTTTCTCTCGTATAGGGGGTATACCACAGTAAGAATTAATAATATGCATCCATCACAATGCCAGACTCATATTATAACTCCCAAATTGTTTTATCCATCTTATAAACACGTAACACCGAGTCCACTTAATGTTAATTTATGGTTGTCTATCATAGAATTGGTGTCTAGCCCTAGTTTTTACCTTATTACAGGGTTGGATCGGAAACCACCGATCCAAAGAGAACGGCACTCGGAAGGGCGGTGCTCACTATAAAACTCCTGGGAAACCCCAGAAGGGTTCTGGGTACTCCCTGTACCAGAAAGACCACCCGAAGGACAAGACCATTCCGTTCGAAGATCGTTCAAGGCAGTGGGCCGCTGAGTGGCGGCAGAAGGACCCTGGGTACCGGGCCGCGTACGAAGCACGTGCCGCGGAGCTTTCGCGGTTAGACTCCACCGCTGGTCTTGCCCGGGCGGGTGAAGTTGAGAAACTGCACGATCGCGTAGATTTTATCGTGCGGAGCATGGCCTTTTGGGTAATAATAAGTTATTGTAATCTGGCATTCTCCTAATTAATGATAAATTTAAATAAAATATAAGAATATTATTCTCCTAATTAAACATAAATTTTAAGAAAAAATCCGAATTGTATTATTTCTAATAATATTATTATTAAATACAACCCCTTAAAAAACTTTTTGATTCGGGTAGAAAATAATTGAAATAAAACTGTTATAATCCAATTATAAAACTGTTATAATCCAACCCATTTTCTTTATTAATTTTTCAAGTACGAAATGCTGCACGAAGCTGGGGTTGGTGCCATGACCCTCATCGTCCAGCCAGGCTTCACGGCGTGTCATGGCGGAACGCCTAGTGGGCTAGCCTTCATGAAGCAGGCCATCGGGGACATTGCCAACTTGAGCGCTAGCTACAGCCATTACCACAGCCAATGTTAGTTTCAAAAAATTTTCACCACATCATACATAATGTAAATGAGTCCCGCCTTATCTGATTTATTAACCATACATTAATAAAGTATCGCCTCACTCATGTCAAAGGGTTTAGTTTTTAATATCAAAACTGATGACAATAAGATAATTGCGACTTGTAAAGATGCTTTATATCCTCCCGAATAAACATGCAAAAGGTTAAGTCTGTACAACTTTAACTGTAATCCATCATTCTGTAGTGATTTTTGTATAATAATATTATTCTTATCTTCCCAGGCACACCTGGTTACGCGTTGCCTGCCCCTCTACTCCCCTCACTTCCATCAGCCCAATCAGCAGCTGAATCAGCCCAGCCTGGCCAACCCTCCCCTCCAACCCAATCTACAGCCGCTGCCTCGGCACCAGCAGGCTCTCCAGCCCAACCCTCCCCTCCAGGCGAATCCCCAGCCGCTGCCTCGGCAACAGCATCGCAATCAGACTCTGCAGCCCAACCCTCCACCCCAGCCCAATCCCCAGCAGCTGAATCAGCCCAGCCTGGCCAACCCTCCCCTACAACCCAACCCCCAGCCGCTGCCTCGGCACCAGCAGGCTCTACAGCCCAACCCTCCCCTCCAGCCCAATTGCCCATCCAATCCAGCTCAGCACCAGACCCCTCCCACCACACTCCCCCAACTGTTCCCCCCTCCCCCTCCCCTAATGACGATGTGTGGTCCCAACACATTTTGGGCCCTGAACGGGATTCAGAGGACGAGACGTCCTCTCTCCCTCCTCATTATGATGAGGACAGTACTCAGTCCTATGAGGACGATCGGGCTTGGCAACTACGTGTTGACTGCAGCGAGTCCGGCTCTGTCTGCTCCTCCCCTACCCCTTCTCTCGACCCCACGGGCGACGCCCTTCTCATCCCTCCAGGCCTAAGGAATCCCGCTCCCCCCCGTTACAATTCTGCCCAACATACATCTCTTCCACACCCTGCCACCCACCACAACCTAGAACAAGCTGCGTCCCCCCCATCCCAACAGGCACCTGCAGGCTCCCAATCCCAAGCCGACGACGAATATGTCCGTTTAGTAGGTGAGTAACTGTCACTTATGCCGAACCGTGCCGTCGCTTTTTTTGAGCGCCCTGGGAACACCAGTCTCCCCGTACCAGTCTATAACAGCCTGCCGGACACGGGCTATATCTGGCAAATTGGCTGTAAAATGCAGATCCTTGCCTAGAAACCATTTTATACTGCTTGTAGATCTGACCAGTCTTAAGGTTTCTACAGCCTAAAAAAAAGCAAAAATTAATATTATCTTTAATATTCTGTAGTGTGTCCAGTAATTGGCATATTATTAGCCTACTATTTATATGATTGTAACAGACAGGGAGCTCCTGTGTATTATCATTAGGCCCAAAAAGTTTCTGTTCCTGATTTAGCTTAGCACCAAAGGGGAAAGGAGTACCTTATCACCTTCAACTATTCTAATTGTCATCATTTGAAAGGGAGGAAATTCTTGCTATGACAAAACAGTACTGATAACCCCTGTATACGTTATAGAATAACAAGTCTCTACAATGTGATTCTCAACAGTTCTTTCAGCAGAGAACTAATGCATCTGTGCACTGCTCCGGGCACTGCTATGTGGACACATCACTTTACTTTCATTCCCTGTCTTTGTTCACCAGGTAGCAACATGGTATTCCGTCAGGAGGTAGACAACTCTGAGGACTCTTCGGTCGTATCTCTCGACGCGCCCGCGCCTGGCGGCCACCTGGCGGCCACCTTCTCCGGCACCCACACCCCACACCCACAGGTCACGACGCAGCTCCTCCTCAGTCCTCCACCCCAACAGAGCTTGCTTGTCATGAACGCTGACAAGCAAAGAGTAAGTATATATATCGGGTCTTAATTATACACAAAATACCCAACAAGATACATGTATCTCACGTACAGTAAACCATTTCAAGCCTACTTTTCCCTTTGCATTTGCTTGTATTATCGCTACAGCTTTGCACCAACTGAAATTTAAAGACTGTAAATTGGCGCACGCATTTTCTCTCAATTTCATCTAGCTTTGTATGTTTTGTAGGTTATCTTTTCGCACAGGGTCAATTTTCTGTTCCAAATATATAACAGCATATCCATAGTCTTTAAAAAAGACCAAAACGTTTATTTTATTTTAATTTACAGCAGGAGCGTGCCAAACGCCATACTGATATACTGTAAGTCACCATTACCTACCTATATATTTTGCCCCAAAATGGGTCTTATTAGCGGTTAGTGTATAATAAGTACGTCCCTTTGGGAAGTTTCACAAATGTCGTCACCTGCTATGGGGTGGGTGGGTGGGTGTTTGGGTTTCGTGACAAAAAGTGACATGGGGGTGGGGGTGGGGTGTCAAGGTCTGTGTGACATCACCTTTTCAAGTTCACACATATTTATGAATAGAAAAAAAAACAGTATAGAGCATAATATTATATGAAATGTAATGAAAATGAGGCTGAGGGAATTCCACTCATACCGTATATTCTCGCGTATAAGCCGCACCCTAACTTTGACAAGTTATATAAGCCGCAGAGGGGGTCTGAATATTACGATTTTGGTGCTGTAGTATACTAATAAAATCTCTCGTATAAGCCGCACCCTATATAGGCATGTTTGGTATCAAAAGAAAGCTGAGTCTCACTCGCGTACAAGCTGGCGGCTTAGTGTTCAATCAACAAATGTTTGGAGACTCATATACCCCTTGGCACTTATACAAGCCCAGTGCTTAATTCAGCGGTGTGGCAAGGGGGGGGGGGCAGGGGACATGTCCTAATCACTTTTGACCAATGCCAAATAAGGGCAATCCAAAAAGGTCAACTAAATAGGGGTAAAAAAGGGTAAAAATACCCCTTAGTCCTCCCTACTTTCAAACAGGTTGCCATGCACCGGACTTTTTTAAAAACCTTGTGCTTATATCTACCAGTCTTACATCTCAATGTCAGGCATGAATCACTGGTATTAATTATTATCTGTGGGAGACTGAGCATATAGAGGGTTAAGTATAGCCGGGGTGGACCAAGGGGTGGGGGGGGGGTGGTCTTAGAAATTAGTGAGGTCTTTCTTAGGGGTTTTTTGCCTCGTAGGTGACAAAAGATGACCAGGGTGGGTGGGGGGCGGGTCCTGAAAATGGCCCCAAAATAGGTGACGTAATTTGTGAATGTTCCCTTCCCAATGTTTATTGCCATTTTCCTGTAACTATGTGCAATGCACATAATATTCTATGCATAATCTAGTATATATCCTTAGTATGTATTACTATTTACTCATTGTTCCTTTCAGCACATCTTAAAGTACAACAATACTATTTATGTAATGTATTTGTTAAGGCAACTCAATACTCATTATCTTTCCTTTAACATGTACAATGTTCAGTGGCCGAAAATGTTTATGTCCTACAATGTTTCATTCATTTCCGCAGAGAGAGTAACAAAGCACACAACTCAGCGGCTAATAAACGACAGTCTACCACCAAGTCTCAAAATCAACTTAAAACTCGCGTGAAAGGAAAGGGCACCACCAAGTGTCCAAAAAATCCCTCATCTTCCGTCCCCCCCCCTTTACCTGCCACTCCAGGTCAACCTTCCATGGCCCCCACCACTGCCCCCCTTGCCCCCACCCTTCCTCCCGCTATATCTGCGGCCGACTCTCCAACATCTACACCACCCTCTCTACCCAAACGTGGTAGCAAGAGGAGGGCAGATGTGGGTGAACAGTCTCCCCCCGCCCCCACACGCGCCATCCCTACCCCTTCTTGCGCCCGTCTCAAAAAGCCGCGACACTCCGATACTTCCAATGGCCCTCCCACTGCGCACGCACGCGCTACCCACACTCGGACGGCAAAAGCTCCCTCCCCACCCTCCCACTTATCTTCTCCCACCCCTCCCCCCCTACCCGCTCACTCCATCCCCTCCTGCCCCACTCCTCTCCACACAGGCGCTGCCCGGCCCAGGAGAAGTCGGCATGTCCACTCGTCCGACACACCCCCACCACAGTTGCAGGTCGGTGACTACATATCCCGGCAGTTTGCCATGGGCACCGACAAGGTCGATAATTATAGCATGTTCACAGGTGAGCC
Source organism: Harmothoe impar (assembly GCA_947462335.1). NCBI lineage: Eukaryota > Metazoa > Annelida > Polychaeta > Phyllodocida > Polynoidae > Harmothoe > Harmothoe impar. The sequence continues at coordinate 20,356,335 of OX381713.1, read as the reverse complement.
AATCCTAGACAGATTTCATTTCTTCTCATACATAATACCCCCTCTTTCTACCTTATTTAAATATATTACCTAAAATTCTATCTGCATAGTTAAAAAGTCATACCAGACATATCACATCACATGACACGTATAGGCCCTACTAGTTGTCACAAATGTAACTGTATTTTTTACATATATAACACCTTAAATTCTATCTGCATAGTCAAAAAGTCATACCAGGCGTCTAACATCACATGACAGGTATACTACATGTAACAAATGTAACTGTACCATTCACTCATATCTCGTTTCAGCCACCGTTGAAAGTCTCAAAAAGGTTGCGGGGACCACCATGTTCCAGTTATTGTACACACCCTACACAAACGGGGAAGGGAAAGTGGTTGACAAGGAGCGTGGGACGGTCTCTGAGCGGGAACTGCTGCGCGACATCAGTAAAGGGCTCGCCAAAATTCTCCCTCGTGCTCCCGGCCCCCTGCAGTTGCCTTCGCACTAAAATAACCAATGTTGTGTTCCGGTATCTTGACCCACCCCACCGTTATTGGGGCAGACCCTAAATCATTTTTAGACATATTTGAAATTTGTTGAAAATTTTATCCCAATTTAGACATTTTAACAGCTAAATGGAAAGTAAAAACAAATAAAATAAAATAGACCCTGTTTAATTTTGGCCAAGTTACCGGAACAGAACTTTTTTTGTAGGCATTACTTTCCGAGTACTTCCTGCTCTTGTGCACAATTTAATTTATTTTGTATTTATTATGGGTTATGAAAACCACCTGTTATGAATAGAACTGTACACAGTCCATTATTACACATAATGAGGGACATCCATACTTCAGTACGCACCCACCTCGGAGCTTGTTGCCCGCCTTATACCGGTGGCGGGGTAGTGCTTTTTAGTCTGACCCCCATTTAGAAAGTATGGGCTGAAACAGTGTCACCCCCTTCAATGTGGATTTATCATAATTTTCAGTTAAAATATACATCAGTGGGTATGGAATACATCCCTTTATCATTCGGTTGTGTGTTAACTCATGGATATTTAGCAAACAGAGATATCACCACATGTATGGCACATGTAGTAGTGTCATTGGTATCCAATTTATTTTGATGTACATTATCGCTATTTTAGTATTGATTTTTCAATCATATCAAATTATTTTCCTGTAATATCAATTGTTATAAATAACTCATTTCTAGTATACGGCTAGTTCTAGTGTACTTCGTATGGATATTTTAAACAATTCTTTCAGTTTTATTAAGGTGAATTCCTGCAGTACCTGGGGTTCTATAAAGTGTATCCATACAATGGCCTATTATCCGAAAATGTATTCGGTGTATCCATTCCCGGGATCCATTCAGTGGTTATCCATGACAGTCCTAATACGATGGGCAACCCTCCCACCCACTTAGCAGAGGCCGTGAGTGCATGGTGTCGTCTCCTCTCCCTCCCCCCCTTACTCCGACCCGCTGACCCGGGGTACACACCACCCCTCACCCCTTCTTCTGACCAGCCGCACCCTCACCCTCACGGGAGTGCCACCTTACGTACATATCCCAGGCTGTATCGACCTCAGCGCCTAGCTCGAAACACCAGTGGCTGTATTATAACATTATTTCGATGTTGTTTAAAAAAAACTGCTGCAAAACTCATAATAGTGCTTACACCTCTCCTCTTACTATGTAGCATGTACACCTCGATTTGTTCTCATAAAACACCTACTGTAACATCGTATGTTATCAATAAATAATGTTTGTTTCTTTTTAAATGTCAATCGAGTGACTTCGTAGTTGTCCTTAATCTTACATCACATGATACTTAACAAAGTAAGCCAAGATGGCTCACCATGCCCGTCCCCAATACATATCAATTGTCAACGGCCCATTCGGCCAACAAGCCTTTGGTAACATTCACTAATGTACTCCTTGACGCATCATTAATTAATAGCGGTCCCCGCTGGCGGTCATTACTGCTTAGTAACAGGCTGACTTATATGGGCTGGGAATAAGCATCGATACTATACTGATGTTCCGAGATACCCTCCGTGACCACCTCTGAGCTGGTTGCCGGCCTGGGATGGCCAGGAAGCTGGGGCTGCACCAGTCTGGCCCCCATAGAGAATGCATTGACTAAAACTTTACACCCCTCCAAAAAGGCCATTTTTCGGAATTTTGGCTTGAAACTCAGACTGAGTGTAGAGGGTACATCCATTGTCCCCTGACATGAATACCATCTCATAAATATGATTAGAAAGGGAGAACTGGCCACTTATATCATACACACACTGACCCACTTTTAATGTATCAGTGACCGTGTGTGTATGGGGTGTGTTGTCCGCTGACCACCCCCTGCCTCCCGTCAGCTGACCAGGGTACCACACCACCCCTCACCCCTGCTCCTGAGCAGCCCCACCTTCACCCTGCGGGCAGCGCCCCCAACGATACAAACGTAGATATCCGCGGCTGTGGTATTGCAGTGGGTTATGAATTTTGCAAATACATAGATGGCAGGCCAGTAATCGTTATAGTAGCTCAATAATCTACCAAACATGCGCCTCTACATATAGGGCTGACTATGTCTCCCCATTCCACTTAGACGCTCGCTGCAGGGGTACTGACAGCAGGGATTCTCTAAATGGCCAAGCATGGTTTTTCTTTTCATTGTAATGTGTACCCCTAGAATATTTCTAGGGGTAAACCCTGTAGAGAACGGGGGTGTATGGGGCCCCCTTGATTGTCTTAGCCGATTGTGCAAGGGCTATGGCGGGTATACCACAGGTTTAGAACTGTTGCCTGACCCTAGGTCCGCGTGATTTATATATGCTCGGGCTAACCAGGATAAAGGTGTCAGAAAAGATAGCACTGTAATGGGGCATGTTGACATGTCTTTCTGATAGTGTGTACTATACACCACAGTGGCCCGTCTTATCTCCTTATATTCCTAAGTATAACACTCATGTGACATATCATTTAAACCACTTTATTCCGTTCTGGAGTTCCACACCGGGCAAACACTATCGCGACATTGACAAATTAGCGTTTGGCCCCCAAGCGGAGAATCTGGTCGTCTTATGAGTTTCCTGTCCCTCGCGCAGTAGAGTTGCCCCAATCCTTCCCCTCTTACTGCCCATCTCTATTGTTTTGGGTATTCGGCCAGTGGGCGGGAGAATGGCGTTTTACCATATAAAGTTTTATTCCGACTCAAGACAATACCCAAACCGACCCAACCTGAAGGAGAAACAACAGTTTTTGCCCAATTCACTATTTTGACATAATACATCACTCACTTTTCTTTGCGGTAGACCTGTAGGGTAGCCTGTCTACCTAAGCCACCGGGGGCGGCGACACGCGGCCTACACTGGCGCCGTTGTTAATCTAACGCCGCTGCTGCCGCTGAGCTCTGACTGAGCCGGCCCCCGCCCCACGCCGCTGATGGAGCAGCCCCCAGTCAACACGCGGCCACGCGACGCGTCACACCGATGGACACTGACATCGATAACCCCCCTTTCTCCCCCTCACCCCGGCTCAGGTCATCCCCCCCCCCCCGTTCCCTACAGTAACTATTGCCAATCCTCTTCTCAGTAGTACACCAATCGCCATTGCAATGTCACAAAAATGGCACAAAATACCTCTATCTAGCCATCGTAATATGTTATAACACAGAATCTATTCACAATTCCATCTAATCTATTCATATTTGCATCTAATCTGTCCATACTTGCAATAACACACTACATGGGGGGGGGGGGCATACTGAACTCCGTGACTGTCAGCATTGTCAAATGTAATGTTGCGGACTTTCCATGTAGACTGCTTTACAGCGTACAGCGATATAATCAAATGACTGAATGATCCCCGGCTGGTGAAACATGTTACATAGTACAATAACATGTAGCCTACTGTGCCGCATCTCATATATCTACTCTACCTGGGTGATAAAATTGCACTGTGGTTCACACATACATTTGCTCATACCTTGACAATTTTTTAGTACATTCTGTTTTTTTGTTTTTTTGTGTGTAGATCGGCTGTTTGTTTCTGGCCCTTATTTTGGCCAAAATTAGGGTCTAAAAAACACAATTAAACTCTTAACTACACGCCTAAAGGAGGGGGCGCGCGCCCCCGCGCCCCCCCCCCCCTCTAAATCCGCCACTGCGGCTTGGCCCATGGGAAATGGAATCTGACCCGAGGCCGTGGTTTTACATAGATTCATTGCTATTAGATAGTTTAGACATTATCTCCCTGCACTATCGCCTTCCCCATTAATAGGCGGGGATGGGGAGGGCGGAGTAGGGGGGCGGTGTGAACTGATAACTGCAGTTCTTGCCGCCCTACCGCCCCTCTATCATATCAAAGGTCTTCAAGTCCCCTACTATCGTTATATTATGATACTGGGACATGCTATTTACTTCAAATGCACATGCTATTTACTTCAAATGCACATGTTCTCTTTCAGGTACATAACATTAATCATATTAGAAATAACATGACGTACAGACTCTGTACAAATTGACATGGGACATGGACATAGCAGGGGCGGATCCAGGATTTTGGAAAAGGCGGGGGGGGGGGGCGTGAAATAGGCAATGTACTGGGGGTATTGGAAATTGTCACATTAAAATGTACATAAAAATAGGGGGGGGCGCACGCCTGGTCCGCCCCCCCCCCCCTAAATCCGCCCCTGCATAGCACCGCCGGCGGGCCGGCAGCCGGGCCGCTTTGCACACTCCCATCCCCTGCTTCCCATCCCATACCATCCGACATGCCCCCCCCCCCTCTATATCCTCACATGCTTCTTTTTTCCCATTTAAGCAAAAGTTAAGATTATACCATATCGCTTTCCCTCTAAGTGTTTTAGAGCATTACCTCAGCTTTAAAATCTTTAACCATGGGTATTCTTGCGTGAGAAAAGCGTTTAAAGGTATTCACTATGGAAGCAACTGTTTCCTCAATTTGAAAATGGATGTCAAGACACCAACAATGGACTGGCATAGGAAGGCAGCAACGTTGGACCAGAATGGTCCATACCTCTTAAGTAGAGTCAGTAAGTATCCTTTTACTGTCTAACCCTATATGACCAACCCCGAAGACCATCATAACACGTGACTAGAGCAATTCTTGCAATCCGTAACTTGAGCAATTCTTCAATGGCCATTTTCATTGTTCATTATATTAATTATACGCATCAATACCTGATTATATTTCATTATTCATTTATTTCAATCCAGGATTGGACGAAAGGACGGCTTGCGTCCTGGTCAAGTTCGGTGTGATACAGGCTCACGACGCAGAGGAGCTATTGGTGAGTTTATGTGTTTGTGACGCATGCTTACTCGTAATACATAAAAATTGTGAATCACAACTCCCACAATCTGTACTCTATTATATACAGCAAATTAACATGACTTCTTGTCACTAAGCTGTTCCAAGAGCACTGTGTCCCTTGTCGCAGCTAAGGAATGGCATTTGTCCCTTGTGTGTCACTCAACTTCCATGTCCCTTGTCGATCCTTACAACTGGACCTGTCCCCTTGTCGATCATAATAAGTGCCTTTGTCCCCTTGTCTAATTTACCCGTCTATGGCCCTATGGCTGAGTCTTTCCACACAATATTGTTGCAAGGTCTCCCAGGCAAGGTCTAAGAGTGGTGCAGATCCCTCAATGCACACTAGTCAATATGAATCAACATCAGAATTGCCATGTATTTAACTTTTTTTTTGTATTTCCCACAAACTGTGTGTCTATGAAAGGTCATAAACCATAACCATAATAGTTATGCTACAATTATGTACCAACTATTAATTATGTTATTAAAATCGGAGCTGGCACTAAATATTCATGCTACAATTATTCATAGTAAGAGAGATTATGAATATTCATGAATTTAGATAAATGTATAGATGTTAGCATCAAGATTAGTGCTCCTTTCATCATAGCGCTACCACCTAGCAGGACATGTTACAACCAACTGTTGTTGACTCCCTTCCTATTTGCCTAGACTCCCTTTGCTCCGTACGAGAGTCCAACTAAGGTTTACTCCCTTTTTAAACTGAGTCAGGATAGATGTGATTTGACCAAAGGGAGTCAGTTTGTTCTCACTCTCTTCTAAAGGGATTCCAGGTCAGCTAGTCTCGATTCTGACTCCGAAATTACTCCCTTCCTTTTCTCTGTGAATGTTAACAAGACAGAAGTCAGTATAGTGTTGTTCATAGAATTGAATTGAATTGAATTGTAGCCTCGGCCTGCACTTCTTTCATCATGCTAGTGTCATGGGAGTCTCACTGAGTCAGTGCCAATTGACTCCCGTACTATTCGAGTCAACTCTTGAGGATAAAAATTGTATCTTCCATGTGACACAAATTAAGAGCTCTTCCACTAGAGTCTCTCGTTATTTCTTTTTGTAGATTTGTATACTCCGGTACACTCTTTCTGTGGGTACACTTTTAGCCTGTTGCACTGACACATTAGGGCCCTAGACGGCTGTGTCACTTGTCGATCCTAAGAAATGCCAATGTCCCTTGTCTATCCTAAGAAATGGGTCTTGTCCCTTGTCGGTTTTAAGGGGTAGGGTTGTCACTTGTTGCCCTTGTTGCCCACCCCCAGCATTCCCTTGTCCCTTGTCCATAAGGCCTTAATCAAGGGCTTGTCGCCTTGTCGAATTTACCCTTCAGGAGCCCTCACATTGGGTGGGGGGGGGGGGGGGTTTGCTATTTGTCGTATCCGAGTTGTTCTTACTGAATTACAATTAAACAATGCAATATCATGACTGTTGATTACATACATCTTGACCCTGGGGTTGTAGAAAAAGGGTTATTCAGTTACATGTATATTGTTTCTTATATGGGCTTAAGTATGACATCACATATGAGTCAATTCTTCAAGTTGTTCTAAATGTGTAGTGATGGATTTTGTCATACTAGCTAATAAATGATTTCTATTGGTCAGGGATCCTTGATCCATTGCATTCCTAACAGTGCTGCCCAGGAAAAACGGTGGGCCACTGCGGGCCACTGCACTGAGAAAGCACTCAGCACCGCAGTCAGCATCAGCTGGTCTCTCGCCAAGGCCAGGCACTCTCTGACTCGGGTGAGATAGTCTGCTGGTACATCAATGTCTATTTAACAACAGTCAGGCAGATCCTCCTTTAATGGTCACATAATGTTAGTCGCTTTTGAGTTGGATCCCTCATTTACAGTCAGTCAGGCTAGAAAGACAGATAGACACCAGAGTCAGTCTAGCTTTCTTTCCCGAGTCAGGTAAGGGGCCGTCCATAAATGACGTCACACTGGAGGGGGTGGGTGGGTGTTGGTCTGAGTGTGACAAAGTGTGACAGGGGGGTGGGGGGAGTCGTCAAGCCTAGTGTGACGTCACACTTTGGAAAATACAAATAAAACCTATTTTAAAACATAAAGCTTTAATAGAACACTTAGGGCCTTACGTTAAGCTTGTTGCAGATTGGAAATTATATCAGCTAATGTTATTGGCTCCAACCGTAAATTCTTGCGTATAAGCCGCAGCTAGTACGAGATTCAGATCGCAAGTGCAGCTTATAGGGCCTAGTCGGGACTGGAGCTGGTTGTGGCAGCCAGCACTGATAAGAGCTGATAAGACTGTTACTAGCCTGTCCCCTGTTTGTCCCCTTTTTTTACCCATAGTGGGATGTCGTTATCAGTTGGTGTAACAGCAACCAGCGAAATATAAAATGGCAGACCCACAGGGTATAGCTCCAGATTCCTATAGGATTAGCACAGACAGAGTATGGTCAATACGCAAGATTTAGCTACTATGCTACAGTACTAAAAGTCACCATAGTCAGATCGCTGGTGCGGCTTATAGGATCGGCCTGAAGTCGGGGTATGACTTATACGAGAGTTGGGCTTATACGCGAGAATTTACGGTAGTGTCAATTCTGGAGTAAGTCACCATTCTCGTACGGTAGTCATACGAAAATCCAACCCCCCCTCCATTGTTCCATAATGACCATTCTTTAAACTCATGAATACTCATGTGAATATGTTATTGTCCCTTTGGACAGTGTTCTAGTGATTATATCTAGCTATTACAGAACCCATTTAGAAAGACTTGCATAATTTGACTGATGGCTGTGTCTCACGAGATCGGGCCAATGTGAAACTCTGGGTGCATTTTTTGACTGACTGTAATATTTGACCAGTGTGATAGAAATCCATTTAAGTAACAATTAAACTGTAATTAACACTTGGGTAAGAATATATTCAATACATTATATTCTATTACTTAGCCTAATCACAACGCATGTATGATCTTTTATAGTAGAACTCTGATACGATACATAATTCATTAATGGGGGGGGGGGGGCGGGGAGTTGTCTGCACATTTGTGACATAATTTTCTAGGGGGTGTTGGCTGATGTGTCACAAAGTGTGACAGGGGGGTGGTTGGGTCTTGAAAATGGCCCAAATTAGGGTGACGTCATTTACGGACGGCCCCTAATGCCTGACTCGGGGAGGAGGATCAGTTATTCTGAGCCTTCTTTGTTTTATACCAAGCGGAGACATAATGCAGTAGGCCTATTCAGCAGAATGGTTAGATGTAAGACTCAATTCCAGTAGATTTGGAGGTTAAATACATTGAGATACCGGGGATCACACTCAAAAAGTAAACTCGTCTGCAGACTCTTCCAAGTGACAAGAGAGTGGGTCCTCTAGCTGTACTTGTCAGATAGAAGATACACTTGGTATCTGCCAGTCCAAAACCTGACTCATGCCAGCCCTAGACTCTCGTCAACCAGGGTCTGATTCAGGATTTCCCCTGTAGGTGGCATCAGTATAACATGCATTAATTCTCTATATAGTTGGGGAATGAATTGCATAATTTATATGTTGATTTCAATCATATTTATGGGAATACACATTCATGTTATGGAGAATCCTGACATTTATCTATTGGGGATGCTAGAAAAGGTAAAGGAATCAATGTTTTGATATAATTGAGACAAAACAAATGTGTGTAGTAGGGCAAAGACACCTCTTTTGTGGTCATTTCTATGGTACTATAGCTGCAAGGAAACTCCCATTTGTATGACATGCACATAATATGTGTTAGCAGTCTGTAACTAAAGGTAGAAATACTCACAATATAGACTTGGGTATATGGCAGGAATTCCCCTAACCGACATACCTCTATCTTTGTATGAATTAGCTATTATAAACCTCTGAAATATAGACAGACATGTACAACAATTATGCCTGGGCAGAACCCAGTTAGCTCCACCTGCAGTGAAGTAGAGGTTAGAGTGCACACGTGAACCCTGTAAGGGGTGGATAGTGCTTTAAGGTGCCATGCTCTATGTGATCATAATACATGAATTCAGCATTGGCAAGTATACTCACCGAAATATTGATTCCAAAGGTGGATGAATGCCGGCTTGGCGAATACACTCACCAGGCCTACATTCATGCATTATGCTGACAAAAGGATTCAATCACATTGAAAGCAGTTTGCAGCCAATAAAGGGTTAACTATTCTGGGTTGTCAATTTGACGACCTTACACTTGTCAGTTGGAGTGGGCCACTGCCTGGGCTAACATTGTCAGTTAGGTGACCCTAGTCTTGTCTTGTGGGATGGTAACCGGACAGTTCATCGAATAGACAACCTTTAACTCGTTTATTTTATGACCGTCACTTTAAAGACCGTAAACTCTTTTTATACGACAACCTTTTGACAAGTTTGGATCCCTTCATTTTATCACTGCATTATGTCAGCCGTACCTCTATGCTGCTACATACCTAGGTGACTGGGCGTCTATTATATTCAGCCTTCATTATTCAGGACAACACCATTTTTTTTATAATGCTGTAGCCTCTTTTAAATACATTCAAGGTCAGCCTTTCAAACGAAGGTGGTTTTGGGTACATAATTTCCTCCCAAGGGGAGCCATTCCGCATTCATCCCTGTTAAATGCACTGCACTGTGGGGCATTTGTGACTATGACAATTATTTGCATCCAAGTTGGAATCTACAGACTGATGTATTATTTTCTGGTATCTGGGGTTTTCCTGTTTTCTTTTGTACAAAAGAAGTACTTTTTATATAGGTCTTAAAGTATCTCTAATTTATTTTTAGTGTGACGCACACTGCCATTGACACCAATCCACCCCCCCTGTCACACTTTGTCACACTCTGACCAACACCCACCCACTCCGTGCAGTGTGACGTCATTTCTGGTCGTCCTACAGTCATCTATGTCTCAGTCATAGCGCTATCAGTATCACTCCCAAGCTCGCTAGGGAGTGATCACTTTTTAACAGGGGGGGGGGGGGCAGGCGGGTTTCCAAGCAGCGCGCAGGCCCAAATCATTTTATCCCCCCCCCCCCCGGTGGAGTGGTGAGAAATCGTCTTGGGCGCGGTTCCTGGGAAATTTAATAATGCGCAGCATAATTTTAAATACACCCCACCCCCCCCCCCCCACCCCACCCACCATCCTCCCTCCTGGTGATAAATGATCCCTCCCCGCGTCCAAATTTACTCATTTTTAGTCTCTAACTTATAAACTGACATGATAAATACATGTTGCGTTATGTTGATTTACATCTTCTATACACACAGGCCACCCCCCGACCCCTTGTCCGCGCCAGCCGTCTACTCGCTCTCCTAAGGCGGGTAGCGTGGCCGGTTTCATGCAGTTCATGGAGTTGGTGGCTGACCAGGAAATGGTCCATCACCTCGACTAGGTATGTGTATTCAACCTCATTATCATAGATCTGACTAGGAATGGTGCTACTCTATGTATCTAGTCCATTTATGTATTTAACTTATTTTATATGCTACACCTATAAACACATGTTTATGGCATATATGTATCCGGTGATGCCAATGTAACTTTCGGCTACACCCCGGCATGTATTATCTCATCCTTTCTCCTTTGCCCTGAAAGGGGTTGTGTGTGAATAAAATTGAATTGAATTGAATTGAATTGTATCTGGCCAACAACTTCAACTGCTGCTATCAGATATATATATATATATATATATATATATATATATATATATATATATATATATATATATAAACTTATATATGTAGGTATACATGGCTATGGTTATTTTTTTTTGTAGCGGACCTGGGCCTAGCATGTGACAGGCGCCTACAAACGTCCTGCTGCTGCCGCCACAACTTACAGACCACTTTGCCGCCGCGGGCCCTCATCTCCTGGGCTTTGCTCTCGGCTGTGGGGTGTATAAATTCATCTGATATACGAGTTTTTGGTATCAGTCAATCGGAGGTGAAGTGCACTACATCAGAGACTGCACCTTTTTTGCAGTAGAACGCAGGACACTAATCAAACCTTACTACTTAGGAGGCGAGAGAGCCGAAAGAATCTCAGAGTTGTTTAATACCACCCGGAATACCACCAACCACAAACAACTTCAAAATCTCTCAAAATTTGTGCAGTGTATCATGTTGAAAGTAGGTAACATCTAACCGTCATACATCTATTGTGGAATTGTATTGTTATTTTATATAGTACTATATGTTGGTACAAAGTACATTAGACAGCGATATTGTGCAGATCTAGTCTTAAGTTATGTTTGGTGGCCTTATATCATTATTATGGGCATATCGTCAGGAAATACCTACAAAACTACTCACCTTTTAACATGTCATTTCACGGCATGTCACTATAACAAATCCCTATGTATCGTATTTGTACATATATATATTTATCCATGACCCATATATCTCATGTACCTCCCGCAGGTTTAGAGAAATGAAATCATTGTCATTGTCATTGTCATCGTTTTCATTGTCATTGTCATTGTCATTGTATATTAAAGTAAAGAAATTAGTGTGTAATACACTGAGTTTTCCTTTTTTCGTGTCTTATATATCAATCATATATTACACGTGTTTTCAATGGAGGGGTGCAATGTTTCATATGTAAGCCGTGTGGACTTTGAATCGATCAATGTTTACACTTTGTGCTACGTAGGACATAGGCCTATAGCATCTTAACCCGTGTACACCCCGACACCCATCCCTGCCGGGCACCCCAACTGGATTAACACACCTAGTGTCCGGCCTTATCTAGGTTAATGGTATCTCGTATTTTGACCTACTGCGGTAACTCCTGCGTCCACATAGTCCTTTGCCACCAAGCCAAGCCGACGCGGGTATTAAACTGCAATGACTTCCTCTGCAAAACTTGGAGGTAAATAAGGCCCTGAAACTTGTAGTGGGGCATTTCTTACTGTATTGTTAATTATGTTCATATTTTGGTTTGGCACATGGAGCGATTACTGTGGGTTTAATTTTCCCTCTATTAAATCTACGCTCCACTTCCATACACTATTCCAAAATAATACACTCTGCCCATACTAGTATACATAATGATTTTGACTTTAATCTATCACGTCATCCCTATTTCCTCACGGTGGTGTAGGGCGGCCCTCCCAGGCTCCCTTACAGATACCTCACAGTGCCCCCCCCCCACCCCACTCTGCGTACCCAAAACATCCCTTCATATCAATTTCATTGCATATGATGAGAAAATGAGAACTGCTCACGTATATCATATACTACTACACACACTGACCTACTTAGGATAGGCCTGCACAACAGGCGGGTGAAACCACCCCTCCCCCGTCCCCCTTATGCTGACCAGCCCCACCTGCGCACAGTCATGACGTCTACAATACACGCTATGTGCCGCATACATCTGGCAGCACCACTAAATATATAGAGATTCTCTGTCCTTTACAGCACCAGACACTAGCACCAGTTTGACTAGTACGGGTGCAAACCCAGTGTGATACAATGAAAACAAAGAGATAATAATTCAGATAGTATAGCACCACTCTTATTAATTTGTTATAAAACCAGGATTGCTTTTTTTTAGTGCATAGTTTTTTTTTAGTGCAGTTTTCTTATGGTTAGATCATTTTATCTTACACGTGTCCTTTATGTGGGTTTCCCCAGTAATAAACCATACACCCCCGGCATGGGGGGGGGGGGGGGCATTTTACCTTATCTTTACATCCATCCCAATGTGGGCACTGCCGCACTGTGGTGATTCTTTATTTGCAAGCAATTTTTAATACAACCGTTCTTCTCATATCAATAAAAATCTATATAATTCAAAAATGGGGACCAAAATGGTGAGCCGTATTCGTAATTTATTGGCAGGCAATAATCACAGTCCTTTATTTTGTCATGCTGTGCGAAGGTGGTTTTCTACACTTTTATTATCTACATTTGTATTGAATGGTCTTCTAGAACTCCCCGAAAAAGGTGGCGATGAAGGACTGCCTCTAGCGCTGCAGGTAGCCGCCAGCGCCCCTGACCCAAACCCGAAACCAAAACCCGTGGTGCCCGCTGACGACACTGACTGTGGCGATGGTAGGTTTGTCATAACCAAACACCTACATAGTTTATGTAGGTCATTGTCATAACACTGTACCTCACCTGCTAGGGGGTTTGTTGGTGTTTGTCAGATGGCTATCCAGGTTTCAGGTTATCTACATTTGTGAACAATTACTGTAGATTTAGGTAATAGTGTAATTGTCAGTGTGACGTATGGGATCGACCAGGCAAAGAAAGGCTACAACGGTGCATACTAAAATACATTTTCTTTTATTCACATACAATACGCTGACAATGTAATTAAAGGCAATAAAAGCCTAACACGGTGCATACTAAAATACATTATCTCTTTCCATTCACATACAGATTGGGACCATTATGTAACCCTGGCCCAGGGGGCCCGTATAAGACGGCTCCTTGAACAGAACAATGGTAAGCTTTTCACTGCAACAATATAGGAACATACTCTAAAACCTCACGTATGAGAGGTGGGGGTTCTATCATCAGCCCATCTGCAAGGTGGGGCTTGTACTAGCTACTACGGTAAAGTCCTAACCATAATATCCGCGGTGCGCCTAATAGGATCCGCCTAAAGTCGGGGGAGGTATTCGAGAGTTTGCCAAAGAAACTTAATTGTATATTTTTTACACTGTTACCAGATCCGGAGGTGGTTGTGGGAGAGGACGGGTTCGTCCACCTCCCTAAATGGGACGAGCGGGTTTTTGCCCACATAGCCCGAGGTTTGTACTCTGTTGGTATAACGTCATGGAATGCCCCAATTTCGATCACGCACCAATCCGACATGGCAGCCTACCAAAACATTTAGGTTTAGGTTTAGGTTTAACTCTCTGTTTCATGTATATAATCGACAACATGCACACCATACATTGTACTTAAAAACATGTAAAATTAAAGTTGGGAATTAACTGTGAGGTGCTGTTCTATTTTGCTAGTCTATGTTCATAAAAATTCGCCAAATTGGATGAGACCAAATGAGTGCTAATGAAAGGCAATTTTTGTTTTCTTAAATTTCAGAGAAGGGCAGGAAGATGGCAGCAAGTGTTAATAGCAATAAATGATAGTACTGCAATACTGTTCACGTAGTCTTCTTTTGTACTATTTTATCTATGGGTAAAACTAAAACCATACGAAGGTTAATAATCCATGTAGTACTCTTCCCAGAGCTGTTCAGTTCGTCTGGGAGTGTCTTCACCTACTTGTCCCAGTACATCGAGGAACATTTCCACGAAGCTGGGAATGTATATGAGATTGCCGAAATCTCCTGTGCCCGAGGTGTCCTCCCTTTCCAGCAGCCCTCGGATTGCGACCAGGGCGAGGTCTGAGCACTGCGCACAGAACTGGCCCATGTCCAACCTCATTTCACGCTGGGCCAATACAGCGTCTTCGTCGATCGCTTCATCGCTGCAGACATTTTCATCGTCGGTCACTAGACACGTCTCGATGAAATGCATTACGAATCCCCGCAAGCTTGGCCCAACGTGTCCCATGCTGAAGAAGATGGTCATTTATTAGAAACAAGAAACATTTATAAATAGCACCATATTATTATTTGTTGCGTTTTAGAACAGCAAAATCCACCAACCCCCCCCCCCCCTGTTGTTAAAAAATGACCACTCCCTTACCCAAAGTTTTCTTCAAATGTTATTTCCTGTAGGTTGTCAATTTTCCAAAATATATTCTGGGGCCTATGGCCCCGAAGACCCCCATGTAAAAATCGCTTTGTGACACTAGTGACGTGCTTTTTCCTTTAGTGACATGTGACATGATCATTTCTTAAAATATACATGCGACATGGGGATCCCCCCACTTCCCCCTCCCCATAAGGTATCCTCCTATGTTATGTGCTCTTCCTATATATTAAAGTAGAGCTCTGTATCCTCACCTCGTGTCGTTGCCAGCGTCTGTGTTCAGTCAACCTTTCATCTAACGACGTAGATCCACCATAGACTTAGGGAGGGCAAATCAGTACCGTCTCCGGCGTAAGTGCAGCGTGTAGTTCAGTAAGTGTCTTGTTAGGTTTCCGGTTGGGGGTGGGGGGGGGGGGGGTCGGTGGGTACGCACCGGATGCGCCCTGCCGTCGCCCCAGCAGGGCCTTATGGGATCGCAGCGTCGACCTGCTCACTCTAGTGTGCACTCCACAACTCACTGGACTTGCTTGCACGCGCCACCCACCACACCAGGACACCACACAACCTCTCAACGTCAACCATGGCTCAGCAAGGTCACCAAGCTCGGGGCGGCGGATGTGAGTGCTCGACGGCCTTGTCGGAGGTAAGCCAATAGTGCTATTGTCCATCTCATAAAATATACTGCGGGTGTAGGGGTGAATGTAGGGATATGGTGACAGGTCAAAGAAATACCGCGGGGGTAGGGTTCCACCCACATGAACGGTGAGAACGCAGCCCCACGGGTAGGGCGGTTGCCTGGAGGCAGGGGGCATTTAGTTAGCGGTCATCACAGAATGCAGTTATGGGGGTGCCGAGGGGTACCCCCCCCCCCCTCAGGTTGGAAAGTCGCTTAAATCAAGGGCCCCAGGTCGCATTAGCCCAATCTGCATGGCCTCGTGCATGGAATGGTCAGAATGCATCAATTAAAACATGGATTCATGGTGTGTTGTCCGCTGACGACCCCCTGCCTGCCGCCCGCTGGACACACCACTCGTCACCAGCCCCACCCATACCTGTCAATGACCACCTCCAGCTGCATGCACCAGCAGACAGTCTGACAACAGGCCTTATCATCCCCCCCCCCCCTTATAGACTTCTACTCTCATTGTAAGGCCGCTTAAAATTAATAATTAGGTTTCAGAGATGTAAGTGGTCAGGGATTTCCCTGAAAATAGGGATTTCAAAGATCATTCTGCTGTTAAAATATGCTCTGAAAATACAGGTTTAAGGGTAATCGTGTACCTTTTCAGGGAATTTGTGCATACCCGACTTACATCTCTGAGGTTTGCATACCTATAGGGTAACTCTACCTCACATGGTCTAGACATATGTTATCAAAATATTGCTAAGATATCGTTATTTTGCTATAGTCTGTACTTCATGAAAGACCGGGATGAAAGATAAGATAGCGTGCAGGACGGGAGCCTTGCCTTCCCGGCAGGTGCGGTGGTCAGCCTCCTCCAGGCGGGGCATGGCAAAGCCAGCGGTACAGTTCGGCCGCACTCCCGGGGGTTGCCATGGTAACCACCTCCTGCGGCCTCCTCGCACACAGAGGTGTCATAAAGTGTCACATTTAGATATCGCTCACAAGGGACATCCTGAGTTACCCTCCGTGACCACCTCTGAGCTGGTTGCCGGCCTCGGAGGAGCAGGAAGGTGGGGCTACATCAGCCGTGGCCCCATAGAGAATGCATGGACTAAAACTTTACACCCCTCCCAGAAGGGCATTTGTGGCACTTTTGGCTTGAAACTCACACTGTGTGTAGAGGGTACATCCTTTGTTCCCTCGTATGAATACTATCTCATAAATATCATCAGAAAGGGAGAACTGGTCACTTATATGATACACACACTGACCTAGTTAGCAGTGGCCGTGTGTGTATGGTATGTTGTCCGCTCCCCACCCCCTGCATCCCGCCTCCTGACCACGGGGTGACACCACCCCTTCCCCCTGCTCCTGACCAGCCCCACCCTCACCCTGCGGAGAGCGCCCCCTAGCGGGGATATTCCCGGATTTCAGGCCCGTGGCTGCTAACTCGGAACGTCCGTGGCGGTGGTCAGATGTCACCAGGTCAAATACGTCACTATTTGCACCTGTATCACTTTGATGATACAAAGTCATATTTGTCCAGTTTTAGCATTATACATATATATATATTGAGGACTGGTACTAGTCCAAGTAATTTTTTGAACCGTCTGACAATAGCCAATTAGTTGCCATTCCAGCTAGATATATGGGTATAGACCCCTAAAATCGACATGGCGACATGGCCATTTCTTAAAATCGACATGCGACATGGAGCTTAGTGACATGAGGGAAAATTTTTGTGACATGACATAGGGTATTTCTTAAAATTGACATGGGACATGGCAGGTTCTTAGGGGCGACATGGGACATGGGCATTTTAAGTGACATGACATGGTCATTTCTTAATTTCGACATGCGACATGCGGGCTCCCCCATCTAGACCCCCAGATATGACATCAGCTTTAATACTGATATGTACAAGATCAGGGGAATTCCCTTAGGGCTATCGTAATTAGTCATTTTCTGAATTTTTTTATCTATCCTACATATTGTTATCTTTATTGATAAATATGTCTGGAGTTGATTGGTGGGAGGCGCCTTGCTTTAGTCGGTCGGAGCGCCAGGCTTTGTCGCGCCTTCCGCTGTGCCCCGGGGCGTTTAATAGGAACTTTGTATCTTGCCAGCCAGCCCGCGCGTTACTATGCTACAAACGGGCTACACCGCCCCCCCACCTGTTGTTAACAAATGAGCACTCCTTAATTAATACTAGTGTCCCATCCCAAACATCCACAGAGTGTGCTCGTCAGCAGAAAAGGCTGGGGTCACATTGTTTTTACCCCCCCCCCCCCCCACCACCCACTTCCCAAAACCACAACCCCCCTGTAAACAAAAGAAAATGAACACTCCCTTAGCGATCATAAAAATTCCATTAGTCTACACTTTAGCAGTGTTTGTATACTAGATGTTACTACATGGATTTCACTTTTGCGCAGAGAACAATGTGCTAATCGGGTTAAACATGCTATAATGTAACTTCGGTTGCTGGTTTCAGGTAGCGGCAGAGATGGCCAGAGTACTGCAGCAGCTAGGCCTCCTCTACCAACAAGTCCGGGGCCATGAGTGTCGGCATCAGGACGCCACGGCCCAGGAACCTGAGTCTCTGACTCTTATAGGTAAAATTATCCATTGACTCGGGCGCTTTTAAACTTAATACTGTCAATCAGTTAAACTCCGACTTGTGATACATGTTATGACGCAGGAATTCTAAACCCCCCCTAGTATGAATATGAATACGTATATTCCTTGGATGCCCGAATGCTATTTATATTGCTAAACAGTTTTTTTCTGTCACTTGTGATTTGTAAATTACACGATTTTAGGAAATGCCGATTTTTACAAGTGTTTTTCACTGTCCAAATGGTTCATTGATTGCAGCTCTCCCATGTCCCCCCGAATGGCGGGTCGTGTCAGTGGGAACCGGTAGCTCCCGCCGTTACAGTGAGTTTGAATTTTGAGCTCACACATGTATTTGAACAGTGCCATTAAAAATCCTGCAGCGAGAACAAAGCACAGCTTACTGTATATTAATACTATGTGGCATCTTAATAAATCAAAATGTGATTCTCACGTCTGTTGATCTCTTGATCTTAGCTTTCCAATGATATGTTTGCAAATGGGCTTCTATGAGATCTCTGGTACAATACAATAGAGGTGAAGTTCGCCAGATTGAATATTAATTCGGCACTAGCGATCTGGCGAATCGCTAGCGCGAACACTGTCGCTCCCATTGAAGCTCATGCTATTGTAATTTTGTTTATTGCCAAAAGTGATGCAGCGCACACCAGACACCTCAGACCACGAGGATGAGGGTATGGATGTGGGTGGGAGCGGCCGGTCTGACCGTGTGTGTAAGTAAAATACATTTTAACCCCTTTCGTATACTATGGAAGTATGCTAAATCAATTGGAAAGAAATATTTGTGTGTCCAAAAAGTAATTATGTGTATGCTAAAAATAAGCAGGCGACGTTGGGCTTCAGTAGTATTTATGTAATGCCTTTTCGTATTTTGAACAACTCCTATTACATGAACATGTTGTGAAATTTGTGTACCGCGGTAAATTGATGCGAACTATTACCGCTGCAGTGAGGGGCCAGGGAGCGGGTGATCGGGCGAGAGGCAGGGGTGTTTGCCGGACGAGACCATCGGGGACAGCAGTGCGAGGCACCTGTAAGTATGATGACTTGTAATCCGTACTGTCAGAATCATTGTTAACTGAATTTCATTCAATTTATTTTTCAGTTAACTTTGCTTACTTATCGCGACCTAAGTACAGACATGCAAACTCTGAAGAGGAAAAAGTCTTGTCTGATTAAATTATAAGTCCCCCCCCCCGCAGATAAAGGTAAAGAGAGTTATCATTGGATCTGGACAAATCACAAGAATGATCAATTTGGAGAAAGAAAAATCTGAGAAATTTGGGGTAGTTTGCATGCCTGTAAGTAGCATCAGTTCTATAGTGTTTGTCCCCCTTTTTGATCCTTGTAGTATTCACCCACCCTCTCGCTGAACCGTGTGATGGCGACCCAGTGCCCTGTGTTGCGATCCAACGTCGCTGTAAGTGTAATTGTCTGCCTTTTGGTATTTGTAATAATTATGTTGAGAAATTAGTGAACCGCGTTAAATTAGGCCACCAAAAAAGTGTGTTCCGGTATCCCTGCCAACCCGACGTTCATAGGGCCGACCCTAAATTTAATGCCACTCTTTATCTCTGCAGTGAGGGGACAGGCAGCACCCAGTCCACAGAGGGCACGCAGGAGAGGCTCCCGGGGTGTCTGCCGGGGTCTGCAGCTGTGGCGGAGGGAACTGGACGACCAGTGAAGAGGATATTCCGATCCCGAATGCAAATCTAAATAAAAACTATTCTACATAATTTCCTGTCTTGTTGTAATCCTTTTTATTACCCTTGATGATGAACTGTTGGTTCATTCTTAGTACTACATGGATTCAAATTGAACCTCCCCACAGACTAGAGAAGCTAACACATTCTAGACGATTTTGTGATGAAATAACTTGCTTTATTTGCATTACGATGATATTCCATGGAACACAGCAAATGTTCACATACTCCAATCCATATATCATGAGTCATAAAACCTTAACAGACCTTGACTGTGGCGGAAACCTGATAAACAAATGTAATGTGGGCAGTGCAAAGTTGATTAATAGCTTGTGCCGCTTTCAACAACGCTGATTGACTAGGTAAAGATTAGAATGCAAACATATACTAAAGCAATATGCTCAATAGTCAATACAAGTGATTTTTAAAGTAATTGTAAAGGAATCTCGGCAGCAATATATTAATTTTAATGCAATATCGACTCAACTCATAATAGGTCGCAATTTGAAAGATCTGAATGGGCGACACTGGGGCGAGAATAATAATTGCACCGCTCTGAGGACATGTAATACTAACCACGCCTACGCCCAATATGCACTACTGACCACGCCTAGGAAATACTACATGGAAATACACCAACACACGGTGCTTTTAAACATGTAAATGGGCGACACAGTCCATGGATGTGAATTATGGGGCATGAACACAGGCAGGAAAGCCGATAAATTTGATTTGTTACATGTAAAAGAGCTTTAACTTAGCGTAGGAAACAGCTACTATATCGTTATGTATTAGAAATGTATTATAAATGTGAATGACTCGCCTTGTTCATGTATATGGGTATAGACCCCTAAAATCGACATGGCGACATGGCCATTTCTTAAAATCGACATGCGACATGGAGCTTAGTGACATGAGGGAAAATTTTAGTGACATGACATAGGGTATTTCTTAAAATTGACATGGGACATGGCAGGTTATTAGGGGCGACATGGGACATGGGCATTTTAAGTGACAAGACATGGTCATTTCTTAATTTCGACATGCGACATGGGGGCCCCCCCATCTAGACCCCCATGTATGCCATGTTTGTACATCCAGGTTGACAATTTCTACATGATACAAGGAGATGCAAAAATATAAGATGCTATGATACACTGTAGGTATGTCTGCCTACATGGGTCCGTACTGACCTCCCTTTTGTTGTCAAGAAAGCTATTATTATCAAAATCGACGGACACAGGAATTATATGAGGCTCTAATATACATTAGTACATCCAAATGTACATGACGACAAATTTGATTTGATACATGTAAAAGAGGCAGCAACAGCTTTTCAAGAGCTTTAACTTAGCGTATGAAACACCTACTATATCGTTATGTATTAGAAATGTCTTATAAATGTGAATGACCCGCCTTGTTCATGTATGCCATGTTTGTACATCCAGGTTGACAATTTCTACATGATACAAGGAGATGCAAAAATATAAGATGCTATGATACACTGTAGGTATGTCTGCCTACATGGGTCCGTACTGACCTCCCTTTTGTTGTCAAGAAAGCTATTATTATCAAAATCGACGGACACAGGAATTATATGAGGCTCTAATATACATTAGTACATCCAAATGTACATGACGACAAATTTGATTTGATACATGTAAAAGAGGCAGCAACAGCTTTTCAAGAGCTTTAACTTAGCGTATGAAACACCTACTATATCGTTATGTATTAGAAATGTCTTATAAATGTGAATGACCCGCCTTGTTCATGTATGCCATGTTTGTACATCCAGGTTGACAATTTCTACATGATACAAGGAGATGCAAAAATATAAGATGCTATGATACACTGTAGGTATGTCTGCCTACATGGGTCCGTACTGACCTCCCTTTTGTTGTCAAGAAAAGCTATTATTTTCAAAATCGACGGACACAGGAATTATATGAGGCTCTAATATACATTAGTACATCCAAATGTACATGACGACATGCTCTCGCCCCCCCCCCCCTCAGTATGGGCTCCCCCATGCGACAAAGTGAAATATAAGCGCCTAAAAAACCACAGTTTACCACCAAACCAAAAAATAATCACTCATTGATAACAATTTACAAGTGGTGATGAACTGACATGCCCAGAATGCTAACTCCCAAAAGTGGTTAGCTTGTTCGTGCATATTGACAAGTAAGGGCAGCAATTGAATCACCATGACGGAATACTGTACGCACTTCGAGGACAAGTTGGACAAGCAAAAACAGAAAGCTTTGACAGCCCGACACCAGTACCTGGGACGTGCACGCTGTGTACATACTACACCACCGGCTGGGCAAGTCGCTGCTGCCAAAGCGATACTTCTGTGACTTTGGACTCTTCTTCCGGGTCCTCAGCGTGATGTATGACAAGTGGCAGGTTCTCCGCCAATGGCAAACTGCTGTGATATGGGGTCACCGGGTAAGGATGGCGCGTGTGGGGGCTTTTACTTGAGGACAAGAACATGGGAGCAAATAGAGAATACTTAGATGTGAGAAGACAAAGATCTGCGGTAAAAAAAAACGGACATTCACTTGAATCCATCACGCACAGCTAGTCACACAGATATGACAATGTCACAGCCAAGAAGAGAATTTCATATAGAAGTAGCAAGATCTGCGCGGCATTAGGCCATGGCTCACCATTACGGAATACTGTATGCACTCGGAGGACAAGTTGGACAAGCAAAAACAGAAAGCTTTGACAGCCCGACACCAGTACCTGGGACGTGCACGCTGGGGGCTTTTACTTGAGGACAAGAACATGGGAGCAAATAGAGAATACTTAGATGTGAGAAGACAAAGATCTGCGGTAAAAAAAAACGGACATTCACTTGAATCCATCACGCACAGCTAAATTGTATTTTAAAGCAAATCCGCGAAGATTTGTACCAGCGAAAATATGTACGTTTACAGTACACAAGTAGATCATTCATGCACTGCGACACAGAATGTATGGAACTGTTATACTGCATGCTTGATGTAATAATGACCTCGGGACAAGAAGGACACACATTCCCTACTGACAGGAGGCATGATAGAAAGTCGAACTGACAGAGTGAACCCGGATTGCATGGATTTATGGCTAATGAATCATGCTGAAATCGATTTATTCAAAAGCCACGGATCTCGAGAAACACAGCAAATGCACGATTCAGACGACTTTTTGTCTTCGTGCGCAACCCGCCGAGCTGTAACTCAATGGCCTGTTTCCTCTTCTTGAGGGTTATGTTGAACTCCCGGGTGTCCTGTTCGACTAGCTCCATCTCCTCTTCGGCACGTTGTAAGTGCGAGTAGGTGTAGATAATCTGTCTCTTGGTCAGAGCGGCTACGGGAACGGGGTCCAGTGGATGGCGCGTGTGGGGGCGATGGGAGACTGGATACACAGATATTACAATAGAGGACAAGAACATGGGAACAAATAGAGAAAACTTGGATGTGAGAAGACAACGATGCCAGACAAAAGTGAATGTGATATACAAGTACCAAGATGTGCGGCTTTGAGCCGACCCGCACTCCTCGGGTTCATAAAACAGGAAAAAAAAGAATAACTTGAATCCAGACAAAAGTGAATGTGTCCATTCACTTTGGACTCTTCTTCCGGTTCCTCAGCGTGATGTACGACAAGTGGCAGGTTCGCCGCCAATGGCAAACTGCTGTGATATGAGGTCATCTAAGGTAAGAAGACAAAGATGCCAGACAAAAGTGAATGTGATATACAAATACCAAGATCTGTTATATTGGCCGTTCTACGTCACGGCTCTCGAGGAACACAGCAAATGCAAGATCTGCGGCTTTAAGCCGAAACAGGTAAGAAACGTTAAATATTGCACCTAATCGAGGCAGCAAGAAGGCGCCCCTTGATGAGTAATGCAACTATACAAAGAAAAAAGGTGAGACAGGTAAGAACCCGGATTGCATGGAATTATGGCTAATGAATCATGCTGAAATCGATATTGAAACTGGATACACAGATATTACAATAGAGGACAAGAACATGGGAACAAATAGAGAAAACTTGGATGTGAGAAGACAACGATGCCAGACAAAAGTGAATGTGATATACAAGTACCAAGATGTGCGGCTTTGAGCCGACCCGCACTCCTCGGGTTCATAAAACAGGAAAAAAGAGAATGACTTGAATCCATCAAACGCACAGGTAGTCACACAGATAATACAATATCAGAGCCAACATGTCCAACTGGTAAAGACAATATTCGGATCCCTAATGAATCATGCTGAAATTGATTCATTCAAAAGCCACATCTACTGAGGCAGTTTGCCAAGTGCAAGACAACCAGAAAAAAGGTGAGAAAGGTAAGATTCCGGATTGCATGGATAATCATGCTAAAATCGATTTATTCAAAAGCCAGGCAGACTGTGGCTTAGAGTACACGCAGACATCAAAGCTATCAAGGCACGCGAAAGTAAAGCAAAAACCAACATGTCCAACTGGTAAAGACAATATTCCGATCCCTAATGAATCGCTTGTGTGATGCGATCAATACAACGTACCCCCGATGATCTCATTCCCAGATCAAAGTGACTGGTGAGGATTGCTTCCTGGTCAGTAGACTGCAAAGGAGAGTGTTACAAAAGTGATGTTAAGTGGAAAAGTGATTCATATGGGTGTGGACCACGAAATTCGACATGGCGACATAGCTATTTCTTAAAATCGACAAACGACATATTATATAAACGAGGGTCAAAATCATAATGACAGGCAAGATGAGCAAATATTTAAATTAAATCAACATGGGACATGGGCATTATCAAGCGACATCTACATGTGACATGGCCTTTTTTTAAGATCGACATTCGACATGGGGATGCCCCCCAAACAGCCCCCCCCCTTCATGAACAGACAAAAATTCAATCCGAGGAAACTGGGCTTTTATTACATTCTATTAAAGAAACTTAGGGGTGTTTGGGCTTTGGGAAAAGTTGGATAATTAGGAAAGTCATACCCATAATTGCAATCGTATGTACGCAGTTCATTACATCACAAAATTTTTTGACACATTTTGAAGAAAACCCCTTGACTATACATGAGTTGTGGGAATTATCTAGATTTAAAAAAAAATGATATGAGAAGTGGATACAGCATGGCAATTTAAAGGACTTACAAAGGGCTTTGACTTGAGCATCTTGGGCAGGCCATTTCGGGGTCGGTGGACTTTCTTCTTGTGCCCTTTTTTGTTCAGGGGTTCGTAGAGGGCTGGTTTTCGGGTGACCGCGGAGGAAGAAGCAAAAACCAACATGTCCAACTGGTAAAGACAATATTCCGATCCCTAATGAATCATGGTGAAATCGATTTATTCAAAAGCCACATCTACTGAGGCAGCGTGCCAAGTTCAAGCCGACCCACCCCCCTGGAGGGTGCAGGGCTACTGTCCATGTGTGCTTGTATGAGGTCGACAACACCCCCAGGCAGACTGGACGATGTGTGTTCGGTGAGAACACCACTGGGTTACTGGGCGACGGGTAACAGCCAACAGATTGAAGACAAAGATGCCAGAATACTGTGAATGTGATATACAAGTACCAAGATCTGTTATATTGGCCGTTCTACGTCACGGCTCTCGAGGAACACAGCAAATGCAAGATCTGCGGCTTTAAGCCGAAACAGGTAAGAAACGTTAAATATTGCACCTAATCGAGGCAGCAAGAAGGCGCCCCTTGATGAGTAATGCAACTATACAAAGAAAAAAGGTGAGACAGGTAAGAACCCGGATTGCATGGAATTATGGCTAATGAATCATGCTGAAATCGATATTGAAACTGGATACACAGATATTACAATAGAGGACAAGAACATGGGAACAAATAGAGAAAACTTGGATGTGAGAAGACAACGATGCCAGACAAAAGTGAATGTGATATACAAGTACCAAGATGTGCGGCTTTGAGCCGACCCGCACTCCTCGGGTTCATAAAACAGGAAAAAAGAGAATGACTTGAATCCATCAAACGCACAGGTAGTCACACAGATAATACAATATCAGAGCCAACATGTCCAACTGGTAAAGACAATATTCCGATCCCTAATGAATCATGCTGAAATCGATTCATTCAAAAGCCACATCTACTGAGGCAGTTTGCCAAGTGCAAGACAACCAGAAAAAAGGTGAGAAAGGTAAGATTCCGGATTGCATGGATAATCATGCTAAAATCGATTTATTCAAAAGCCAGGCAGACTGTGGCTTAGAGTACACGCAGACATCAAACCTATCAAGGCACGCGAAAGTAAAGCAAAAACCAACATGTCCAACTGGTAAAGACAATATTCCGATCCCTAATGAATCATGGTGAAATCGATTTATTCAAAAGCCACATCTACTGAGGCAGTGTGCCAAGTTCAAGCCGACCCACCCCCCTGGAGGGTGCAGGGCTACTGTCCATGTGTGCTTGTATGAGGTCGACAACACCCCTAGGCAGACTGGACGATGTGTGTTCGGTGAGAACACCACTGGGTTACTGGGCGACGGGTAACAGCCAACAGATTGAAGACAAAGATGCCAGAATACTGTGAATGTGATATAGAAGTACCAAGATCTCACGCCACTCAGCGGCCCACTGCCTTGAACGCTCTTCGAAGGAATGTAGTTTTATAGTGAGCACCGCCCTTCCGAGTGCCGTTTTCTTTGGATCGGTGGTTTCCAATCCAAGCCAGTAATAAGGTAAAAACTAGGGCTAGACACCAATTCTATGATAGACAACCAGAAAAAAGGTGAGAAAGGTAAGATTCCGGATTGCATGGATAATCATGCTAAAATCGATTTATTCAAAAGCCAGGCAGACTGTGGCTTAGAGTACACGCAGACATCAAACCTATCAAGGCATGTGAAAGTAAAGCAAAAACCAACATGTCCAACTGGTAAAGACAATATTCCGATCCCTAATGAATCATGGTGAAATCGATTTATTCAAAAGCCACATCTACTGAGGCAGTGTGCCAAGTTCAAGCCGACCCACCCCCCTGGAGGGTGCAGGGCTACTGTCCATGTGTGCTTGTATGAGGTCGACAACACCCCCAGGCAGACTGGACGATGTGTGTTCGGTGAGAACACCACTGGGTTACTGGGCGACGGGTTACAGCCAACAGATTGAAGACAAAGATGCCAGAATACTGTGAATGTGATATAGAAGTACCAAGATCTCACGCCACTCAGCGGCCCACTGCCTTGAACGCTCTTCGAAGGAATGTAGTTTTATAGTGAGCACCGCCCTTCCGAGTGCCGTTTTCTTTGGATCGGTGGTTTCCAATCCAAGCCAGTAATAAGGTAAAAACTAGGGCTAGACACCAATTCTATGATAGACAACCAGAAAAAAGGTGAGAAAGGTAAGATTCCGGATTGCATGGATAATCATGCTAAAATCGATTTATTCAAAAGCCAGGCAGACTGTGGCTTAGAGTACACGCAGACATCAAACCTATCAAGGCATGTGAAAGTAAAGCAAAAACCAACATGTCCAACTGGTAAAGACAATATTCCGATCCCTAATGAATCATGGTGAAATCGATTTATTCAAAAGCCACATCTACTGAGGCAGTGTGCCAAGTTCAAGCCGACCCACCCCCCTGGAGGGTGCAGGGCTACTGTCCATGTGTGCTTGTATGAGGTCGACAACACCCCCAGGCAGACTGGACGATGTGTGTTCGGTGAGAACACCACTGGGTTACTGGGCGACGGGTTACAGCCAACAGATTGAAGACAAAGATGCCAGAATACTGTGAATGTGATATAGAAGTACCAAGATCTCACGCCACTCAGCGGCCCACTGCCTTGAACGCTCTTCGAAGGAATGTAGTTTTATAGTGAGCACCGCCCTTCCGAGTGCCGTTTTCTTTGGATCGGTGGTTTCCAATCCAAGCCAGTAATAAGGTAAAAACTAGGGCTAGACACCAATTCTATGATAGACAACCAGAAAAAAGGTGAGAAAGGTAAGATTCCGGATTGCATGGATAATCATGCTAAAATCGATTTATTCAAAAGCCAGGCAGACTGTGGCTTAGAGTACACGCAGACATCAAACCTATCAAGGCATGTGAAAGTAAAGCAAAAACCAACATGTCCAACTGGTAAAGACAATATTCCGATCCCTAATGAATCATGGTGAAATCGATTTATTCAAAAGCCACATCTACTGAGGCAGCGTGCCAAGTTCAAGCCGACCCACCCCCCTGGAGGGTGCAGGGCTACTGTCCATGTGTGCTTGTATGAGGTCGACAACACCCCCAGGCAGACTGGACGATGTGTGTTCGGTGAGAACACCACTGGGTTACTGGGCGACGGGTAACAGCCAACAGATTGAAGACAAAGATGCCAGAATACTGTGAATGTGATATACAAGTACCAAGATCTGTTATATTGGCCGTTCTACGTCACGGCTCTCAAGAAACACAGCAAATACAAGATCTGCGGCTTTAAGCCGAAACAGGTAAGAAACGTTAAATATTGCACCTAATCGAGGCAGCAAGAAGGCGCCCCTTGATGAGTAATGCAACTGTACAAAGAAAAAAGGTGAGACAGGTAAGAACCCGGATTGCATGGAATTATGGCTAATGAATCATGCTGAAATCGATATTGAAACTGGATACACAGATATTACAATAGAGGACAAGAACATGGGAACAAATAGAGAAAACTTGGATGTGAGAAGACAACGATGCCAGACAAAAGTGAATGTGATATACAAGTACCAAGATGTGCGGCTTTGAGCCGACCCGCACTCCTCGGGTTCATAAAACAGGAAAAAAGAGAATGACTTGAATCCATCAAACGCACAGGTAGTCACACAGATAATACAATATCAGAGCCAACATGTCCAACTGGTAAAGACAATATTCCGATCCCTAATGAATCATGCTGAAATCGATTCATTCAAAAGCCACATCTACTGAGGCAGTTTGCCAAGTGCAAGACAACCAGAAAAAAGGTGAGAAAGGTAAGATTCCGGATTGCATGGATAATGATGCTGAAATCGATTTATTCAAAAGCCAGGCAGACTGTGGCTTAGAGTACACGCAGACATCAAACCTATCAAGGCATGTGAAAGTAAAGCAGAAACCAACATGTCCAACTGGTAAAGACAACATTCCGATACCTAATGAATCATGCTGAAATCGATTTATTCAAAAGCCACATCTACTGAGGCAGTTTGCCAAGTTCAAGCCGACCCACCCTCCTCGAGGGTGCAGGGCTACTGTCCATGTGTGCTTGTATGAGGTCGACAACACCCCCAGGCAGACTGGACGATGTGTGTTCGGTGAGAACACCACTGGGTTACTGGGGGACGGGTAACAGACAACAGATTGAAGACAAAGATGCCAGAATACTGTGAATGTGATATAGAAGTACCAAGATCTCACGCCACTCAGCGGCCCACTGCCTTGAACGCTCTTCGACGGAATGTAGTTTTATAGTGAGCACCGCCCTTCCGAGTGCCGTTCTCTTTGGATCGGTGGTTTCCAATCCAAGCCAGTAATAAGGTAAAAACTAGGGCTAGACACCAATTCTATGATAGACAACCATAAATTAACATAAAGTGGACTCGGTCTTACGTGTTTATAAGATGGATGAAACAATTTGGGAGTTATAATATGAGTCTGGCCTTGTGATTGATGCATCTTATTAATTGTTACTGTGGAAATGGCGCATTATTCACACCCCCAAATGCGCCATTGGCCCATTAAAAAAAATCCTAGAAATATCCCTGCCTCTGTACAGGCGATCAATAACCACATACCAGTTTCGAAACCATATAACCAGTACATTCATTTAGGCAATTATACTAATATGTTTCGTAGACATCTCTCTCACTATAAGATACACCAACTCTATCAGGCTTCCTAATACGTCTCCTGTGACATACTATTCCCTTTAATAGGCCTGAGAGTTTTAATTTAGAAGAAAACATTTTTTATATCTACGTTGGGGCAAACCAATAACACTTGTTATGAAATAGCAACTTTATGATTAAAGAGGCATTTTGAACCATATTCCATTGATACCACTCAAATCGATACACTGACATTTCCAGAGTTCCGATTATCGCATTGATAAAGACATTACGGTATCTTGATACACCCTTTGACCCACGGATTGTCCTGCAATTTACCTTTGCAGAACTGAAAATAATGTATAAAAATTCCAACTAGAACTACCTTATTTCTTAGGTTGAAAATTCTGCCCTTAAAATGCCAAATATTCGAGGAATTCGGCTACTGAATGTGAACTAAAATTGTACAGAAGTTCTAAAGGATAGCAAAGACAGTCATACCATATTCCAAAGTAAATTATACTAATACAGTGTCTTCTAGTTTGTTGGCCGCCTTTAAGGCCTTGCGTCTTTCACGGGCTTTTATACGCTGCTGTAATGCAGCTATTAGTGCCTTTTGTTCGGCTATTTCGGCGTCATAGTCTCGGGTTTCCTCCTCCTCCCTTTCCACCTGGTCCTCACCTTGTCCATTCACGTTGGACTCTTCTTCCGGTTCCTCAGCGTGATGTACGACAAGTGGCAGGTTCTCGTCCTCCTCCCTTTCCACCTGGTCCTCACCTTGTCCATTCACGTTGGACTCTTCTTCCGGTTCCTCAGCGTCATGTACGACAAGTGGCAGGTTCTCCAACTGCTGCATGTAGTCCGGGATGTCAGGCATATCTTTTGGCTCAAGTTTAAAGGTACCCCTAACACGTTCTACATTACGGATCCCATTCTCGAGAAACACAGTGAATGCACGATTCAGACGACTTTTTGTCTTCGTGCGCAAGTCGACGAGCTGTAACTGAATGGCCTGTTTCCTGTTCTTGAGGGTTATGTTGAACTCCCGGGTGTCCTGATCGACTAGCTCTATCTCCTCTTCGGCACGTTGTAAGTGCGAGTAGGTGTCGATAATATGTCTCTTGGTGAGAGCGGCTACGGGAACGGGGTCAAGTGGATCCGCCACAACGATCTTCTCGTATAGCAGGTTGTTGTCCGTATCCGTTGCCATCTCACGCGTCATCGTCGGCAAGTTGGTGACATCCGCGAAGTCGTTGTAGCGCTTCAACTCTGCAGTCACTTTAGCGCTGGCCCGGTTGATCTGGCCCACAATTTTCTCGCGTAGGGAGTGGCCATCTGGAAAAAAAATGCGGAGATATAGAATCAGCAAACCATATTTATAAACTGTACGTCATTAGGTGGACAAAGGCATGAGGTGGACAAATTACAGGTTGAGGGTGTCCGAAAGCAGGTGTCCGAAAACAAGGTACTTTTAAATTCCCAGACGTTTCCCTGACTTTTCCCTGACGTTATATCAAATTTCCCTGACAATCGCGACATAAACCCGATGTTTTTAAATGCCCTTCAACTATGAATTAACACCTTTTTAAGTTATCACCTATTGGACACGATTCTGACACAATCAGTCTATCCCATACCCCGGTACCTGTTGACATCCCTATCTCAGGCCTCCCACCACCCCTCGGACCACCTTAAATGAATTTAAAAGGAATTCTAAAGGAATCTCGGTCAAAATCAAGGAAATAAAATGTAATATTTACTGACATTACAGCATGTAATATTCAGGGATGAAAGTCGACTATGTCAAAAAAACTTGAAGATATAACATACCTCATAACTACATTATACAACACTATGAATGTTTATGCATCTATAGACACATATCTAGTGCTGTGCAGCATGATTTGTCATGTCTATATTCTCCTGGACGTCGTCTCCTGCTGAGGAGAACCATTTGTCATGTCCATGTGGTCATGGTCATGGACGTTATCTCCTCCTGAGGAGAATGAGCAACCTGTCCATACACTCTCCATGCATAGCACCTTAGCTTCAGTGGCTAAGCCTTATCTTTCACTTAACGAGTGGTCATTATTAAGCAAGGGGGGGTTTCGTGTGTCGCGTGCATGCATAATTTTTACCCCCTCCCTTTCGAGGATTTAGATATATTTCTCCCTTCATAATCATAATCATTATGAAATACAGGCTTGATAACTGACTAACTTTTTGGGGGGATTTAACAAAAAATATTTTAACTAGTTTTATCAATTATATGTAAGTGTTTGGCATCCGGTGGTTTGTTTCCCTGGGCAAATTTATTATTTATATAGTGTATAAAAGGTTTTCCTATTCATTCCTAAGACATTTCCCATCAATACCCGTGTGGGAATTTTTTATCGCATGTTACGTTACATTAAACTATAGTGCAAATTCAATTCCCTGTTTGAGACCTTTCGGTGGGCATACCAGGAAAGACCTGCACAATTTCCGCGTAACAAAAAGTAATCATATAGGCGTTTAAACGGGCACTTTGGAGTTTTGCACAAACTATTCATTTCATTTCCTGATAGCACCAATACCCCCCTGCCAGAATCTGCAAACGGTTTGTTGATTGATCAACAATTGAGTCCGTTATTGTCATTTTTAAAATGACTGGGATCGCGGACCCGCCATGCCCGCTGATTTTGTGACCTACAAACTTACAAGTTTATCACGATCCCTTACCAAAACTGTGACGGAAAATCTTTGGCCCAATACATCCCACAGTTAGAGTCATCCACTTGGAAAACAGAACTGTCTTCTAAAAATCTTACCAAAACTTTCTAAGCAACTAAAGTCGCGACTCAAGTTGTTGTTGTGCTGTCCCGTGCGACCGATCCTGCGTGACTCACGCTGGTGCCCCAGTGTAGTTCGCCCCAAGAACCACCACACAAGCAACCAGCTACCAGCCCGTGAATATTGGCCAATCAGCAGCCAGCAAATATTCACCCCTTGCCCGGGTATTTGGCGCCATCCATAAAGGAAGCACGCACAACGCAGGCAATACGTATAAGAGCAGGGGGAGATGCCAGGTGGGGGAGAACGCCGTGAGTGCACACCGCTGGCGGGGAGGACTAATTATTTGCCCGGATATTTGCAGGAAATATCATTTTCCCTGATATTTCTTGGCTCAAACCAGGTTACATTTTTTGGCCCCCCCCAAAAAGGGGTCTACATATTTTGCCCCCCCCCCTGTCAAGGGGTCCAAATTTTTGACCCCCCCCCTTAGGCACGAAAATGGGCGCGGGCCCTTTAAATCATACTAACGCGCATGTTTTTTTTTTGGCTCAAAACAGGTTACATTTTTTGGCCCCCCCCCCCCAAAAAGGGGTCTACATATTTTGCCCCCCCTGTCAAGGGGTCCAAATTTTTGACCCCCCCCCTTAGGCACGAAAATGGGCTCGGGCGCTTCAAATCATACTAACGCGCATGTTTTTTTTTTGGCTCAAACCAGGTTACATTTTTTGGCCCCCCCCCAAAAGGGGTCTACATATTTTGCCCCCCCAGTCAAGGGGTCCAAATTTTTGACCCCCCCCCCCCTTAGGCACGAAAATGGGCTCGGGCGCTTCAAATCATACTAACGGGCATGTTTTTTTTTTGGCTCAAACCAGGTTACATTTTTTGGCCCCCCCAAAAAAGGGGTCTACATATTTTGCCCCCCCCCTGTCAAGGGGTCCAAATTTTTGACCCCCCCCTTAGGCACGAAAATGGGCTCGGGCGCTTCAAATCATACTAACGCGCATGTTTTTTTTTTGGCTCAAACCAGGTTACATTTTTTGGCCCCCCCCCAAAAGGGGTCTACATATTTTGCCCCCCCTGTCAAGGGGTCCAAATTTTTGACCCCCCCCCTTAGGCACGAAAATGGGCTCGGGCGCTTCAAATCATACTAACGCGCATGTTTTTTTTTTGGCTCAAACCAGGTTACATTTTTTGGCCCCCCCCAAAAAGGGGTCTACATATTTTGCCCCCCCTGTCAAGGGGTCCAAATTTTTGACCCCCCCCCCTTAGGCACGAAAATGGGCTCGGGCGCTTCAAATCATACTAAAGCGCATGTTTTTTTTTTGGCTCAAACCAGGTTACATTTTTTGGCCCCCCCAAAAAAGGGGTCTACATATTTTGCCCCCCCCCTGTCAAGGGGTCCAAATTTTTGACCCCCCCCCCCCTTAGGCACGAAAATGGGCTCGGGCGCTTCAAATCATACTAACACGCATGTTTTTTTTTGGCTCAAAACAGGTTACATTTTTTGCCCCCCCCCCCCCAAAAAAGGGGGTCTACATATTTTGCCCCCCCTGTCAAGGGGTCCAAATTTTTGACCCCCCCCCCTTAGGCACGAAAATGGGCACGGGCCCTTTAAATCATACTAACGCGCATGTTTTTTTTTTTGGCTCAAACCAGGTTACATTTTTGGCCCCCCCCCACAAAGGGGTCTACATATTTTGCCCCCCCTGTCAAGGGGTCCAACTTTTTGACCCCCCCCCCCCTTAGGCACGAAAATGGGCGCGGGCCCTTTAAATCATACTAACGCCCATTTTTTTTTGGCTCAAAACAGGTTACATTTTTTGCCCCCCCCCCAAAAGGGCTCCAAATATTTTGCCCCCCCCCCCCGGTCAATGTTTTATGTTCAGGCAAAGTATATAGGCTATGTACAACATGAACCCCCTACAATGAGTCGGTTTCAGAGTGGTGGCTCCAGTAACCCGCTGTCTAGCTGACGTCGTGGGCTGACACAGTACACCTGTTGATCACTGAGGTTGTACACCCAATTTACAACGACCCATGATGCATTTGGTATGTGATACTCTCCTACTGGTGATATAACGTCCTACCCTGTAGTACTG
The DNA here is from genome assembly GCA_947462335.1 of Harmothoe impar. Taxonomy (NCBI): domain Eukaryota; kingdom Metazoa; phylum Annelida; class Polychaeta; order Phyllodocida; family Polynoidae; genus Harmothoe; species Harmothoe impar. The sequence goes on along the minus strand of OX381713.1, from coordinate 20,321,694 downwards.
GTCATACCAGGGTGAATACATGCTAAATGCTAGGCTACCTCCGAGGAGAAGCCGACCAGACACCGACAGGCGACCTTGAATGGGTGTCAAATGACACAGCGTCTCCCGAGCGTCTGCACCCAGGAACGGTGTGTGACGTCACATAGTTTGGCACTGGCTCGGAATGTAAATCACTTGAACTGAAAATGGGCTCTTGTCACGTTAAAATTCATGGTAATCATGTGCTATATTGTACTAACAATCGTGCCCTGCAAATAAAATTGGAACTCTCGAATTTTGAATTGTCCAAAAAATGCTGGAGTTTCAGTGAGGTGAGACCTATCACAGTCAATCAAGCATCAGGCTAATTTTTTTCAACACCCGAGTAGGCAGGCAGAGATGGAGCAGAGGATTAGACACCCGTCTGATTCCTCCCTGTCTGCCCTTTTGGTGTGAGAGGTGCTGGGTTCGATCCCCGTGGGAACCAACGAGGTAAGTCGCCCTAAAGCTCAAATCACTTTTTGATGGATTACAGCCGGCAGGAGTTGGTGGAAGTATTGTAGGCTTTTTGCTAAGGAAACTGTCAACAATTTAAACTAAGGTCGCGACTCAAGGCAAGACAAATGCAATTGCGACGAATTCGCGGACTGCTAATGGCGGGCGGGAGGGGGGGGAGGGGACCAGTGGAGCTATGAGGGAAACAGACTGGGTACAGACCGCTCTGGCACTAGAAAGATTGTATTTTAATGTGAGATAGAAGTACCGGTAGGCAGCGTGGGGTGAGAGGGGACTTTGTGGAGGTAAGGGAGTGATCATAAATTATATTTACCCACATGTTTGGTCATGGGCCTGGGGATCTGACCCATATAGGGGGGGGGGGAGATGGGGGGGGTGGTTGTTTTGCCCCCCCCCCCTCAAGGGGTCCAAACCCACCCACCCCCCCCCTTAGGGAGTGTTCATTTATTATCTACAGGGCGGGGGGTGTTGTGTTTGGGGGGGGGGGGCGTAAAAGTTTCCGACCCCTCCTGAGGGGGGGGGGGGGGCGTAACAAAGGGAACATTCACAAATGAATTCACCTTTTTCAGTGATCATACCACCTTTCCAAAATTAAATAGGTATGAAATAGGTATATTTCCACACAAAAAATAGGATATAATAGGTATTTTCACAGTTTTGTTGATGCCAAAATAGGTATAAAATAGGACTTTTGTCAGGCTTTTTCAACATTTAACATAATTGTATGTGTTGTTCGCATTGACCAGTAGGGCTAATGATGATGTCAATAATGATATGTATAGCAGAATAGGAAGATATACAATTTAAAGGCAATGCCAACGTCCAATAGTCAAGGGCCCAATGACAGTTGTATGGCTGTTTACCTCAACCCCCTGATTACAGTGCGTAGAAATGCTTAAAGGCCCAGCACCCCTATATATAGAGCTGAGTACCTGTCCCAACTGCACTCTGACTGTTACTGGACATGCAGTAAGAACTGCGGGTTTAATGGGCAGATGATGGTTAAGAACTATTTAGTCCAAAATTGTGAAAGTGAAGCGCAGTGACAAATCTAAGGGTTCGGGAGCCATACCCTCTTGGGAATTAAATAAAAAATCTAGAAGCCATACACTGCATTCTTATAGGAGTGCAGTCTCCCACCCCTCAGAGAAAATTCAAAAGTTTAGAGTTCTAATGATGTATTCTGATTTCTACATGTAATGTATCAAAGCCAGGCATACAAACTCCGAGGATTTTTGGGGGGCAATATATATGCTCCCTCCCTCCCCCCCCCCTGCCTCAAGAATATTTGAAAGCCTAGGACTACCAATGCTACATTGTGATGCATTTTGGCACTCAATGTATGAAACCTCAGCTCTGAATTATTCTCTATGATTAGGGCAGAAAAGTTTATTTTTTACAACTCAGATCTCTATGATTGGGCCTTATCTTTTTTTGAGGAAAGGTTTTGAGAAGAAATTGACAATCTAGACCTGAAGTGGTGCATCCTGTTTCCTTTTGACCAATCTGTATTATGAGGCCTGCTTTTAGTGGGAATCTTTTGGGAACATTTGAAAATGTAGACTTGAAATGGTGCATTCTGGTGCATTTTGGCCAGAATTGTATCAAAGCTAAGATCTGTATTGGCCAGCCTTTGCTTTATGATAGGTGATGGAACTTTGCTTTTTGGATGGAAAGGTCTTAGAAAATCTTGAAATTCTTGACTTGAAATGGTGCATTCTGGTGCATTTTTGCAAGAAATGTATCAAAGCTAAGATCTGTATTAGCCAGCCGTTATGATTGGGGGTGGAACTCTGCTGTTTGGATGGAAAGATCTTAGAAAATGTTGAAATTCTTGACTTGAAATGGTGCATTCTGGTGCCAGATAGCTAAGATCTGTATTCAACTATTGGCCAGCCTTTATGCTTGGGAGATGGAACTTTGTTTTGTAGATGGAAAGGTTTTAGAAAATCTTGAAATTCTTGACTTCAAATGGTGCAAACTGATGCATTTTGGCACATCTAGCATGTCTATCCCCCATCTTTAACCATCACTGAAAGAGTTATGTGGTCATTTGCAAATCACATGTCACAGTAGTACTAGGGTGGTTCGGGGGCATGCCCCCCAAGGAAAATTTTGAAAATCAATAAGGCAAACGGTGAAATTCAATACATTTATATTTTGATCTGCTTGCCTGATTAAATCACAAGTCCCCCCCCCCCTACATAAAGGTAAACTTAGTTCTCATTGGATCTGGACAAATCACAAGAATGACCAATTTGTAGAAAAAGAAATCTGAGAAATCTGAGAAGTTTGCATGCCTGTAAAGCTGTACACATTGTTCAGCACTTGGGTCAGAAAGGTAGGTCAATTTGTTAATTTCTTTCTGCTCATTTTGAAGGGATACATTATGGAAAATGTTGGCACAAAATATACAGGTCTGGATCTATATTGATCCCTTACCTTTAGGATTTTGGAAAATTCTAAAGATCTAGACTTGAAATAGTGCAATCTGGTGCACTTTGACTCAGATATCTCAGATTTTAACATCAGGTGGGAGGGTGGTGTGATTTTGCGCGGAGCGGGCTGAATTTCCCCCCCCCCCTTAGAGGAGTCAAAATTTGCTTCCCAAAATCCAAATCCCCCCCCCCCCGTTAAAGAAATAAGCACTCCCTAAGAAGGCCGGGTCATCAAAAGTCAATGTCAGTAACATATGCATGCCAGTGGAGGGTAGACCTAGCTATGGTCACATGCGCGCTAGCAATGACAAAGAAAATGTCAATTTCAATCAGATGAGAAATACCTATACTGCACCCAGAAATTTTTGAAAATCTTGAAAGTCAAATGGTGCGTTCTGGGGCTTTTAAAGACTGAGTCATACTTTCAGGAGACAAGAAAATATCTCATTCGATATGTATCTGTATGAAAATGGAAAATATCACCTCCATCCCTCAAAAAATAGGTAAAATAGGTATTATTTGTCAAAAAATAGGATAAAATAGGTAAAATAGGAATCTTTGCTCAAAAATAGGATAAAATAGGAAAATAGGTTAAAGTATGATGCCTGCTTTTTTGGAGTCATTTTCAGGACATAAAGTGAGGGTGTGTAGTGTGTGGGAGGGAGAAAGATGGCTTTGGTCATGCTGCTAACCTGGGGTAGTACATGGACTACAGGCAAGGCATGAAAGGGACAGGAGACATGCTCCTGATCTGTGTTTTTCATTCAGAGATATTATATTTTTGGGAATGTTCTGAATAACATGAAATCCTGAAAAAGCATGAAGACTTACATCCCTGTAGCAGTATATGCATTGCCACTAAGCAGCATCATAATCTCTTATCTAAGAAAATATAGCTTATCAGGTATTTGTTAGGAAAACTAACTCGTTAACTAGACATTAATACAAACACAGGCTTCATCTGGTGTATAGAGGTGAGAATAATTGATCAAAAATGGTAAATTTTAAAGCAAACATCACCCCCTACCCGGGCCCAGTATACAATGCAGTAAGTCACACATTTAGACAAACACCTTTGTAGGGTAGATGCTGCTGGAGTCGGACACACACCTTGAGGCGGACACCTGATTTTGTGGCTATTCAAGGAGTTTAACCCTTTAGGGCCGAGCATCGACTATAGTTGATGCCATGGGGGGCCGAGTATCGACTATAGTCGATGCCATGGGGGGCCGAGCATCGACTATAGTCATCATAACTCTATGGGATTTACCAAAGGCTCGGCCCTGGGAGAGTTCCTATAAAATAGTCTCGGCCCCAACACCAGAAATTTCTTTTTTTGCTCGGCCCTAAAGGGTTAACGCCTTAATTCGTGAAGAATACTAAAGTTAAAGTGCACAGCACTCTTCCCACCCTACAAGTCACTGGGTAATATCAACTCAAAACGTTACTTTTAAAGTCTAAAGGCTAGAGACCGTGGAGACCACTTAAGTCAAGAAAGGACAAGAAGTAGCCAGCGTGTGTAATTTATGAAGTACGGTACATAGATAACGTTAAATATCGCTGTCCGTGTCAGGGTATCTGTCCGACCCAGGGTGCATTTACCCTAGTAATAAATTGCCAAAACCAGGCACCTATTGAAGGCCCGGCACCTAATGATTACAAAGCCCTATTACCCCCGGCTCCTATTCAACGGTCACTCTTGATGAATGGGGCTGGAATCTTGTATTAAGATATTAAGATATATTAAGAGGCAAAGATTTGACCAGAAAGGGCAGCAAATAAATCATGCATGATGCGGGCAGTATCCATTTCTCACAATACTCGGGGTGTACAGATGTTATTCCACCTTACAGTTACCAAATAAACTCCATAAACAATGGCCGGGGAAGATGAACATGATACCAGTATTTGGACTTTGCATACAGGTGTATGAAAGGACAAAAAATGTACCAAAAAAAGTATTAGGAATTAAATCAATTATCTTACCATTATAACGCTTAACGAGACCTTGGAGTGTGGCGTACTGGCTTGCCTCGGTGTACAGGGAAGTGAGGAGATTGGTGGACTTTATGTCCAAAGCTCGGGTGAGATGGTCGGTGTACACGAGGCTGCCTCGTGCCCACCTTTCGGGCAATTGTCCCTTGTGGTCGTTCTCCATCTTTTCCAGTTTGAGACGGGCACTGCATAGAATAAAAAGTTATACGTGTCATGACATGTAATATGTTGGAAATGTCAAGATGCGAGTATTAAGATCATTTTAGTAACGACGATTAAATAAGGATCATGTAGGTGGCACTGATTTGCTCTTAGAATACAATTGCTGATTTAAGCAGTACTGTACCTGAGTAAGTTACTTTGGTATGTGACCTCATCCGGACGCACTTCCGCCTGCCTGTGGGCATAAAAAATATCAGAAGTTAGGAGACACACGTTACGCGCCATTGCACATACAAGGGGGGAGGGGGGCGGGCAAATTTTGTTGGCGCCTTCGGCGAGGGGGCGCGCGAAAAGTTACACGCGCTCTCGAGGTGGGGGGGGGGACGTAAAAAAAATACAGAAGTGTGTAGGTGCAAGAATATTTGATGAGATATGTAGGAATATTTGCGAGACAAAATGGATATTGAACTAGCATGACATTAGGATAGTAAGCCTACTTGATACATATTTGGATAGTACTTGATACGTATGATATAGCTAAGATAACATGATTCGTTACAATCAAATACAGCAGATGGTAGCTAGTTGGTTTAACTCACTCCAGCTTGTAGTACTGTTGAAGCAGAAGGGCATATTCCAGACGCCACGGGAGGACACGCTTACGAACTGCAGAAGAATAGAGACACAAAAAATAAAACCTGGCACGGATGTAGGGTAAAGTCGGGGGGGTGGGGGGGGGGGGACAGACTGACCAGGATTATACACGGGGGGCAGGCCTATATTCCAATACTTCAACACTTCATCTAGTACGTTCGGATAATTTCCAGAATTATCTAAATGTATTATTCCATAACATTAATTTCAATATTTTCAATACATAGCTCATCGATTGTATACATCTACCTTGACGTGTTCAGTATGGTTTACATATCATAAAACTATAGGGTAAAGTGCACCTGAGTAGACAATGTGTGTGCCACCTGTGAGATATTTCCGGAAGTATGTTGCCTCACCTTTGTTGTGAACAGCGGCCATGGCATCTTCTTCTTTCGACCGCCACCGGGGTATGCTGTCATTGTCGTACACTCCTTGGAACGGCAGTAGAAGGTCCTTCAGTTTGATGATGCAGTCGTTCTTGGTTTGCCAGGCCTTATCCCGCTTCTTCCTCAGGGTCATTGCTGTAGCGCATGGGTTACATTGAGACAGTTTAAAAGAAACAGGAATATATTCATCGGTTAAATGGAGAACATGAAGAATTGAAAAACCAAGCTTTTGATATTTTGGCTCGCAATAACATGTCGTAAAATTATAAGCCATGTGATAATACATAATATTAGGCAATGGGTGAAAAGTGAGTGGATCTATGGACTGTAACTCACGCATTCTGTTGGTGATCACCATCGAGTAGTGCAGTAGAGCATCGGTGAGAAGGTCGTGACGATTTTCAAACGTCATTTCCTTGCTGAAGGTTGAAAAGCCCCCGAGGTAGGACCAGAGCCGTTCTGTCCCCTCGCCATCACAAAGCCCCGCTCCAGGTATACGTCTGGGACTGTATAGGCACTGGCAGGACAGCTTGTGGCCGTGCACATGCCAACATGGGATGCCAAAGCACAGCGACTCTGGTATCTTGGTTCCCTTTGCCTGAAAGATAACAAAGGGAACAATTATAGTTACCACATGAGGAACGTGTAAGGTTTACATGTGTATAACATGGGAGGGTGATATACTCACCATGAGATGCGCTTTCAGCTTACACGCGATGTCGTACAGCAAAATGTTGGTTTCATTCTTGAACTTGTCAAACAGGTACACAGGGTATGCCATACTGTAGTAAAAGATGTTTTGCACAATTGATATAATGGTAACGAGTGGAACAAATGCGTTGAACTCGATCATAATGACATACAGCTATATATACCGATGGTATTGCATCAAAGCCATACACCCAATAGACAGGGTGGTATATTTGCAGTACTTCAGCTTATATATATCAAGTGGCATTCTTTTTGAAGTAGGTTTGTAAATTTTTGTCTTTCACCTAAAGAGGTTCCTAGAAAAAAACTTTTTGAAGTAGAACAACCAAGGACATGGTTGTAATGGGACAAGTGCTGCTAATACCTGATAAATATCGAATACAATATCATACAAATATGAGTTAATAGTCTGCCTTATATGATATCCTCCATTATTTAACCTGCACATAAGGGCCAGAGTATGAAGACCTCACAGTAGTAATTACCGTTCGTTGTGTTTCAAGTTTAGAAACTTCACCGGGTGGTCATGGCGACAAACTGAGCCGAATATTCCCGTGACGTCGAGTTTGTCGTTTTTGGTCTTGGTCCGCAGCACTTCTTCCCCAGCCTGGAAGTCGTGGCAGTCCTGAAAAGGTGTTGATTTTGGGCCAGACTCAAAAAGAATACCATCTACTTCAGACAATAAACCATTCATGTAGTCAAAGTAAATACATCTAATGTTACAGAAAAATATGAACTGCCTTATTGCGGTAAAGGATGTTGTTTTTTTAAGAGCCATGAACTGGTCTGCAATGCTGGTATGAGAAGATATATGGCTAGAAGGAGGCGGAGAAAAGTAAACCAATTCTCACCACTACGGCGTTGGCAGGAACAGCGTAAGTGGCCAGGTGGGCATCCACCAAGGTCTGATCCAAAATAAACCGGTTGTCGTAACGCGGTTTAAAGGGGGTTCCCGTGATGACCGTGTTACGCCGACGATGCACTAAGCTGAAATTACCATCCAAGCAAAGCACCTTCCCCTTCTGTAGGAACAACAAGGAAAAAAGAACAATACACTTGACATTGCATCGACAATATAGGTAGGGTGGCCGGAGCATTTTTGAAAATGAACTAGACACACATGTATTATGTATGTCTAGAATGCCTCAATATTCGCATTTAACAAATTAGCACTATTATATTGATAGAGTAACTAGGTAACTAACTGTAGCTGATTACATATACCTCACCCCTCAAACCTTTCTGACAGATCTGAAGATCTGTATAGAGAAGACATGCCATGCCCATGGCTTACTTATAGCCCTGCCATGCTATAGTGGCTGATGGGTGAACTAAGATTTTTCTATCTAACCCTATGACAGAAAGTGCCCTCTAGTGTTATCTATAAGATGTTAATACTTGAGATTGGGGTCTGAGGTCCTCATATGACCCCCAGCAGATGCTCTGATGCTGGCTGGCGGTATATTGTATCATTTCCATTCAAAATGCATTATTTTAACTTTATTTATCTCTATCTCCAGTAATTTACCGTGAACTACCAATTAAAGATTTCTATAAAAAAATGAGCCCTGAAAATGCACAATTTTAGGTGGCTCATCTCAAAAAGATAACAATATCCTAAGTAGTTATAGGACCCTCCATGGGATAGCTGCATTCAAGATGCTTCAAACAGAAAAAGAATCTCGTTGATACATGCATTTGCCATCAACCAGTGCAAATTCTCCCAAAGGTCAGGTTAAAGAGATTTCCCAGTTATGAGCTCAAAAGAGACTCAAAACCTGAAGTCTGTCAACATTGCCCCTGAATTACATTATGTAATACGGTTTATAATGCTTGTTCCAGCCTGTATATGATGGACCCATTCAGGATCTGTTGATAACAAATTACTAGAAGTTTCTATCTGCCCTGAATCGAAAATGGGGGCATATCATAAAAGGGTTATTTAACATAGGATCAGATACACACTAGGCGCTCACGCCGACCCTCCGGCCACCCTACTATAGGGGAGGGGGGGGAAATTCAAAAAAATAAAATAAAACAAAAAAAATACAAGGAATACACAAGTAGATCATGCATGCACTGCGACACAGAATGTATGGTACTGTTATACTGCATGCTTGATGTATGATGTAATACTGACCTCGGGACAAGCAGGACACACATTCGCTGGTTGGATATTAGCCACCATGAATTCGAGGGAAACAATGTCGTGGTACAACGATGAAAACTCCAGGAATAAGTCCCATGTGAGAACAGAAGAAAGGTCAGGAATGGTGACCGGGGGCTGTGGGGGAGAGAGAAAATTGTAATATTTATATTTGTATTTATATAAGAAATTGCAAGAGACGGGGAGTGCAGGACAAGACATGCATATGTATAAAAACTTACATACATAAAAACATACCTATGTTTTTTTGGCTAAATATCGCTTTAAAACTTTATATATTAAAGAGTAAAAGTTATGTTGACGAGAAGGGATGTAATGAATGAAAAAACTCACAGTGTAATGCAGAGTCTCCGTACGGAACTTCAAAAACGCAATGAAGGTTGACAGTGAAGACCTTGCGTGGAGAACAAATGATCGCAAGGATATGAGGAGGTTGATGTCAATTGCGGAAGAAATTTGAGAGGTCGTAGTAGGCCAGTAGCCGAACCGCACGCAAGTTGTAACTCTGTCCTCACAAGAACAGAAACTGATCTGCTGCCTATGTATGCGCCCTAAAAAGAATACAAGCAAAAAAGAGACAATGCGATTGCGTGGAATTAATTACATAACCATTAACAAAAAAAACACCACATAACAGCGATGACATACCGTTGTGCTACCTTATTATATTACATTATACAAGGTTTTTGGGCCTGAACAAATTGACCAATGCTGTGACCTATTTAAATCGATACGGAGAACACTTGATTGACAGAATGAATCATTAATTGGAGAAGGATTGAAAGTGTTTGAAAAACGTGCCATGGGAAGCATTTTGAATTAAAAGAAAACAACATTGGAAACCAAACAATGACTACGTGTATAAAGCTGACCTAATTGAACGAGGATGATAAACAACAAAAATAGATAATTCATTGACCAAATTGGCAACTGGCCTCGTCACAAATTACATGTGTGGATCCCTGTTAGGTGGTTATAGTCCAGTGAACAAGGAGACCTTGACGCTGACCTGGGGCATACAGAGCCAGCAGGCCAGGTAGGCTTAGTATACACCAAAGTAATACATATAAACCAACTGTGACTAATGATACCGGTAGCATTATACTAATATAATCATGGGGTAATTATATACACAATTATAGTAATGGAAGTGAGGAAAATTAATAACCTTTTTCATCAAACAAGTTTATGGTGTGGGTTCCAGAGAGGCAGCCATGCATGTGCTTTGATGACTTCCACACGTTTCTTTCCACTATGTGAGGCGACCATTGCTCGCTGAGTGTCTGTTGTATTAAGGTAAACATTAAAGTTGACGTACATTGGCATGGATATGCACACTGAGAAGGGAGATACAGTCGGCCCTCACTATATCGAATTTAGAAAATGCAAGGAAAAATGAAGTTCAAATATATTGTTGAGGTTGCGAGGGATTGGAGGGGTTGCTGTTTGACCGGCAATATAGACAGAAATGTGGCTTAATGTAGGTTACAGCTGTACATGTACTACAAGGAAAAAGTGTACTTACATTCCATATTTCTGGAATATGAAGTAAGCTGTCTTTATGCACGTTGTCGCAGTGAATTTTGCAGTAGTAGGTGGACGGCCCACAGTCCACACAACGTATCACCGCTACAGCATGGCACTTATGAAACGAACATATGGGATCGTCCGGAAAAACGTTCCGCTCTATCAGGGCTGCTGTGACGTCGTTTCTGAGCCTTGACCATGCTTCAGCATTCTTGCGGCGAGTGCAAGTCCAACGGGACTCTTAAATAAGTGAAAGATACGTTACATAAGGTATAGTTGCCTAGATTTTCTGATGGTAACTTATTGTAATGAAGGTAACTTCTTTATTGTACAAAATAAGGAGTGGTGTGGAAAATATTACTGTAAATGAAAACGATGATAAATTGAGGGAAGTAATGCTGACAAGGGGAAGTACAAACTATGACTTTGTAATTTAATAGAATAAACTAACAGTACCTTCGACCCTTTTCTTGCGCGCCGGACCTCCTTCATCACCTACAGGCTCGCCCACAGCATGATCAGGCAGTGGAGGGAATACTAGGGGAGGATTGGCTGCAGGAACCGTGTGGGGGAGGGGTGGTGGCTGTCGGGCTACGTAGGCTGATCTTTTCAGAGTGGCAGGGTGAACAACGTAGGTACGGGGAGAGCGGCCCACCTCGGTGAAAGTATGTCCGAAAGGTCGGGGTCGTTGTGGAATTAGCTGCTTCACATTTTTAATGCGACGACGTAGGAAGGGAAAGACACATGGATGGGAAGGAGATGGCAGGGTAGGGGGAGGGGGGGAGGGAGGACAGGGATTAGGGGTAGCTGGCTTTGCTGGCTTTGCTGCAGAGAGCTGGGTGAACCCTCTGATACGCTTTAACTTGGTCAACGACACGAGCGGCTTGAGATGGCCAGCATGTTCGGCATTGTCAGTGGATACAGAAGGATGCGGACTGCTGCAATATAATAAAAGTGACTGAATGAAAATACGACAAAGTAAGGCTACCTGATTAGCTAGACAATATATAAAATATAAAAAAGCTGTATTAAACATATGTATACATATGGATATATTTATATTTACATACATATGTGTAAATAGCAAGACATATACACTTATTAACAGGGTTACAGCATTTTAGAGGGTTGTGTTCAGGCCTGTATATAGCGATACAAGCACCCATGGACGCCCCTCCTATACTGTCAAAACACAAAATGATGCTTTTCTTAGATATAGTTTGACGAAAATATATACAAAATCCATGAAATGGTACTCAATTACACATAAACCCCTAATTTTATTGTATATTTAAACAGCAAAATGATGTTTGAAATCACTGTTTTCAGGGAAATCCCTGACCACTTACATCTCTGGTTGTGAGAGGCACGTGTCAGTTACTGTACTCAGTACCGGTATGCCGATATTAACTTAAAGAAAAGTCGGTTTGCAGCCACCCGCCAGCATTATGTTCTGTGCTGATGGGCACTTTTTGAAAGGACCCATGATGCCCTGAATCGCTAGGCCTACTGAATAATGTGAGGCAGGTGTTGTGACAGGGGGACAGGGGCACGTGTAAGTAACTCAAATCAGACTCTCAGTACCGGTATGGCAATATAGATAAGGCCACAATGTAAGGCCATGGGAATTCACAAATGAGTTAACCATCCGGGGTGTATTGGGAATAGATGCGACCTTTTGTGATTATTCATTTCTCACCATTGTTAAATTCTTTAAAGTGGTGATATTGGGGGGTATGTCGGACCAATTGTTGACAATAATGAAATTTTTTGTTATAAACAATGAAATTTTCATTCGGCCACTTGTTTAAAATGGTATGCGTGCGGTGGACAGTAAACTCAAACCTCAGTTATCATGGCCTAAAACAAGTGTGTTTACGGCTTACTTTTTTTTTCCATTGTTGTCGATTTTACAAGTATACATCGTCGATATTGTATGGTACACGTGGACCGGTGCTGTCGGACGGGGACGTGTCAGTACCCGTATGGCAGGGGTAGACAAAGGGGGAATAACAGGGTGGGGGTAGAAGCAGAAAGGGCCTTAAAAATATAGGTATTTACCTGTTTCCTCCGAAATCCATCGCTGTAGAACCCCGTTGAACATAGTTGGGACACGTATCGTCAGACAACTCAGGCAAAACAATAATTAAACAGCTTTAATCCATGTTTTGAGGTACGAGTAAACGTAAACAAATGTGGGGTGCCACGCTACACGCCGTCTCCTCAGTTTGAATATCCCGCCGCCGCCCGGAAGTGATGGGCACTCTCCATACGCGTCACGGTTGTATTAGAGAATCGGGTGGAGAGTGAGGGTGACAACGAGGAGAGGTGCGGGTGGAGAGTGTAGTCGGTACGGACGCACCGTGCGGGAGGGTCGCGCGCGTGGGGTCTCAGGGAGGCCGGGGTGGGGTATAGGTGGGTATACGGGGCGATGTGAGGTACATCAAGCAAATAATTATACGAATGATATGGAACGTGCAATGAAGGTATCCACATAGACGGAAGGAAGGGAAGGGTGGGGGTATGACATAAGATAATGAACTAAAAAATATATTAAATAGGCGGCGGGAATTAAAATTACATCCATCAGGAATAATTGTTGGAAATAACTTAAGGTTTAATATTAGCCCTTTACATAGCGAGGAGACATGGAAAAAAATTATGGAAATATATTGATAATAATATATTACCCATACAACCATAAATATTATATTCTTATGCCAATGATACATGATAGTAGGGGTGGGGGGGGGGAGGTGGACGCGTCGTGGTGGATTGTAGGAGTAAGTCACAACGCTGACAGTCCAGTTGCCCTAACAAATCAACAGATGGCGTTCAAATCAGGGCAAATCACACTGTTTGTTATCACACGCATGATGCTGCCAAGTCTATGACATCGACTTCACGAAGCAAGACGTGTGAAAAGACCATCTCACAAACTAAATGGCCGTGAGGAACTGAGGTTCCTATCACTCGCATAGGGCTTGTGTCATCTGTCGGCGGGGGTGCCTGGATACTAGTTCCCTCTTGTGGGAAGGCCTCGTAGAGAAATAAGAATGTCGTGGTAACACCAAGGGCGGGTATAACATAGGGGTACAATAGGCAGTGTCAAAAGGCTGCAGGTTAGTAGGGGGTTACCTGTGATAGTTGTATGGGTGTAAGTGTATGGAAAAGGTTAGTGGAGATAATGGAATACGGTGGTGTAGGAGGAAGGTGACTGAGGGTGAGAGGGTTAAAAGGTTAACGTTACTGTCCGGCACACTGCCATACATTACCGCCATAGCTTCCAGCTACCCCCATCCCCAACCCTTCACCCCCGCACCACTCTGCTCCTTACTGCCTGCAACCTCCTCATTGCCCCTTCATGCTATACGTTTACTCCCTCCATCTTGTATTGTCATATCAGTTTTTCCTTCCCCTACCTCGCCCATAAACATAACTTAGATACTTCACAACCGCTCTCCCCCTCTGCCCTTCTCCCCCTCTCCCCCTCCCCCTCTTGTCCTTTCCCCACTCCCCTCTCGAAGCACTCTACATATTTCTTCTCCAACCTCATTATTTCACTCCACTCATCATCACTCCAACCTCTGGCCTCCCTCCCTCCCTCGCTCCCTCCCTTCTTGCCCTTCCCAAAAATTATCTTAGACTCCCTCTCTTCCTCCCCCTCCCTCCCTCCTTCCCTCCCTCCACCTCGCTCCCTCCCTTCCCCCTCCCTCCCTCCCTCCCTCCGGTCGCGACCCGACATGATTCTCCGCCATTACTAATGACGCGCCGATCTTCTCTACCGTCATGCCCCGCGGCATCACGTGGTCGTTTGTCTGCTTAGGACGCTGTCAGACAGCCACCTAGCGGGAAGAGCTGACAACTGACAAACGACTCCACTAACCCCGACAAACCCGGCCAATTGTAGGTGTATATACTAAGGTCTCAATGGTATATACATATAGCAGAATGAAGAGGGGGTGTGGGGGGGGGGGGGGGAGGGAATAGGGAGATCATAGGAAGGGGGGGAGGGGGTGTTTATCCAGGGAACTAATGAGCAAGGGAGGACATTTATAGATTAATGGAGGGATGTTGGGAGGTTAGGAGGAAGAACACAGAATTACCAGGAACCCAGGCCAAAATGATGTGTTTCAGGGAACCCGACCGCAGGTTCCAAAAAGGGCTGACCCTAGCATTTTTTCCCTCAATTTTGGATTTTTTTTCTTTTTGTAAATTCTTATTTTGTTAAATTTTCAGCAATTCTTTGGTCAATAATAACAAACTTCCATTGACCTTAGGGGCCTGAATAATAGTCTCCCTTCAGGAAATGACTTTTTAAGAAGAATATCTAACAATTTCTTGATATTTATTTTTACTAGAGAAATTCTGATGTGTCGCGAGTCAATGTGGCAAGTAGCGACTCATTAATTGTTCTCAGAAGATAAGGTTAAGGTTTGTTTATTGCCCGAATTCGTTCCATACGGAACGTTTTTCGTCACACACATTGGTGAAAGACAAGTGTACTCCCTTTTCATCCTACGATGCTAAGCTAGATGCATGGTTGCTGATATTCGACAATAAGGGCATGCACAATCACATATTACAATAGATATAAACAATACACTCTAAGAACAGTGTGTTGTGGGAACATGCTTAAAGAGTAACACACATAAATTTGCAACACACTTTGAGATTTAACACACTTATGAATTGTAACACACTTTTTGTCAACTCACTTACCTGCTTACACACTTGTGGTCAGAGAGGTGTGTGTCATATACAAAAGGGGGCAGCAGCAGTAAATGTCTATCATGCACCTATGCAACATTCTTACAGCCTTATAGTAGCTGTCGCAGTGGCTCAGTAGGCAAGTCTTTGGACTGAGAACTTAAAGATCCCTGGCTCGATTCCCAATGTGGCTCACTGTCAAATGGAAATGTTTATTTTCTAAGAAGGACCATAATATTTTGGCCCCCTCCCCCCTCAAGAAGGGTCAAATTTCTTTTTCACCTCAGGAGAGGTTGAACTGTTTTACAACCCCCTCCCCAACCAATCCCCTCTACTACAATGAAAGATATAACACCTATTTAATAGGGGTTAATTTGCAATGAGATACATACAAAAACTGTATTATTTGAATCTAATTGAATGAGCAAACTCACTCAATCCATATTGGAAATAGATGGGAAGTTCTTTCTCTTCAACTATACACACATGTTCTTTGCGTAAACCAAATAACCATCACATTTAAGATCTTATTAGAGGTTCTGCAAGGCTGTA
This sequence comes from Harmothoe impar, assembly GCA_947462335.1. Lineage (NCBI taxonomy): Eukaryota > Metazoa > Annelida > Polychaeta > Phyllodocida > Polynoidae > Harmothoe > Harmothoe impar. The sequence goes on along the minus strand of OX381713.1, from coordinate 20,305,894 downwards.
AAAGCAGGGCATATTAATAGCTGATTAACTATTGTCTTTATAATAGATATCAAGCCCTGCAAATTATGTTATTATTAGTCAGTGCATTGGCATCCCTCAATAAGGGCGGGCGGTCTTTGTATTGTCTAAGAACCACTTCATGTCATAACATATTAATCCCCAAGGTAAGTTATATAGCTTACTGGTAACTGGTAAGAAGTTGTGTGATCTTTGAGAATACTTTGTGTCTCTTCACTGTTGTGTGTCCTGGTACCTATTTGAGGGGGAAATACACCATGATTGTACAAGGAGATTTGGTGGCCTAGTGAGCAAGTCGCTGGACAAGTGTGTGAGAGGTCCTGGGTTCGATCCCCAGAGAAGACCTGGCACCAAATCTTCCCAGTGAAACAAGTTGTCCTGACAAGAGTCGCGTCTGTAAGTGTCGGTAGACAGACTGCGGTGAACCTTCAGTGTCCTGGTCTCCCATGAGACTTGCACCGATCCGCTTCAACCCGTAGAAGCATAATACACTTGCGACTGGTAAAGAGATAGCAGATATCAGTGTTGACGAAGGTGGTCCTAGCCGGGAGGGGAAAAGGCTGCAATGGACCACTGGAGACACTGAGAAAAGGTTGTGAGAGCAGCCATCCCACGCTATCTGATGGTGGTACGGTCATGGCACATTGCGCCACAGTCACCAGTTGGTTATCAGGTGTGTCAGTTTCGCCAGGGTCAGAAGCTAGGATGTGTTCACAGTGGTTGACTAAGACTTGTTTACTGTCAATACAAACTCAGTTTTGATATAATCTTCTATTCCCACTTTTATTGTGAGCGGTTTAATAAGCACTTTTCCTAGATATAAGAAGCCTTTAAAAGTGATACACACAGTATATGCACAGTATGAACATGAATAGCCCTGACAAGAAATTAAATAAATCTATACTAATTTAACTCTTAACCCATGAAGAAAGTGATCATACTTAATATTGAGAAAAAAATATTTGTCAAGGGATTCGAACCTGCATGGACAGGACTCATGTGCCAGCACCTAGACAACTCAGCCACGGCACCTGACATACTCTGTGAGGTGTAGAACAGCTATTTTAATCCCCACCTCCTCAATACCATGGCTTTGTACACCAACACACTTTTTAGATTCAACACACTTTTGCCAAAAGTGTGTTGTGTGTTACCAAAAAAAAGTGTGTTAAAAGTGGCTTCAGAAAAGTGTGTTGAAAAGTGTGTAAACGTAACACACTGTTTTTAGAGTGTATGACCATGATTATAATTGACATACTTCATTATCACATATACGTTTCACATTCATGAACCTAACTGGATGTAAAAAAAAAAATCAACCCTAAAATTTCGGACCATGTTGCCTGAAACACACCTTCTTATTTTATTTTGGCCCCATATAAAAATCTTATTGTGTTATAAGGTTGAGTTTGTAAATGTCAAAGCACTGATTCAACCAGAGCTTATCATCTTCGATCCTCATATCGAAAATGATTTAAACTATCGGATTTATCTAGAGGGATCTATCCTCTTCCTGGTGCGATTCGCAGAGTTGAACTAATTTGACTTGCAAGGGGGGACATTAAGAATTATTCATAATGACTCTTTTAATGAAAAAAAATAGAATCGGGCCCCATTCATCATACATTTCTAAATCAGCCCTGGTGGAACTTCAGCTCATGGCTCGTTTGGGGAAAAAACAACATACAACTAATAGTAGCTTCACAAAAAGCCAATCACTGCAGTTCCCAATATCTCCCACATTCTACCTGGCCAACCCACCCCATCTTTAGCCTCAGCCACAGTGAATAAATTAAAGTCGTCTGGTGTTTTTTACACTGACTAGCTGACAGGGAGAGTCATTACTGTCAAGCAGAACAGTTATAATGTAGCAGACGACATTTGACATGGGGGACAAGTGGAGAAGGCTGTACCACTGTACCAGGCCTTACTGATACATTGTGTGTATGGTGCAGATTGCAGGCCGCACAGCACTAAATCAAAATGGTGATACGTCATATGATGGGCCTCACACTGCTAAATCACTGTAAGAAATTATACATTTGAACAGGCAGCCACAGGTGCACACATTTATCATTAGGGAATATAAAATGTATTGATGGCTTAGGTAATGCAATATTTTAGAAAAAGTGCATAGTCTACTCTATAATAGAACTGTCAGTTGTAGTGTCATGCACGGAGTTCTAATCCATACACATTTTGATAATAAAATATTAACAATAGATATTTGAAAGAGAGATTTTGGTAATAATTTACGTAATTGTTAATATCCCCCTTTTCTCCATCCTTCATTATGTCCTCGCCTCCCATGGCCTTACCCTGCATCGACCCTCTCACCCCTTTCCCATTTATGTTTATCTCTCACCCCAAAACCCTCAACTAGACAACTGTTCACCATCTCCCTGTCTCTTCCTATCATATCACATATATTTTATCCCTTTAACTTCATCAGAAATTGAATGTACACCACGCATGGATCCTTCAGCATGCACATATAAAAAGAGCCAATGTACCTCACCCCCCCCCCCATTTTAGCCATATTCAGCTGTACATATTATGACATATGAGAGTGAAGTGGTGAGTCCTTTGTGAAACAAACACTAATGCCCCCTGGTGTGTATACTCTACATAAAGCCCTGTGTAGTGGAATCAATAGGGCTTTACTTGCCCTTTCACTAAAATTACCCCTTTAGTGTTTTCCCTATCTCTACTCACCCTGGATCTTGTATTGATGTGTGTTATCATATCATTGGTATTTAGATGTAAAATAAATTCCAAACAATGTTGCCCCAAGAGGAGATAATCGTGTCTAAAAGAACATCACACTTTGTCTCACGACGCCCCCTCCCAAACAATTAATTCCTAAAACAATAAAATAATATCACAATTTTGTTTTCATTTCCAAATAGGGCATTTAACTTACTTGAATAATAAACAATGCCATCAATTCTAGCATTTTCCTATATACTATATTTACCACTTTAGATTTTACCCTAAATAGGTCCCACACCTCCAAGCACACCAGCGCATTATGACAAACTGTCGGGAAAACAAACATAACAAATGACTACCACTAAGGACAACTGCAGCCAAAACAAAGTACAAAAACCACCTAGTACTACTTGACTACCCCCTCCACCACCCCCAGTCTCTGGCAGTCAGGTTTGTCCTTGTCCCCCTAGGCGGGGTACTTCTTTTCCATCTATTTCCTAAACAGATTGTTGGGCGGTAACTGGAAGCTACATGGTGCAGCTTATTACCTGGTGCAGCGCCTTGTCACTCTGCCATTTCTTCATTCATTAGCAGGGACTACTTTAGCCCTTTAAGGGCCGCATAGTGCTTTGGTGCACTATACCTTTGGTCGTTAAGATGGATGAATGCAGCCCTGGAGGTGTTCCCACTAGGGCTGTATTCAAGCATCATGCCGACCCTACTGGATTGATGCACTTCAGAAGGGTCGGCATGATGCATGAATGTATGCAGCCTTGGCGAGTTATGTACCAGGGCTGCATTCACGCATGCATTATGACAACAAAGGGTAAAACACATAAAGACGCTATGTGGCCTTTAAATGGTTAGAGGGCTGTGCACGGCCCTAAGTGCCTCCTCACCCTAGGGGGAGGCTGCAGTAAAGTATGGGTGTTTGAGGGGGGGGGGGGGGTTATAGTTGACATAACTGTAACAGTCATTTTTCACCCAACACTAACTTTTTCCCACCTTCTTCAATTTGCGTTTATTTAGAGTAGACAGGCTGAAGGGGTAGGGGGTATGGGGTGGTGGATGTGTAGGGGTAATATATGATAGTGTGTATAGATATATATTATAGCCATGATGGTTGTATTGTATATATTATAGTACTTAGATGACCCCCTGTATTCTGCTGAGGGGCTTATGGCCCTGTATTGTGTGCAGATATATCTATATTTGTGAGAGTGATGGATGGAAAGATCAGTTCTGCAATTATCGTTTCTATTCTCCTACTATATGTAGTATACATGCAGGAAAGATGGATTGATTTCACGTAGCTACTTTAACCCCTCCCTCTTTCCTATAGCTTTGTTTCTCTGTCTGTGTCTCTATCTAAAATTCACGTTTTCTCTCTCCATCCCTGTCTCTGTCTGTCTCCCTGTCTCTTTCTGTCGCTCTGTCTCTACCTCTGCTTCTGTCTGCCCTAACTCACTGTTCCCCTTTTCCCTTATTCTCCCACACTGTTCTCCTTTGCTTCACGTGACTGTCCTTATTCAGCTTAGGCATGTTCTTCTCTTTCCCTGGAATGGACGGAAGAGGAGGGGAGATGGTCGCTGCATCGGTGATTGAATGCAAGTATTTCAGCTCAGCTTGGGAGTGATACAAGACACTTGGCCTCCCCTTTAGCTGTCCTTAGCCTTTAACCCTTACCTGCGGGAGGTGAGGTGTGATATTACCATTTACTACTTGTCATCTTTAACTCCACTGTCCTACCCTCCATCATCATCTATACCTGGCTCCACCGGAGCTGCCATAGTGTTTGTCTTCATTCACCCCCTGACTGGTAGAGTACCTGGAGCAATTAAGGGCCCTAGAACGGTGTAGCAGGGCCAGGGAAATCAGTGTCACACGTCAAGAAACCATTCACATTAAATTTTGTGACTTGTACTGGGAAAGGGGACCTGAGTGCACCCTGCACTAATATAAGAGTCTTTTTCGCAGATCGTGTCACATTTATAGCCCCCCTGTACCAGTACATGTAGAGCTATTGTCTATTTCCCATACCAATCCTTCAGGTTAATATGTCTACTTGGTACATATACAATCCACTACCGGTGGATTCTAGCAGCCATTGGCCTAATTAAGTATGTTGATTAATGTAAATTACCCCTTCAATCAAAATGAACAGCGTTAACTTGAATGAATCGGTACTAATTAATTGGAATCGAGCTGGGAGAATTCGGATGCATATATATCGAATAAAGGGGAGGGGGCTGCCCTATAACTTAGTAGTACTCCAATTGACAAGGATATTTCGTGATGTATGGTTTGGTCTTTCATCCTTTACTTTATTATTTCTGCTTGGATTACCCATGGTACCAATTAATTAATTGGAATCGAGCTGGGAGAATTCGGATGTATATATATCGAATAAAGGGGAGGGGGCTGCCCTATAACTTAGTAGTACTCCAATTGACAAGGATATTTCGTGATGTATGGTTTGGTCTTTCATCCTTTACTTTATTATTTCTGCTTGGATTACCCATGGTACCATGAGAAACGACGGATCAACAGTATGAATCATCTCCTTTACATGGTCTTACTGAATACTTTTGAATTTGCACTCGGCAATGCAAGCGGGCGTTACTCTTTGAATATTAATGACTGATGGTTTACTTCAGATTCCTCCTATCCCTTTTCTAGTTCCCTTCCGCGGCCTACCTGTCAACCCCTCCCCTCACCTATCTCCCCTCGACCTGTCTACCTGTCCTAACACTACCATGACACCTTCCTCATTCTGTTTACACGCATCAATGACATTCAATCACCCCCAAGTCTCGCCGTGACGAGATACCCCGAGATAGCGCGAGATGGCGGCAGGCGCCGATGGGAACGCTTTGTACGGGATGGCTGCGGGGGTGGATCACTAGGGGGCGTGCGCGACGGGGTGCCCCCTCCCACAGCAGGGGTTGATATAGTATATCATGGTATATATAGGGGCAAACATACAGAGATCCATCCGTCAAAACTCACTGTATCAGTACTGACAATGTAGTGGGGGATGGGACAGCACAGGGGAATGGGGATGAGGTTGAACGTAAAGGGGGAGGGGAGGGGGGTGAACCTAGGTGGTGCTAAATTAGTTCCAGTTTGTGTCACCTTGTATATCCCTTTGGAACTGAGTTCGTATTAGAGGTGTGCATATTGTGGCCCAAATTCAACATGTAACACACTGACACACATTGATATCATTGATACGACCTTCTATCGAACAGTTCTGAAAGTTCTCTAAACATCTGCCTTGTTCTGCCTTGGATTGCTTTACCCTACACTGAAAAAGTAAACTTGTCTCCAGACTCGTCGAAGTGACTGTCATAAAATAAACGAGTCAAAAGTTGTCTAACCATGCAGGTTACCATCCCACAAATAGAATCTGGAGCTGGCAAATGTCGGGTTTTGGGCTGGTACATGCCAAGTGGGTCTTGTATCTCCAGCTAGAAGACCCGCTTCCTTGTCACTTAGACAAGTTTTTGACTCGTTTATTTTATGACCGTCACTTTGAAGAGTCTGGAGACAAGTTTATTTTTTGAGTGTACCTTGTTCTGCCTCGGACAGATACCTTGAGTCGGGCACTATTGCCTTGAGATTACATAATCAGTGTGAACATGTCACCTATCATGCTAACTAAAAGATGAAAGCTGAGGGTTCCTATTTCCAACAAATACAATAAACCACATATTACTAACTCTGTACATGGTTCTATGGCTGCTTGAAATAGGAGTGTTCTTGCGTTCTCAAGATGAACGTCAGGTGCATATGGGAAAATGTTTTTTTGTGATCAAATTATTCCGGCTTACAGCATTCCCATAGTTAGTGATAGCAAGATAGTACAAGATATGTATTTCTCTCTGATAGTTCAAGTCAATAAATATATAAACATATTACCCACAATACCTTGTGAAAGGGGACTTCATAGAACCATCAGATTGCACCTAAAGTCTTTATCAGATTGCACCTGACTCGGACACAATTACCAGCATGTATCCTAACAGCACTAGTGAAGGCTATCAGCAGCTGAGGAACCACTCAATGAGCTGCTCAGCACTTGACAATTCTAACATCCCACGTTTATTCTCATTGCCAGACTGTGATACACTGCAGTTTTGTGGGTGGTCCCATGTATGTTTCTGGGTTTCGTTGTCAACATCTTATGTTACAACATCCTTTAGGAGGACAGTGGAAAGAAGCACCATGCAGCAACCTTCCTGCTGCAGGCATTGGCTGTGGCTGATAACTTCGGCTTATTCTGCTTCAGTGGTTTTTGCATAATCACCGGCTTATACTTATTACTCGCGATTTTAGGACGAAAAGAGAAAATCTTGTCTCTAGTGCTATTTGTGCACTTTGTTTTGTATGTCAGTCCATCTCTTAACATGGGAGTGACCGGTACTAGAGAAAAGTCCTCGGCTCAAGGTCTATACGGTATGGATAACCGTGCAAATAGCCGTGAACAGGTACATAGCTGTCTGTCGGCCACTGGCTACCCCCAGACTGGCCAACATCAAGAAGACTAAGATACAAGTGGCAGTGGTATTCATGTTAGCTGGCATCTTCAACTTGCCATTCCTCTTCCAATACACTGTTAAGCACCCCAAGAAGTACAATTTCACAATTGAGCCTGCGGTAACAGAAACTATTATTGGACCAAACACTTTATTTAGTAAACTATATGTTAGAGGATTCTTAATCTTAGGCATTAGTGTCCTGATCATTTCCCTTATCCTTGTCATCTTGTTCAACAGCAGGATCGCCTGGGAGCTGAGGAAGGTAGGCAAGTGGAAGGATACTAACCAACAGAATGCCAGCAGATCGGAGAAGGATATAACCATGATGATGGTTGTTATTATCATCGTGTTTATAGTCTGCAACATCCCAGTACATATACTGGAGATAACCAGGCACACACACAGAAAAGTGAGAGTCATTGTCGCTAAAACTACCCTCACCTGAGGGTCAGGCAGTGCCTGACCCTCAGGTGAGGGTAGTTTTAGCAGTGCCTGACCCTCAGGTGAGGGAAGTTTTAGCGACAATGACCCTCGTTTTTCTGAGGGTGCAGGCAATCTTCTGGGTCTACTACCAGTTGTTCTGGCTGGTATGCCTTCTGTTGTGTGTCTATCATACTTTTGGCAGCAAACTCCTCCACAAACTTTGTGGTGTATTATATCTTGAGGAAGACCTTTCGAGTCGCTTTCCGGAAGGCACTCTCCTGTTGTCAGCCCACAGCCTTGGTCGTGTAGTTGAACATGCGCGTCAAAAATATTAAAACTGATGAGATGAAACAAGTTGGCCATCTCCTGTTCACCAAGTGAGAAATCATGCTGCCATGCACTGTAAGAAGTAAGCAGTGTTCCTGTACAGCAGATACTGGGGGCAACTTTAGTTCCAGTAGATTGTGCTGTAGACATACAGCAAGTCAGCTTATGTATATTTACAGTACATATACTCTACAGTAACAGCAAAATCTGCCGTTACTGTACAGCATAATTAATTGTAAACCCAAATCTGAAGGTCCTGGGTTCACCTCCCAGTGATGGTGATTTACGAATCTAACATATTAACGTGCCCTAACCTACTAACCAGTAAATTGTCTTGCTTTGTCGCATTTTAACAATGAATAAAAACTTCTGAATTATTCTTATTTATGTCCAAATTTCTATGAACATGTAATTCTGTAAATATAGCTGTCGCAGCCATTGTGGATATAAAATGAGAAGGGCTGATGTCATCTTGACCATTCCCAGAATCTGTTCCTAGGACATTAGTATCATTACATTTCTTTTTTTGGGACTTTTAACATAAAAAGGAAGTCGAATGATTATGAAACCAAGAAGATTCCAAACTGAGTATTATTCCTTTGGCTTTAATGGCCAAGATAAGTAGATCAGAAACACAATGATAGAGATGGGGTGGGAAAAGGAAGGGGGGTGAATGTGGGAGTAGTGGTGGTGTCAGTGCGGGATCAATCTCTACCTGTGTACACACACAGCGGCAGGCGGCTGTCACCTTGTCGCGGTGTCACGGTGTCAAGGTGTCAGGTGACAGATGGGACAGGCAGTGTCAGCCCGACAAGTCAATTGTGGTTAGAGACTGACGACTTCAATTGTACTGCGCCTCTCAGCAGGAATATATGTCTCAAGCAGTAAGACTCCAGCAGAGGTGATAACATTGGTGTATACAGAAGGCAATGAATATAGGGCAGGAGGCAATGTAAATATAAGGGAAGAAGGCAATGCATATCGAGGCAGAAGGCAATGTGTATATAGGGGAAGAAGGCAATGTATATAGAGGCAGAAGGCAATGTACATATAGGAGAAGAAGGCAATGGATATCGAGGCAGAAGGCGATGTACATATAGGGGAAGAAGGCAATATATAGAGAGGCAGAAGTTAATGTATATATAGGGGAAGAAGGCAATATATATAGAGGCAGAAGCTAATGTATATAGGGGAAGATGGCAATGCATATAGAGGCAGAAGGCAATTTATATTATAGGGGCAGAAGGCAATGTAAATAGGAAAGAAGGCAAGGCATATAGAGACAGAAAGTAATGCATATTGGGACAGGTACGGTTTTATAGAGACAAAAGCCAATGTATATAGGAACAGAAACAAATGTAGAGGCAGAAAGCAATGCCTTTTGTGGGCAGAGGGCAAAGTTTTACAGGGTGAGAAGGTACAGTATGATTATAGACAAAACACTGTGTGTAAGGACAGAGAGGAATATGCCAGGAAACAGTGGAAGATAGGACCAGAAAGCAATGTACAATGTCCTGAAGAGCTGTAATGTTATTTCATGTTTATTGGGAACTTAAGTAATCACAGGAAAGTGTAAAAGGGTCTGTTTTTGCAATTTTTAAAGATACAACGTGACCTGTGGTGATTGTAGACATAGCCATTGACGTTGTTCAGTGCAGCTTGGAATGGTCTTATAAAGTATCAAGTAGCAAAGTGATACAGAAAGTGAAATATCCGATACTTTTACTCTTATGTTTCGTGTTTATCATAGCAAGAAGATCCTATTTGTATGTAAAGTGATAATACTTAAGAAAGTGGACATACTGAAGATATCTGACGGTGACTTTAAGATTAATATTCGCATACATGTATATTGAAATGATTTTGACTGTGTACTTTGGCAATTGGTACACAAAATAATAATAGACTGTCGCTACATGTACACAACATTAGAATTTACTATGCCAGCATTTTAGTCATAAATCAATTCTGGTATTGCTACACAAAGAAAAGAAGTAAAATCACAGTGACTCCCAAATGTGAGTCTGGACTCGATCACTGAGGTAACTCTCCCTGGAACTCTAAAGTGGCACCAAATCATTAGGGAGTCTTAGAATAGGCGTCATTATATAGTTATTATAGAGTCGTGCTAATGTTAGGGAGTCACTTAAAAGTCCTGGGGAGAGTTACCTCAGTGATCAAGTCGGAAATCACAGTGATTCTACTTCTTTTCTCTGTGTAAATGCATGAGAAAAACTGAAATGCAGAATCAGCTCTAAACTGAAGTGCTGCTCATGCCTCTAAGAATCAGCTAGTAATGAGTAGATTAAGGGAGTCTTTTCCCTGTCACTCTACACACCTGCACATATCGTCTCTCTGTCTGACATACCAAGCACTCCTCTTTTTATATAATGTAGCTGTTTGTAGCAGTGTTTAGCTAATTGTCCCCACTTCAGGACAATTTACTTAATGATACCTAATGTTATTATGTAATTAGTACCATCGACAGCCGCCAGGTGTAGGCGTGCATACATGCACCATATCTAGTGATGGAAAATTACGTAGAAGTTGTAAGACGAGTACCAAGCTGTACGCGAAATACAGTGAAGGAAGCTTTATAGGCTCAAGGCCAATAACGTATTTATACCACTAGCTCTATGCAGCATGCAAGAGGTGTGAAATGCTTTGTTCTCCGTGCCCGCTGTGGTATAAATCCATGTAAGCCACTATTGGTTAAGCCTAAATAATTTAGGCTAATAATATTGGTTCAAAGGGGGGGAGGTGAATCTTTCGATTGATCCTATCTTTACCATTGCAGAATCTTATCAAAGCGATATTTATATGGCTTGAACATAGATTCATTTTAAAAAGATGACCCAATCAGTATTGTTCATTGTTCATAGTTAGCAGTAATCAGCTGTACCTTATTTGTGCCATCCCACGTTATTTATCGGATCACAGGTCCTTTGATCCCATACAAGGGTGAGTAAAGTAGTGCCAACATCATGCATGAGGGGATTGAGGGGCCAATTTGATTTTTCCTCTTGTTCAGTTCTGGGGACGATGAGTCTCCGCTCAGCGCTGGATGAGCTCGTCACCTTTGAAGTAAAAGGCTGACGTAGGGCAAAGACCGGTACATAGAGAAAAGGAACAGCGTCAAAAGGGAGTCCAGGTTGCCCCCAGAATGACACCGCTCTTTAGGGGAATCCAGGCTGCATAAGGGAATCCATCTGACTCCTTGGGCCACCTATTAAGGGAGTCACCTAGGGGAGTCGCATAGTTGCCTGACTCACATAAGGGAGTCAAATAAGAACTGGGCTCCCCTAAAGAGGGGAGTCATTCAGGAGGCAACCTGGACTCCCTTTTGGTCAACGCTGTTTCTTTCCTCTGTCTACTCTGTGCCTTGCACCTGTTATGTCAAGCACCTGTTATCCCTTTCCTATACATTATATACACAAGCCTTTATTTATATGATGCCTTATGTGTGGATGATTTCCTTTGGACAATATACTATCTCACTTTACCGATTACTTCCTGATGCTGGATATAAATATTCATTGAACTTAAACAATGAAAAGTATTTTAACATCTGAACATAAAATGGCATACTACAATGTAGTATCTACAGTAAACATTCTGGTTCTTAACACAGAAGTTGAACTTGAAACGTTTACTAGACATAAGCACCTAAATCTTATCTATGCTCCTTGAATTCTAAGCAATTTAGCTAAATACATTATGGGTGGTTCTGACGAACCGTTGACATTTGGCCTCAGGGGAAGCCTGCGTGGGATAATTTTGAAATATATTAGCAGATAAAAGTCCCTTTGCCTATGTATAATAGGGGTATTGGGCCAACTGTGTACAAAGTTGGAACAGTTAAATCCTAAAACTGTTGCTATGGCAACCAGTCAAAGTTTATATACCAAAGCACTGGGATCTGTATGAGGCTACGAGTCACGCTGTTATTCTTAGGTAAAACATGCAGCATTTCCCATTAAGTCAAGGTATCCTTTGCCATGGGGGATGGTTATAATATGTAGAGGAGAGGTTTTGGGTTGTATTTATATAATTTCCCTGCATCTAGTCATAATTGTTATAGCTTTTCTCTTTCTTTAAGAAAATGGGGGAAATCTAGTAAGGTTGTGCAGGATTGTTGGGGAGGGGGAAGTTTTTCTCTGCTACCCTCCAAATAGCCCCACAAACTCTAATCCTATAGTTTACTTTTAATTCATACCTGAATACATAGTAGGGCATATTGCCTGTCAGATGGTATGCTGGTCTTATGCCTTTGTGTACCCTAGGTTCCTCTGCCATGTATGTGAAGAGGGGTTAATTCATGAGTGACTCGTAGTCTCATATGCTGGATTCATCAGACATTTATATGAATTGCAATTCAGCTCTGTTTTCCTTTTTTTTAAGCTTTAATTAAGTAGATCCCACCTTAATATGAAAGGATATATGTCTAAAAACTGAATTACAAAGGTCTTTCTATTTAGTTGCTACGGTAATCAGGTGAAGTTGCCATGTTGATACACTTGAGACTCCATGAGGCTACGAGTCACTCACTTATTCTTTGATACTAGATTTGGTATTTCCTCTTTTCTCCAAATATCCTTTTCTGTGGGGGTCTGCTATAATGTGTAGAGGAGATATTATAGGGCGTATCCACATGTATTTACTGTATCTACTCATAACAATATGAGGGACACATGCATGGCAACATGACAGGCAAAGACATGACAATGAACATGATGACACACGCATGAAAACATGACAGACACATGCAGGAAAGCATGACTGACATATCCATGACAACACATAATCATGCAGTAAGGGGATGGATGGGTTGGGGGAGAAGGATGGTATGGACTATGGACATAGCATCATTCTCCTTTCCTTAATGATGGTTTGATTTACACCCAACAAGAACCAAGATGTAGGTATATGTCCTGAGAAGACAAATCCAGGATATATGCATGACTCGTAGCTTCATGACTAATACCATGACTGACATAAACATGGCAACATGGTAGACACATGCATGCCAACAAAATGGAACCAGGCATAACAACCCGGTGTACATGACACTCATGACGAATGCATCCATGACAATATGACTGACAGGTGCATGAGGACATGACTTACAGATACATGAGGACATGACTGACAGATACATGAGGAGATGACTGACAGATGCATGAGGACATGACTGACATATACACGACAGCATAACTTACAGATGCATTACAAAATTACAGACACTGGCATGATTATTGGAGGGAGTATTAGAATATGGGCTGGGGTTTTGGGAACAGGGTTGTAATATAGTACCATTCCTCTCGCACAGTGCCCGTAATAATTGTCTGGTTTACACTGAAGTGTAACAAAAACAAAATGTAGGTACATGTCATGGGAAGACAAATCTGAAATATATGCGTGACTCGTAGCTTCATGACCCGTAGCTTCGTGACTTGTAGCTTTGTGACTCCTACAAGCGTAAATTGTTTTATCTAGGGCAAAATAATGTTTTTTTCCCGTTACCCTTGCTTAGTTACCTTATATTTAAAACGGCAATATTTGGCCGCTGGTACCCACCCATTGAATCAGGCTTGAGGTGCTTGACAGGAACAGGTAAACCAAAAGAGGCTATGTGAAAATATGTATTTTTTTCAAAGTTAACTCGATTTTTCTTCCTAACTTTATTTAAATTAATATTTTGACTCCTTTATATCTCATAAAGGTTCTCCCTATTCCACTTATTCTAAGAATAATATTGTATATAAAAGGAAAACAATACAAAAAATAGATCTACAAATACTCTCGTATTGTGGCCTAGCAACAAGGCCAGAGCATCTCACCAAATTCTGCCATGTTTTGCTGCACCAAAATGCCATGAAAATAACTTATCTATCAATGATTGTTGATCAAATATACCAACATTCAACTGTTAAAACTCATTCAATTTTACCCTATGAGTATATTGGTAAAAACATTTCAAATGATTTAGATAATTGAACCTAAACTTCTCTAGCGGACCCCTCTGAGAGCATCTGCTCGGAGAGTGAGGCTGTGTAGGCAGGGACACATAACCTTAGTGATATTGTTACGCACTAACTGGGGCAGAGGAACGCCGCCCTGTATATCTGTTCCCGCACCTGCAGAAGCTGGCGTGTGCATGTTTTTTTTTTGGGGGGGGGGGGTGTGCTTGGCTATACCTACATATGGGTGCGTTTGTGTGTGTGGGGGGGGGGGGCAATGATTAACTGTTAACAAAGTAGTCTAGCAACCCCCCCCCCCCATCATCCCGGCCCCCGAAGGGGCTGGTTTCCTTAATAATGGTCCGATTTACTCCCAACAAAAACCAAAATGTAGCTAATGGTCTTGGGAACACAGTTCTAGCATTTATGCATGACTCGTAGTTGCGTGACGCGTAGTTGCGTGACGCATAGTTCCCACAGCTCTACCAGTGTACATATATGCATCTGAACTTTGGGCATTTGACATATCATTCCCTTCATTGTAGAGGTACTTTATGTGTAAAATTGATGATTAAATATAAATAACATGGGAGCTGTGATGATATAATATTTTATTTATGAGTGACTCGTAGCCTCAGAGAAACTACACAAATTTTATATTTTATTATTCAATTTGCTACTGTGCCAAGGATTTTCAATATTTTCTCTATTTTCTTTTGGCATATATATGTATGGCCCTTGGGGATTGTATTGCGCTTTTGGTTAGATTCTATGTTATTTCTGTAAAAAGGTAGGGGGTGCATTTTTTGGCCTAATAAGTGAGTGACTCGTAGCCTCAAAAGTACACAACACTTTTGCAGTCTCCCAAAACATTATTTTTCTGGTAAAATAGATGATTTAGACATCTCCAGTTTTTCATTCATTCATTCTCTATAAGAAAATGATGATTAAGTTCCTGTATCTCTTATATGTTTTTCATGGTACAGTCTAAAACCCTAATTTGTTGAACAAATCCAGGCAAAATAGTCATTTTTAGCCAAATTTAGCTCATTTTCAGCCTCTGACTGGTTTAATATTGGTCAAAGATGGGCAAAACCATGGTACCATTTGTAGTCCTAGATGAGCCCGACCTGATAGGATGTATAAAAGTTGGTTTCATAGACTTTTCATAGGGATATGGCCTCCCAAGCCCAGAATTCTTGATATGTCAACGATTGGTCAGAACCACCCATATGCTTAAACCGTGACGGTGACTGACTTTCACTGGCCCCTGACCCTGTATAATTATATATAGTTCATATATATATATATATATATATATATATATATATATATATATATATATATATATATATATATATATATATAAATGTATGTATATCATATATATATATTATATATATAAATATCATATATATATATATATATATATATATATATATATATATATATATATATATATGGTCGATTCCCACGAAAATGGAGCACAGGGATGGTTTAGCTCGCAATCTAATATTTTCTAAATGGGCCTTTAAAGTCAGTCATGTTTGTTATATTCGCATAGATATTGACAACACCAACCCATGGGTACCTACTTTTGCCTACCTAAGTCTATCATTAGACTGTGCAAGTGTGAAAACGTATGTTTTTAAGTGTTTTTATGGCACATTTTAATAAGATAAAATCGAAATATCAATATTTAAATGTATTATAATGTAAGAAATATGTCTTAGAAATATCATATTTCTATATGAATGGAAGCAGTGGACTATGGACAATAACTCATAGCAATTAAAGTGACCTATATTATTATTTGATAGGAAATTTGTGGTACATACAGAATGAAAAAAGTGGGGTAGGTTATAGCATCACCGTGCGTAGGTACATACTAAATGAGTTTAATCCAAGGGAAGATGTAATACTTTTACAAATAAATGTCCCAATAATTAGGGTCCAATAAGGGGTATATAACAGTAGTAATAGAATATTCATACAGATGTATCTCATTGTGTCACATCACTGAAACCGTAGTGGGGTAGGTATGGGAGTCACCGTGCGTAGGTCCACAATGCCCTGAATTACAGAATATTCCTAATGAATTAGTGAAAAATATTCATATGCGAGATACAACATGGTTTGAAGATGCTGCATACTAAAAATGTAAAAGATCATGCTAAAATTCTCTAATCTATGGGCCATTACAATAAGATAGTCACCGTGCGAGGTACATCACCATGCATAGGTACATCATAAAGTTCCATTCAAAAACAGGTAAATGATAGAAAATATTAGCAATATCTTTCAATATTTATTTCAACAAATGGGAGATCGATACTTAGGAACATTTACATCTGGTGGAAAACTTTTAGTAATATATAAAAGCACTATGTGTAGGTCCCATCACCGTGCGTAGGTCCCATCACCGTGCGTAGGTCCCCTCATTGTGCGTAGATCCACAAATATAACCTTTTTTCAATGGCAAAGAACTTATTTGTGTTTGTAAATCCTAATAACTTTTTAGTTTCATCACATGTGTTCCAAAAAATGGGAAATATCCATTTTTATAGCCACATCTTTATTTTAATGGGTGCAATGCTCCCATCACCGTTCGTAGGTCCCACTTTGCATGAACATAAATATGGTATTTATTAGAATTAGTGTTCCCAATTGCACTGCTGTACTACTTTGTATGATGTTTATAGGCTATTAGAAAAGCTAAGCGATATTTGCAATCCTGCACTTTAGGTATCTCTCAACCCTGTGATCCATTTTTCGTGGGAATCGACCATATATATATATATATATATATATATATATATATATATATATATATATATATATATATATATATATATATATATATTACATATATGGATCCGTTATTTCTCTAATTGAACTATACCAGTACAGAAGTGGTTGAGTACATGGGTATTTATACTAGATCTTCACCTGGTAATTAAGAAAACGGCTTTCTGTCTGTGAGTATTAGTCACCTTGTTGTGGTAACACATGGGACATAAAGTGGTGCTTAATTGTAACACGGTGTAACATGGTCCCTGATCAAGGCACATGCCAGCACGCAATCCCCTTCCCAAGGCACACACAAGAAAGACACATTAAATGCATATACAAGATAATGTCACAACGCTTCACTCACCAAAGGAAGTACCAAGACTTGCCCTTTTGTTTGTGAAGTGATATACTCCCAATTTGAATTCCACTCGTCCTGTTTGCCTGCCTGCCTGTCTGCCTAGATGCATTTTCCTATCTGCCTTCATGCCTCTCTCCCTGCCTTCCTACTTGCCTCTCTATCTAAGCCTATCGCTGTCTACCTCTTTGCCTCTTTGGCTGCCTCGTTGCCTTTCCTCCTCTTCCTCTCCCATTCCTCCTTCTCTTATTTATAAGGTTGTAGAGTTCTCAAATCTCATGATGGTCTCAGGACACGGTTCTGAGACTACCTGATATTATTTGTCACGATAAGTAATTTCAAATCCACAGTGATTTTAACACTATATCAGGTTTTCGAGACTATCTAGCATCTTTACACTCTTCTCCCCCTCCTCCCTTCCCAGAGGGCACAAAACCCAGTTCAATATTGAATCAACGATGAACGAACATTGAATCAACGTTGACAACTAGTTATCCCTCTTCTCCCTTACTCTCTCTTCTCCCTTACTAGGGGAGGTGTTAAATGGCTAATTTTGTCGTACGGTTTCAGGGACAGGCTCAAACTATGCATTTGGGACCCAAAACTTGGGAAATCACAAAAATATTTTTTTCGGACCCCTGTGACCCCCCCGTACATGGGGTCCGAAGATCGGCCAAATGGTGAGAAAACAGCCCAAATTCAGGCTTTCAGATTCCTACTTAAACCTTACCATGCCTTCATGAAAATGGTCAGAAACCTTCATTTGGGACCCAAAGAGAGCATTTAAAGTCATATTGTTGTGATTATAGGGGTGTTTCCCCCTCTGGGAAGGGGGTGCGTCCATGGTAAAATACTGATAAATCAGCTTTTTTGAAGGCATTTGCTCCTATACAATCAGGTCCCTATACTGCGATAAAACATCATCATGAACCATTCTGGAGGGTCCTCTGTTTCTGTTAACTACCCCTTATGACCCCTAACCCCCCCCCCCTCCCCATAGCATGCACCAATAGCCATCAGATAACTCCCTTCCCCCCTCCGCCCTCGCCTCTATATTACACTGTACTCAGAATGTCAGGATCTTTGAACATCAATAGTCATCCACAGACACCTTAGCCTGTCTTGGGAGTAAGACAGTGGTGTGTTTAAAAGAGGGGTGGGGGATATGGAAGGGGCCCAGACCTCCTCCCTTACCCTATACAGACATAAGAGGAGGCCTACCTCAGTCCATCTAAGAACTCCAACCATCAGACCTCTTATAATTTATTTATCATACATGCATGCATGGCTTCACCACCTCAACAGAAAACTGATAAGGGACCCAAAGAGACTATTACAGGTTATATTCTTGTGATTGCATGAATATAACCCAAATTTTGGAGGGCATTTGCTTCAATGTATTTGAATTGTCAACATATTAAAATGAATTTAGATCAGATAGATAATACCCTTTTCAAAGGTCTCTATATTCATTTTGAGTTACCCTACCAATGATCACAGCCCCCCCTCCATTCTATGCCTAGTACCTCACCCCATGTCTATTCATAGTCAAGATGACTGCTTCATGTTGTTACACTTATTATACATAGTAATTCTATAATAGTTATAGCAGAGATCTAATATTAACATCACTAATCACCTGATACTACAATAAATAAAAACCCTGACTCTCCTCCTTAACCAAGTTGTTAAATGCATAGAATGATGGATGGATGAGGGGTGATGGGGGGAGGGAGCCTGCAAATGACTCCAAATAAGGACTGGTGTCCATATCTCTTAGTCTTCACCTTGCATGGTTAGTATCCCAGACATAAGACAAGAGATAATTATTCAATTCAATTCGCTGAGGTGTTAAATAAATACTCTGAACCCTAAATATTATTGGAGTCAATAATAAACCCTGCAATTATATTATGGGGAGGGGTAGGTGACCCTGATACCTCATTTGCAATGCTAAAGATCAGATTTTGTCAAAGACGGGCATACATACAACATCTGAGGGTGCTGCTATAATATTCCGATATATGAAAATATAACATAGGCATGGTGCTTGGTAGATCTATGCCATCCCCTATATGGGGTAAAGGGTAAGTTGGTAGAACCTAATATCAAACTTTGAGGACAGATGAATACACATCTTGATATTAAACCAAATGTTGAACCCAAATTTGACTTGAAGTACAGTATCCCTCTACTAGCTGTAGTAGATACACCTACCAGGGTGATCTCAAGGACCCAGCTCACTCATTCTTTTTTTTTTGGGGGGGGGGGGGGCTCTTTTAACCACACCACTGTCCCACATGGAGGGAGGGTTGGGCTGATGGTTGTACTGAGTATTATGGAGCCGAGATGGGGGGAGTTTTTTTTTTTTTTCATGCCTGTTAGTTTGGGGTGAGGGTGGGGATTTTTTTTTAAAGTGTTTTATTGGGTTTCAAACTATCAGACAGGTCTTATGTTAATACATTATTTCAGTATAGGGTAATATAGACGCGAAGGGGGGGGGGAGAGTTATCTGATGGCTATTGGTGCATGCTGGTGGGGGGGGGGGGGGGGTCATAGAGGGGAGTTAACAGAAAGAGGGGACCCTCCAGAAGGGTTTAATCTGCCTGATTAGGTGTCCTGATGATGTTTTATGGCAGTATAGGGATGTGATTGTAAGGGAGCAAATGCCTTCAAAAAAGCTGATTTATTGGTATTTTACCGAGGACGAACCACCACCCGAGAGGGGGAAACACCCCCTATAATCACAACAATATGACTTTAGATGGTCTCTTTGGGTCCCATATGAAGGTTTCTGACCATTTTCATGGAGTCATGACTTGATTTTAGAAGGAATCTGAAAGCCTGAATTTGGGCTGTTTTCTCACTATTTGGCCGATCTTCGGACCCTATGTACGGGGGGGGTCACCGGGGTCCGAAAAAAATATTTTTGTGATTTCCCGTGTTTTTGGACCCAAATGCATAGTTTGAGCCTGTCCCCGAAGAAAAGTAGATTTATCACCCCCCCTACCCTTACGCCCTCTCCTACCTTACTCCTTCTCCTCCCTCTCCTCCATCTCCCCCACCGCCTTCCTTCCCCTGCCCCCTCTATTACTCTCCATACCCTCCATGCCCTACCGTGAGTCAGTTGGTGCAGGTGCGTTAATTACAGTAGTTTAGTTTGGCCACCTCCTCCCGGTACATCATTAGTGTAATTGGTGACCTGCAGTGTATGCTTTACGTCTTACAGGTCACCTTTATTGTTTTTAATTTGAATTCATAAAATACCTTCACGTATTTAATGTGCAGATGTTTTGCTATGCGATCTGTGGCTAATCATGATGAGAACCACTAAGGTAATGATCATATTATGGGTGATATATGGTACTCTTTGTACTGAAAACAAATGACATTGTATTGCATGTATGTTCAAAAGTAGAAGACAAAGACAAGAAGAACAAAGATGAACACAATACGACTTTAAAATATTTTTTATTACAAAATCATAATACTATAGCCTGAAATGATTAACAGCAAAGTGTCTACATTTTGTCCTGTAAACACGGTCTTCCTCATGAACGGATTTTCCCCGTCGTATAACACTTGATGATGTGAAATGCCTTCAGGCACGATTTTAGATGAAAATAATTTTGCCTTCTAATGTCAGACTAACGTCATCTGCTGATGTGGAAACTGTTCAAATCGACATTATCTTATTGATTGGCGGTTCACTGACTTGAAAAATAATAAAACCTACGTAGGCCCTATGTAGGAAAGAAAATACCAAAGATTAGATAGAAGTTCCCCTTTATAACTGACAGATATTGGGTTTCCAACAGTCTTAGGCTAATAGCTGTACTGTAAACTAATATATTAACGTTACAACTGATAGCGTTAATATGAATTCCACCAACAGCAATTCTGATGTCATGGCTTTTAAATCTAGATAAGAAAGGTACACATTATAAGTGCGCTATGAAGAAAGCATGTAAATTGTATGCCGATATTCAGAGTGAGAAGAAATAACACTTAGCAGCTCTCATGACTGAGATGCATTATATCTCACCCATTACTGCTTACACAGTCTCAATTTGTGGTGGTGCGTTTTACGAGCGGTTTCTATATGGGCATAATAGGTCGATTTTAGAGTCACATGCCCTTGGTGTGTGGACACCACCCTGATCTAGTACCTATCTGACACTGCACAACCCTTTAAGATATTAGGTGGATTACCATCAGCATTTACTGTATCAGGGCTTACAGTATCATCTTTTGAAAACCTTTGGCCAGGATTTTCTCCCCCCAATATCCCCGGGGGACAAGATGGCGCTTCACACAGGGTAACCCATTAGCCTGCTATATACACCTTGTAACAGTCAGACAATGAAGGCTGTTGGGAAGCTCTCACATTTACATGTCTGCACTTAGCAAAACCACCTAGCAGTTTAAACCTTACAACTAGAGGGGGGGGGGCGTGCATGATGGGGTTGTCATTCCTCAACAAATAGGTAAAGGTCCTGATTGTCATGACCCTTTTCGTTTCTTTGCCAACTCTGCTGCCCAGTTGGCACACACGGCATTCAATGTTGAATTAACATTGCCATGTCAACATTAATATTTACTGGCCATTTCAAAATTGAATCCCATTTGGACCATCCATTTTGAATCAAGGTGGACAACTCAAAAAAAAATCAAATTGTTTATTGTTTCAGGAAGCAGCAGATAGACAGAGATTAAATTTCACTTTATCCATTCAAAACTGCAATGGCAGTGGTACCACCTATACCTTACGCGACAGGTAGCCTGCGAGTCACCTGATGTCTGAATCGGGAATCGGTAGAATATGTCGTGTTTGGTAGCGTGCTGACATACCGCCTTAAAGACGAGGTTTATTTGGTATTTTCATGCGATAGTTGTCATGCTGCACTACGGAGGCTGTAGTAAAGTGGATAGCTGCTGTTTTAAAGGGCAAGGACTTAGTTAAACAGCTAAATGGGTGATAACCATGAAGCCATGGTTGACTTGACTCAATATCATTCAACTAAAGTGGATTTCAGTTTATTTATTCCTATTGCTTACATGTTTCATCGGACACCATTATGAATTTATGAGATACACTTTACCCACATGTTTGAGCATACACATGCATGGGAGACATTTATGGCACTTTTACTTAAACTGAGATCAAATTTTCTTTAGAACTAAAATACTACACTTTATGCAATGTACAGTTTGTTTCATACAGGAAAATGATCAGTAAATTGTGATTTATTTTTAAAGGTGCAGTAAACCAACAGTGACTGCTGACTGTATCATATTTCGAAGGTCATACACCGTCCGACACTAGCCATTGCCTTTAATAGCTATATAGTCTGCCATCCCTGACTAGCCCCATGGGAGTGTACCTCCATGTATAGATGGTTACTAAGTGGTGTGTCCTGTCTAATGAGCCCCCTACATGAACACCTGTAGGTACTAATAATAGACACCCTCCCCCTCCTGTGACAATATTTAACTCGTGCGAGACCGGGCTCCTACGTGTCACCAGGAGGAGCTATTTGTCAAGTCACAAGCTGACTACAATAGGCTCTTTATGTGGGCTGTGAAGGTGTAGGGGGAGGGTAAGGGCACATGGGACCTTGATGGCTTCTCAACATGAGATTGTCTGTATTTAGTGTAGCATCACCTATTATGTACATTTACAATCACCTTAAAACCCCCTTGTTCGTGTCTGTCAGGACTGCCTTGTTATCAGCCATTCACTGTATCAGTCTTTTTAATACCTTCCCTAACCTGGCCATTCCCTGCCTATCATGTACTGTCTCTGTCCTTTACTCTGGAGGTATTTTCCAATTTTGATATTAGAGCTTTTAATCTTGTCTCACCATCTCCTGCCCTGTCTCCAACTGCCTTATCTCGCGTCCAGTACATCATTTCCATCACTTCTATGCCCTGTGTTAATACATATTATTCCCTCTAAGTTTATCTAACAACAGTTACTTTTCCCTCATCTCAGCGTTCTTTCAATCTCCTCGTATATCTGATCTCCAATCCATAATTTCGTATTCAAACATTTCATACTTATTGCATTTTTCTCACATTACCATTCCTTGTCATTGCTGTTTCTCTAGCGTATTGCTTTTCCTTCCTTTTGCTTCATTGTTGCATATTGACCTTCCTTCTTATTGCTGATACTCCTAAGTACTTATTACCCCGCCTGGTTATTGTTGGATCTCCTGCTTATCACCCTTCCTCCTTTATTGCCCTTCATTCTCATTGCTTTCTTCCTGTCCCTTCTAATATAACCCCTCCATCCCTGTGTTGCCTCATCTCTCTTCTACTTAATACTTTCCCTACTTTTTGCCCTTCTCTTCTTCTTCACATTGCTGTTTTTTCTGCTCATTGCCCTTTCTCCCCACTGCTGTTTTCCCTACTTATTACCCTGCCTTCTGATTGCATTTCCTAAAAGCACCCTCGCTGTTTTGCCTCAACTCTCTTTTACATATCTTCGCTGCCCTCCATATATCCCTTCGTTCCACTCCCTCCTCTCCACCTCCACCCCTCACCTCCACCCCTTGAAGACCCCAATTTGTCTATGTAGGATGAGCATGCATTGTTAGACATGCGAGGTGGGAATTATCTTCTTGTGTTGAGGTGGGGGTCAGGGCGGCAGGCAAGGTTGTAAATATGGGGTGTCATTACTGCCGTTTATGTGCCCCGCACACCCCGTCCGGGGAAAATTGGGCCGCGTTAAGTGCACATAAAGGTGGCAGTCGCGTAATCACAGCTCCATGGGAGATACAGCCTGTTAGTATTTGAATATAGATGTACAATCCGAGCTCAATTGGAGCCTGTGCAGGCAGTGAGGGTTTGGATGTCTATAATCAGAGCTAGAGCAAATGAGTATGTTGTAAATTTGCTACTAAATATAGAAAAATCGGATATACATTGATGTGCATGTTATTACCAAAATCATAATCATGGGTTCTATGAAGAAAGATAGTGTCAGTGTTATTCGAATATACAGTCAAAACCCTATAAAGATGAGGGCCAATGAGTATACAGCTATTAAATAATCAGTAGCTAATGGGTATGTAGCCGGTTTGTATTCAAATACTGTACTGTCACATTTAAGCGCCGGGTTTTAAACAAGGGCCTGTCTCATTAGCGCCGATGGTATGTAGACCTCCAAATCTAAATAGAGTACCGTGGGGTATTACTGGCACCATAAGGAGTTTTTCCCCCTGGTGCAATTTCTGTGAGATTTTTTTGAGAATTTCTCTTTTCCCATACATTGAGCATGGATTTTGTCACATTTTCGATCAGTTATGGGCAAAATGATAGATGTTGACATATGAATATTTATGTTCAAATAATTCAGGATTGTGTTGGTATTGTAACGGTCGCGGAAAAATCATCTGGAGAGAACGGGAGTCGAACCCACGACCTCCTGACTCCGAAGCCAAGTGCTCTACCACTGCGCTACATCCCCGTCTGACAATCTGACTGTGCCGTACGTTACTGAATGGGTATAGTACGGAGGGGAGCCGGATTACCCAAGTGATCCCCCCTTGCGGGTTTACCACCAAGGCACGGGGAATCCGACCCCTACAGTATTATTGGCATGGCTGGGGGGTATTACTGGCACCCTTATGCTTTCCTTAGAAAGCATCCATAGTTTTACAAAATTATAAACTGACCCTGTTGGGGATACAAAATTATGTGTCATCCATGAAGGAATTAAAGTCAGACACATCCTAACATGCCACACTCATATGTCATTGATATACACCCAAACGCATACCTGGACCTCACACAATTGCAGTGAAATTGTTTGTGAATGTTGTTTTGGATACCCAAAGAATCCAAATTACTAAGGAAACAGCTTTGCCCTTAAACCAAACATATAAATCTACAATGCAGTGTTGAAGAAAGAATCAATAACTGATTATTATTATGTTCATCTTAACTAGAAAGGATGACGGCAAGATGGGTGACAGTAATACCCACAACTGTACAAATCTGTTGGTATTACTGGCACCCCCGCCATCTTCCAATATTTTTGTCTTTTAGGGTAAGAAGATAGGTCCCCAAAATGTCTTGAATTATCATTGACTACCCTGAGCCGATTTGCCTAGCAAGAAATCTGCACAACACTGCCAGCGTGCCAGTAATACCCCCGCTGCCAGTAATACCCCACGGTACTCTAAGCGCTGGGGCGCTTTAACACAACGGTATGGTGAACTATCAGGTGTCCATTGGAGCCAATGATGTTTATAGGTCAAGCCAGTGAGTATACGATATATAAGCATGGCTCACGACACATATGAAAGTTAGATATCAATTATTCAAATATAATGACTCCTTTCCTCTTCTGTATGTAGATGATCACAGTTTCACAGGGATCAGTATCATGCAGAATACCCATAGGGCTTATCCAAGCTGTTAATCCCATCCCTATCTTCTACAACTAAGTAGACAAGTAATAGACACACAGGTAATCACTCATTAGTCTAATTCGCACCTGCCACATGTAACACGGCGTTAAGAAGGTGGATCCAGGTGTCAGTCACCATTAACAGAGCATTAACCCGAATTATACTAATATGGTGTTTACCCTCCACATCGCCCCCATAACGAGCTGTGATGTGGCTCCACCCAAATCCTGACAGAACTTGTGAGCAGACACATAGAAATGATACTCCGTTCATACACTGAAAAAGTAAACCTGTCTCCAGGTCTAAGTGACTGTCATAAAATAAACGAGTTAAAGGCTGTCTAACCTATCAGGTTACAATCCCACAAATAGAATCAGGAGCTGGCAAATGGCCTGCACATGCCAAGTGGATCTTCAATATGGCAACTCCAGCTATAGAAGACCCGCTTCCTTGTCACTTGGACAAGTCTGGAAACGGGTGAATGGAGACAACCTTTATCTCATTTATTTTTATGATGGTCACTTAGAAGAGTCTGGAGACAAGTTTACTTTTTCAGTGTAGGCAGGCGCATCATACCCTCTTCTTGCCTGCTTGCTACAAGCAAAGCCATGCATCATTAGTTTTAACTCATCTATTTTCCATCAGCTGTGCAGCCGAGCTGAAAGGATGATCTGCTGGCCTGCGTGTGGAGCACCCCTTCTGCTGGGCTGCTCACATGTCTTCATCTCGTTATGTTCCTCTGATTCTTTCCCTCTTTCTTTAGATATTCAACATTCAACAATAGGAGTAACACAGAGAAGGGTATCAAATTTTGGAAACTATATCTCTACATGACCATAATATATTATACTAATTCAAGACCGGTGCGAAGAACATGTTGCTGGTATGTATACTTATCAGTTAAATGAGCCATTTCAGTACGCCATTTCTTTTCTCTTTCAAATTGAGATCTACCTCATGATTACATATAATTCATATATTTACTATTCACACACCCTTACTTATTGTTTCTCCCTCTCTGTCTATGTCCCTCCGCCTTTTCCCCTTTTCTCTCTATTTCTCTCCTATACCTTTATACTTATTTTTCTGCTACAAGCTGCTAATCATTATGGTGCTTCTTTACCTCAATGTCAGTGTCTGTGTGGATGTTGCATCTGGGAGATAGGATCTAAGTCGTAGATATATACTCACTAATTTCTCACTAATTTGACATAGAGGTAGGCCTACTATTTCGTCCTGATTGTGCACACTCAGGGGATGCAAAAACATGGAAAAACAAAGCGTTGTTTGTGAAGCTCAGGCCCCCTTCAGATGTAGATAATTGTAAATGACTAACATATAGGGATCATGTCACATGAATAGATGGCGGCGATGGAACGCTGCGAGCGGCGGATGTGCCTTTGGTAAGGCTAATTTAGGGGATGCAATTTCACGGTTCTGTTAGCACTAAATGATCCTGGCAATTCTCCAAATCTCACCAATACTTTCCTACTAAGAGTTTCCCCCTATGGACTACCCTACTAATAAAGGTGTCACACATTAATAGTGCTATCTCAAAGATAGACAATTCTCTGTGATGTTTGTCACCTTTTGGATTTCCATTTGGAGGTATTTTGTATGTATTACAAATTCAAGCCAATTACATTGTCTAAAGATCAGTTTGACAATATTCTTTCCATAATATGATGTAGAATTCTGTTGACTTCAGTCAGGTATCTACAGTATCTGTCAATGTGAATATTACACTGCAAAAAAGGTGCTTAGGTTTTAAACATGTTTAGGTCTAAACATGTTTAAAGTCTAAGCATTTTACTAGGTTTGTGTCTTTGAATCCTTCTGTTTAGGAATTAAACACTTTTCTTCTAAACACCTAAACACTTATATTGAATATGTTTAGATGTTTAGTATTTGAACAGTATAAAAAATTGGTGTTTAGGATGTAAACAGGTAGTGTTTAGATCATAGTATATCAAACACACACCAGATGGCAGCTCTGTGGTTGACTGTAGTTTCTACAACCAGTCAAATGTTATTGTGGATCTAAAAGTGCTTAAATAAGGGTTAATTAAATTAAATTGCATGGGATGCAAAAGGATACTGATACACATAGCAGGATTCAAGGGTTGAATGCTCAATCACTATGATTACGATGCAATAAAGATGCATCTGCTACATAGACACCTCTTTTAAGAAAATTAAGAATGGATAAAGCATTGTCTTGCCTGAAGGTCTATTGTATTGACAAGGTTGCGTCTATGTTAAAGTAGAGGCCTGTGTGGAATAGTGATGCATATATTGCCCTAAAGGGGGTGGGGCTGCTAGAAGTCTCTTCAAGACACTATATGGAAATAAAATTAGTTATCTATTTAAATATAAACATCTAAACATAATGATAATCTACATCTCTAGACACACCACTTTTATCCTTAAACACTTGACAGATAAACACAATAATATGCTAAATTCCTGAATCCTAAACACTTCATTGCCCTAAACACATTTCCTTAAACACATAAATGTCTAAGCACTGAGCTAAACGTATTATTGAGCTAAACATGTTTAGGAACATATTGTGTGGACAAAAACGGGGCAGGAATGTGTTTAGGATTGTGTTTAGGATCTAAACACCTTTTTTGCAGTGTAGGAGCTCTTTTCAGTGATATACCTGTCAATCATCCACAAAGGTATGACCTTACAAGTTCTGATGACGGAACCACGGCTGGTTCATGTCAGCAGAATATACCCTATACTTCTATTTTGTGTGGAAGACATTTACTATGGTTAACTAGCGCACAAGTGATCTATTATACAAAATATGAAAACACTGGTGGCTTTCTATAATGGGGTGTTTCTTAACTCGGAAGTTATTTATCGGATAACCATATGACCTCCATGAAAATAGGTAAAGGGTTGAAGTTGTCAATCTTATAAGTTTATTTGTACCTTAGGCAACTTTCACATGGAATAAATACCTGATATTTCTTTACTGCATAGGATGTTCCTTGCGTCAGATATTACTTGGCTGGCACCCTGTGGGGTAGGGCAAGGTTCTGGCTTGTTATTATTAACTTATTGCCGTGTTTATGCCATGCTTGAAATGGACGTGCATTATGTTACCAGTATTTGGCCTTCCCTGTCAAAGTTTGTAAGACTGTCAAAAGACGAAATTCCCAGCAGTGGGTTAACTATAAAAATAATAACTTGTTGCCGTACCACATGGTTGTAAGGCACAATAACAATGTATTTCTGCACTCTTGACATAATTAATGTTCATTGGTACTGGGACACTTAGTCAGACTACATAATGTATGCCATGGTAATATTACCAATGGTGAAAGCCTCTAGGCTATGCAATATTATAAGGTTCTGCCAAATTTAACATAGAGGACAAAGAATATTAAAGATTGATGGTGCCATACATATCTCTTTGAGATGACTTTTGTGAGTATTCACCAATTTCTGGACTCATTGTGATAATTAAATGCCCATTGGTAGTAGACTAATTCACCCTAGATAAGGTATTCACCTGTAGCCCCATGGCCACTAATTAGTACATCTAGGGTCAGCGGCTGTAAGGAATGTGCATGTCTGCAGCGTGTAAACGGGTATGAGTAAGTGTAGTTTCAGCCGGTGTACTTAAATACCTAATTACCAATACTCTCAGAGGGTACTCACTGCTTTTAATGTGGATACACATATTGTGCACTGTCCATAATTTATAGGAGTGTATCAGGACGATATGGATACCCTATGGCACGGGGTCTTGGCTTTCTCTTAGCCAGGGCCTTCGATGGATGTATTCGCGGTTTAGGAGGTTAGCGTCTTCGCTTGTCTCAATCACCTTCTGACCACTCTTTGGCATTGGTGTACAGGAACCAGCCATGGCATTGGGGGACAAGATGGCGGCACCCACTTAATGCTCAGTAATGCCCTCCATTGCCCTGTCCCTGCCCTTTACCCATCCCCCTCAGGGATACCCACCATTAACCTGTAATGTACCCAATTATCGCCCAGACCAGACAAAGGGTGAACACAGATAACCAGCCTTCCCACAGTGCACTGCATACCCCTGGTCACCTGTAACTACCCACTTTAGCGTTGGCCTCATACATACATAGTAACCAGTAAGAGTACTTACGGTGAGACCTAGTCCAGAACAGACTCTCTCCCCGACATGGTAAGGGTCCAGTCCCAATCCTAGCGTTAACTCTACACAAATTGAAGAAAGCCAGATAAGATTACCAAGCACTATTGGGACAAAAGGACAGTAAATTATACTTGGATTGATACCACCTCCAGAGAGAATCTCATACAAAATGGCCATGATGTAGACTAGACCTAATACACCAAAAGAAGAGCATTGTGTGTGAATTAAGATCTACTGCTCTACCTCACCCTCTACGGCCTATCAGTGTATGAGGATGGATGATCCTGAGCTGGAATGTTAGTTACCAATTATGTATAATTGTTGAAAGTGGACATCTAGCTTTATTGGGCCCTAATCATGACTAAGTCTCCTATGATGTTTAAGTCCTCTGGTTAATTACCAGTAATTACAGCGTCTGTTAATTAGTGGTTGTGGGGGAGGCAGAGCAGAAAACCATATGTAATGTGAAGGGTGAGAACAAAGACTTTTCTGCAATTATCGCTCAGCCACAGGCCACATGTATCTCAGTGGTTAATGGTATTGGTACAGGGACATTATAACATGTGAACCACATTCACTAATTAGACATGGGCTCTCTACTTCTACCTTTTCTGCTCAGCTCATCTTTCTTTAGACGTGCTGTTACTGTTACTGTGTTAGTGCTTTGTCCCTATTCACTTACCTTCTTTTTTATTCTTCCCTCAGAGAGTAAACACTGGCTGAATAATGTTAGTGTACATCAGACTATTATGTGGTGATCACTGTGGTGGGCTCAATAAATCTAGGTGGTATTCTTTATGCTATGTTACTGATTGACCAGTGATGAGACAGGTAAGCGGAAAGGAATATCCATGCGCCTCATCGTATTCCTTTTCCCTTTAATACATGCTTTGGTGCAAAAAAGGTCTATTTAAGTATTTAAGCAATTTAAGTGGCACTAACTTGTGCCACTTAAATTGCAGAGAGTATAGCCCTTTTATACCATGCTGTAACGTGTATGACACTAAGATGTCACCTTAGAGTCATTGCCCTACTTTTCCTCTTTTTAAATCTCTGATTTATGTTGACACTAAACGTCCACTATACAATACATTTAGTACCTAGATTTATGCATGTGTAAGTAGGTTTTGTAGATGTTTCTTGCCTTCCACTGATTTTTGTCCCTTTCTCAATTCTTTTTTCTTTGGGAGAGTGTGGGGGGGGGGGGGGGGTGATACCTTGGGCGGTAACCAGAGGTCAGGCCCACCTTTCATCTGGTGCCGTCCGTCTCCCTGTTCCCTTGGGCAAGGTCTTGCGGAGGCAGTGTCTCAGGCAGAGTGAACATTGGGAGTTTTGTCCGACCGGCGACTCCAAACTCAGGAACAAGCGGAGTTTAATGGCCGCGCTGACCGGCGCAATGAGCACTTAAAGATGGCGCCCAAGGACAGCCTCAATGTCATCACAGCAGGTCACGTGACCGCCGGGCATGCGCACTCACAGGCGCCTCTTTGTCATTATCAACCTGTGCATTTAAAAAGATAACCCAAACCTCAGCCCCTAATGAATATACATAGCCATTAGTGGCATAGTCAAGCCTGACTTTGAAGTTTAAAAAAAATAAGAAAAATTGATTTAACTAACTTTTGATTAAAAACTAATAGATATAATACAAAGGACGGGCCACACATTTAATAAGTTTATGTATGCTGATATTGAGATGGTGGTTTAACAAAATATGACTGTTGATAAGTAGCTGGGTTGATTTTGGGTGTAACTTTCTGGGCGATAATAGGCGAAGATGACAGATCAGGTAAGGTGGGTGCCTGGGGGTGGGTATAGTCAGTAGGAGAGGTGGTAGAGCTAAGTGAAGGTTGGACCTCATCAAAGGTCTTTTGTATTGAGTACATTCCTGCCTACCTACATCCCCGGGCATGTCACAGACACCAACCACCATTTGTTTTAGCTCTTATTTTGTTGGTATTCAGCCCCCCCCCCTCTCACAAACCCATCCACACCCACCCAATCCCTCTACCTAACATGTTTTGTCCTAATACCATCCCTAAGGCAGATGCTCTAAGTACTGATCATTTGTTAAGTTAAATATCACACCGTGTTGTTGGTTCAAAGCACTTTGATGTGTTGTTTTCTTGTTCTTAGCACAGGCGTGTCTGACAGGGTGGCCTTGGGTTGTGTAGCACTAATTTGACATAATTAAGTAATCATGTAGAATTGATGTGTATGTAATTGCAGCATGGCGAGTGGTGCAAACCCATTTAGGTACATTTAGGTTTACTACCAATGGGGAACTAATTCTGAAAAGCATAGTTTATACATTGAATTGTAGCATGAAGTAACATATGCTCATGCTTGTTACTCGTCTCAAACGCATGTTCACCACAGATATAGAGATAGGCTTAGCCTTAGGTTAGCCATAATGTGATTCTTGGATTAGTTGTTTCAACTATTTAAATGCATACATTTATTTGCTGATTTTTTGAATCATAAGATTCAAAGTCCTCGAGTCCCATCCATACTTCAAATATATATACGGCCGTATATACTGTACCATCATTTGGGAAGAGATGGAAAACGCGAAATGTTGTGGTGATTAGCAGTACCCAGCTGTAATACGTCCATAGCCATAGTTATGCAGCAGAAGGTACACCCTCAGAAAAGTGAGAGTCATTGTCGCTAAAACTACCCTCACCTAAGGGTTTAGCACTGCCTGACCCTCAGGTGAGGGTAGTTTTAGCGACAATGACTCTCACTTTTCTGTGTGTGTACACATGCCTTCCTCTGGTGTCCAGCAATTCACTCTGTATGCAATATATTGCAGGAAATCTCCCTTGCCCTGTTGCCTAAGAGGAACTAATTGCTAAAAACGGCCATGTATGTTTGTAGAAGATTCACACAGCCTGACAGAAATGGAAATTGTGCGATGTTGTGTTTGTGATGTTGCCGCGTGAAAAAATGCCTCAGGCATTTTTATACGCGGCAACAACCGCAATTCTTGCATTTGACAGAACATAATGTCTACATGGTTGGTATATTTGTAGGGGACCCATTCAAGACACCATATAAACAGGGCGGGAGGATGATATAACTGACAGATGTGACACAACAGGGGAAAATGTGCCATTACAGGGATTTAGTGTAATATACAGCCACTAAGTGGCCACCAGTGCAGCAGCACTAATAGAACCATTGAATTCCTTGGGTCCATGTTAGGGGGGGTAGGTACAGTTATAATCAACCTCAGGAGCATGGAAATGGGTGTTGCTAGGCAGATAAACAATTAGAATAGCTGTTGCTAGGCAGCCAGCTGTCTTAGCAACAAACCAATAGAACCATTGAATTCCTTGGGTCCATGTTAGGGGGGGTAGGTACGATTATAATCAACCTCAGGAGCATGGGAATGGGTGTTGCTAGGCAGATAAACAATTAGAATAGCTGTTGCTAGGTAGCCAGCTGTCTTAGCAACAAACCAATAGAACCATTGAATTCCTTGGGTCCATGTTAGGGGGGGTAGGTACGATTATGATCAACCTCAGGAGCATCGAAATGGGTGTTGCTAGGCAGATACACAATTAGAATAGCTGTTGCTAGGCAGCCAGCTGTCTTAGCAACAAACCAATAGAACCGTTGAATTCCTTGGGTCCATGTTAGGGGGGGTAGGTACAGTTATAATCAACCTCAGGAGCATGGGAATGGGTGTTGCTAGGCAGATAAACAATTGGAATAGCTGTTGCTAGGCAACTGGCTGTCTTAGCAACAAACCAATAGAACCATTGAATTCCTTGGGTCCAAGTTAGGGGGGGCAGGTATGATTATAATCAACCTCAGGAGCATGGAAATGGGTGTTGCTAGGCAGATAAACAATTAGAATAGCTGTTGCTAGGCAACCAGCTGTCTTAGCAACAAACCAATAGAACCATTAAATTCCTTGGGTCCATGTTAGGGGGTATAGGTATGCTTATGATCAACCTAAGGATCGAAGGTTGATTAATATAAATTTTATCATTATATGCATAAATTTGTGTTGTGACACCTTGAAACAAAATGGCGGCACCCCTTAAAACAAAATGGCGGCACCCGTACTGACTTCCTGTCAAATGAAAACAATATAATGCCTCAACCTGGTAGTTCGCAAGCTCACCACCAGGGCCCCTACGGGGCCTTTCGGCCTTAAAAAAATTTAAAAATAAATATCACAGATTCCCATGATAAACAAAACGGAATATTGTTTAGCGTCAAGTGGTCTTGTATCAGCGAGTGGGATTTAGCATACACTGTATGCCATTAATTGATGAGGATCGTATACTTGGAATGGGAAGGGTAGCCAGAGCAATATACACGTACTAAATTGAGGATCTATACCTTAGTCTTCTGTACATGTTGTAGCCGATGAGTTGCACGTTTTGGGCCTGTATTTAGACGTCATCCCTATGTAGGTCTTTCTAAACAAAACCATGTTTGGCACTACTCACACTTCTAAGTACCAATATACATGCCAATGTGCATGCCTCTATTTAACCCAGCCTTCTATACATACCTGTAACTATAGACAACGTCTATCTCTCCCTACACAGACCTGTATCTCTGCTCTAACCCCCTACCCCTCAGCCACCCTAATTTACTGATGCTACCCCATTGTTATAGCAACAAGTGCGACATCAGAAATCTGTACTGGACACTTGACATGCAACCCTCCTCCCCGACCATGCCAACAGCGGCACCGGCATCGACACCTCGTCATACAAGGCTGGTGGCACCGGGGGGAGGGGGTCGCTAACCCTCTAAGGGCAGCATAGCTCTTTACTCATGTATCATGCCTGTCGTGATGCCTGATTGTAGCCCTTGGGAGTAACTCGCCAGTGCTACCTCAATGCATCATGCCGAACTTACAGGGTTGATACGCTCCCAAGGTGATGGCACATTGCACCAAGTGATGCAGTGTGGCTAGTTTCTCACAGGTGATGCATTGGTGCATCGTGATAATAAATGCACGAGGCATCATGCCCTCCTTGAAGGGGTAAGATGGAACTGGCCCCTGAGTGAGTGGTGGACAGTGGGCGATAATTGGGGTCTATTCAGGCCTAATGGTGCCTGGGGTGGATGAGAGGGGACGTGGTGGACACTGACAATTACACACACTTAACTCACAGACAGATTCACCGGGAGACGGGCTAAAAAACAGGTGGTCTGCGGAGGGTCTGGGAGAACTGGGGATTGCTGACAGGTAAAGGGAAAGGAGCCATGGGATATATGGAGGCAAACAATCTGGGGAAATGTAAAGATGTGCGGTATAGGAAATGAACAGACGTTTGAGTAGGGAAGAGGGGGAGCTGGGTGGATACTGTACTACCTGTTGTTGTTCATAATTAGGATTGAAATAAGGTGAGGAGATAGGGAAAGGAGGTGGTAGATGATGGAGGAAACAAGCGGAAGGGATATATTGTTAAGGGAAAAAAGAGAAGGGTACAGTAGGATATGGGGACGGACAGGTACAGTGATGATAATTGATACATTTTATATTTAAATGTTGATGAAGACTGCCCAATGCGGCTAGAAATTAATGGAGGTAATTTCAAAACTGATTTCACGAATTCCAAGACTCAAATGAACATTTGAAGAAGGTACGCAATAGAAGACCCACGTCTACTTAAAGATGCATGGTACATAACATGATCGATGGTCAGCCGGTCCAGATTAAAAGATAGGAGTAAAGGCGAGACAATGATTTTAAAGGAAATGACAAGAAGATAAATGCTAGTTTAGGTACAGTGTGTGTGTACAATGGGTGTATGTGGCGTGTAGTGTTGTAGGTGGCGTGTGTGAGTGGCCACGTTTTAGATGCACGTTGGGAGTAAGTGGTGGGGGTGAAGGGGTGAACCTTCCTGCACGAAAGACTCTCACCCCCCCCACCCACTTCCCCGGACACACACACAATATTATTCATCTTCCTTTATCTCTCTCGACACCATGCCTTTGTGGTAATGCCCGTGTTATTGTGAAATGTTTCAGCACCAAAAAAAAGAAAGAGAAATTGTGGTTATAAGGACAGTAATATAATGACTAGCTGCTATTTGAGGTTATTAGCCTATATTATGTCCACAAATTCAACGATGTGCAAGATACAACACAAGAATCAAGCAAGGTAATTGTTAGCGGGTTGGTTTTCAATTTATCAAGTTTTCCTTAAACAAAAACAATATAAAATAGTCTGCTGTGCTGACGTCAACGCTAACTTTCTGAGTTTCTCACACCAAATTTAATTTCACACATTGAGAACTTTTCTCATACATTTAGTACAACAGCAGAGTCTTGTCAGCTTATGAATACATCAGACAATGTACAGGGGAACTGAGTAAACGGCTTTTAACCGCGTTCACCGGTTTTTAGTAATGTGTACCCCTGGTCACAACAATATATGTCCCACTAACAGAATAGATGTTTTAGCTTCGCCACTAATTCAAAACGCAAGGTATCACACTTAGTGCCTGCACTTATGTGAGAAACTTCTCCTCGGATTGTGTGAGAAAACGTCTTGTGTGCTTCCCTTAATGTGTCTCTTGTGTCGTCTTCAGTCCCCAAATTATAACCCTCTGCAGGCTGTATTATCTTTAATGCCATTTGTCGTCATAATGTATGGATGCAGCACTGGTGAGTAACTCACCGGGCTGTTTTCAATCATCACGCCGGCCCTATGGGGTTGAAACATTCCCGATGGGTGGTCATGATGCATGAATGCAGCCTTGGCGAGCAGACTCGCCAGGGCTGCATTCATGCATCATGACGACCATGGGCACAGCGCATTAAAGCACTATGCGGCCCATAAAGGGTTAACGATGCAGTAATTCCGGCCCCTGCCCACCTACCCTGCCGTGCACTGGACGGGGCAGCGTCTAATTTGAGCGATAATGGAGGAATTAGCGGGCACCAATTTGGTGGCAAGTCTATGGGAGGTGATACCAGTAATTACAAACAGGGGGCGCCACCCCTGCTACTAGAAGACGAGCAGTGATTGGACAGTGGCACGTCATGTGATCACGACAGGGCATTGTCTGCTCCCCCACCTGTATACCCTTGTCTAGGTGTGTGTGTGTGTGTTGGGGGGAGGGGGGGGGGTAGGAGATAGGAGAAGGAGAAGGGGGGAGCAGGCATCCCTGTCCTGGCCCCTTCCTCAGCTCACCTGCGTGGGAACGGCCACTTTGTATATAAGCCCTGGTAGACACAGTCATAATAATAATTTTAGTACAATGTAACCAGTTTTAGAGTTGGCAGGTCAATATAGGAGTTGCTGGTTAGTGTAAGATGGAATGTGCACTGACCATGTCAAGGGGAGACACTTAGTGACTTACTAGTACGAGCAGCTAAATCTAATTAAAAAAGAAGGGTCTCCCTCCAATGCTCTATCCTAAAACAAGCTGGGTGGTTATTACTCGAATTCAGTGGCGTAGTAAAAGAAGGAGGTAGGTATAGGCAGGGCGGCCTTGCCCCCCCCCCCCCTACCCAAATCACAGAGGAAGGGGAGGGGCTGAATATGTTTGAACCCTCCAATACGTGTATGGTTGAGTAAAAGAGGAAAGGACTTCTTATTCAGGAAGTAAGAAGGGTAAAACAATATCTATTACTGATGACTGATTTCCATTAGCTAATAAAAACCGTTGAGCATGTTTTACAAGAAATGGTATCTCATGTTATTTCTCTCGCTCCATGTAGACATGGACAATTATGTGTTACAGGCATTCGATTTATTCTTGCTATCCTGAATTAAGTCTTTTTTTTATTTCTGAAAATATTGAAGTGTGTTTTGCTGTCAGTATAATTATTATTGCCAGTCCCACCTGCCCCCATGTAGCATCATGCACACGAATATCGATATGTACAACATGGGTGCCTGCAGGCTGTGTAGTTCCGAGTTGCCACATGAGGGGGCAGCACTGGAGCTGGTTTGGCCAACATGGACAAGCATTTGGATGGAACATAGGCTACATCGAAACACATCTCCAAAGCGTCTTAACTTTTTGTACTTGTTTTATAGTATTATTAATATTAAAGTATGTACTTACACATAAAACGTCCTAACCTTGCTGTACAGAGGGTTTGCACAAGTCCCCTATTGCTTTTCCACTTTGATTGGTTTTTATAACGAATACCAACGTGCAGTAGCTAACCTTCTTTTCTAAATTTCAAGTTTACTTTGAGAGAAATGATATATTATACATAGCTGTGCCAATCTACCAGATATGACTGGCAGAGTATTATGATCATGCACCAACCTTAATTGTATCGACACACGATTGGTTTGTCTTGTGTCGACACAACATCGGTACAGGCTCACACTACTTTGCTGGGATAGCTTGTGTTACATGCACATCCTTCAAATTTACATCACTTCACAACGCATTATTTGACGACCTTTGAGACATTAGGATACTACGTTATGGCGTGTGACGTAACAAAGTGGTCTGCGTGACGTCACGACCGTGCCACGACGGGTCATGCTGGAGCTATCGTCTCTCCGCTCTTCACATGATCCCCACATACAACTTCAGTAGTTTCACTTGCCTTTTTCAAAGTTGAAGGGGGCCAATTTAGTTTTTACCCTTTAATTTGGCCCTTCGGTGATAAGATCACTCAATTCCCATGGTGAGTGATATGAACTTCTCTGGAGTTTGGACTGTTACCGTTATGCAATATGCTAAGTTATAATTATGATGAATTACAATGGATTATAAGAGAGCCATTTTATAGATGTGCAATGTCTGATATGCTTTACCGATTCACAATTGAGATATCAGCGACCTTATAATCCAGGTAGGCATCCCAGTCAACTCCTTTATATAAACCGGTAAATACTGTTGCACAATACATTAAAGATGGCAAGGTAAAGGACCTAGCAGACTTCTGTTCCATTATATTCCCACACTCCTTACCACTTAAAAGAACATTAATTACTCAAAAACACACACAAAAAAAGAAACACAGAAGCCCTCCATTATGTTGCATGTTTGTGTATATCACAGCACACCTCTCAACCCGGAGGGAGGGGCGCCGTGCACTGTGGGTATTGTCGGGGTGTGAGGGGGCAGCATGGTAAACACCTGTAGGACACCTGAAACCGGCAGCACAGGTACACACCAAGGTCAAGGTCATACTCCAAGGTCAAGGTCACACGGAGGGGGGTCAAGGTCACACGGTGGAGTGTAGATAAGGAAGGATGGTTCCACGCCATGGTAACTACCCACCATTTAGTACAACTCCCCGACACCCTTCTAGATTTGCGTGCACATCCTGCCCCCACGCCCATGTTTGTTGCGCATCACGTGACCCGGTGGTGCCCCCTGGTGTGGTGCAGGTGAGGCCGTGATCACGTGTCACGGTGGCGCAGGGCTCCAGCCTACATTCCACTGGTGCCCTGTTGACTTCTCTGTGACAATTACCCGGCTATTTACCCTGTATGGTGTGGAGCAAATTACCCATCTATAAAACAATAACTTGTAACTCATAACTCGATGGGCGTGGCCATCTTATCCTCGCCATCTTCAACATTTCATATATATATAAACCACTGTCAATTTGACCAGCCTTCCAGGTGTGAGCAGCCATCTTGATTTCTTGTTCTCAAAGTGTAGGCAGCCATCATGTATCTAAAAGCATGGACATGTATGATACATCTTGTGCATTTCCATGCTAACAGTAAAGACAACTATATCCTGCCCCTCAAAATGTAAGCTGCTATCTTGTCCCTATGATTAGCCATCTTAATTGTTCCCAAATTAATCTCTAGGCAGTTATCATGTCCCTCATTGTAAAGGCTACTAACAGTCATGTCCCCTAAAAGGTAAAGACAGCCACATCACACCTCAAAGTGGGCGCCAGCTGTCTTGTCACTCAAGGTGTAGGCAGCCATCATTTCCCTGTAAGCTTAAGTGTAGGCAGCCCCCCCCCGGGGGGGGCACTGAGGTATAGTTTGGATAACCACTGCCGCAGCTCCCCCAGGAGCGGTAGCGGTGGGCTGGCAGAGATGATAAAAGGCAGGGGCGGTCAGCCCTACTTAGAATGAAAAGGAGGGGCGGTGACCCCCCCTTATGCCATCAAAAGTAGGCTTCCTGTGTAAAGGTTTCTTGTGTTTATACAGCAATATTGGAGCACAAACATGTTTTTGATTGTTAGAAAGTGCTAATTGGTAAGCTTACCACTGTTATGTCTGACACCTGATGCTCATATGGGATGAAAGGAGGGGGCTTAGAATTTATATGGCCTATTTACGGGGGCGGTTACTCCCACAATTTTGCTCAGTATTGAAAAGGAGGGGCGGTCAGTGATCCTCTTAGCTCTCCCCAGTAGGAGGAAGTGGGGCGGTACCGCGGCAGTTGCCACTGACCCACATAGAGTCAGTGCCCCCCCCCCCCCGGGGTAGGCAGCATCTTCTCCCTCTGAGTGAAGGCAGCCATCTTGTCCTTCAATGTATCTAGGCAGTCACCTTTTCCGCTCAAGGTATAGACTGTCATTATGCCTCGCCAGTTATGTAGACAGCCACATTGCTTCACAAAGCATGTAGCAGTCATCTTATCAGTCAATGTCTAGGCGGCCATTTCCCCCTCAAAGTGTGTGGCAGCCATCTAGTCCTCGGAATGTGTGGCAACCATCTTGTCCCTCTTCAAAGTGTAGGCAGTTATCTTGTTCCTCATCAAAGTGTTGCTCCTGAAGGTGTACACAGTCAGAAGTAAGTGTAGCTGCACAGTGAGTTATACTGTATATTTACAGTATAAAAGGACGTATTTTTGGATTTAAAACCAAAAATACACTGTAAGTGTACACTCACTTCTGATAATGTAATCATTAATCTTGTTCCTCGTCTAAGTGTAGGCAGCCATCTTGTCCCCCAGCAAACCCCAAGAAACAAAATGTATCAGCCATGACATGTGCAAGTTCCTTATGTACCAAAGCTACTACCGCGATGGTGAGGCAGTTGACAAAGCACATCCCTATAGCAACCTGAAGATGGTCGCGTTTTAGGAGCAGCTTAAAAAGACAATGGGTGTGTGCGACATGCGACAATGGGCGGTAATGGTGAGAGTTTAGGGCGACATGAGATAGTAAAGTGGTGTGTAGGTACTAACAGTTACAGCACGCCATGCCATTATACACATTACACTTACAGCTTCTACAACATGACTCAGACACGCATGGCCCTGTAGTAAGGGGAAACATGACAGGTCTTAAACATGCTTGTGTATAAGATGGTGGATACAGAAAGAAATGGTTACATCCATTATTTCATGCTATAAACTACGTACGTGGGGACGAACCTGTGGAGGCACTAGACGCCGCCCATTCCACCTGTAATCTTAAAAAGGCCACTTTTCCTGTAATTTTAATAACGAAACTCAATCTAGTCCTTAGCCATCATCCTGGAAGCGAAGAGGATGGTGGTATTGACGATGTCGAGAACCTAGCTTACCAAATTGACCCAAGAGAGTCTAGTCTTATACTCACACAGTAATCTGTCAAGGGCCTGTGAGGGCTTGTTGCAATTGGCAATGCCCTAAGTTCCCTACACATCACATCATGATGTGAGATTGCAACAACTGGTTGTAACTCAATTCACATTGTGAATTAAGGTGGTCCAGTCCTACGATACAATATTTTCCAAGTGTTATGTTCTCACAAATTATGAGAATTTGTATAAACACTATACAACTGCAGTCATTTCCATATATCATTATTATCTAAAGTGAGGCTAACAAGGCCTCTTACACTGTTTTAATGGAAATTCTTGTGAATAATACCGTGGTTTTTTTTTGTTTTTTGTTTTTTTTGTTGTTGTTATATAATCTTGTCTTTTCACATTCATTACAACAATTGTCTTTTTTATTTTGTATATGTATTGCATGAACTTGTTTCCAATAGTCTCGCAGTTAGACTGTTAATCAAATGTGGCTAATTTTTTACCACTCCCAGTGCCCATGGGTACAAATCTTTCTCAATTTTCATCTTCATTGTAAATATCATCTTTATACTCATGATGAATTTCATATATAGTAACAACTATCAAAGGACCACCTTAATTGATTGTATTTATTATCACAGCTACAGCAGTGGATCAATCAATAAACATTATTATTAAAAAAATATGGATGGCCTCCGATGTTGATAGGGGGCTCTGCCCCCAAACCCCCGTTCTTCTTTTCCATTTTTTTCCTTCTTTAATACTGGTATTAAGACTTTAAGATTACGCCAGAAGTGGCGATTCAAGATTACGCATAGAATGGGTGGCGTCTAGTGACTCCGCAGGTTCGTCCCTTGTTGCATAAACTACAGGTTATATAGCAACGTGTGTATTCTACTCACTGTTAAATATCCAGCCCCAGTATTTCATGGTCTTTGACATGAATATTGGAGGTCAAGTGACCTCATGAAAGCTGTTCTCCAGGTTAATTCGGTATTTTGTCAAAATTCACATGAAATAAGTACAGAGCATCTCTAAAATTTTTCAAAACTCAGTTGTTTTCAGGGTAAACATGGCGGCGTTCATGATGGTATGGCCCATGTGAATGTCCTTTCTGCCACCTACAAAATACCTTTTCCTATACCTAGACAATGGGAATAACCTACATTCAGTGTAACATGAAATTTTATAAAACTCTGAAGTGCATGACCGAAAATGGGAGAGACAAATGTAAGTTATCATTGTAATATTAGAGATGAAATAAACATGAGATTATACATGCTCGTCGTTCATTACACTTCACATACGTGTAATAAATCCGGATTGGAGATATGACTATCCCAGGTATAAATATTTCATTCGTTACATGACTCCTGTTAATGTGTTTTAGATAATTACCAATGACCATGGCTGCTTGTGGCAGATGAACCTGAACCTCCAAGAATATCAATACAAATGCTATATCGAGGTATACCGTTTTGGACCTTTCTTGAGCCATTCCCCATTGTTCACATTTTCCTTTCTGTCCCATCTTCTATTCCGGCTTTCCAAGCACCCAAACCAAACCTATACGCCCCTGGATCCTCTGGGTGATATATTCATTACTTCTTTCATCCATCGCTTTCTTCCCTTTGAATATATGACTTAATCTGTATACGTCTACTTAACCAATTTAGACTCCTCCCTTGGCTGGCACAGTGTGACTAATTTAATTTTAAAGTACATATTCTGGGTTGACTGCATACAGGTGGGTAGCATCTTTAAAGTCAGACAAGTTAATGCACTAATCCGTGAGAATGTCTTAGAAGTGCCTAATACCACTCAGGTGTTGTGGGTGTGAGGGGGGGGGGGGGTAAGTGGGCCACTTATTAGCTACCTTATCTCATCTCAGCCAACCCCTTTGTGTACCTATAAGGCTGGCTTCTGCCATATGTTTAAAGGCTCCATATGGTGAGATGGGAGGGTAGAATAAGAGACAGCAGTACATGGCAGTACAGGACAGGAAAAGGCATTGTGCCGTAGGAGAATGCATAGAGGAGGGGTAGTGCGATCCAGGGTGGCAGGACAGGGCAGGACAGGGCAGGACAGGGCAGAACAGGGCAGGACAGGGCAGGACAGGGCAGGACAGGGCAGGACAGGGCAGGGCAGGGCAGGACAGGGCAGGACAGGACAGCGGGTTACGCAGGGCAGAAAATGACAGTGAAGTAGAGACACCGGCAAGGCAGAGTTGGGCATGGCAGGGATGGTACTGCATGATAAGGTAGGGCACTGCCTAGGGGGGAAGGGCCTTTAGGACAGGACGTGACTGAGGGTGGAAAGGGTCATGAAGAGAGGGTACAGTGCGGGGTACAGTGCTTATAAAGGGGGACAAGATGGCGTCCTACACATTATGCAGTCACCTCCATATCACATATAGTATACACCAAATAAATACAGACGCTGGCCTGGGATCCACAGCCTCGCTTTGATGTGGCCGCTCTCTAGTCACGTGACTGTACACCTGTGTGTTAATTTCATGCCAAACTAACTCCATTCACCTCCTCCTGTTTGCCACAGCTTATCCACCCCCTCCCGGCCTCTACCCCACCACTCCCCCACCTCTCCCCCGCCTCTCCTCCACCCTCTCCCACCTTCTAAGTAAACCCCATCCCACTCAGTGTTGTCAGGGGAGAGTTTACTCAGGGGACTTGCAATTATTGTCGGCGGCATTTGTAAAGTTAATCTTGTTATTGCAGTCGTTTTCAGGGTAAACATGGCGGCGTTCATGATGGTATGGCCCATGTGAATGAGCCTGTCTGATGTGGTATACCATGGTTTTATATCGGTATAGAGCTGGCTATACTATTATTAAAGCGGTCATGTCGGTTGAAATGAAATTTAGGTCTACAAAATTGATTATTTTACCACGAGGCAGTTGGTGTTCTTTGTCCATCTGTTAACTGACAGGGAGTCACAGTGATACATCAAATGTTAGAATACAGCACGTAATGTGTTATTTTAAATTTGTTCACTTTGGATAAATGTATTGAGCTGTTTTAAAAGGATTTGAAAATGATCAGATCAGTATGCCATCATAATTCTATGCCAACGAAACCACACATCTGTATAGACGTCTTCTCCAGTTCCGTCTACATGATTTTATCTTTACTTTAAAGTGGTTATAGGGTGTAGAAAGGGTCATCCACCTTCATCTTGTCGATTACTGAGT
Source organism: Harmothoe impar (assembly GCA_947462335.1). Taxonomy (NCBI): domain Eukaryota; kingdom Metazoa; phylum Annelida; class Polychaeta; order Phyllodocida; family Polynoidae; genus Harmothoe; species Harmothoe impar. The sequence continues at coordinate 20,261,556 of OX381713.1, read as the reverse complement.
GAACTGAATGGAGATGGGGTATCTGTAAAGAAAAAGTCAATGTAAAATGTAGGTCATATACCTTCTCTTGATGTTTGGGCCTGCATGATATTCAAAGATATCCTCGTCGCATCAGTTAAGAATAACAATTATGGTTCCGGGGTAAAAACATTCTGGGACCACCATTTAGGCCTTAAACTGTTATTTTTAAATCCTTTAATATTATAGCTCTAATCCCTACTCCAAAAATGAAATATTCCTTTAAAGAAGACTATCGTATTCTGCATCAAAACCTACCCTGGAATAATTATTAGTACATTCTTCACATTTCTGGCCATGGTGGTACCCCTCGTGGTCAATATGGTACGTTACAGTCACTACTAGAATATGTCCGCTCAGTTGCCCTGGCACTGTCTATGAATCTCAGGACTTCCTTTGAATGTCTTTGATTACAATATCCCTTTTATCAGTCACGCCTAGAAGGCCATGTGAAGAAACAGACACCATGGCATCTTTCTACTGAAACTGTGGCATGGTAAGTAACACATATTGAAACTAGTTCAGCTAAATAGAATATTTATTTTGCGTTTTCCCTATAATTATATGCAACAGGTGTTACCTGTCAATGGAATTGTGGGTGTGGTTGGCAAATCAGGCTGGTACATGCAACTCCCCCGCATTGCTACAGACCAGATACAACCTGGTAGTACCATGCATCACCAACCCACCTACACCATAGACATGTGTCATTCAACTTATAGCCCCTGCTTCTGACATTGCTGGTACATTGTATATATACTGTCTAGGTTGCCACAAGAGTGTCTTGTGAAGGACTTTCTTTGGAATTTAATTTAATCAGTTAATATGTCACTGTTCTCTCTCGTTATCAAATTTGATCTACATTTCTGTTGGTACCATTATGGTTGGCTCACATAACTTATCACTTTAGTTAGTGTATCATCATACTGCTATACACATTCTGAATTCAAAATGTGTGTATGTTTGTTGTGTATTTTCTAATTGGTTAGGTAGCGGGTTGCATTGACTTGCGCTAGCTGGTCGGTAACCAGCAGAAAAGTTTGTTGTTGGAGACCGGAGGCTGAATCTCCTGCCATAAATGCACTCTGCTGAATCTGAGAATCCCTGCCATGATGACCGTCAACATGGCCGGTAAGATGGCCGACAAGATGACCGCAAAAAGGTCGGCAAGACGGCCGCCAAAATGGCCGGCAGGATGGCCACGAAGATGGCCACTAAGATGGCCACCAAGATGGCTGGTATTCTCAGTCTTGTCCTTACTGTCCGCACCTAGTGGGCTATCATCAGGACCCTTACCTAGAGATGTAGGGACACAGTGTAGGACTACCTCACCCCATCCTCTCTTCCTCACACCCCTCCTTCACACATCTCAATCATGACAAGTGAAAGGGTTCGATTACCTTCTGACTACACGGATATGTTTTTCTTTGGAAATTACCTCTTGTGGCCCTCTCAAAGGCCAAATAAAACACGACATAACGCCGCTGCCGCCCCCGGCTATAGGCCTGTCACCCAACGTCATGCCCATAATAAGATTGGATTTGGGGAGAATACAATAGTCTATAAGGTCTGGTGAAGAGGAGAGGGGAAGGAGGAGGAGGGGGGTAAGCAGGCTATAAGGTGGAAGCTATCATATGAACTGCCTTGAGAGTACCAGGCAGGGAGGAGAGGAGATAAGAAAGGCAAGACGTTCTGTGTTTGGGGGGGGGGGGGATGAATGTGAATGTGGTGATGTGATGTTTATCTAAAAGGTGTGATTATTGAAAGAAGGTCGGCGTGTCTGTCTACGCCTGTGATGTGAAGGGGACGCTTCCCGTCCATGTTTATAGTAACTACTTCTAAGCTCCTTATGCCATACTCTGGTTATAAAGGGCTGGGAAAGGGGGTGCAGGCTGAGGGCTCTGGTGGCAGTGGCACCTGGGAGAGTGCAGGCTGAGGGTGCTGGTGGCAGTGGGACCTGGGAGAGTGCAGGTTGAGGGCTCTGGTGGCTGAAGGACCTGGGAGAGTACAGGCTGAGGGCTCTGGAGGCAGTGGGACCTGAGAGAGTGCAGACTGAGGGCGTAAGAGGCAGTGGAACCTGTGAGAGTGCAGGCTGAGGGCGTTAGAGGCAGTGGGACTTGGGAGAGTGCAGGCTAAGGGTTCTGGTGGCAGTGGGACCTGGGAGAGTGCAGGCTAAGGGTTCTGGTGGCAGTGGGACCTGAGAGAGTGCAGGCTGAGGGTTCTGGTGGCAGTGGGACCTGGGAGAGTGCAGGCTGAGGGTTCTGGTGGCAGTGGGACTTGGGAGAGTGCAGGCTGAGGGCTCTGGTGGCAGTGGGACCTGGGAGAGTGCAGGCTGAGGTCTCTGGTGGCAGTGGGACCTGAGAGAGTGCAGGCTGAGGGCGTTAGAGGCAGTGGGGACTGGTAGTAGGGGTGCAGGCTGAGTGTGTTAGAGGCAGTGGGACCTGGGAGAGTGCAGGTTGAAGTTACTGGTGGCAGTGGGACCTGGGAGAGTGCAGGTTGAGGTTGCTGGAGGTAGTGCATACCAATAACATTTAAATGTTATTTTCTCCATTGTAAAGGATAAAGAAACCCAGCCAGAAGATTATTTTCTGCCTAAGGGCATCTATAAGAAAAACCCTCATAATTTTGGTAGTGTTGACTTGTCTTAATCCTAAGCTGGAAAAGGATGACAAATACACACCCCTACAATAATGTGGCCACATGCAATAACAAGCTGGTATTTACTGAGATTAGACATGTATACAGAAGCTGGTGACCAGGTGGTTAGTTTTAAAGTAAGAGGAAATCGCTGAATGGGTTTACTTACGGTGCCAACGTATTCATCTCGTATGATAAATAGAATACTTCTTCCTAGGCCCTCTTTAGGGTAAGATTATTCCAGGTTTTGACAAAAAGACAGCTTGGATATTCCAATATCCACAAGACATAACTGTACACTTCAGTTGTTAATACAACCAAATGATTTATCAGTTTGGAAAGTCCTCGTTGAAATTGAACCAACCAAAACTTTAATCAATTCTTCCGGCACTAAATTAGGAAGCCAAATGATATGTGATCCAATATCTAAAAAGAAATCCTGATGTGACAAAATAATATTCTGGAAGTAAGCAAATTTAAAAAAGGAAATGAGAATTAAATCTTTTTAAATCTATATTTTCTAACTGCTTGGCCATAATATCATATTGTATTACTGCGGCGGCTCCCCACAGAATCTCCTATAACTCTAATTACCACAACAACCCCCCCCCCCCCTTTTTAGCGGTGGTATCATATTTTTGTGGCTTACTTAAACATGTGCATCAGAGCTGTGGGACGGCCATGTTTGTTTTAAATTTAGCCCTACAATGGTGGTCACATGAAGTAGGCGGCTATAACATGGGGCTAGGCAGGGTTGTTGCATCATCTTGGCTGGGATCGACCAATGCTTGCAGCAACATTGTCCTGGTGTGAAATTTATTCAATGTAGCAAAAAAACTGTCATATTTATGTGGAAGCAAACTTGAATTTCTCAGGGTAGGACACAATTTTGAAATCATAGCGAGATTCTAAAGTTTTTACAATACATGTACCTTAAGAATAGTAAAATGAATATTATTATCTTTAGAAATCAGTCTGGCCTAAGAATAGAACTTGTGTTATAAACCCCCTACAAGAATGTAGAAAGAGAAGGCTTCTTTCTACAATTTTAGTGAAATTTGGGTATTGAGATCCCATCATTTGTGAAACTACTTGGCAGTTTCTAATATTGTCCCTATACATCTCTTACATCAAATTCCATACACAGTTGCAGTAACCAACACCTAAAACACCTTCACTAACCATGCAGTGTAACAAACTCTAGTGGCCAAACAGGGTAGGGGTCCTACTATACAGGGGATCCATGGATGGGTGAAGATCAAATGCTTAGCACACCCATTGTGGCAACATAAACACGGCTTTGTGGGGTGGGCATTGTGAGTGTGGCAGGGTGCAGGCAGCCTTTTGCTTTGTTGTTTGCCCTGGGCTGAATCCCTGAGTGGTGGATAATCCACGATCTGTCACACCTGCACCTGAGTCAAGCTAGCCATCGTAAACACAAACCAACAACCCGGCCGCTGTCAGAATGTGACGGTCTACTGTCAAAGGCAAGCGGCCTGCAATTAATTTCATACAATATTCTGTCATAGGCAGCCCAGAGTCATGATCGCTTTGTAGGCAGCTGACAAGCAAGGTAGAAGAATATCTGTATATTCAGTAACATTCCCACTTCAGTCAAGGTCCCTGTTGTAAATAAAAACTGACAACTGGTTTACCATCAGAATAATCATGATGTTCTCCCGCCAGAGGCCGGAGATCTGCTGTTTAGTATAAAAATGCGTATATTACAAACGCTCTTGTAGATGTGACATCAGAGCTTCTGCAGAAACAACAATCTATGCCTACACTATAATATAGTGTAGGCATAGATTGTTGGTACAAAATGCAAACCTGAAATTTAACACACTGTGCTGATTATCTTAGACAATTGAACAAGTTCTTGTTACTTCTGCAGAAGCTCTGATGTTGCTCACTGCATTACCTGAGGTCTCCAACTAAAATGGCTCCAGACCCCTAAATTTTATATGGCGACATGGGCATTTCTTAAAATCGACATGCAGCATGAGGCCTATTGACATGTGACATGAGGCTTAAAGAGATAGTGACATGGGACATGGACACTTCTTGATATCGACATGGGACATGAGCATCATTAAGCGACATAGACATGCGACATGGTGTTTTCTTAAAATCAACATGCGACATGGGGACCCCCCCCCCATCAAGGGCCTCACCAAGAGGAAGCAGGCATGAAGTCTGCTTTTGTACGACCATAATGACTGACCCTACACTTCAGCTGTTATCGCTTGTGAATAGAAAATTACTATTGATTTTAATTTGGTATATAGATAACTGTATCTTTCATATTATGGTTTAAAGAAATCCTTGCTTTATTACTCTTTGTGGCTATGTATCGAAGTGCAAAGATTGTCACAAGGTCCAGGCCTGAAATAATACACCGGTCCTGCAAAATGAAAAAAAAAGAGAAAAAAACCTTCAGGCCTAAAATGTCCTGCATATTTGAAATAGTTTAGTATACACTGGACCATCTAACCTTGTAATGGACTACTAGTATATGCAACATATTATTCATATATTTGATCAGACACGAATTATATCACTAGCCTAGCTACTGTCTAACAAAACAGGGTGCAAAGATATACTTTGAATCAAGATGTTGCTATTTTCAATAATACAGTCAAAATACAGCAACACCAAAACTAGTATGACAAAGTAGGCTTTTTATGGACTATACTTTTTATACCACAGTCCCTATGATGTCATTGATATACAGGAATTACCGACAGACGCTAGCACACTACCATCAGAATGAATCCATAATTGTAGCATAACCATTGACTTTAAAAAAAGTGCAGACCTCAGCCTCACTGGGTATGGTACATCAAAGATGAGTTATGATAAGGCTCTGCGGCAGTCATGCATACATTTCCTATCACTCAGCGAGTCACCGGTTCCATAATGGCTATTCAGTTGTTAAATATATGTAATACGCCATAAAACTGCACGCCTCATTTGGCCCAACACAGAGTTCGGCCTTAACAAACACAATCAGCATCTTGTTGCATCACCTTGGTTGCTGAATTGTGTTACAGTTACAGGACAAACAATTAGTATATATACAGACAAAGGCCAACGACCATTGATGCTTCTGCATGAGCTAAACCATAGCCATTTCACATGAGACTGTGATGTGGCCCAAACTCATTGGATGAAGAATGATCAAAAAGGGTTTTGTCTTTGCATCTATTTCGTTTATGTTTTATGATGTGAAATGAAGGAAATCCATGATGTCCTCCACCCAGCCACATTCAATACGGGTGTTTGGTATACGAGATTTCATTGCAACCGTTGTATCTCTAAAGAATTAACTTACCAGTACACCCTCAGAAAAGTGAGAGTCATTGTCGCTAAAACTACCCTCACCAGAGTCAGGTGAGGGTAGCTCGAGGATCTCACATTGCAGTTGACGTGTTGACGACATGCATGTTTTCTTCACACTGCTAAACTGGATGTGGTCACAATAGTATGTTACAATCTGCCGTAATTTGGGTGATTTAGGGTGATATTTTTCTGGCCCAGATACCGCTCCTATGTCTGCAGATTGCAGTTAATTTTGACACTTCTGGTCGCCCTGCCTTAGTGGATTTGGCTAATGTCCACCTGCACAAAGAAAAGAAACAGAGTAAAAAAAAGAGACCAGGTTGCCTCCAGAATGACTCCCCTCTTTAGGGGAGCCCAGGTCATTTTGCGACTCTCTTAGGTGAGTCACGGAACTATAGGACGCCCCAGGTGACTCCCCTGGATCATCCAGGGAGTCACCTAGGCCCCCTTAGGCAGCCTGGGCTCCCCTAAAGAGGGAGGTCATTCTTGAGCCCGGGGAGGTGTCTCAGCTTCAACCATACCGGGAGGTGTGGTCATGATTTGGACTGATATGGGTTCCTTTTCAGCCCCAAGGGAGTGAAGTTGTGTACACCTATATGGGTATGTTTTTCAGGGGCAACCTCCGTCATTCCTTATGTGTATGATATTTAGGACTGACCCACAAGCTTAACTGCTTAGCTCTTCCTGTTTTCCCTGAACCACAGTATATGGTATGATTCTTTGATTAGAAATATCAAAGTGTATACTTAGCCATTTACTGTCCCATTGGGATGTGATGTCAGGACCCATGCATAGCGGCCTTGCACCAATAAGGGTATGCTCTTTGCAGAATTTGCACAGGAATGGGGTAGTATTTCTGGCAATGGCAACACACCTACATGGGTCAGATTTAAGTCCGATGACCACACATCCCGGTGAAAATAATCTTAGACACCTCCCTGGGTTCTGGAGGCAACCTGGACTCCCATTTGACGCTGTTTCATTTCTCTGTGTGCTGAGCAAAACCCTGTGTATGGTGTGAAATCGTCAGTACTATTATAGCTGATTTCCCTCACTAACCATGTAGTATAGCACATCCATGCCCACTCAAGTGGCATCCAATGGGAGGGGTGGTGATGGTGGTTGTGAGGAGGTGGGTTTGTATTATTTAGCGGGCTTCGTGAGAAGTCATCAAGTATTGAACAAACGGTTGTGCTGCTTACACTGGGGCCCGCTGCCAAACAGCGTATAACTACTTAATCTAATTGAAGTGTGCTTATTCCTCACTGGCACACCCATTAAGATTTCATGTAGGCTGAGGAGGTTGCCAGGACCCAGCTAGAGATGAGAGGAGGGGGGAGAGGATAGGGGGAGGAAGAGGGAGAGGAGGAGGAGGAGGAGGAGGAGGAGGAGGAGGAGGAGGAGGAGCAAGAGGAGGAGGAGGAGGAGCAAGAGGAGGAGGAGGAGGAAGAGGAGGGGGAGGGGGAGGATCGAGATGAGTACAGAGGATAACATAGGCGTGAGCAGGAAGGGAGAGAAATTGAGGGGATAGGAAGGAAGATAAAGGGGTAAAAGGGTGAAAGGACATGATGGCAAGGAGGAGGCTGTGAAGGATAGACTGGGGAAGACAGAAGCAAGTAGAATAATTGGGAGATCAGGAAGGAAGGAGGATAAGAAGTACTAAGAATATATGCAGCAGCGGGGTTAGAACGGAGAAGAGAGAAGGGTAGCAGGACAGTAGGGAGAACGTGTGTGACTGATTACGGTAGGTATATTGAGGGTGAGAGGGTGAGGGGGTTAAGGTAGTGAACATATTAACATATTTGACTTAGACATGTATATTTAACATGTAGGTCTGTAGACATGTGAGTGCAAACCATCAACTTTATTATTCATATTCCTCAGTCAAGCATCTCCCTCTACACTTCCAGCCTATTAATTTACTCTCCTTGTTGACCTATGTATTCAGTGAAAGAGAGAAAAAGAGAGCCATATAATTATGATTTAAATTTCTTTGATGGCTATGCTATATAATTATACATTACTGGACTGGTTAGATTACTGTAAAGATTCAATAGACCTACTCTCAAAAAGTATCACATTCTTTTTCTTTTGTTAAATATCACCTAACCCCTATCACAAACCACAACCTCTCTCTTCTAGTCCTGATAGTATTATCCATTTAATTTCTGTTTGTCTGTTAGTCGGGAAGCCAGTTATACTAAGTGCACAGCCTGCCTTCTTGGCACTTTGGTAAGGTGAGCGATAATAGGAGAAGGGGGGGGGGGCAAGGTGCGCCTGCGCACTGCAGTATAAGAAGGAGGGGGCGCCATCTTTTGTCCAGAATCTCAAATGAACCAAACCCCAGAGGTACACACACGCATGCGCAAACGGAATATGCCTCTTTACAAAAGTCCCTCCGTGAGACACGGTGAGACCCGCCAAGAGCAGGGTCTGATTGCACAACCTTGGTTGTTGATAATGAGCAACGTTTGCAAAATATCTGAAATATTTAAATTGTATGTCATATAAATCATGGTTTTGTGAGCCCTATTCCCGAAGGCCTGGTTATGTGGGCCCTGTTCCTGGAGGCCTGGTTATGTGGGCCCTGTTTCTAGATGCCTGGATCTGTGGGCCCTGTTTCTAGATGCCTGGATCTGTGGGCCCTGTTTCTAGATGCCTGGATCTGTGGGCCCTTTATGGGCCCTCGCTCGGGCCTAGTTTTCCACGGGATCTTGTTAAGAAGTTCAGTTACTAACTGTGGACTGCAACACTCCCTGTTCCTACCATCTAGTGTCAGATCAAATTGCTAATATCGATTTCTGCCCTCTCACCACCTTTCTTCCTCAGCTCGTGTTGTATTAATCAGATCTCTTCCACTTGGTGAGAGCACGTCTTGTGTTCACGCTGTAGCTGTTACTGCAGCTGTATTACTGCTGTACACTTAGCCAATGTTTAGGCACCTTATACCAAGTAGTCGTTACAGGGTCACCTTTTCTGTCTGGTGCCGTATATAAATTTGTAAAACATCCCTCATTTCCACATCAACAACAAACAGGTATATGGTTCTGCCAATTCCAAAATAACACTTCAATTTCATATCATAAAAGAATTTAATAATGAAATCTTGAAATTATTATAAAAAACAGATTAAGATATATATATGTCAGTAGAGTATATATACTCATGTTTATCTAATTGTATCATGACAATGTCATAGTGAAACGCAAAACGCTTATGATAAAATGCTGTGGTACCAAATACATAGGTAGGTTAATATAAGGAGCTTAATATGAGCGATGTGTGATTCCTAACACCACATACGGACACCATGTTACAGCAAACACCAGCTCGTGAGCAGCTCCACCAGCGACTCACAGCGGGATACATCTAAACTAGAGCAGCTCGGGGTAATAGGGTGTGGTCACGGCACCACCCCACTACCTCACACCAACTCCTTCAACCACGCACGGCAACCCCCCTAAACATTTGTCATCTTACACTGCATTGTCTTAAAGCTGTGTCAGTAGACTTAAGGCTATGTCAGTAGACTTTGGGTTGGTTCAGTGAACTTTGGGTTGTGTCAGTAGACTTGTGACCGTAGACTTCAGGTGGTGGCAGTAGACTTGAGGTTGTGTCAGTAGATCTCGAGCTGTTTCAGTATACTTCAGACTGTTTCAGAAGACTTTAGGTTGTTTAAGCAAACTCTGGACTGTGTCAGTAGACTTCGTGCTCTGCCAGTAGACTTTAGGCTGGGTCAGTAGACTTTAGGCGGTGTCAGTAGACTTTAGACAGTGTCAGTAGACATTAGGCTGTGTCAGTAGACTTTGTGCTCTCTCTACCAGTAGACTTTAGGCGGTGTCAGTAGACTTTAGGCTGTGTCAGTAGATTTTAGGCTGTGCCAGTAGACTTCAGACTGTGTCAGTATACATTAGGCTGTGTCAGTAGACATTAAGCTGTGTCAGTAGACTTTGTGCTATCTCTACCAGCAGACTTTAGGCGGTGTCAGTAGACTTTTAATAGGCTGTGCCAGTAGATTTTGGACTGTGTCAGTAAACTTCAGCCTTGAATGAACCCACTGAATATGTGTCAGTTTAATGTATGTTTATATGTTTTGTCAGTAGGCTTTTGGCTCAGGAATTATGCAAGAGGGTATTGCCAGTATATCCCCAAGGTCCATTAAATAAACTATAACTGGGCTATAAAGTGGCGACCACCCATTGTTTACAGCATCTGAAATGTGCATGTCGCTGGAGACGTTCTTCTTAACCCATCACCAAGCCAAACCTCCCCGAGTGGGAAATCACCAGCCATATTTAACTAGCTCGCTTCTCGCAAGAGGCTTTTTCTTCACCCTCTCTATTTACAAATAAGTAAAGAGTCATTTAACTGGAACTAATCAACTCGCTTTGACTCTGACCAGCCGAGGAAAATTCCCCCACAGAGCATGCATAGGCTGATGTGTTTGTCAGAAAAATGGCGCTTATGAAATTAAGCACCGTATCCAAACTGCAGTCTTCTTATTCGGCCTTGGCGCTGCAACATAAATGAAGGTTGACTGGGGACCAAGCGAAGCGTGAACAAGCGAAGTAAATTATACATCACTTACAAGGCACTTATCACCAGTTGGGGTTGAATAATGTATAACCGCGACCAACCAGCGTTCGACAATCATAGGATTAAAGCGTGCGGGTTATTTACCAAGGCGGGAAGTGGCATGCTGTTAAACCAAGTGTTTACTGTACAGCTCCGGTTACCATGGCTACAAATGACTTGTAAAGGAAGTTATCACATTAAGTATTGAAGATCCTATTAAGACAGTGCGAGAACAAGTGTAATGTAATTTTTCAGTAGGGCCTAAATCTATTGATATGTTGATTTGTCATCAGTTGTGTCTTCATGAATTGCATGATATTTATGTGGTAATAGAATGATATGCTAAAGGCAATGATATTCTAAAGTCACCCCCTCTCACGTTGTAAGTAGTATATGACTTTCCGTCACCTCAACATTGTGAGTAGTATATAACTCTTCCACTTTCAGATTGTAAGTAGTCTCCCCCACCTCTCGTTGTAACCAATATATGAATCGTCCCTACCTCTCATATTGTAAGTAGCATATGACTGTCCCTCATCTTTAGGATTGTGAGTAGTATATGACTTTTCCCCTCTGATATTGTAAGTACTAAATGACTCTCCACCTCTCGAATTGTAAGTAATATATCACTTTCCATCAACTCTCATATTGTAAGTAGTATATGACTTACCCTCACCTCTCACATTGTAATTCGTACATGACCCTCCCTCCTCGCTCGCATTGTAAGTTGTATAGAAATGGTGGTTTTCACATGGCACGGTTTATCATACATAGGTCTCTGACTGTTCCTTTAATCTGCGCGAGACAAAATAGGGATAAAGGAGAAGCCAGAGGGAGAGAGAATATGATTTATGTAGATGAGGAATAAATGTACTGGCGTTTTGTCACTTTTCGGAGAAAAGATGGTGCCAGGTATTAACAAGGCAAACCGGAGGCAAAGAATCCGGTACATAACCTGGGGTCAGAGAGGGAGAAGAGACAAGAAGAGGAGGAGGGTGAGGGGGTGAATGGGCCAAAGGCTTGTGGCGTTTATAGTTGCAATGACTTCCGGATTAAATTCTCCCATCTTGAGATGCAATGGGATGTAAAACATACATTTCATATACTACTTACGGTCATGGGCTAGGAGGTGGTCAAGGCATTTGCTTATACATACATGTACCAACCCCTCCATACCCTACATGTGCCACCCGTTCAGCGTAATTGTATCATACCCCACACGGGTCATGGTGTGTGGGGTGGAGCAGGATTGTAACACAGTCATCACGTACGGATTAATGCCACTCTGCCTGTCGCCATGTCACAAGTACACTCATCTCAACCACCCAACCCAGTCACCCGACACCCCCAGGGACCCCACCCCTCCACTCAACCCACCCCAACACACACAGAGTAGCACAAAGAGGGGTGTGACCCGACAAGTGGGGACGTGTGTCCTGTTAGGGGGAAGAGTAGGGATGGGGTCTTCTGGGAGAGGGTCGGGTAGGGGAAGGGGGTTTGGTTGGGGCCCAGGGGGGCCACTCCCTCAGCAGTACTGACCATGTGTGAACATGATTCCAAGGGAAAGGGTCTGTTTTTTGGTCCTAGGCACGGACCCGCGAGGGTCCTTGATAAGGGGTGCTTTTTAAGCAAATTTGGGGAGAAAGGGGTACATTTTCAGAGCTTCATGGCTTTTTAAAAGGTATTTTTTTACTTTATTTTCCTTGGTCACCCTTGATTCAGATATTTTCCCAGGATAACCCCATGATTAGGGTATATTCTTCAGGGTCATTTGTGAATAGGGTCCGTTTTTCTGGTAGGTTTACCTTGAAAAGGGTATGCTTTAAAAAAAATTCACCCCTTGATAAGGGTACCAAATTTAGGGTGATGTTCGCACATAGTGACTATAGAAAAGATAGGGAGTGGCCCCCCCGGGGGTTGGGGCAATGGGATGGGTTTGGGGCAGGGGGTGGGGTTGGGGCAAGGTTTGGGAACAGGTCCTGTGGCTCTTGGCTGGGCAGGTTGGGTTGGGGTGGGGTGGGGTGCTAGGGTAGGTAATTTCTGAGGATGAGGGCAGACCCGGGTGGAGGGAGTAGAGCAGCGCATGTTAAAAATGGAAATGACAGAAAAGGGCAGCAGTTAGGGTAATAGGGATCAATACCGACATACAACATGATATGTTATATTTATATTATAGGGCAAAAAATTGTGAGTAGATATAGCAATACCGGAATTGAACTGTTAAATGCAGTAAGGGAGCTCATAGACAGTATCATTGGATGGAGGGTCAGGATACGTTATAGTAGAGGGGCAGCAGTGAGCAATAGAGCAGGTCAGAGCAGATCAGGTCAACCCACCCCCACCCATCTTGATGTGCCCCCACTCCTCCCGGGACTCCACCTCTGTGTTAGTTCCCCTGCTGACCGCCGGATGGAGCCACCAGACGTGCGCCGCATGAGGTCGCTGCGGTGTGGGAGGGGCGCATGCGCCTTGATAACAGGTGCCGCCATGTGAGACTAATCGTGTTAGGGTGGGAGGTTAGCGGACAGCGGGGTGGTGAAGGGGGACAGGAGGGTAAAGACTCATGGTTAGCAAAGGGTGGTATTTTGTAACCAGGGATCTGTCCTATACTGCCAGGGGCTGTAGGCCTACGCGACATATAGCGAAGGAACGGGAGTGAACTGGGCACGTGCACACTGGCACAGCCCTAGTCCCCGCACTTCCAAAATCCGTGCAAAGGGGTGTATTTGAAACCCTATAACGATGATGGTGTCAGTATATGTTTGGAAGTGCGGGGACCGGGGGCACAGCAGCTATCTTGGGATCTTAGTTCCGCTCTCGGAACGTTGCTTGTTATTGACATATAATTCATGGTGTGTGTGGGTCTGGTACCAAGCTAGATCTCGCGTGAAAATCCAAGGATAGAAGTTACTTCATATATGGCCGCGGATATGAAGCCACCAGAATTATCGCTATATGCATGCTTTAATTGTGGTTGGGAACTGATAGATAGGCTCACTCGGATTGTTCACCACTGGGGTATATTGGACCGTGTTTCAAAAATCAGATGTGTGCCTCACGCAGGTTTGGAGAAATAAAATCATTGTCATTGTCATTGTCATGTCATTGTCATTGTCAAAAATCAGATGCTGGATGGACGATCAGATTGTGGCAGTTTGGATTCCCAAACAAACAGAAGCCTCACAAGGACAATGTCAATCAACCCATTACACATAAGCCACTAGTCCCAGTCCCAGCACCCCAAACACCCCATTACCACCTACTGTCCACACCTGCATTCTCACCAATTATCGCCCAGTGACTTGTGTTGTAACGGGTTGTGAGTGGCAGGTAACCGCAGACAACTTTCACACCCCTCATCTCACCAGTCACCTCCACCCAGCAACCCAATAGAACAATATCACCAAGTCAAAAGGTGGTGTATGACAGAAGGGAGAAGAGGGAGGGGAGCTAGGGGGGGGGGGGGGGGGTCTGGGGGTTAGGTTGCCTGGTGTGTAATTTACGATTTTACATTGAGTGGTCGTTTTATGGTTTATTAGCGAGCCGGTTACGTGCGGCACGATGAAAGGGACCCCGGGTTTGTCATTAGGGCGTCTCAGCAGCCCCAACATAACTGTTGTATTTATTAGGCCTTTTAACCAGGGCTGCTGCTAGTGGGTGGGAGGTGGGGGTATAAGGGAGAGGGGGAGGTTATGGTCCTCAATGATAATTTAGTACGACATGGCCTCCATGCCGGGTGATTAGAGAAAAGCCAACATCTGTGATTCGGTGGCGTCTCGGGTGGTGGCGCTCTGAGCTGACTTAGTCACCCGGTCATGTGACCACTACAGGATGCGCAGCATCTCATGGCGCAGCTTTCAGTTCCATTTTCCGCCACCATGGCTAGCTACAATAGGGATGGGACACTTTTATATCTAGTTAATTTCATTTAGTTAACATAGTATATGATGGGTTCCCTAGCCCATGTTAAAAGGGTCTTCATCTCCTACTTTCTGTCGGCTCATCTGTATACTGGTACCCATATGATACAGAAATTATGTATTTATATATATCAAATTTGTTCTAATGTAGCTTTCTGACCATGAATATGGAATCAAACAACCATAGTACTCACTCACTCACTCACTCACTCACTCACTCACTCACTCACTCACTCACTCACTCACTCACTCACTCACTCACTCACTCACTCACTCACTCACTCACTCACTCACTCACTCACTCACTCACTAACTCACTTGAAATATGATCCGACTTCATGGATTGGTCTACACTTTCCTCATAGGTCACATGCTACGAAATACCTTTAAAAAGGTTTAATAGCTCACAATCGTAATCGCCATTAAGAGAGTTACTTTCAACTACAGGAATGGCTGATGAATTCTTTTCGGGGGTGGGGTTGGAGGAAGCAAAATAGTTGACCCCTTGAGAGGAGAGACCACACAAATTTGGGCACCTCTTGTAGCTTTTTTATTTGTAATATGTTCATGTGTTTTATTCGTGATGGCAACAAAGATGGATGTTTGTGGTATTTCATTCTCCATTGTTTGTACACTTTCAATAAAAACTAGTTCAAGCCTTAATAAATATATGCATGCACACAATGTAGGCCTATGCACGTTTTTTTTCACAATCCATGAAATAATTCATGCTTAAAATTATTATCATACCAATGGGATCAATAGCCACTAGGTACTCTAAAATCAATACACCTTTACATGAATCTACGACTCTTCTGGAGATGCTGGATAGACACTAAAGGCGCGTGGCACAGGGCACCAGTTTATTGGCACAGGGCCCCAGAGTAGTGGTCCGTGCCCCGGTGGTGGATTAGTCACTTGATCCACCCCTGACAAACACCCACTTATTCTGCTCCACATCACCCCCCCCCCCCCCACGCACACACACATCCTTTCCAAATGTCTGCATATTTCTACATCAATCAACATTGCATTCCCTCCCTCTCTTTCACCTTAATTCCTGACAAACCTATATTGGCCCTTTACTTGCTTGTGTCCCTTCGGTGCTTTCTCTCTCATTTCCATCCCATTCCAGCCCTCTTCCATGCTCCCATTTCGCCTCGCACTCTCTCTTTTTCCTGCTTTCATTTTTCTTATATCTTTCTGTGGTACTTTCCCTCTCCTCTCTCTTTCCCATTCCAGCTCCCTTCTCTTCTCCAATCATCTCCTCCTGATACTTTTCTCTCTTCTGTCAATTTCTATTTTGTCCCTCTTGCTTTGACTTTCTCTACCACTGTCTACCTCTCTGTGGTGCCTTCTCTTTTCCTTCCGTCCCATTCCAGCTCCCTTTGCATCCATCTACCCCACCCCATCCCCTTTGCCACCTCGCACCCTCTCACCAAATGTCATCGTATTTCTGCATGAGTTGATGTGAACAAGACCGGGCCACACGCCACTCGCCCCCCGCCAGGGTGCCTATGAATTATTTTGTTTGTGAGCAGAATTACTAAAGTCGTTTTTGATGTAAGGGGTTGGCTGCTGCTGCCACTGAATTGTTTT